>CM067216.1:218272300-219019353 GCA_034190945.1 Octodonta nipae | reverse complement strand
GGTGCTGTCATCGCGTCCTATTTAGACCGAGAGGTCTTTTCTCTATTTCGATGGCTTCGCGAATAGTGGATGCCCTAGAGAATTGAGAGATATGATAGTCCTACTGTCTCCGAAGTTGATAGAGTGTCCTGTTTGGATATGGTGATGCGCGAGAGCTGAAGTCGGATCTTTTTTACGAACTGACAGAGAGTGTTCATATACTCGATGGTTAACGCGCCTGTTGGTACGACCGATGTAGCTTTGTGGGCAATCGCGACATGAGATTTCGTAAACTCCTCGATCCTCGTTAGGTACTTTGTCTTTGGGGTTACCGGTTAAGTTGCCTATAGTTTGAGTGGTGTTGAAGATAGTCTTTATTTGATGTCTTTGTAAAATCCGTGCTATTTTGTCAGTGACTCCTCGAATGTATGGAAGTACGGCTTTTTGATGTTGTTGTTCTGTTTCTGACGGGGTTGGTGTGATTGGGGGTTGTTGAGATTGATGAATTATACGCGCAATGTGGTCCGGATGATAACCGTTTTGTCGAAGGATTTGTTGAAGATTATTAAGTTCGTTTTGTCTATTGTCAATATCTGTTAAACGAATAGATCTAAGAGTCAAAGATTTCATTACAGAACTCAATTGGGCAGGGTGGTGGTGTGATTGGGCATTTAAGTATCGATTGGTATGGGTTGGTTTTCTATAGACGGTATGTGAGAATCTGTCATTGTTGGTTTTTGTTATGAGAACATCAAGAAACGGGAGAGAAGAATCGGACTCGATTTCCATTGTAAATTGTATATTAGAATGTATACCATTGAGGTGTTGTAGGACGAAGTCTAATGAATCTCTGCCATGAGGCCAAATGACAAAAGTATCATCTACATATCTAAGCCAACAGGAAGGTTTAAATTAGACGAGTTTAGGGCCTGGGTTTCGATTTGTTCCATGAAAATGTTAGCCAGCACTGAAGAAAGAGGTGAACCCATGGGGGCCCCACGGACTTGTTTGAACAGAGTGCCTTGAAATGAAAAATAAGTGTTAGAAGAACAGTGTTGTACAAGTTTGATGATGTCAGAAGAGATATTGTGTTTTGTTTTTAGAATATCTAACGTTTCTGAAATGGGGACATGGTGAAAAGAGATACAACATCGAAGCTAACTAGGATATCATTTTCTGAAATCTGTAACCACTTAGGATATCTAGGAAGGAAGAAGAGTTCTTTACGTACGAGGATGCTTGCTCGGCTAGAGGTTGGAGGGTTTTGGCTAAGTACCGGGCTAATTCTTGTCCGGCTTATGAATTTTGGGTAGTCCGTAAATTTTCGGAATTTTAGAAGACTTTTCACGAGGAATGATGATCTTTTTGACGTCAAGAGGAAGTTGTGTCCTGTTGATGATTTCCTTAGTCTTTTTCTCTAGTAAGTAGTAGGATTATTGTTCATTATTTCGTTGTCTGCAGTGTGGATTAGGGAATTCATCTTGTGAACATAGTCCTTAGTATTGAGAAGAACAGTCGCGTTACCTTTGTCGGCAGGAAGAATAGTTATGTCATCGTTGTTGTTACGTAGTTGTTTTAGTGCATGTCTTTCGTTAGAAGTTAGGTTTGATTTTGGTGGCTTTGATGTGCGGAGTACTCTACCAATGTCTTGACGAGTATCTTCAGCTCAATATCTGTTAGTTTCAACCAAAGCTACCTCAACTTTAGAAATGATTCTTTCAGTTGGAATAGTTTTCGGCGTCACCCGCGAAATTGAAACCTGTGGATAGGACGTGTAAACTGGTAGAGTCTAAGGGGAAGTCAGAAAAGTATGGACGGTCGTCTGAGGGGGTGAGGTGACAGCGGGTTGGTTTTGTAATAAGTCGTGTTAGCTTAAGTTTTTTGAGTGACTGTTTTCTTTTGGGCCAGGTATTCGGCTTATCGCTCGAAAATGCGATTATTAAAATCCTCATGGTATACATTCTAATATACAATTACAATGGAAATCGAGCCGATTCTTCTCTCCCGTTTCTTGATGTCCTCATAACAAAAACCAACAATGAAGATTCTCACATACCGTCTATAGAAAACCAACCCATACCAATCGATACTTAAATGCCCAATCACACCACCACCCTGCCCAATTGAGTTCTGTAATGAAATCTTTGACTCTTAGATCTATTCGTTTAACAGATATTGACAATAGACAAAACGAACTTAATAATCTTCAACAAATCCTTCGACAAAACGGTTATCATCATATATATATATATATGTTTTAGGTGGTTTCCGGGAACTCATCCGCGTAGTTGACAACTGATCCCTACCGGGATCGATGGTAAAATGACGACGTTTCGGCAGAGTCACATCTGCCCTCTTAAGGTCGGTTCGCATAATTCTCTTAGCCTTCTGCTTTCGCTTCTAGTTACTTGAACATCACACAAGCCGGAAATCGTAAAGCTGTTTTCTCTCACATTAGTATACACTTTCTGCACCAAATTTTCATTAATGACCGAAGCAGGACCACTTTCTTATCATTCCATCACTTATAATGTTTTGTCTGTAAATCTCACGTTGAATATCGATCGGTTTCAGACCTTAACGACTAAGAGATTTTATAACAGAACGTACTTCACAGTCAGCGGGATTTACGATTATCGGAGGCATTTTAAACACTCAGTAAAAAACGTAAATAAGGAAGAATCAGATTATAGTTGCGCCAGTGCGTAGGCAAGAGAAGTGGATACCGCATACTCAGAACGCTGGTCGAAGCGCCGCGGCCGCTGTGTGGTACAACGGTACTTCAAAAAATTTATTACTTTTATAAACAAATGAGCAAATTCAAATAACTTTAATTGATAGATGAATTAGCAATGGCAATTGTCGATTTCATTGTATTACGCAAATACAATAGTCTCTTTATGTTCTATTTATAAATCGTAATATTGAAGACAAACATCCTTTGTTTTAATAATTACTGCTGTTACATACACCCTATACGTTTTATTAATCATTATTTAATTGTGGCCTAAAACGTATCAGGATCTGTTCTAATATGTATTCCAATTTGTATTAAATTATCTTCCTCGTATGCGAAATGGACAGCAGAACAAAAGATGGTGTCCTGAAACTTTTATGTTTTCACCGAGTGTAATAAATTGGCATGATGAGGACGGCAGAACTGCTGCTGTGCAGTAGTAGGGTGTGTATCAACGTGCTATGGACTGGCACGTGTGTTGATTATGATGGCATACGGAGCTTGATTTATTTGGTGTAGTTCGTACGGTTCAAAATAAAAACGTTTCTGTTGTTTTTAGCGGAATTCTGTTTGTCGGAGCAGATCTGGTGCTTGTTTCTAGAATTAATGGTGGATTATGTAAAATTATACACTGTACTAAACAGTAATCATGAAATATGTTTTTTATTAAGGACAGTAGAAATAGAACTTGACAAATTGTACATTTTGAATATTACTGTAAGAAGAATTGTTCCACCGTTGCATTTCCTTCATTATAATGTATGTATGTATATATATATATATATATATATATATATATATATATATATATATATATATATATATATATATATATATATGTTTTAGGTGGTTTCCGGGAATTCATCCGCGTAGTTGATAACTGATCCCTGCCGGGATCGATGGTAAAATGACGAAGTTTCGGCAGAGTCACATCTGCCCTCTTCAGGTCGGTTCGCATAATTCTCGTAGCCTTCTGCTTTCGCAGTATTCGAGTAACTAGAAGCGAAAGCAGAAGGCTACGAGAATTATGCGAACCGACCTGAAGAGGGCAGATGTGACTCTGCCGAAACGTCGTCATTTTACCATCGATCCCGGCAGGGATCAGTTATCAACTACGCGGATGAATTCCCGGAAACCACCTAAAACATTTAGTGCCCGCGAAAACTTAAAAACAAATATATATATATATATATATATATATATATATATATATATATATATATTTTCTTCCATGTGCAGACTGTCATAAAACCTATGTGGGGCAAACTAAAAGAAGAATTCAAGCTAGACGTGATGAACACCAGAACGCTGTAAGAAAGCAGGAAAAAACAACATCCATTGCGGAACACGCCACCACGATGTCACACCGAATAGACTTTGAGAACACCAGAGTGCTGGCAAATATAGAACACCCGAAATCAAGACTCGTAAGAGAGACAATTGAAATAGCGAAGAGACCTCACAGTCTAAACGCACGCAATGAAATTCAGAACTTATCGAATTGTTGGAAAATCCTATTAAACACCGTACCGGCCCGTACCCGTCCAATAACAACTCAATCGGAAATAACAAATCAGCAGGATGGAGCCGTGCACACTGAACGCCAAGGGCCAATCACACGCAGCCGTTCACGGTGTCAACCGATAGGCGCCGAGCCGCGACTATATAACAGCGCGCTCGCTTCAGAAAATCTTATTATTCGAGTAACTAGAAGCGAAAGCAGAAGGCTACGAGAATTATGCGAACCGACCTGAAGAGGGCATGTGACTTTGCCGAAACGTCGTCATCAAATTTAAATGGACTAAATACTGTTTTGGCAGTTACGGACCTCTAGATTTGGAGCACCCTAATTTGCTGTCATGACATTTCCGTTCCCACTATTCGTTTTTGGTTTTCCCGACTTTTGACCAGATGTAAGTTTTTAAGACTACATAGAAGAAGATAGTAGGTATAGCGACCCCCACTCTTCCGCCTTTATCAACTTGAGGGAATAGATAAACATGTTTCTCTGCTGAATTGGGAAATGCCTTAGAGGTTCTGAGTTGAATTTAAGCGGGATATTGCTGGTATTGTAAATTATTTGGATGTTACAGTTGTTTATTTACTACAATTTATGGATGTTCGATGATCGAAGGGACTCTCGTCCACAGACACCTATGATGTATGGCTATTTCAACGCCAAAGTGGTGCCATATTAGTGGAAATAAATGCGATTTTTGCAAGTGCATGAAATCGATCCCAAGTACGTTGCAATTTCATCAAACATATGTTACTTGTAGTCAATGTTCATTCAATTTACCAAACTGATGATTATTTGACTGGAAATTTCAAATAATGCAAAGCATCTATTCATACAGATGTTCAATTAATTATAAATTTACTATCTATTTCCATCGAATCCCTAAATTTAAAGTACTTCGAATAGCGATAGCTAGCTGCCAACAATCGCAATTCCCAGCTTTCATTTCAGCTACAAAAGACCCCTCTAAAAACGGACACATTCAATACGAAGCTTGTTTCACTAATGATCTCTTTATTCCCCGTACGAATGTGCACATTGAACGCGCATCCCGCTAACTAGGCGTTAGTTTTGTAGTTAACTAAATCATATTTTAATTATGCATTATATACCGGCAACGGTACAAACGCGCGACTCGCAGCTTTGATGAAGCTCTGTATGTATCAATCAGTCAATGACACATAAATTATGAACTTAATACACAGGCCAGTGTCTATCGCTCTGTATCGAGCCGGACAGCCGACGAGCTTATTTGGTTTTCGTAATGTGAGCATACGTTATGGTGCTGATAGAACATTTGACAGATCGACCATATTTCCCTTGGGTCTTGTACATTACGGAGATGCGAACGACTCCGGGGAATCCGGGAAATAACGGGAGTTTGCTCGGACGGCGGGAGGACAAGTGGCGGCTCGTGGTTATCGGAGTTGGGCCAGGATACGATGATGATAATTAACGATCCTATTGTAATTGTAATCATTCTAATAGTATGATTTTATGTTGTATCTCGAAAATATACTCACTGACAAAAAAATTCAACAACCAGGAAGAGATATTTAAAAATATTGTGATTGTTAAAAGTGTTCAGAAATGTCATAAATATCAAAAAAGTCGGAATAACGTAATGGCAAATGGTCCATATTCAAAATTAGCTCGAAATCCGTTATTAAAAATGACAACAGAAGTAAATAACGTCCTTAAAACGTGTAAAACGATTGTAAGTCCAGTAATGTACGTTATATGTTTCCAATCCAATGATCACGAAATTATACGAGGGCTGCCTTTTATATTTCGGGAATGGACAACCCTAGTATTGCAATCTGACAACTGACAGCTCTATCGTAAAGTTTGATATTTTTGAGGTTATACGTACTCAGAACGTTTTGACATACGAGCGCTATGTGTTATTTACAGTAACTTAAAGGGTTCATCTCGGCCAAAAAATGGAGTTTAATCGTGAACATTTTTGTGCGATTATTTTTTACAACATTCGACGTGGATTAAGTCAGCAAGAGTGCATGGATAAACTTAATTTAATTTTTGGCGATGAAACTCCATCAAGGACCACTGTTTATCGATGGTATGGTGAATTTAATCGAGGTCGTAGTTCATTCCAAGACGAATTTCGTGAAGGTCCTCCAAAAACAGTTTTTGTTCCGGAAACCGTTGATGCTGTGCGCGAACTGATATGGCAAGATCGTCATGTGACCTATCCTGAGATTGAGTCAACCTTACACATGAGTAGGACCAGCATACATTCAATATTGCATAAACATTTGAATGTCTAAAAAATTTGGATCCCACACAATTTGTCAATCGTTGAAAAAAAGGCTCGTGTCGATTGGTCGAAAGAAAAGCTCAAAAAATACGATCGCGGTGCTTCAAAACACGTTTATGACATAGTGACAGGTGACGAATCGTGAATTTACGCGTATGAGCCCGAAAGTAAACAGCAGTCGACTGTATGGGTGTTTCTAGATGGGCTGAATCCAACAAAAGTCTGTTCGCGCACGAAGCACTTCCAAGCAAATGATCGCCTGTTTTTTCGGAAAAACTGGACATGTCGCAACCGTACCACTAGAACAACGCAGAACAGTCAATTCTGAGTAGTACACAACCATTTGTTTGCCAGTGGTCTTCCAAGATATGAGGAAAACCAACCGCCGAAGACGGATCACTCTTCACCACAACAATGCGAGCTCTCACACATCGGCTCAAACAACTGCATTTTTGACCACTCTAAACATTGATTTGATGAGTCCTGACTTGTCACCAAATGACTTCTTTTTATTCCCATACGTAAAAAACAAACTGAGAGGTCAACGTTTTTCGACACCTGAAGAAGCGGTTGCTGTGTTCAGAATGTTTTTTTTTGGAGATACCTCAATCAGAGTGGAAAAAGTGCTTCTACAATTGGTTCAAACGCATGCAAAAGTGTATAGATCTTCATGAGGAATATTTTGAAAAACAATAAAGCGATTTTCGATGATTAATATTTGTTTTTGTTCTCTAATCCCGAAACATAAAAGGCAGCCCTCGTATGATCTGCAGAAAATTCACAAACCAGGAAAAACAGTACATCCTATCCGTTCAGCGATTGACACCCCCACATATAAATTAGCAAGTGGTTGATGAAACAATTCGAGAATTTACCTTGTTCACAAAAAAACTTGAGTGTTAAAAACTCCTTAGATTTCATTAAATCAGTACAAAATGTTTCACTACAACCAGGAGAAATTCTAGTATCGTTTGATGTTACCGCTTTGTTTCCTAATGTACCCATTCCACAAACTTTGAAGTACCTTGAAGATTTATTTCATGAAATCTCTTTTCTGGGTCGGAAATAAATAATTTTATTTTCCTCACAAAATTATGAGCCAAAATTGTTTCCAATTTGGGGGATACTTTTATGAACAGAAAGAGGGAACGACAATGGGGAACTCCTTGTCTTCGTTCCTTGCTAAATTGTTTATTGGCAGATTTTGATGATGCCAAGAAGGACTTCCAATATCTTCCTAGGGTATGGCTAAGGTACATGGACAATATATTTGCTGTTTTTGATAAGAATAAGTGTAATATTAATGATTGTGTCTTATATATTAATAAAAAATTTCCCACTATTAAATTTACTTATGAAATAGAAAATAAAGGTAGGCTCCCTGTTTTAGATGTAGTTGTTATAAAAAAATGCTTATAACCGTTTGGAATTTGAAGTATATAGAAAGGATACCAGCACATTTAGATATTTACCTAATAATTCTTTACACTGTCAACAACAACTGTAGACGAAGTTTGTCATCAAATAGGAATTTTGATCAAAAGTGATGAATGTTTATATTTGTTAATATCTAAAATTGTTATCAAATAGAAGTAATTATATGTACTTGTGCCATTGCACTAAAAATTGTATAATCAGTAATTCCAACTGTATAATAGATTTCAAAAAATATATCAATTTTGTTTAAAAATGAGATACTTTTATTTTTTAATTATATCTCAAATTGTAATCAAGAAAGTTTATTAGAATTAAAATCTGTATCCAATTGTGCTGTATTATTAAAAATTGTAATAAATTGAATGTTGATTGGAAATAAGTCGAAAAAAATCACAGGTAATCAACTTCAAGATGAAGGTTCTCAGTGGGTTTCTATATACAGTGTGTCCTCATAAGGTGGATTCAAACGGAAAACGTTCGTATGAATATTATTTAGGATAGGAGACTATTAAATGAATATAAGTATAATTAACAGATCTAAAGAATGATGATACTCACATCGTCTACAAGTTAAAGTGAAAATATTTTGAGAAGCACATTTATAAGTTGTACTTCGCAACTCCGCTGTTCAAATTAGCACAGTCTTCAGAAAAAGTATTCAATTGTTGTAGTAAAAAATTATTTCATGCTTTTTTGTTATTTTATTAAGTCAGATTTTGTTTTTTTTAATGTATTTATTTTATCGCATAAATCACGGTACATTTTACATTAGATCTATTTAACCAATTTGCCGCCACTGGTAAAGATTTGGCCAGAACGTAGTTTGTGTTTTTTTATTACTATACCAGCTCAGTATCGTTCTGGATGTTTGTGTGTGGGCTATCTTTTGGTAAAACATTCTATGAATAAATATGTGTTTAGCTCACTAATTCAGTGAATTCGTAAGCCTATAGGGGATACGTGATACGTTGGTTTGGAACGACAGAATAAAAAGAGAAACTAAATGAAATCGGCGAAACGGCAAGTCACTGCACGTTTAGTCTGTGGGTGAATTATTAATTGGTTTCGTTTCTCTTTTGTAAGGTCGAAAAGAAAATTTTGTAAGTCGAAATTTATGTAAATGTGAGTATTAAAGGCAATACTTACATACAGCAGAACATGCAACAGTTCTAACGTAATTAGTTAACTTTTGAGAACTGGTGCTCAACACCAGCCAAAATCCGGTATTTTCATTTTAGTTTGTGTTTTTAACTCATATCATAGCGAGTGCGTTACATCTACTAAGACAACTACGAATCGTAAAAGTCATTTTTTCAGTTGTCTCAGTATTCTTCTTCCACTCTCCGTTTCTGTACAACGAACATTAATCAGTTGTTTCAGTTGTTATGCTCTTACTTCTCCTGAACGTTGGGCCCAACTTTCGGACTTTTATAGCCAACTGCTCAACAACGTTCTCAGTCCGCTTATTCTAGTTGCTTTGGAAATTTTAGATATGAAGACAATACCCGTACGAACTTAACAAATCTATCCTAATCTTTACACTACATACAATAAAGTCACTTCCCGCCATGTGACCCTCTGTAAGATCTTTTAAGGTATGCAACGGATTTTAATACGGATTTCATTAGTCGAAAGAGTGTTTCAACAAGGAGGGTTTTTATATATAAATTAAATACTGTTTTGTATCAGTTAGTTCAAAATATGACGATAATTTTTCAATCAAAGGTCGCCGCTATGCTCACTCGGAGACCGTTGCATAAGAGTGCACATTAGCTCAGTTGGTTAGAGCGTCTGACTAATAATGCGAAGGTCCCGGGTTCGATCCCCGCAGGTGCCACTTTTTTGATATTATTTTTTAAGATTTATTGAAATTTGTTGTGTGTATTTGAGTAGGTTTCTGGAATGTTAGCTTCATACTTAGGCCTGTAGGTGGCGATATGATCGGGTAACAGTAAAATTGCCATTTTTTATTATTTTTTTTATTAAGGGAGTAATAATTTGACTAACAACTCAATAAGAAAAGACAGAACTCACTGTGTTATTTGTCATATACCGATTGAATATACTTTATAGACATTTGACAATTGCATCTAGCATTGCAGTAAAGTAGGTAACCACGATGCAAAGAAATTTTCTTTACTAAAGAATAATGAAATATATTTCTTTACATTAACTTTCTCAATGTTATATTTTGTGTTGGACTGACTCGTTTATAACATTTTTTGATTTTTATATTAATATTATAAGACCGACATATAAAGCTTGATTAATTTAAAGATAAATCGTGAGAAATTCATTTAGAAATCACATGTTGAGACTAATCGTAATGACATACAGTACACATCACTAATTTATAGCTACTACGCGACGTAGTAATTCCTTAATTATATATTGAAGTCAGGTATTTACAGTTATTAGGATTAAAACTCACTGGGTCGTTACACTCCGAAGTTAGTTTTTACAAAAATGTATATGAAGGTGTATTCCTCAGAGAAGAAATAAAGTGGAATGTCACTTGATCTGGAAATAGATGCACATATGAATTATTAAAAAGCATGTACTATATTCTTGGGTAGTTGTGTGGAATAAATTTGTTTTAACACAGAACTTATCTCAAATAAATAAAAATGAATAGTTTGTGCGATCAATATATTTTTTTATATATCTTGATATTTAAATTATATTTAAATAGAAAGCAAAGTAAGTTTTTTGTGTTTAATTATCATGATTGACTATCACAAAGTAACGGCTACTACCATCGAATTTTTGACAAGGTGAATTATGATAGAAAATTTCTGTTTAAAGAAAGGAAGTAGTAAACTGTATACATATTTAACTGGATTTCCGTCTCAGTTTTGCATTATTACAGTGCTAGAAGCAACTATTGTAAAATAGCAAGCAATTCTATCAAGAAACAAGAACTCCACTTAAGTACATTGGAAATCTTAAACATAGCTTTGACTTTTAACTGCAATCAGTCGTTTTCTGAATTGTTCCCACGATAACAATTTGTGGTATTCATCACAACATAGCCTTCTTTGCTCTACTGTAAATTTCAATCGCCTGTACTTTTGAATATTTTCCTTTCACCTAAAACGAACTATGTGCGTGTGGAGGAACAAAAGCAAAGGAAATTGTGTGGAAAAAATGTTTACTTACAAAACAAAACGTAAACGAAAATAACGTACGTTTCAAATGAAACATTAACATTGTAGATTTACACATTAAGGTACCTTTATTCAGTAATTATTCTTCGTTAAAGAACATACACGTTTTTGAATTCTGACGTGAAAACTCACAATGATATTGTGTGGATGATAAATATTTCATATGACCAAGCTAAATATTTTGTTAATGAATTCACATAATTTGATAGTGGCATAATTAATTGAATAATATAATAATTATACCACTTGAATCAACAAAAAACCAGATATCGATTCATTTTAACACTAAAAAATATGAGGGTATAAGTTCTAGACTCGGATATATTCCAATAACGACAACAATGAATACCTAAAGAACTAAGTTATAAACTTTTACGTTTTGTCAGTATATTAGGAAACTGAAGAATTGATTCATATTGGCTTGGATCACACTATAATACATTAACAACAATACAATGCTAAATACAGAGTTATAGTATTCGTAGATACATACCAAAATCATTACACAAAAGCAGTATGTTACAGAAATGCCCTGACAAAGTATACTAGAAAAGGCAACGTACGAGGGCTGCCTTTTATATTTCGGGATTGGACAACCCTAGTGTTGCAATCTGACAACTGACAGCTCTATCGTAAAGTTTGACATGTTTGAGGTTATACGTACTCAGAACGTTTTGACATACGAGCGCTATGTGTTGTTTACAGTAACTTAAAGGATTCATCTCGGCCAAAAAATGGAATTAAATCGTGAACATTTTCGTGCGATTATTTTTTACAGCTTTTGACGTGGATTAAGTCAGCAAGAGTGCATGGATGATCTTAATTTAATTTTTGGCGATGAAACTCCATCAAGGACCACTGTTTATCGATGGTATGGTGAATTCAATCGAGATCGTAGTTCACTCCAAGACGAATTTCGTGAATGTCGTCCAAAAACAGTTGATGCTGTGCGCGAAGTGATATTGCAAGATGGTCATGTGACCTATCGTGAGATTGAGTCAACCTTACACATTAGTGGGACCAGCATACATTCAATATTGCATAAACATTTGAATGTCAAAAAAATTTGTTCGCATTGGATCCCACACAATTTGTCAATCGTTCAAAAAAAGGCTCGTGTCGATTGGTCCAAATAAAAGCTCAAAAAATACGTTCGCGGTGCTTCAAAACACGTTTCTGAGATAGTGACAGGTGATGAATCGTGGATTTACGCGTATGAGCCCGAAAGTAAACAGCAGTCGACTGTATGGGTGTATCAAGATGAGCCGAATCCAACAAATGTTGGCGCACGAAGCACTTCCAAGCAAATGATCGTCTGTTTTTTCGGAAAAACTGGATATGTCGCAACCGTACCACTAGAAAAACACAGAACAGTCAATTCTGAGTGGTACACAACCATTTAGTCTGTTTTATAAAGTGATGGGCAAATGTGTGGAACCAAGTAAATATCTCTGGAATTATTAGAGATATCAAAATGAAATTTGGAAGGTGGATACTGCAGTAGACTGCCTATTTGTTTCCAAATTTTTTTACAATTTTGAACTTACTGTTTTACCGGAAGTAATTTCTATTTTAAAATTTTCAATGAAACACCCTGTATAGTATTTTAGTTTCTGATGAAACATTTTATTGCGAATACAAAAATATCGGGTTTGATATTGTTTACTTCAATACCTACCGAGATATTAACATAAAAGTAACTAAGGAAAGGAAAACATCGATGGTAGCTAAACTCAGTTTAGATTTAATTTACGCCCGATATAAACAAACCACTCGGTAAGGATATGTATTTCTATTGGCCAGTCGGTGGCATTATACGGTCAGAGCCAACAGCACTGCTTGTTCTATAGTCGAATACACGTGCGTTTGTTTAAATCAGGCGCAAATTAAATCTGAATCAACTTTACTAGTCCATGAAATTCATTGCAGAAGTGACAGTAGTTGTCAAAATAAGTTATTAGTTTTTTTATTTAAACGTAAAAAGATTGTATTGTTTTAATTTGATCGTAAAATAGCCGAATTAAGTGAAAGAGAAAGAATAGAAATATTAATGATGATTGGGTATGGAGAGAGAAAAAGGACGCATCAAGAAGTTTGTGACCTTTTTAACATTGTTCATCTGAATAGACAAATATCCCGTTCAGTAGTGACGAAAACTTTGCGAAGTTATGACACAAGTGGAACAGTTAGAAATTTACCAAAAAGTGGACGGTTAAAAAGTGCAAGTATTGAAGGTGTAGCTCAAAATGTTGCTATATCTTTGGAAGAAAATCCTCACTTATCCACTACCGACCTCGCCAATATGCATGGAATTAGCCATCGTTCAGTAGGAAGGATATTAAGTCGAGAAAAATATCATCCATACAAAATTCGCCTCGTTCAAGAACTCTCCGAAGACGATTTCGACAGATTTTGTGAAACGATGATGGATATTTGTAACCGTGATAATAATTGTATAAGAAATGTGTTTTTTTCAGACGAGGCTATAGTTTGTTTAAATGGTACGGTTAATCGACATAACTGCCGCTAGTGGTCACAAAGTAATCCTAATTGGGTACAAGGGGCTCATATACAACATCCCCAAAAATTGAACGTTTGGGCCGGCTTTTATAACAACAGAATCGTGGGACCCTTCTTTCTACAAGAAACTTTAACCGGAGATAGGTATTTACAGCTCTTGGAGACACAAGTTATTCCGGCATTGGAGGTAAATGGACAATTACCAAATAATATCCGGTTCCAGCAGGATGGAGCACCACCCCATTACGCTCGCATTGTTCGAGATCATTTAGATAGGACATTTCATCACAGATGGATTGGAAGAAGGGGTACTTATGAATGGCCTGCACGAAGTCCCGACCTTAATCCTCTAGACTATTTTCTGTGGGGTTACTTAAAGTCTAAGGTTTATGTTGATAGACGAAATAATTTGCAAGAATTAGCTGCAAGAATAACTCAAGACATCCAGAGAATTACACCAGAAGTAATAGCTAATGTTACTAGAGAATTTAAAAACCGACTTGCTTATTGTCAAGAAGTAAACGGTGCTCAGTTTGAACATATAATACATTAAGTTTAGTTAAGTTAAGTTTCAATGTTTTGAAAATCACTTAGATTTAGTTAATAATTATGATTATGTATTTCTTTAATGGATATTAGATTTTTCCTTTCCTTAATTACTTTTCTGTTAATATCTCGGTAGGTATTGAATAAAATTGATATATCTATTAGATCATAAAATGAGAGTTCACGAGCGAAAACTCCGATGAACCAACCAAAAAGTCAAATATTAAATGCGACTCTTTCTCTTTACTTATAAAAATCTCTTTGTTAGCCGGTGGTGAATTATGTCAGTAGTTTTTCTCTGTATTTTCACTTTTTGAAACGATTTGTCATACACGTCATAAAAAATAAATGGCAGTATTAAATCAAACGTGTTTCGGACGTAGACGGTCATAAATCTTCCATATTTTTGGGAATTCCATTCCAATTCAACAAGCTAACGGCCATTGTTATTAGTGTCACGGCTTTTCTGGCACTCCCAAAGCTTGTGTGGCAGACCTTTTTATTCAAACCAATATCAGCCTTGCCTGAGATTGTTAAATAAAAACTGAGGAAGAAAATACGTTGAACAGTTGTTAACAGTATATTTGAAATGTGAAATATTTATAATGAATATAAAGTTTGCTTTCCAAACGTTGTTTGTGGCATATTCTTGATTATTTTTATGTTTTTTGGGCAATAACACCACAATCGAAATAAAACGACTTATACTGAAGGAAAACCAAGAGTTTCAATGTCTATTCTGACTCCGTTGTCAATGACTTTATATTTATTGATGTAAAATGCAAAATGAAAATTTATATTTATATATATTTATGTCATAATAATTTTCATTTACATAATTTTTTCAAGTAATACCTGCTGTTTCAATTCATCCAATATACAGTAATGGGCAAATGTGTGGAACCAAGCAAATATCTCTGGAATTATTAGAGATATCAAAATGAAATTTGGAAGGTGGATACTGCAGTAGATTGCCTATTTGTTTCCAAATTTTTTTACAATTGTGAAGTTCCTGTTTTGCCGGAAGTAATGTCGATATTAAAATTTGCAGTGAAACATCCTGTATAGTATTTCAGTTTCTGATGAAACATTTTATTGCAAATACAAAAATATCGGGTTTGATATTGTTTACTTCAATACCTACCGAGATATTAACAGAAAAGGAGTTAAGGAAAGGAAAATCTAATATCCATTAAAGAAATACATAATCATAATTATTAACTAAATCTTAGTGATTTTCAAAACATTGAAACTTAACTTAACTAAGCTTAATGTATTAGATGTTCAAACTGAGCAGCGTTTACTTCTTGACAATAAATAAGCAAGTCGGTTTTGAATTCTCTAGTAATATTAGCTATTACTTCTGGTGTAATTCTCTGGATGTCTTGAGTTATTCTTGCAGTTAAGTCTTGCAAATTATTTGGTCTATTAACATAACCTTAGACTTTAAGTAACCCCACAGAAAATAGTCTAGTGGATTAAGGTCGGGACTTCGTGCAGGCCATTCATAAGTACCTCTTCTTCCAATCCATCTACATACGTACGTATATCCGTTTAAAGTTTCTTGTAGGAAGAAGGGTCTCACGATTCTGTTGTTATAAATGCAGGTCCAAACGTTCAAATGTTGGGGATGTTGTGTATGAGCCTCTTGTACCCAATTAGGATTACTTTGCGACCAGTAGCGACAGTTATGTCAATTAACCGTACCATTTAAACAAAATGTAGCCTCGTCTGAAAACACTACATTTCTTATAAAATTATTATCACGGTTACAAATATCCATCATCATTTCACAAAATTGCAAACGTCTGTCGATATCGTCTTCGGAGAGTTCTTGAACGAGGCGAATTTTGTATGGCTGATATTTTTCTCGCCTTAATATCCTTCCTACTGAACGACGGCTAATTCCATGCATATTGGCGAGCTCGGTAGGGGATAAGTGAGGATTCTCTTCCAAAGATATAGCAACATTTTGAGCTACACCTTCATTACTTGCACTTTTTAACCGTCCACTTGTGTCGTACCTTCGCAAAGTTTTCGTCACTACTGAACGGGATATTTGTGTATTCAGATGAACAATATTAAAAAGGTCACAAACTTCTTGATGCGTCCTTTTCCTCTCCCCATACCCAATCATCATTAATATTTCTATTCTTTCTCTTTCACTTAATTCGGCCATTTTACGATCAAATTAAAACAATACAATCTTTTTACGTTCAAATAAAAAAAAACTAATAACTTATTTTGACAACTACTGTCACTTCTGCACTGAATTTCATGGACTACTAAACTTGATTCAGACTTAATTTGCGCCTGATTTAAACAAACGCACGTGTATTCGACTATGGAACAAGCAGTGCTGTTGGCTGTAACGGTATAATGCCACCGATTGGCCAATAGAAATACAAATCCTTACCGAACGGTTTGTTTATATCGGGCGTAAATGAAATCTGAACCGAGTTTAGCTACCATCGAATTTTTCCTATCCTTAGTTACTTTTCTGTTAATATCTCGGTAGGTATTGAAGTAAACAATATATCAAACCCGATATTTTTGTATTCGCAATAGAATGTTTCATCAGAAACTAAAATACTATACAGGGTGTTTCATTGCAAATTTTAAAATCGACATTACTTCCGGTAAAACAGGAAGTTCAAAATTGTAAAAAAAATTGGCAACAAATAGGCAATCTACGGCAGTATCCACCTTCCAAATTTCAATTTTGATATCTCTAATAATTCCAGAGATATTTGCTTGGTTCCACACATTTGCCTATCACTGTATAAGTATCGACCACCTTTAAGAAGATGTCACTTCAACAGTTTGATAAATAATTGATATTTGAATCCTATATATCGAAATTTTCAATTTCGAATGACATTTAATAGGCTGCTTAGATATGAGACCTTTTATACTTCTAAACTGAACAATTCGCACATAGCCAGTTAAATTCTATGACTTTTTATGTAACAACTTTATGAAATAGATTTAAGTCATCTTGCTTAGTAACCATTTTCATCTTTCTCTCGTCAATAATTACATTATTGAAGTACCCTTTTAAGGATGACTTTTTCATAGTTCAGGTTTTCCGGTAAAAAGTACGACGAAAATATTCTTTTTTTTAATTAAGAGCCGCCTTTAATCACTCATTCGTACGCGAATTCGTTAGGAACGTTGGAAATATGAAGAATTCAAAAACCGAACGACGACGTCGAAAGTTCGAATGTAAATGTTAAATTACGTCCGCTTGAAAATTATGTCTGCTCGTTTATTTAAAACAGGAAGATAGCGAATTTACAGGCTCTTGAACAAAAACAATGAATAAAGTTTTCGCCGTATGCTCTCGTGTTCGTTTTTGGATTTCTTTTCGAAATGTTTCAATGAAATCGCATCGTAATTTACAGACATTTCGCTGGGTTTGAGGTGGAATGATTACATGAGGTTTAAATTTTGTTAATTTCATTTACGAGTGTTACTGACGTTAAAATAAGTGAAAAACGGAAACTGTTGATAATATTTTTGTCTAACTTTGGATTTGTCACTAACGTATTTATTTGTTTCTATAGAAAACATAATATACAGCAAACTTTACAACCAGAGATACGAATTTACAGAACAAGAACACAAAACTCTTACTATTGACCATTAGCAACTTCTTCCTTAATCATCGGCAACCAGGAACGACTGAATTCTACGGAGGTAGTAGCGATACAATCGTTTTCATTTAACAAAATTAAAGCAGACTCTTTTAGTTTTCTTTTGGTGTTGTGTTCTTCTTTGTGTAATATAATTCAGTTATATTACACAAAGATGATTAAGGAAGAAATTGCTAACGTTCATTTCCTTGTGAACAACCCAGTATCTGGGTAATTCATAAGGTTTATTCTCGGTTTTCCCTTATGATTTTAATGGGATCACTGAATCAACAAAATTCTTTGGTCGCATGTTTCGCTCACCTAGGAGCGTCACATACAATTCTTCCAATTTGAAAGGAACTTTATGATTATATGATCTTTAGAAGTTTCTGTGCTACCCTGTATATTACAAATAAAATTCTCTTAGTTACATCAGAAATCAAATAAATATTTTAATTTTTACCCGACTTTACCTGATTTCTTCTCCTGTGGTGAACCGTTTTGAATGAATATAGTCTTGTTTAATAGAGTATATATCCGGATTGGTGAAACTTCAAATTTTGGAAAAGAAATTCTATTTGTGATGAAATTTGTGAATGAACACATGCGTGCATGGAAATCGATCAATATCCCTAACATATTAGTGGATTTTTCGAAAACTCCTTATGGATGTGTATAGTTTTTTAACGTTTAATCTATTATGGAAGATCCCTAGGTGATCTCATATACTTGTCTGTGACGTGCAACTTGCAGTTTTGCAGAAAATCGCCGAAAATTCCAAAATTCTTATCAAAAATTTCATTGAAATGACATAACGGACATTTCCTCATAAATATTTTAATTCCAACGTAATAGTGCGGGAATTTTAGGCACTGGAACTTTTAATTGCGAATTTGAAAATTTTATATGTACACCTCAACCATATAGGTAGTAAAGCATAGTATTTTCGGCTCCTTAAATCAATGAGTACCAAGCTCATTTTGTTTGTATACCAGGCAAATACCTATTTAATTGCAAATTTTTCCATTCTGCGAAGGCAGTGCTTTTGGTTGTTACATTCTCCCGGCCTAATAGAAAATTCAATGACAACACATGTCAAACTCTAAACTGCTATTTGGTGCGTTTATACACAGGGTGTTTAGTTATAGCAAACAAAATCACAAGGTAAAGTGATAGAAGAAGTTTCATTTATATGATGATTGAAATATAGGACGGAGTAGAATGATAGTAGTCCATAGGCAGCCGTATATACAGGATGGTTGGAACATAGGATGGACTGGACGTTTGGTGGTATACAAATGTTGGAAAAAATGTGAAATTAAAATTATATAGGGTGATTAAAAAACTGTTATATGATTTGGACATAAGCAAATCACATACAGGATGGTTGAAATATATGCTGGAGTTGAATTATATTTATACAGTGTGATTAAAAAATATTTCTTTTATAGCCCATAAGAAGTTGCATAAAGTGTGGAGTGGAATTAATGTTACACAGGGCGATAATACAGAATGTTTAAAATGAAATAATTTATGGGGTAGCCCACAAAGGGTTATATACTATGGCTGAAATATAGGACGGATTTGACTCAGTAAATATGGGATGGATTCTACTCCGTCCTATAGTTTACAGAACCTATAGTTTACAGAAGGCAGCTAACAAATTTAAGCTTGTCCTTGGGCAGTCGTATGTACAGGATGTTTGGTACATAGGTCGGAGTGGAATTATCTATAGTTATACAGAGTTGTCAACAAAAGTTGAAAAAAGGTTACATGGCAACAAGCAACAATCAAGTTTGATGAAGTAATAGATAACTACTCTATGAAGGATTTTAGATTTGCTTGGCACCCACTTCAAAATATACTAGATTGCTAGGTCTTTAATTTGTACAGAATGAGCACCTTTTAATGTTTACATTTTTTACTACCTGGGTAGGTACCTAACAACATTGAATGTGTTATTTATTTGCTAGAATTTTATTTTGTTATATTTATTTTTAGCTTTTTAGTTATAGGTGTATTTTTTTTAAATGTTTTTACATCTTACAATTGTGCCTTTTTTATTGATAGTTTCTTAACCATTGACAACGGGCTCTGACCTAGACCCTGCAACGTTTGAAATATACAGTAGTTTTCGTAACTGTGGTGTTATTTCCCAACAAATACTTAAACTTTGGTTATGTGATTTTAACAGATACCTACATAAGTGCATATCGTATAGTTTCTATGTTTTTTCGTTTACTATTTATTTGTAATTTATTGCAAAATATATTTGGAATTTGGGCAATAGTTAAACAGAAATTTCCAGTATTAGCTCAATATTAAAATTTTGTTCTTTTTTTCAGGTAAGATAGTAAACGAGGTCAAGACCAATTTCGGATTATACAGCAGCTGTAAGTAAAAATGTTATTTTTTTTAAATCAATAGATATAGATTTATTGAAATTCTTGGCTCTATTGCATTTTCAGTTATTTTGCTCGTAATGAGTTTCTTCATTGAATTATGTAGAAAATAATTTTTTAGATAACGTTTGGAAACTAGAAATGAAAACTGTTTAGATTGATTTTAAAATTCGTGCATGCAAGACATGACCATGACCCCTGACTTAATAATCACCTCAGAAATAATACGAAGTAAATTTAAAAATCACCTTTTGGATTTATTTTTCAGTGAGTATATATGCAAATTTTGGTTAATTAAATCTTTTATTTAACCAAATCTTAGGTATCAAAAAAAAATTAAGAGATAATCATAACCAAATAATTTGTTAGAACAAAAGCTAATTTTTAATTTAGAACAAAATAGTGTAATTAAATCTTCATTAACTCAAGAATATATAAAGGCAACCAAAGTAGTCTTAGAATTTGCTAAAAAATATATAATTGAAGACCAAATTATATAACAAAATGTTATGTAAATTTCGAAATCATAAAGGCAACCAAATTCATAAAACCATTCGCGAAAAAGAAGAACTATTTAAAACAAAATTGTTTAATGCAAAATTGTTATTTAAAAAATTATTAAGATACCCAAGGCAGCAAAGATTTTGTTGTATAAAACAATAATTAAAAAATTACCTTGTGTGAAAACAATAATTTAAAACAACAAGTCCGTTCAAGAACTTGTTAGCAAAAACTAAATAAAAGATTAAATAATTCAAGAAACTCTAAAGGCAACTGAAATCGTCAAAAAATTTGCTACAAAAATGCAAAAATATTGGTGCAAAACTGTGTTATGGAATATCAAGTAATTCAAAAATTATAAAGGCAACCAACGTCGTCAAATAACAACAATTTACAACATTTTTTTAAAATTATATACTAAGTAGTTCAAGAAATTATAAAGAGTCAAAATAGTAAAAGAATTTACTAGAAAAAACAACAATTTAGTATAAAACTGTTAATTAGGTATTAAATAATTTAAGAAATTATAAAGGTAATTAAAATCGTCAAGGAATTTGGTACAAAACAATAATTAAGAATAAAATGATGTAATCAATTAATATAAAGGCAACGTCATCAGAACATTTTCTAGGTAAAATAACAATCGAAACTAAATTGTGGATTTATAAGTAACTCAATGCACTATAAATGCCACCAAAATCATGTCTTGTCGAACAAATTTGATTTATAATGTCAATATTGACTAAATGACATAATCAGAACACTCAGCAATAACTACTTCATTACATGGCTTAAACTAAAAGTTTTATATTACTCTATGAATATATTAGCCCAGCTATTGAATCAGAGTTGTTTCTAAAATATAGATTTATTTTTATACATCTGTAACCATACAGATAATACTTAAATATAGAGTACTTCAGCCCATGAGAAAAACACGTCATCAGAACATTTTCTAGGTAGAATAACAATCGAAACTAAATTGTGGATTTATAAGTAACTCAATGAACTATAAATGCCACCAAAATCATCAAAAAACATGTCTTGTCGAACAAATTTGGTTTATAATGTTAATATTGACTAAATGACATAATCAGAACACTCAGCAATAACTACTTCATTACATGGCTTAAACTAAAAGTTTTATATTACTCTATGAATATATTAACCCAGCTTTTGAATCAGCGTTGTTTCTACAATATAGAGTTATTTTTATACATCTGTGACCATACAGATAATACTTAAATATAGAGTAATTCAGCCCCTGAGAAAAACACGTCATCAGAACATTTTCTAGGTAAAATAACAATCGAAACTAAATTGTGGATTTATAAGTAACTCAATGAACTATAAATACCACCAAAATCATCAAAAAACATGTCTTGTCGAACAAATTTGATTTATAATGTCAATATTGACTAAATAACATAATCAGAACACTCAGCAATAACTACTTCATTACATGGCTAAAAGTTTTATATTACTCTATGAATATATTAGCCCAGCTATTGAATCAGCGTTGTTTCTAAAATATAGATTTATTTTTATACATCTGTGACCATACAGATAATACTTAAATATAGAGTACTTCAGCCCCTGAGAAAAACGGAACGCATGGGGAAACAGAAATCCAGGTGAAAGTATCTAAAACTTCCTAATCTTCCTTCTGATTGGTGCTCTAGCTATTGCATACAGCTCTAGACAGAGACAGTCGGTTTGCACTCCCTCTCTCTCTCATCTAGTGTTACAATTCCACTTGTATAGGTGACCATACCTCACGCCCTCTATTACCTCTATATCTGTGATAGACCATTGGTCAAAAAATTTTCCATTAACGATTTGATCAACTACCTAATATCAAATTCTTATTTATCCAATAAAGTGCCTTTCACTGACCATTTACAGCCCATTTAATAAGATTCTTGGCCTTTGAACTGACCGTTGGAACTATACCTTCGTTGGCAGAAGAAGAAGAGCTATGCACACCCTGTAGGCTAACACCCTATCTGCCATTTCAACTGGTCATTAGGGAAATCAGACCGATATAAGTCATGCCAGTGACCATGGATCTTAATTGCAATGTATGCCACAAATGGGACATTTGTACCAACCAATGGGATCCCTGAAACTAATGGAATGACGTTCCGGACCTTTAAACTGACCATTATTTCATACAGCTTGATGTGCAGCTGTCTTATCTATGTAACCTGAAAAATTTTCCATTTAAATTCCACAGACTGCATACCGTTTGTTGGCATTTTTTCTTCAAGAGTGGTTTACGAAAGAAAGCAAAAGCAGCCTAGGAAATATTTAATACTTGCCTAACAAATATTGCAAAGAAAACTGGTTAGAATGAATTGTGAATTATAGATATTACTTAAGAATCCAAAAGCAATGTATGTACGAAATTAAATGTGAAATGTAGTCTAAAATATTATGGACAGACAGACTTACACAACCATTACAACCCAATATATAATAATACATTTTGAAAGACTTAACAACTTTGTAGAACGTTGTATATATAGTTCAAAGATCAAAAGATACACAGAATTTAAATATCAGAAACTATTCCAAACATCGAGGGATAAATTCAGTCCATCGGTCTAGAAACTATATGGATCGCCAAAAATTTACAAACTCGGGAAATCTGCCCGCCCTTCATTCAACATATTAGTCGGCGGGATTGTTAATCAAACATTTCGAAAATTTATCCGACGTCAGACAAATTTTAGTTTAATATCCGAGTTTTATGCAAGTTGCAAACAAAAGAATATATTTAACTATCGATTAAATTACTCCCAACCGAAAAAATACGAATTTTCCACTACATAAGTTTTAATAAACTCCAACGCCAAAAAACCTTCATGAAAAATGACAAATAGTCTGTTTTAATTATGTAATATTTGAATATATATTATTGTATTAAATAAATAAATATTTAATATAAATCATACAAGGCATTTTTGGAACCAATAAAAGAGGTTGATTTAAATCTATCAGGTCATTAAACGAATTAAGAGAAATATTATGTTGAATAATTTCTATGTATTAAAAATTTAACTGTATGTCATTAATTTCTGAGTTAAAGTTTCGTCAATGATATGATTGTAAAAACTAGTTGTCAGGACGGCGTTCTGTTGGAATTTCATGTAGAATGTTCGAGAATCGAGAAGAACAGGACGCTCCAGCTGTAGAGCACTTTAATCCTCTCAGTGGGAGCGTGGCGTGTTCTGATTGGCCACTAATAATTGAGGGGGCGGGGACTGGAACTCTCAGCGATGGCTATGGTGTCGCACGTTGAAGAACACTATACCATATTTTGTTGAGATTGACACCTTTCTTTTCTCCAGAAATAGTTTTGATAAATCTAAGTTATTATGGGTGAACTCGAGAATGGTAGTTGGGGGGATTAGACTGTACATGTGCTGAAAATCATGCATATTTTGAGACAGTCAATTTTTGGGTTGTAAGCAGCAATTTTGCTTGAGTTTCGAAATACGAATGTTGATGTGGTTCGCAGATTCTGGACGCTAGGTTCACGAGAATTTTATTTTCTGTCCTCTTTTTAGTTATGGTTGGTCATCTGATTATTTGTGGTTTCTGGTAGATATAGTGAACAAGAGGGTTATTGTTATTCTGGGAAACTAAAACATTTAGAACCGCCAGTTGTCCATAAATTTTTGTCACCATAGAATGGGTTCAACTGCCATAGAAATTCCATTAGGAAATCCACCCCTAGGCTCAAAGCCACAAAGCTGTCATTAATGTACTGATATTAGGGAATGGCAGTTTGTATACCGTAGATTTGTTTAGGTGCTAAATTAAAAATTTTTATGTTTAAATAATTTCCCCAAGTCATTATTTTTTAAATAGAACTTAGTAGTATGGAAACATAAAAGACCCCGCAGAATCCTTATGGGAAATGGCTTTCGGCCATTTTTTTTCAAATTAAAGTATGTGATAGCTTTTGAAGAGTAGATCAAAAGTACTCAGGGGCACAAAGGTCCAGAGCCAAAAATTTAGGATCTACAGCCCTCTAAAGTTGACGTGGTCCAGAATTCTTATGGGAAATGGCTTTCGTCCACATTTTTTCAAATTAAATTATGTGTTAAATCTTGAAGAGTGGATCAAAAGTGCTTATAAGCACAAAGCTCTACTACGTTGTTTTGTTTGTTGTCTTACTAATAACAAGTTATGAGCAGGTGCTCCATCAAGTTGGAACCACTCAATTTCTAAACGAGTTCACAAGTTCAAATTATGCAACATATCTTGAAAAGTGTATTGCAAGAAATGTAAGTAGCGCTCCCCAGTAAGTGATTCGTCATAGATAAAAGGAATAATACACCCTATGATACCACACCAAACATTAAAACCAAATTTTATCTGGGGTCGTCTTTCTTCTACATGGAACGGGTTTTCTTTAGACCAGATATGATCATTGTGTCCATTGAACATACCGCAGTTAGTAAATCTAGTTTCATTTGACCATAACACCTTTAATGGAAACTGTGGATTGTCAAGGCACATATGTCTAAACCATATACAAAACAAAACACGTCGGTGTTCGTCACCAGCAAGCTAAGTTTGAGAAACTGAAAGTTTGTACGGATGGAACTTGTGCGCTTTTAGTACCTTAACTATAGTTCGTTGAGATGTGCTAGCTTCTGCCGCAATCTCACGAGTTGATGTAGATGGATTTTGGTTTACCTTTGTCAAAACATTTATTTGTGCTGCTTCGTTAATTTAATTACGTTCCTTTGATCCATATCTGCGTAAACTATTCTAAAGCCTCTTAAATGTACATAGATCAGGTTGACGACGATTAAAATATTTATGAAAGTATTCCTCAGCTGCACGAACGGAATTTTTATGGCGTATGATATAACATTCCACCATATTCAGTTTTTCTTCGTTAGAATATTCCATTTTATCACGAAAACTTGTCAATATCGATTGTCAGTTCAGCACTACTAATCGAATTACTCTCAAATGTGGAAACGTCAAAGTGAAAACAATCTTTTTCATGGCTACCTACCTTAAAAGTGAAAATAAGAGAGAAAAGCATCCATAACTTCGTATTTTTATGAATAAATACAACGAGTATTATATCGTTGAAAAGCTCAAAAAATGTCCGATTTTTTGAGGTCATAGCCAACTATGGTTTCCATTCAAAAAAAAAAGTGTCATATCTCGAAAACGAGAGCTGTCAGGCAAACGAGGACATGAGAATCACATTCGGGATACAATTCCCTTCAATTATGATATTTACACTTTTTTTATAAAATCAAAAAAAAAGGAAGCTAGAGGGATTTGACTAAATCGACAGAATTTCGTTTTTTTCAAAATATCTAGTAAGCCATGACTTTTTACAAAAATCCGGAAGTATCATTAAATTTGACCAGTAAAACTGCAAATCTTTCCCAATTGAACCATTGCTCTATCTCCGCTAGTTTCCGAGATCCCCAAACTGAACATCAAAAAATAGTCACCCTGTATATATATATATATATATATATATATATATATATATATATATACACGTGAATTTGATTTAGTTAACTTTATTATTATTATAAATATGAATAGCTCCGGTGCTATGCTTTAATTTTGTTAAGAAAATTCAAGGAGACACAGTAACTATATATATTTCCAATTTAATTCAGAATGAATAACTTACGGAACAAATGCTCTCGAAGCGGCTGTGGAAACACCCTCTCTGCTTAAGAATACATCGAGGAAAAGCTAGTTTCCATTTATATTTATTACTATCATAATACCGGGAGTATTGTCAACCGCAGCTGCGAGAATACCGCAACACAGTGAAGAATCCTTAATGAGATAAGAAATAAGTTTCGACGTGGCTTTATGGCAACGGGAAGTGCACAAAGTATGTGTTTTATTCAAGTGTGTGTGCAATCCGAAGAAGCCCGGGCTTTTTCGACTCTGCTTCACGTGTCATGTGGGAGATACAGAGAGATCTTCGTTAATATTTGATTTCCACCGACTGGATACAGATAAAAAAACCCTTTTGTGAATAATTTCAAGAGGAATATATTAGAAGCGGAAGACGTGAAAAAACATCTTTACACAAAATGCTGTGAAAATTTAAACAGGAGTATAACTTTTTAGATTTGATATGCTAGTGTCGTAGGCTCTGGATTGTGAAATTTTAGCGACAATTTTCCTCTATGTGCGACAGTCGCTTTCTAGTTTTTTTTATTGATCGAAGAATTGGTACTAATATCATAAAAATTATAGACGTTGATGATTAGAAATATGAAATCAGTTTTTGAAAGTTTTCAAAACAAGTAGTAGCCAAGTTCAACGTCAAATTTGGAATCGGTCATCTTTCGGATCAGGATTAAAAACATCGATTACAGTTAATTGGTTGTGCATCAATTGGTTGACATTTTAAAAAAATTTGTACCGCCATCTTAGATTGTGAATTTTGACAAACTGATTTCAGATTCGAAATCAGAGATGTCAAAAGTCAACCCGGAGAATCAAGTCAAGGTCATGGTCAAAGTCATATTCCTTAATAAAAAACGTGGCTTCGCATTTAAAAAAATTGTGTATCAGGTCATACTGACCACATTAATGACGTCATGAAAAATATATTTATGTCATTTAGATTATGATTTCTTTTGTGTTAGCAAAAAAATGGAGCAAATGGCGTTCTTTTTACTTAATGAGGAAGTTCACCCCTATTTATGACAAGTTTACCACTGTCCGCCAGCTTGATGGTAACGCTCTAGGCAGACGCCTCTCGGGAATTTGCTTAAATGCATCATAATCTTGTATGCAGCTAATTTTGGAACGTTTACTCTATGATGAGCATTACCAAAAAAATTACCATTTTCACCCCTGCAACTATCCTCACCGAGTTCAGGTAGTTTTCATTCTTTATTTTTGATTTTGTATGTATAACTTTAATAGACAGGCCCAGATAAAATCGAAAGCCTCAACATTACACAATGATACACTTTCATTTAAATTGACAGGTAAACCTTTACCAACAAAATGTACTACTACGCGTTGACTTAATAAGCCCAAAATAACTCTGTATAACTATAGATAAGTCCACTCCGCCCTATGTACATACGACTGCCCACGAACAAGCATAAATTTGTTAGCTGTCTTCTGTCAACTATAGGACGGTACAATCCATATTTTCGGAGTCAAATCCGTCCAAATCCAAAACCATAGTATATAACTCCTTGTGGGATACCCCATAAATTATTTCTTTTTTAACATTTTATATTATCGCCCTGTGTAACATTAATTACTCTCCAAACTTTATGCAACTTCTTATGGGCTAAAAAAGAAATAATTTTTTAATCACACTATATAAATATAATTCAACTCCAGCATATATTTCAACCATCCTGTATATTATTTGCTTATGTCCACATCATATAACAGTTTTTTAATCATCCTATATAATTTTAATTTCCAACATTTTTATACCACCAAACGTCCAGTCCACCCTATCTTCCAACCATCCTGTATATATGGCTGCCTCTGGACCACTATCATTCTACTCCGTCCTATATTTCAATCATCATATAAATGCAACTCCTTCTATCACTTTACTTTGTGATTTTGTTTGCTATAACTAAACACCCTGTGTATAAACGCACCAAATAGCATTTTAAAGTTTGACATGTGTTGTCACTGAATTTTCTATTAGGCCGGGAGAATGTGACAACCGAAAGCACCGTCTTCGCAAAATGGAAAAATTTGCATTTAAATAGGTATTTGCCTGGTATACAAACAAAACGAGCTTGGTACTCATTTATTTAAGGAGCCGAAAATACTATGCTTTATTACTGATATGCTTGAGATGTACATAGAAAATTTTCAAATTCGCAATTAAAACTTCCAGTGCCTAAAATTACCGCACTATTACGTTGGAATTAAAATATTTATGACGAAATATCCGTTATGTCTTTTCGATGAAATTTTTGATAATAATTTTGGAATTTTCGGCGATTTTCTGCAAAACTGCAAGTTGCTCGTCACAGAAAAGTATATGAAATCACCTAAGGATCTTCCTTAATAGATTAAACGTTAAAATACTATACACATCCATAAGGAGTTATCGATAAATCGACTAAAATATTAGGGATATTGGTCGATTTCCATCCACGCATGTGTTAATTCACATATTTTATCACTACCAATAGAATTCTTTTCCAAAATTTGAAGTTTCACCAATCCGGATATATACTCTATCAAACAAGATCATATTGATTCAAAACAGTTCACCACAGGAGACGAAATCAGGTAACATACATACAAACAAAAAAAAAGCGAAGAAAAATACGCGACGAATTGATAACCTCCTCCTTTTTGGAAGTCGGTTAAAAATTAAACAGCATAATGAAAGGAAAAATAAACTCAGTTTACTGGCTAATTTCAAAATTTTCCATATATATCGTAAGCACATAGGCACAATATAGGATAATTATTTTTATTAAACCATTAGGAACAAGTTGTTTTCTGAAAGATTTAGAATTGTCGTTTCTTCATATAATTTTCGTGTTCATTTATGCGAACATTAATAGGCCTATAGGTTACCCCAATATAAAATTTGTTAAATTTGCAAAGAATTTTAATAATGCAATTTTCGTGTTTTAAATTACGTTATTTGGTTTAGTTTTTGATATAATTGATTTCAGTGGATTTCTTTTTTTGAATGTTGTTTTAAAATGAAATATGTTGCCCAATCTTTCAGTCTTTCTGAAAGGCCCTGTATTTACGAAAGTTGTAGTAAAGTGATTAACCAGGGTATTCAGTATTGTTTGAAGCAGTCTGACGTTTTTTGTTCAGTTGTGTTTAACTGATGGTTCATAAGGTTTTTTCCTAGGTTTTCCTGTAATTGTGAATTTCTAAATTTGTCATTGCAAATCTTTTATTTTTTAATTTTCTTGTTCTGTCTGTGCTAATTATCATTGAAAACAGGGTCCGGTTTAGACCCTGAAACGTTTGGACCATTTAAAATATACAGACCTTCCTGCAATTGTGATGTTATTCCCACAAAATCTGCAAAATACATTAGGAACAAATTTAAATGATATTGACATTTCGTTGATTTTCATAACCTGTCTAAAGCACATGATTTTTCGAATTTATCTCAAATATGATAAGCTATCAATCATATACTACAAAAATATATATAACTAATAGCCTTTAAATTATCCAGATCAGTTAACTGTTAAAAAAAATCAATCGACATAAACAACAAACATACGTGGCGAATTTTCCACACTCTTTCCCCTTCTTGAAAAAACATCCAAGAGGTTTTCAAAATAGCCTTCGTGTGAGTAGAATTCTTTTTCCGCTACATTAACAACAAACGAAATTGTAATTTGGAGGAATTAAAATTCCCGTAGCAAAATTTTACAGCCACCAAATGAATCATACCGACGAAATAAAGCTGTGTCGTCGGCAGTTATATTTTTCTCCGTAATGAAACTTGCCAGCCGTAGTCTTGACAAATAATATTCTTACACTGGGTTTTTCGGGTGAATGTTTTCCATACATTATATTTTAATGCTTCAAAAGATTACCTTGAGCACTGTGGTACATTTCTTATTTACATTCACATTTTAGCATCATAATTTTTCCCCCGAGTAATCCGGCCTTTCAAAATAATTCACCCGAACGGCGTAACTTGCAAAGTTTTATTTTCGATGCTTACTTGTGTACTATAATGGGATTCTACACCGTCTCGAGTAGTTTTTAAGTATTAATTGGCCTTTTATTCTCTCTCTTATTGATTTTAAACCGTAACTTGGAATTGCTGAAGTTTATTCTAATGAATTTTGTGCATAAATTTAATATTTCAATATTCAAAATGAAATAATCATACAGTTCTCCATCATATTAAAAAGGAATTTGTGGGGTATCATACTGAACTACACTTTCCTGGAAGGTGAAAACCTAACATGGGTATATTGGAGTCTTTATCTCAAGGAGTACCAGAGACATACCTTCAGGCACTTCTCAACCAATGCTATCACCTCCATTCTTCCATTCATTTCCCCTTTCTTACGTTTACCACATTCACAAGGAAGTCTGCAATCAATACCTACCATTTCCAATGACAAATTCTACTATACTGCACCCAACCACTCTCTACATATTAGCTCGCTACTCTGCTATCCTGTTCTGTTCTCTGCACTTCTCTTCTCTCCTCTTATCTTCCTTGCCCTTCCCTTTCTTTCATATCCATTTTCTTCTCCTCCCATGTTTCCTCTTCCCTTCCCCCTCCCCTCCCCTCTCCACCCCCCAATACAAAGCCATACTAAAATCTAAATCTCAGGCGAAAGGACCTGATCAATATAATATTCGGGATCTTAAAGCTATCCCGCATGAACGAGTTTGGCTACTTGTCAACGCTATAATTCTACTCCAGAGAATTCCAGATATGATCAAAAAGTCGAGAACAGTATTAATCCCTAAGCACAACAAGGACGCCAGCAATGAATCTAATTGGAGGCCAATAACCATCAGTTCCATATTAACTAGCACACATAGGTTCCGAATCTGGAGCCGTTCCATGTAATTGTTGTTATCATATTTTTTAAATTAATTGTTTACAAGATATTAACAAAAATATATATAAAAGTCTCATTTCCCGCTTTATTTCCGAAACCATAAAACCTAAAATTTTAAAAATAATTAGAGGTACTGGGGCTCCCTTCAAATTTATAAGAAATATTAGTAGAAAACACCAATATTATTTTTTAGGACAAATTATAGAATTAAATTTTTTTAATATCTTGTAAACAATTAATTTTAATAATTTGGTCAAGTGCGAGTTGGACTCGCATACTAAGGGTTCTGTACCACCTTCAAGAATCTAATTTTCAGACAAGCAGGGAATGAGTACATTTTCTTATATTTACCCTAATATCTTTTAAAGGAAGCGTTTTAAATTTAAAAAAACTATACACTTACATTTTCCACATATAGACATAGTTTTCTCTTATCTGCTTCAGGATTCGCTTGATTTTTATAAGAATACATATGTATTTAATTTTCTAATTTGGCCCTCAAAAATTAACATTAAAGATTTATTTTACTAATACACTGTCAGGGAAGCCTTTTACAATCTACTATCTGAATTTTGAAGCTCTGTAGATTGGAAGAGAAAGTGCAAAATAGGTCAAGTTTTAAATTATAAATTATTTAATCTTTAATTCAAATAATTTAAAAATACAAATAAAATATATTTTTCAAAATTTAAATAGTGTAGTTTCTAAAGTGGGAATTAAGTCGATGTTTAATATTTTTGTTAATATCTTTTAAAAAAATGATTTAACAATATGATATATTTGTTATTCACATAATCGGCCTTTTATCTGATATATTACATGATGGGGTGGAAAATTGAATTTTTATTTTCCATACAAATGTATAATTTGTTCCTAAAATTACTATGGGTATTTTCTAATAATTTTTCTTTTAAATTTCAAGTGAGCCCCAGTACCCCTAATTATTTTCAAAATCTTGGGTAGTATGGTTTCGGAAATAAAGGGAGAAATGTGAATTTTTTATATCTTTATGTTAATATCTTGTAAATAATTAATTTTAAAAATATGAAAAATATATATTTGTATTCCTCATAATGAGCCCTTTCATTTGATGTATAGCATGATACGTTAAAAAATATATTTTTTATTTTCCGTTTAATTCTATAATTTGGCCCCCAATATTAATATTACGGATTTCTTCGTATTTTTCCTGTAAACAAAAAAAGTAGGTCTTATAGTTTGGGGAATAAAGGGAATGAGTAATTTTTTTAAATATTTTTTTAATATTAACAAAATTAATTTCTATTCGTCAAAATTTGACCTTTGATATAATATATTACTTGACCGTCAGAAACAATTATATTTTTTTATTTTCCATTTAATTCTATAATTTGCCCCCCAAAAAAATATTAGGGGTTTTTTCTTATTTTTCCAGTAAAGTTCAGGTGAGGGGCTATACATCCATTGTTTTTTCAAAATTTTCCAGCTTATGGTTTCGGAGATAGGGGGGGATGGGTAATTTTTTTATATATTTTTGTTAATATTTTTTAATTAATTTATTTTAAAAATATGAAAAAAATATATTTCTTTTCGTCATAATGAGCCTTTTCATTTGATATATAACATGATGGGTTAGAAACAATTTTAATTTTATATTTTCCATTTAATTTGCCCCCCAAAATAGAGAGGAGAAAATTGCTGTGAAAAAGGGAGAAATCGGTAGTGATATTATAGGAGTATCCGTTTATTATATATACGGAACCCTAAAAAACACGTTTGGTAATGTTAAAGTGATAAGTAAAGCTATTGATGTGTTTAGTAGCTACATTTAAAGTTCTACTAGCATTTTCAGTGTAAAATTGGTTGTTTATGACTCTAAAAATGGGTGTGAATTCGTACCATTTTTATATTTTTTAACCAAACTATAGCTCGTTTAAAAAATGTTGTAATGGTTTTTGATTTATTTTCACCTGAAATATAGATCCTCAAAATCTTTGCACAGTGTATCTGTATGTTGCGTTCAAAGGAATCACACCTCGAAGAAAGTCTTGTGGATATCATTATTCAATTAGCCTTGCATTCAAAAGTAAAGTTATGAAAAACTAATAATATCTATAGTTATAAATATTATATAATAAACAAGAGGCAGTGTTTTTACTGCAGAAAAATATAAATTTACTAATTTCGAATTTTGTTTTTATCTCAATGTGATACTTTTTAGATTTGGTTGCAATTAATTATCTCCGAGTTATTCGACAAATTGCAATTGAATGTTATTGAAGTCACTAATTTTGCCATCTGTCTACATTTTACATCAACTAGTAACTACTGCACCACCAGCCAATTATGTATGCTCAACCCGAATTTGCGACCATCAATTAGCTCAAAGACTCAATTATTTTCTATGACTCTAGGAAACCGATAGTTATAAATGTTATAATTACGCAAATTAGTCAATACAAGATTTCAATATGGGTGGTCTTAGAAAACGGACAGGAGTGATTGCTAAAATTGATACGATGCAACGTGCTACAAGGTACTTGATCTCCCGGTTTGTTTAATACACGTTTGAAATAAATTTGATGCTAATGTTATCAATTGAAATTGATAAACCTAACTGCAAGAGAAAAAATAGGAACACATGTTTTATGAGACACCAAGATCTAATGGGGCAATCATCAACTGACACCAGCTTTTTGCTTTTATGAAAAGGAAATCAAATTTTCGAATTTTTGGCACATGTTCTTGTGCACCCATCAATAGAGATTTTTAGGTGACATAAAATTGAACAGCAAACCGCATAATCCATTATTTTGTCTATTCATTGGGTTTTCTCTCCTCCAAATTTTTTTCTGTAAAGATAAGTATTTAAAAATTGTATATGTAGAACAAAGTGTAGTAAGGCAATTTCGTAAAATTGCCCGGATTACTGGCTGTCCGTACAGAGATTCTTCCTCACAGTTTTTCTAAGAGAAAGAGATGTCTATAAAATGATCAACCAGTATTCCTGTATATAAGTAATGTATTGTATATTGTGTAATACTAATAGATATTTGAATTTTCACTCCAACCATCCTTTAAATGTAAAGAAAGGTGTTGTAAAGTGCTGATATGATAGAGCAAAAAACATATCTTCATCCACCCAAATCTTTAACAAAGAAGTCAATATTATCAAAGAACATCTACTTCAAAACGAATATCCCCAAGACTTTATTAATAAAACTATAAATCAGTTAGAAAGAAAATCGCAACAACAAACCAGCACAAATAACCATCACACTAATACCAACCAAACACAAACAGACAACCAAATAATGAACATAATTCCATATATCCCAGGTGTATCGGAAAAAATTAAGCGGTTAGGAAATAAATACAGCGTTAAAACTGTTTTTAAAACAAATAATACCTTGCGCTCTATCCTCACACATACTAAACCGTTTAACGCAACCCAGAGTTCTAAAAATTGTGTGTACAGTGTTTTGTGTGACTGTGGCCATTCTTATACCAGTGAAACTTCAAGACCTTTAGAAGTAAGGAAAAAAGAACATCAATATAACATTTCCAGAAGACATGTGGACAAATCAAATTTGGCCAGTCATGTATTAACGAGCACCGGCAGCCATAGGATAGACTGGGATAAAACAAAGATTTTGTTGAAAGAAGAAAATTTAAAAAAGAGAAAACTTAGAGAAGCCAGCTGTATGATGATAAACAACACTGAAATAGGAGCACCTTCAGCCGACCTTCATTTGGACTGGAAGAGTTTACTGCTAACAGAACAATAAAACGGTAACCTCAGAGTCAAGTGATCGCCAAACGACAAATTGTCAGTGTCAAATTTTTTGACAAACAACAAATTCAAAATCAAACCGAAAATTTTTTAGAAAGGAAAAAACCTCGAAAACAACACTAAACGATTGACAACGACTCCAGACTCGGAGTTGAAACGATATCCATACACAGATAAGTATTACACAATATACAATACATTACTTATATACAGGAATACTGGTTGGTCATTTTATAGACATCTCTTTCTCTCAGAAAAACTGTGAGGAAGAATCTCTGTACAGACAGCCAGTAATCCGGGCAATTTTACGAAATTGCCTTACTACACTTTGTTCTACATATACAATTTTTAAATACTTATCTGTTACAGGAAGAAAAAATTTGGAGGAGAGAAAACCCAATGAATAGACAAAATAATTCAAGACGTCCTCAACAATCTTTTTCGAAATTACTTACGCATAATCCATCACGTAAATAATAGTCTATAAGTCATAACAGACATAATTTTAACAGGAAACTCGTTGAAGAATTATTTGAGCCTTATAATAAAAACCCCAAAAAATATGAGGTATTTTCGTTTTTTGCTTATAGTGTTCCTGTTCATAAAACCTTCCATAGAAAAATCAGTCTTCAAAATGAATGTTTATAAATTTGGATAGCAACATTTTTCATAAAGAAAAGCTGTAAAAACCGATATAGATTGAGTTATTTAAAAAAATTCATAACTTGGTTGAAGTGGCAGCTGGAACTTTAATCAGCCTCGTAGTGATGGCTTATAACGTTGGAATTAATAGCGCCGAAGACCGATATTGTACGTTAAGTAGATCTTGCTGAATTGCAATTTTAATAATTTGTAGAAATATTTTACAGAACGTATGATATTAACCACAATAGTTCGATAACGGTATGCAAATTATAATTTGAAAACATATAAGATGCACCTCACTTCATATATCTAATAATGTTAAAAAAACGTCAAAAAGCCAAAAATGCCTAAAATAAAAATATCAACATTGTCGAAAAAGTATGTCAAACATTTTAAAAACGTCGAAAATGACAAAAATATTGAAATCGCCAAAAATGAAAAAAACGTCGAATATGTTAAAAATAAAAATATTCAAACAAAAAACGACAAAAATGTCACAAACTATCTGAAACGTCAAAAAATTTAAATAGTCAAAAATGTCAAAAAACGTCAAAAATGTCTAAAATAAAAATATCAACATTGTCGAAAAAGTATGTCAAACATTTTAAAAACGTCGAAAATGACAAAAATATTGAAATCGCCAAAAATGAAAAAAACGTCGAATATGTTAAAAATAAAAATATTCAAACAAAAAACGACAAAAATGTCACAAACTATCTGAAACGTCAAAAAAATTTAAAATGTCAAAAATGTCAAAAAACGTCAAAAATGTCTAAAATAAAAATATCAACATTGTAGAAAAAGTATGTCAAAACATTTCAAAAATGTCGAAAATGACAAAAAAAATGTCGAAATCCTTGAACCCGTCGAAAATGTCAAATCATGTCAACAATTTGGAAAAAGTTAAAATTGGCAAACACAAAAACTAAATATATAAAAGAATAAGAATGACACAAATGTTAACAATGTCAAAATAAGCCTGGTGCGAATGTCGGCAGGTTAGCTAATTATGAAATGCTTGCCCCAGAATGTGAGTAGGAAAGAAAACTATTTCACCTTTTTTTTGACAAAACAAAAAAATTACCAAATTATCAACTATGGATTCCCTCAAACATCACTAATCACTATTTGCAGTGCCCAAGATGCAAATAAAAAACATAAATTTTCCTGTGGTACTCGGAAAATGAGACAACGAAAACTGGAGCGAAAGGCAAGTTGTAAAATAACTAAATAAATGTCAAAACAGTCAAATATTTTAAAAAATATCAAAAAAACGTCAAAAAATGCATTAATGTCAAAAATATGTTGAAAATGTGGAACATGTCAAAATTAGTCAGGAAAGAAAAATCAGTCACCTTTTTTTCACCAAGTATAAAATAGAGAGCTCTACTATCATATTCTCAACTTTGGATGCATTCAAACATCGCTAATGGGTATCTCTCGCCTTCTATTTCTGCTTCTTAAATACTTAACGAAATAATTCTGCAGACTGTAATTCCCCAACAGCTGTTACGAATTTCTCAGCATGTCTGCAAAGACGCGTTAAGTTGAAATAAATCGTCTGGCAATTTCTTGACAGACGAACTTATTTTTGAAAATTAATTCGGACTTATAATTGTTGAAACTGCAATGCGTAAATCCCTATAAAAAATGGCACGTTGTACAATAACCAAATTAATGTGAAAAGTATCAAATACATCAATAAATATCAAAAAATGTCAAAAATATCAGATATGTCACGAATTTCAAACACTATAAAAATGTCAATAACGTCGAAAATATCGAAAATAACAAAGATATCTTTAATGTCTAAAATGTCAATATTAAAAATTTTAAAAATGTTCAAAATGCCAAAAACGTCAAAAAGTCAAAAATGTCAAAAAATGTCTAAAATAAAAATATCAGCATTGTCGAAAAAGTTTGTCAAACACTTCAAAAACGTCAAAAATGACAAAAATGTCAAAATCGTAGAAATCGTCGAAAATGAGGAAACGTCGAATTTGTTGAAAATAAAAAAAAATCATGAACTACAAAAATGTCAAAAACGTGGAAAATATAGAAAATGATATTTGTCTTGAATGCCAAAAATGAGAAAGGTCAAAAAATTTTAAAATGACAAAAATGTAAAAATGTCAAAAAACGTCAAAAAGCCAAAAATGTCTAAAATAAAAATATCAAAATTGTCGAAAAAGTATGTCAAACATTTAAAAAACGTCGAAAATGACAAAAATATTGAAATCACCAATAATGACAAAAACGGCGAATATGTTGAAAATAAAAATATTCAAACAAAAAACGACAAAAATGTCACAAACTATCTGAAACGTAAAAAAATTTAAAATGTCAAAAATGTCATAAAACGTCAAAAATGTCTAAAATAAAAATATCAGCATTGTCGAAAAAGTTTGTCAAACACTTCAAAAACGTCAAAAATGACAAAAATGTCAAAAATCGTAGAAATCGTCGAAAATGAGGAAACGTCGAATTTGTTGAAAATAAAAAAAAATCATGAACTACAAAAATGTCAAAAACGTGGAAAATATAGAAAATGATATTTGTCTTGAATGCCAAAAATGAGAAAGGTCAAAAAATTTTAAAATGACAAAAATGTAAAAATGTCAAAAAACGTCAAAAAGCCAAATATGTCTAAAATAAAAATATCAAAATTGTCGAAAAAGTATGTCAAACATTTAAAAAACGTCGAAAATGACAAAAATATTGAAATCACCAATAATGACAAAAACGTCGAATATGTTGAAAATAAAAATATTCAAACAAAAAACGACAAAAATGTCACAAACTATCTGAAACGTCAAAAAAATTTAAATAGTGAAAAATGTCAAAAAACGTCAAAAATGTCTAAAATAAAAATATCAACATTGTAGAAAAAGTATGTCAAACATATCAAAAATGTCGAAAATGACAAAAAAAAATGTCGAAATCCTTGAACCCGTCGAAAATGTCAAATCATGTCAACAATTTGGAAAAAGTTAAAATTGGCAAACACAAAAATTAAATATATAAAAGAATAAGAATGACACAAATGTTAACAATGTCAAAATAAGCCCCGTGCGAATGTCGGCAGGTCAGCTAGTTATGAAATGCTTGCCTCAGAATATGAGTAGGGAAGAAAAATCATTCACCTTTTTTTGACAAAACAAAAAAATTATCAACTATGGATTTACTCAAACATCACTAACCACTATTTGCAGTGCCCAAGTTGCATATAAACATAAGTTTTCCATTGGTACGCGGAAAATGAGGCAACGAAAACTGGAGCGAAAGGCAAGTTGTAAAATTACTAAATAAATATCAAAACAGTCAAATATGAAGACGCGAGATGTAAGACCGACATCTAGGATTTTCAAGAGAATCAGCACACAGAGATTCCGAATCTGGAGCCGTTCCGTGTAGTTGCTGTTCTCCCTTAACTCCTAGGACAGAATGTCACGATAAAATTTTCAGGTTACCTCACCTGTCAGAGATATTAAATACTCTCTTCGAGGTGTCATTCCTTTGTACGCAAGACAATATATATTATATTTCTCTTGAAAATCCTAGATGTCGGTCTTACATCTCGCGTCTTCAAATTTAACGAAATGCATCAAATGCATAAAGAAGTGTTCGAGAGGACATTCAATTGTGGGAAGCGCAACTGATGAAGGTTCCCTAACCAGAAACAATATATATTATATTTATATATAATATATATTGTCTTGCGTACAAAGGAATGACACCTCGAAGAGAGTATTTAATATCTCTGACAGGTGAGGTAACCTGAAAATTTTATCGTGACATTCTGTCCTAGGAGTTAAGGGAGAACAGCAACTACACGGAACGGCTCCAGATTCGGAATCTCTGTGTGCTGATTCTCTTGAAAATCCTAGATGTCGGTCTTACATCTCGCGTCTTCAAATTTAACGAAATGCATCAAATGCATAAAGAAGTGTTCGAGAGGTCATTCAATTGTGGGAAGCGCAACTGATGAAGGTTCCCTAACCAGAAACAATATATATTATATTTATATATAATATATATTTTCTTGCGTACAAAGGAATGACACCTCGAAGAGAGTACAGTCAAATATTTTAAAAAATATAAAAAAAACGTCAAAAAATGCATTAATGTTAAAAATATGTTGAAAATGTGGAACATGTCAAAATTAGTCAGGAAAGAAAAATCAGTCACCTTTTTTTCACCAAGTATAAAATAGAGAGCTCTACTATCATATTCTCAACTTTGGATGCATTCAAACATCGCTAATGGGTATCTCTCGCCTTCTATTTCTGCTTCTTAAATACTTAACGAAATAATTCTGCAGACTGTAATTCCCCAACAGCTGTTACGAATTTCTCAGCATGTCTGCAAAGACGCGTTAAGTTGAAATAAATCGTCTGGCAATTTCTTGACAGACGAAATTATTTTTGAAAATTAATTCCGGCTTATAATTGTTGAGACTGCAATGCGTAAGTGCCTATAAAAAATCCCATGTTTTAAAATAACCAAATAAATGTCAAAAGTATCAAATACATCAATAAATATCAAAAATGTCAAAAATATCAGATACGTCACAAATTTCAAAAACTACAAAAATGTCAATAACGTCGAAAATATCGAAAATAACAAAGATGTCATGAATGCCAAAAATGTCAATATTAAAAATTTAAAAATATGTCCAAAATGTAAAAAATGTGAAAAATGCCAAAACGACAAAAATTCAAAAAAGTCTAAAATAAAAATATCAGCATTGTTGAAAAAAATTGTCAAACATTTCAAAAACGTCAAACATTACGAAAACGTAGAAAATAAAAAATTGTATAAACTACAAAAATGTCAACGTCGAAAATATCGAAAATGACAACTGTGTCTTGAATGTGAAAAATGTGAAATGTCTAAAATATTTAAATTGCCAAAAAATTAGATAATGTCAAAAAACGTCAAAAATGTCAAAAAATATCTAAAATAAACATATCAGTATTATCGAAAAAGTTTGTCACGCATTTCAAAAACGTCAAAAATGTAGAAATCGTAGAAATCGCCGAAAATGAGAAAAACGTCGACTATGTTGAAAATAAAAAATTTCAAAAACGACAAAAATGTTAAAACGTCGAAAATATCGAAAATAACAAAGATGTCTTGAATGCCAAAAATATCAAAATATTAAAAATTTTAAAAGTGTCCAAAATGTAAAATATGCGAAAAACGTCAAAAAGTCAGAAATGGCTAAAATAAAAATATCAGCATTGTAGAAAAAGTTTGTCAAACACTTCAAAAACGTCAAAACTGACAAAAATGTCGAAATTGTAGAAATCGCCGAAAATGAGAAAAACCTCGAATATGTTGAAAATAAAAAAATTCATAAACTACAAAAATGTCAAAAACGTCGAAAATATCGAAAATGACACTGTGCCTTGAATACCAAAAATGAGAAATGTCAAAAAAATTTAAAATTAAAAAATGTAAAAATGTTAAATAACGTCAAAAAGTTAAAAAATGTCCAAAATAAAAATATCAACATTGTCGAAAAAGTATGTCAAACATTTAAAAAACGTCGAAAATGACAAAAATTTCGAAATCGTCGAAAATGATAAAAACGTCGAATATGTCGAAAATAAAAAAAAAAACAAACAAGAAACGACCAAAATGTCGAAAATATCGAAAATGACAACTATGTATTGATTGCCAAAAAAGTGAAATGTCAAAAAATTTTAAAAAGTTAAACAGTAAAAAATGTCTAAAATAAAAATGTCCACATTGTCGACAAAGTATGTCAAACATTTTAAAAACGTCGAAAATGACAAAAATGTCGAAATCCTTGAACCCGTCGAAAATGTCAAAAATTTAAATCATGTCAACAATTTGGAAAAAGTTAAAATTGGCAAACAGAAAAAATTAAATATATAAAAAAATAAGAATGACAAAAATGGGCAGGTCAGCTAGTTATGAAATACTTGCCTCAGAATATGAGTAGGAAAGAAAAATCCTTCACCTTCACTCAAACATCACTAATCCCTATTTGCAGTGCCCAAGATGCATATAAAAACATAATTTTTTCTTTGGTACGCGGAAAGTGAGACAACGAAAACTGGAGCGAAAGGCAAGTTGTAAAATAATTAAATAACTGTCAAAACATTTTAATATGTTAAAAAATATCAGAAAACGTCAATTTTTGACGTTTTTTGATATTAATGTCAAAAATATCACAAATGTCAAAAACGACAAAAAATGCCAAAAACGTCGAAAATAACGAAAATGGCATAAACGTTGAAATCGCCGAAAATGATAAAATGTCGAATATGCTGAAAACGTGGAACATGTGAAAAATAGTAGGGAAAGAAAAATTAGTCACCTTTTTTTCACCAAGTATAAAATAGAGAGCTCAACTATCAGATTCTCAACTTTGGATGCATTCAAACATCGCTAATGGGTATCTCTCGCCTTCTATTTCTGCTTCTTAAATACTTAACGAAATAACTCTGCAGACTGTAATTCCCCAACAGCTGTTACGAATTTCTCAGCATGTCTGCAAAGACGCATCAAGTTGAAGTAAATCGTCTGGCAATTTCTTGACAGACGAAATTATTTTTGAAAATTAATTCGGGCTTATAATTGTCGAGACTGCAATGCGTAAGATGCATATAAAAAACATCAATTTTCGTTATAAACGCGGAAAATGAGACAAGGAAAACTGGAGCGAATGGGAAGTTGTAAACAGCCGTATTTAATTACGAGGTGGGGATTATCCACTCCATTTCGAGAAAAACATGTTCTTCTCTACTGTAAACGACTGCTTAGAGCTTTAGAGACAATTTGCAACAAATTATGAGTGTGAGCACCGAAAGTGTGTTTTATTTTGGCGAGAACGCGCGTTTTCCGTCTGAAATATATTTCATTTGGAAAGTTTCTAGTGTTGATGGTGGCGGTGGTGGTGTGTGTGATAATTCAGAGCATTTCGAGATTAAATTGCATCAAACAAAATTAAACGGTTAGGGCTAATAAGCTACAGAACTACGACCGAGAGTTATTCATGTTTCGAAATGGTTTGCTTTAATGTAAGAAGTGGAACTATTCATTTCCTTGGAGGAAGCAAAATAAAACAACCTCTTTTAAATACAACCGGAAATTACTTGGCTAAGCCTACTTAGAAATGTTGTTATTATAGACTTTCCTCGAAATTCCTGTGACTAATTGTGGATTTCTGTTTTGCAAATTAACTTTGACCCCGTTTCCGATGCCCTATTGACCTACAATTTTGAATTTAGACTCTTGGGAACTGTATTAGATATGAAGATAGGAATAAGGTTTTGTAATTTCCTGCGTAAAAACATGCCGTTGAGAAAGTCCGAGTTTCAGAGTATAGCAAGGATTCTAAACCGGTATCAAATTTTTCTATTCCCGGGATTATCTACAGTTAATCTCGGGATCCCGGGATAGTCCCGGGATTGTATTGGTAATAAAAAGTGGTAACAAAAGACCGTAAAACATATCAAAATCAACTCTTTATTTTAAATGTTTAGTTAAATCTTCAAAAAACAAAATTATACTTTCTTCTGATAAAATAATAAACTAGGCACTTCTGTAAATAATTTATGAAATATTATCATAATTGCCCCGTTTGTTTTTCTTATTTTACAATAAACTTAAAAAAAATCAACTTGTTTAGTTACTATAAAAAAGAATATTATGCTAAAGAGATCAATTTTCATAGGTACTCAAATTTTAAAGTAAATAGACCAGCTACTTTATAAATTACTTATTTAAGCCACGATAATAAAATCTAAGGAATAACAACGCATCCAACGTCTCATCCGCATACTTCTCAATTTGTGGCACCAATATGAAGAAGAAGTTATAGGAATCCTCAATAAATTTTTATAAGCTTTCTCCAAATTACAACCCCGTGAAGAACTATTCTCATAAAGATTAATTTCTTGTATAATGATCTTAGAAAGATAAGTTTCTTTATATACTTCTGGATTTATAGTTTTCATGCTGTTTTCTATTTCGTTTTGGAGCGTTTCTGTCAATGTCAAATAAGTTTTACTAGTTGTATGCACAGGTTCAATTTTCATGTCATTTTCTCCATTATCATTGTTTTCCTTCCTTGCAGTTAATAAAATAATATTTTTTTTATTGCTATCGTGGTTGGACTTCAAAATAACTCCTTTGCATTACAATCTGTATCCAAATTGTTACTCTCAGTAGTCTCAGTCTTCTCAGTATAAGGATTCTGTAGATAGTTTAATACTTCACTTAACTCATTTCGTCGATGATCTTTCATGCGGTTCAATAAATGTGTCTTCAATTTGGAAGCCAAAATTGAGTCATTTTCACGCAATTGTTGAAAAATAAACCTGAGTGTCGTATCAGCCTTGCACAGATTGGCATCAGAACAACAAAGTGCTTTTACGGAAGATAACCTCTTAGAGCTACAGAAAATATTTTTCATCTATATTTACTCAGACACATTAATACATTGTTGTTTTTTAATAAATTCATTAATTATCACCAATTACCAAAAAAAAACAATAGTTACACGAAGAGAAGCGGATATTTTACACACTTTTACACATAACTCGACACCGGTCGTTAGCGAAAACAAATGAAATCAGCTGTGTAAACAAGATGGCCGCCAAAACGTCAAATGAAATTAAGTGCGTTTCGTTTCATGCAGGTTTTTATTGACTTATGTAAAAAATATTTTAATCCCGAAAATCCCGGGATTCTATAAATTTAATCCCGAAAATTTCGGGACTAAAATACTACCGAGATCCCGGGATCCGAATCCCCTACCTATAGCCAAGTTAACCGGGATCCAAAAAACAAGATACCTAACAAGAAGTTTAAGAAATTTCGTGTCGCTATTGCCCACAAAGCTACATTGGTCGTCAACCATCGAGTATATGGACACTTTCTGTCAATTCGTAAAAAGAACTGACTTTAGCTCTCACACACCATCATATCCAAACAGGACAGCTTACCAACTTCAAACGGCAGCAGGACTATCATATTCCTCAATTCTCTTAGGGCATAAACTATTCGTAAAACTACAGAAATACAAAAACGATCGCTTTGTCTAAACCGAAGCGAAGATAACACCCGCCTTCCTACAACATGGAGCTTTGTAATAAACAGACTAAACAAACCAGACACACCCACCAAAGCCCAGCCAATCACCACACAGCCCACTCTTCACATGACATCCTGTTGTAATCGACCAGCAACTATAAATAAACGAAGAAGAGCAGATGCACACTCAGTTTTATCTAGTGACACTTGGAGAGTAGGCAGATTGAAACCATTTTGTGCAATAAATGACGTTCGCCAGAGGTGAAAAAGATATATCAAAAAAGTTATTATAAATACAATAGAAATAGTGTTAAAACATCGGTAATTTATTTAAACTTGTATTCCGAAAGAATTTGGTTCATTTGGAAGACCGAGGAAAAGTTATAGGTACCTAATGCACTTAAAAAGTAAAAAAAATATATATGTGGTTAATTGAAACTAAAATTAATTTGTAGATATATATAAGTCCTAGGAAATCTACATGTTAAATATCCTCCTTTACAACTGTTTGTCGTACAAATGCTTGAAAATAACTCAAAATAGAAGGGGTTTTAAATACCACAGAATACACACTCGAAAAATTGCCTCCAGATGATTCGGAAAAGCTATTAAGAAGACCTGACTTTTCTGTTTTGCTATTAAATGTATTGTGGACATTTGGTTTCAACATAATGGACTTGAGCCGCACAATACTTGTGACACACACCCATGCGCGAGTCCAGGAACTAGATTTGCCCTTCAGAAAATGTACTGATGAACACTTCCAGCCCCCTTGCCATCCACCCCCTGAGACTTAAGTTAGGTCCTCATGCTAACGCAGTTTTCCTTCTGCATAATCGCTGTCGTATTGTTGGGATAGCTTGGCTTTGGTTTGGTTCCGTTGCTTTACCCTATTGGTAATACGGCAACTGTCTTATTTGTGTTTCGTGGCTCATTCTTTGCTATGATAGCTAATTGTCGTGGTTTGTTTTTGTGGGTGTGTGTTCTTCTGTCTTCTCTTTGCTTGGTAGGTTGGTTTCCCCTCGGGCCCCCCTTGTTGTCTCCTGAAAAATAGAATATTATAGACTTCATTTTTTACTTAACTGTTTTCTAGCTCTGGGCTTTTTCGTCCTCTTCCCCTTCGCTAAGGCAGAGCTGGTTCTTTGGTATCTGTCAATAAATCTGGGGTCATAGTCGATTAGTTGTCGTCGGTGACGGTTTGGGTGCTGTTCCAGCTTGGCGTAAGCCTCTCTACATTAAAAACTTGTTACCAGGGGGAACATCAAAATATTGAGGACCTTCAGTGAAATAATGTTATGGAGTTTAGAAAATTGAAGAAGAGAGAAACAATTTTTGAACATTGATGTAAAGTGTCAAAGGACTAGGACCGGAATCCAAACAACAGTCTACAGGAAGGCTACGCATACAGGTTTATACCTTCACTACAATTCCAACCACCAATCAGCAACGAAATCTTGCATCATCCAAACACTAATCCATAGAGCCAAAAATGTCTGCAGTACACCAGAAGCCCTCAAAGAAGAACAAGTGAAACTTAGAGAAGACCTTTTAGCGAATGAATATCCGGAAACGATCATTACCAAGGCGTTTGAAGAGCTGGACAAACCAACTAGGCAAGACCGTAGTAAATCTACTATTACCGTATACTAAAGGCCCGCAGAAACTTAGAAGAATTGCACACAGCTACGGAATCAGAATTATCGTCAAAAGCAACGACACCTTGAGGAGCATGATAACAAGAACGAGGCCCGACGCACCAGCAATACCAAATAACTGTATATACAGCATACCGTGTGAATGTGGCAATATTTACATTGGAGAGACAAAGCGACCGCTGGACATCAGGATTAAGGAACACCGCACAGCTACTCAAAGGGCGGTGCTGACGAAGTCTGGGCTAGCTAACCACGCGTGGACCGAACACCACAACATCAATTGGGACCAGGCCAGGGTAATTCACACGGAGGAGCATTGGTATAAAAGAAAATTTATAGAGACAGCATATATAATCTCAAACGAGAATATAATTAGCGAACCCAGCGTACAAATTAAAAACATTTGGAAAGCACTTCTTCGGCCACTGTCTCTACGCATCACCGGCAACCAACCTCCAGGGAACGACGACACTGATTGGACCAGATAAGACCCAATGACTATGACCGGCGACGCATGACCAGTTAAGGGTATAATATAAATACGACCGATACTCTGAATTTCCTATCATTCACCTGATGACGGTAGCAGGTACACAGCTATTGAAACGTTGTGAGATCAACCACTTCAAGACGAAGTAAATTCCTCGAAGTCCAAGGAAACTTCGAGGAATTTACTGGGATTTACAGTCTTTATAATTCATTAAACTATTCTTGTTCACTCAATTTTCATTTTAGTTGTCAGTTCACCATATTTTTACAAAACTATCTTGTGTATTTGATTCATATCACTGAATATGTTGAGGCGTCAACGACACACTTTCGCTTATTTAGTTTTTCACTTAAATGCTCCAACATAAAAATTTTCCCAAGATGCGTATCTCACTGATAATTCCATTTCACTGCGGAATTCTAAGGTATTTCGTTTACCAAAGCAACGTGCTGTGGTGATTAGTTTGAGGTGTAAGCGATAATCGCGAAAAGATCGATTTTCGCTTGGCTTCCCGCACTGATACGATATCCGATGAGGTTAGGGTTGCTTCCAACATATCCAGTATTTTCAATTATTTCAAGGTTAGCTTCGTGCACTTTCACTTTAATGAAATCCCGAGATTAAAGTCTATTCAGCTAGAAAAAAAAACTGTTAGTAATAGATGGTATTCATTATTCAAACTGAAAGAAAGGAAAAGTTAAATGTTTGTTAACAACTTCACTTTAAATTTTGAAATATATATGACTTTAAATCAGACACCATTTTAAATGGTATTAACACTAATGAATACGAAATTAAATAATTTGGTCAAGTGCTAGTTGGACTCGCATACTAAGGGTTCCGTACCACCTCGAAGATTCGCTTGATTTTTATAAGAATACATATGTATTTAGTTTTCTAATTTGGCCCCCAAAAATTAACATTAGAGATTTATTTTACTAATAAACTTTTAGGGAAACCTTTTATAATCTACTGTCTGAATTTTGAGGCTCTATAGATTGGAAGATAAAGGACAAACTAGTTTTTAAATTATAAATTATTAAATCTGTTATTCAAATTATTTAAAAATACAAATAAAATACATTTTTCAAAATTTAAATAGTGTAGTTCCTAAAATGGGAATTAAGTCGATGTTTAATATTTTTGCTAATATCTTTTAAACAAATGATTAAAAATATGATATATTTGTAATTCACATAATGAGGCTTTTATTTGATATATTACATGATGAGTTTGAAAATAGAATTTTTATTTTTCTTATAAATTTCAAGTGAGCTCCAATACCCCTAATTATTTTCAGAAAATTATAGGTAGGATGGTTTCGGAAATAAAGCGTGAAATGAGAATTGTTTAAATTTTTATGTTAATATCTTGTAAACAATTAATTTTAAAAATATGAAAAATATATTTTTGTATTCCCCATAAAGAGACCCTTCATTTGATATGTTGCATGATGCGTTAAAAAATATTTTTTATTTTCCGTTTAATTCTATAATTTGGCCCCCAATATTAATATTAAAGATTTCTTCGTATTGTTCTTGTAAATATAAAAAATTTGGTCTTATAGTTTGGGGAATAAAGGGGAGAATGGCTAATTTTTTTAAATATTTTTTTAAATATATTTTAAGACATTTATTTAAAAAACAAATAAAAAAAATACATTTGTTATAGTCATAATGAGCCCTGTGATTTGATATATTACATGATCCGTTAGAAACAAATTTATTTTTAACCGACTTCCAAAAAGGAGGAGGTTATCAATTCGTCGCGTATTTTTTCGCTTTTTTTTATGTATGTTACCTGATTTCTTCTCCTGTGGTGCACCGTTTTGAACGAATATGGTCTTGTTTAATAGAGTATATATCCGTATTGGTGAAACTTCAAATTTTGGAAAAGAATTCTATTGGTAAAGTGATAAAATTTGTGAATGAACACATGCGTGCATGGAAATCGACCAATATCCCTAACATATTGGTCGATTTTCCGATAACTCCTTATGCATGTGTATAGTTTTTTAACGTTTAATCTATTAAGGAAGATCATAAGGTGATCTCATATACTTTTCTGCGATGTGCAACTTGCAGTTTTGCAGATTATCGCCGAAAATTCCAAAATTCTTATCAAAAATTTCATTGAAATGACATAACAGACATTTCCTCATAAATATTTTAATTCCAACGTAACAGTGCGGTAATTTTAGGCACTGGAAGTTTTAATTGCGAATTTGAAAATTTTCTATGTACATCTCAAGCATATAGATAGTAAAGCATAGTATTTTCGGCTCCTTAAATCAATGAGTACCAAGCTCGTTTTGTTTGTATATCAGGTAAATACCTGTTTAAATGCAAATTTTTCCATTTTGCGAAGACGGTACTTTTGGTTGTCACATTCTCCCGGCCTAATAGAAAATTCAGTGACAACACATGTCAAACTTTAAACTGGTACTTGGTGGCCTATAGACAGGGTGTTTAGTTATAGCAAACAAAATCACAAAGTAAAGTGGTTGAAGGAGTTGCATTTATATGAAGATTGAAATATAGGAGGGACTAGAATGATAGTGGTCTGTAGGTAGCCGTATATACAGGATGGTTGGAATATAGGGTGGACTGGACGTTTGGTGGTATAAAAATGTTGAAAAAAATGTGAAACTAAAATTATATAGTGTGATTAAAAAACTGTTATATGATGTGGACATAAGCAAATCATGCACAGGATGGTTGAAATATATGCTGGAGTTGAATTATATTTATACGGTGTGATTAAAAAATTATTTCTTTTATACATAAGAAGTTGCATAAAGTGTGGAGAGGAATTAATGTTACACAGGGCGATAACATAAAATGTTAAAAAGGAAATAATTTATGGGGTAACCCACAAGGAGTTATATACTATGGTTGAAATATAGGACGGATTTGACTCCGTAAATATAGGATGGGTTCTACTCCGTCCTATAGTTTACAGAAGGCACCAAACAAATGTATGCTTGCCGTGGGCAGTCGTATGTACAGGCTGGTTGGTACAAAGGTTGGAGTGGGAATATCTAGTTATACAAGGTTGTCAAAAAAAGTTGAAAAAAGGTTACATGGCGTAGTGCATAAGGCATAAATATATTTTGGGCTTATTAAGTCAACGCGTACTAGTACATTTTGTTCGTAAAGATTTACCTGTCAATTTAAATGATAAAGTATCATCGTGTAATGTTGAGGCTTTCGATGTTACCTGGTTCTGTCTATTGAGGTTATACATACAAAATAAAAAATAAATAATGAAAACTACCTGAGTTCAAAAAAAAACTAAAAAGTTGAAAATAAAACATTTAAAAAAAAAAACCGACTTCTACCTATAACTAAAAAGCTAAAAATAATTATAACAAAATACAACTTTAGCAAATAAATAACACATTCAATGTTGTAAGGTACTTACCCAGGAAGTAAAAAATGTAAACATTGAAAGGTGCTCATTCTGTACAAATTAATTATCTACCAATCTAGTATATTTTTGAAGTCGGTGCCAAGCAACAATAAAGTTTGATGAATTAGTAGATAAGTACGCCATGAATGATTTTAGATCCCAACGTTTCAAGGTCTAAATCAGACTCCGTTTTCAATAGTATTAACAATTGTGTTAATGGTATTAACATTTCTGTTAATACCATCGAAAACGGAGTCCGATTTAGGCCTTGGAAGATTTGGACTTTTTGAAATATACAGACTTTCAATTTTATGTCAGAAAACAACAATTTGCATATTGTATTTTTTCTGTGTGGTTAGATTACAGGTAAAAACAAAATTCGTCTTGATTATTTGGAGATATTGTCATACTTTTACATGCTATTTGAGACATCAACATGATCAGCGATCAAATACACATATTGCTTCTAATATCAGCATACCACCAAACAGCGCACCTTATGTAATATCGAAACTCAAAACTATGCAAAATGATTAAGTCGTCTAATGGTGCCGATACACACGTTCCTCGTCCGTAAGATGCCAGGTATAATTCGGGGATAATATACAACCTTCCACTTACATAAAAAATGTATCGCGAGCACCATCTTTAACACATTCAAACAGGTCTCTATACGTCCGTTGTCCGAAAAGACGATTAGGATTCAATCTACCAGTGACAAGAGAAAATTTAAGGGCATTTCAATATACAAATTTTAACAGTTGTTAAGTGTTATATCACTTAAAAACCTCCAGTAACTGAACTATGTCGTAAGCTTTCTTTCTTTCGGCATTTGCAGATTTACATTTTATTACTTTTTATTGCACTCTGAATATTTTGGCCTGGCAGTTATTGAAATTTCCTACTAGGAAACGACCCGAAACCATCGATCCCTTGCATCGAGCCGCGCTTTTGTAGTTATTGACCTTTGGCGGATAGGACTGACGAATTAACACCGAAGGCAAGCAAAAAAGGGCACAAACTGGTCGAAATATCTTTCATCTTCGCAAAATGTTTGGGTAGTTCAGAGAGTAGAATGAATATATCCATTCATAAAAAACGCATTTTAAAGAAGGGTACGAACCCAACGTGGGTGGTCATATCTTGCGGACGAGGGACGTGTGTATCGGCACCATTACATCACGACGATCGTAAAACCTAATATACAAAACCGCTTCAAAAAAGTTGGTAACAGATTCGTATAGTATCAGTTAAATAAAATACCACTTCTCGAAAATGATTCGAAATACAATATACTTAGATAAAATAAATAAATCCCTGTAGTTAATAATTTTATAATGGAATTTCAAATGAATTTTGATTTGTTATTCTCTTGTATCTTATGAATTTTCCACATTTATTTGCACCTATTCACCCTATCAAAGGGATCAAAAGCCCTCATATTTGAATATATTAAAGCTTGCATTCCTCCGAAGAATTTATCTTTCATCCTTTGGCTTACGCCTAAACACCATGCCATGTAATATATATTTCCACAACTAGTCAAATTATCCGTCAGCTTGAATAACGCTAAGCACACTTGATCTCGGATTTGCACTGTGAAAAGGGCGTTGATGGCAATAACTTCCAGTAGCGTGTATTCAGTATCATTATCTATGCGAAAATATATTTGTATAAATGAATATAAATCGACTAAATTGTATTTGGTAATTAATTTTTGAATATATTTTTTTTTACTTAAAAATACCGGTAATTTGTTAAACGACCTGACAGAAATAAATAATTCTCCTTTAATAAACCTCTTTAGTTAATCTAAAGAGGTATCCTTTCACGTATAATAAAGGGGAAGGTCGTTCTAATCGGTAATATCTCATTTTCATATTTGTTCATTGATTGTGTTCTGGTTGGTCGGCTTGGTGTTCTTTATCAACTTTTCTCTGAAATTATAGTGATTCAATCATACGAAACAATGTCTGAACCAATCCGTGTTGTAGTCACCGGAGCAGCAGGTCAAATCGCTTACTCCCTTCTGTGCACGATCGCAAAAGGTGATGTCTTCGGCCCCGACCAACCTCTCATTCTCCACCTCTTTGGACATTCCACCGATAATGGGCGTATTGGAAGGGATCGTAAGAGATATGGAACGTAAGGACCTCCTTTCAGCCAACGTCAAAGTACAAGGGAAAGCTCTTGACAAACACCCCAAGAATGACGTCAAAGTTTTAGTTATCGGCAACCCGGGAAAACCTACGCTCTTAAATGTCGAAATATGCGCCGTCAATCCCCAAAAAGAACTTCACAGCTATCACCCGCCTTGACCAGAATCGAGCTCAAGCTAAAGTTGGATCCTCCGTAGGAAACGTAAAAAATGTGATAATTTGGGGCAACCATTCCTCAACTCAATTTCCCGATGCCTCCCTTGCGGTCGTCTAACTCGCTAAAGTACCTGTCCCAGACGCCATTAAAGACGATAATTTCCTCAGAACAACATTCGTTCAAACTGTACAAAAAAGAGATGCCTCCGTCATAGCAGCGAGAAAAATGCCATGTCGGCAGCCAAAGCCTCCTCCGATCACATGCGAGACTGGTTCTTGGGCACGGCACCGGGTAAATACGTCTCCATGGGTGGGTACAGTGAGGGCAGTTACGGCGCCCCCAAAGACGTCTCATTCTCTCTTCCCTGTAACTGTCTCGAAAGGCAAGTGGAGCATCGTTTCCGGTTTGAACATCGACGATTTCGCCAAAGGTATGCTATCTACCACCCGTAAAGAGTCGAATCGCACACTCAAAGCAGTAAGTTGTTCATTATCGCATTGTCTAGTTTTTTTGTCTAATTCTTAACTAAGCAATATGTCTGGCCGTTTATCGTTTATTAATTAAAGGAAATTTTGCCGAAGGCGTCGGCGCCGGTGCACCAGTATATTTTGCAGCAGTTATGGAGTATTTGGCTGCTGAAGTTTTGGAGTTGGCCGGTAATGCTGCACGTGATAACAAGAAGACCCGTATTATTCCGAGACATTTACAACTCGCCATCAGAAACGACGAAGAATTGAACAAATTGTTGTTTGGCGTAACAACTGCACAGGGTGGTGCCTTACCCAACATTCAGGCTGTCCTCTTACCAAAGAACACCGAAAAGAAACCTTAACTTGATTAATATGCTTCTACAACAACGTATTAATTAACAGCCAAATCCATACAACAATGTATAAACAACATCCATAGCTGTGACTGTTTTCCTCTTGGCATGTTCGGTGTATGTGACAGCATCTCTTATAACATTTTCAAAGAATACTTTAAGCACACCTCTAGTTTCCTTCTATATCAATCCTGATATACGTTTAACACCACCACGTCTTGCTAAACCTCTTATGGCTGGTTTTGTTATACCTTGGATATATTCACGCAGCACTTTACGATGACGTTTTGCGCCTCCTTTTCCAAAACCCTTGCCACCTTTGCCTCTTCCAGTCATTTTGAAATAATACAAACGTACAATTCGACGTTAGTATGGAAACTAACCAACAACATTAAGTATCTGTAATTATATCACTCGTCGAATATAAATACAACTTCTTCAAGAAATACCCAGTTAGTCTAGTTCCTTGACAGAGACATTAGTCGAAACGCATCGGACAGTATTTTAAAGAACTTAAATTGTGGAAATTGAAATTGTAGTATCAGTTAATCATTAGAAAGGTTGCTCCCTGGCCGGCCAGACCTGGCACCATCTCTTTTTGCCCCATCTTTTTCTAAGGAATCGGCTAAATGTCATACTGTTTGCCCAGTTGCGGTCGGATGACCGGGAAAATAAGATAATTATTCGGCGTTTTTGAAGAGTATAGCGTATTGTTTTCGTGTATTTTTAACCTCCGACCCAAAAAGAACGGTGTTACAAGTTTGCGGTGTGTATCTGTGGATCTCTGTATCTGTATGTCTGTTTGTTGCATCTTACTGATCTTGATGCGGTTTTTTGTGGTTGAAAGCTGACGTGATGAAGATGGTCTTTAGCTATAACAAAGATTATCAACTAATTTCCTACTTAACAAAAAGGTGTTACTAAAAAAATTTTCAAACTCTTCTTAGATGATTGGACGAATTTTCATAAATTTTCTAAAGTGTTTGAGTGGGTCCCTGGTGGTTTAGAATCACAATTGAAACAGGTATGTGGTGCAGCTATCGGCTTCTAAGAAACCTTGTTTCATCTCCTAAATGGCTATGCCCATTTTAATGAAATTTTTTGTATGTATTGGAAAAAGGCTCTGGATGGTTTAGATTCACATTTATGTCCACTAGGTAGCGCTGCAATCAAATTCTAAAAATATATACATTTTGAACACCTAGATGGACCTACTTTGATGAAATTTTTATGTGTGTTTAAATTGAGCAATAGTAGAGGGGGCACCGAAATACTGGACCTGCCCCAGTCCAGCACAGGGGCGGATCTAGACATGTACTTCCGTGGGGGCGGGGCGATTTCATGCTTCAGTCGTCAGTCATAGTCGTCATGTGGTTTAAACCCATAGAAGTGACCTTCTGCTATGCTCTTGGAGTTAATTATCCCGTTTTAATATTAAATTTACTAACCTTGAGGCTGTCGGTGGGGGCGATCGCCCCCCACCCTTGGATCCGCCCATGCTCGAGCATATATATAAATACTAGTGTCAGGTATGAAATTCCAACCAATAATTTTTTTTTACTTTTTAGAGGTTTTTTTTCTGTCAGGAGTTATTTAAATTTTTAATTTTATCCTGTGTATCTGCTAATTTCACACAAATCAAAGCAAACCTGACATTTGCTGCCATTTAAAAAAATTCTAGCATCTTGCGATGAGCTGAATGACTTTTACGCCACCTTGTGTATCGACAAAATTGTTGCCAACCTACAAATATTGTTGTCTTCTAATTCAAATTTTCATTTTACAATTTACATCAATAAATATAAAGCCATTAACCAAATATGTAGTCAGAATAGACTTTGAAACGTTTGGTTTTCCTTCAATATACGTTGTTTTATTTCGATTGTGGTGTTATTGCCCAACAAACATAAAAGTAATTAAAAATATTGTTGATATAAGCGATATATTACAATAGTTAATTTTTTTACACTCAAACGATATCTTTTAGTTTCCCATCACATTGGAGCCAACAGCAAAAAGACGTAGACATGAAATTCCGCATGAACTTTCACTTCACCCCACCGAAAGTTGTTTGAACCACTACTGAACTACTTTTGAAGTTTCTTTACTATCTCTCCTCAGCCACCTTCCGGTTTCCTTATTTCTCTGCATCGTCTATGCTAATTCTCAGGCATTACATGTCAGACTTATTTTCCTACGTGGTGTGCGCTTTTAGCGAAGTCTTTAAACATTATACCTTTGTGGCGTCACCACCGCTTCGCAGCATCCTTTTCTATTCTCTATTTTAGTACCTCCTCAAGACGAATTTGTTGCTCTCCGCGAAAGCTAAACATGAAATCAGCTTTAAACACAAAGCCTTCTTAATATTCCTACAGCGCTCATTATGCTAATATCTTACTAAGGGGTATGTCGCATTATATGCTGTCTCGACATCATGTTTATACTTGGCTGTACTCGGAAATGATTATATGTGTATGTAGATGGCGAGACAGCTTGAAAGGCGTAATTCGATACCATTCATTAAAATTTCTACTTTGGCGGGAATGGCTGGATAATTTAGAACGTTTAAGGGTAATTTCTGTAACAAATGTCCCCCGAACTTCCGTCAAAATTAATGTTTCTACAATGTGGAACAGCCATATGGAATAAATTCAATAACGAAAAAAGGGAAGGGGGGGTGTTGGGAAAAACGCTTGGAAACAAAATAATTATGAAGGGTGTGTCATATGACAATACAATGGTCAATACCAACTTCCTTATTTTAAAGGCAAGCCCAGGTATATTGTATATTTTTTGGATTCTTCAGAAAATTCATGTGCATTGTCCTCCATTAGATCTAACAAAGTACACTAGGACATCGAATGTGATCATAAAAGTTGTTTAGCATCTTTCCATTAGATCTAAGAAACCATATATAATATATATTGTTTCTGGTTAGGGAACCTTCATCAGTTGCGCTTCCCACAATTGAATGTCCTCTCGAACACTTCTTTATGTATCTGATATATTTCCTTAAATTTGAAGACGCGAGATGTAGGACCGGCATCTAAGATTTTCGACAGAAATAGCACACAGAGGTTCCGAATCTGGAGCTGTTCCGTGTAACTGCTGCTCTCCTTTAACTCCTAGGACAGAATGTCATGATAAAATTTTCAGGTTACTTCACCTGTCAGAGATATTGAATACTCTTTCGTGGTGTCATTCCTTTGTACAAAGGATATTGAATACTCTTTCGAGGTGTCAATCCTTCTATCTAACTACTATAACAAAGTACACTAGGACGTCGATATTGATCTTGACAATTTTTAGAATCTTTCCATTTGATCTAAGGAACCATATAGACATTATTGAAAGGAGGTGTGGAATTATGTTCAAATCATTTTCCAACAAATAAAGCCTGCCAGAAAAAAGCATCAAATCAATCAATCAATCGATATAGTTATTCATAAAAATAACGGAATTATGGATGCTTTCCTCTCTTATTTTCACTTTTAACGTAGTTAGCCAAGAAATAGAATCATTTATTAATAACTATTCCAAAAAACATTGAACGATTTTTTTATTGGGTATATCTGATATAACAAAAAAACTAAATAAGTAGGTACTTACTAAAAACTTAAGAAATTAAAGTACACAATAATGGTTACAATTTATGTTCGAAAAGTCCACCATTGTTATTTAGACAAAATTGCATCTTTTTAAGATTGACATTACCGCTTTCCTCACAGACCGCCTATCAATTTCTTCAATTGCTTGTAATACCGCCTCCCTTAGGTCACCAACTGTCTCATACTTTCTTTTGTATACTTTGTTTTTTACCGCACCCCATAAATAGAAGTCTATAACTGCCAAATCGGGAGACCGGGGTGGCCATTCGCGTGGGCCATTTCTTCCTATCCAAGAGTTTGGATAGATATTATCTAAGTGTTGTCTTACTAATAACGAGTTATGAGCAGGTGCTCCATCATGTTGGAACCACTCAATTTCTAAACGAGTTCTCAAATTCAAATTATGCAACAAGTCTTGAAAAGAGTATTGCAAGAAATGCAAGTAGCGCTCCCCAGCAAGTGATACTTCATAGATAAAAGGCCCCAGAATAGTAGGGTTTTCTTTATCCCCAATATGCTTACTGTGTCTATTGAACATACGCAGTTAGTAAATCTAGTTTCATCTGACCATAACACCTCTAATGGATTTAATGGAAAATGTGGATTGTCAAGGCACATGTCTCTAAACCGTGTACAAAACAAAATACGTCGATGTTCGTCACCAGCATGCAAAGTTTGAGAAACTGAAAGTTTGTACTGGTGGAACTTGTGCGCTTTCAGTACCCTAACTATAGTTCGTTGAGATGGGCGAGCTTCTGCCGAAATCTCACGAGTTGATATAGATGGATCTTGATTTACCATTGCCAAAACATTTATTTGTGCTGCTTCGTTAATTTAATTACGTTCCTTTGGTGGTTTAGTAAAAGATCCAAATCTGCGTAAACTATCGTAAACCCTCTTAAATGTACATAGAGCAGTTTGACGACGATTAAAATATTTATGAAAGTATTCCTCAGCTGCACGAACTGAATTTTTATGGCATATGATATAACATTCCACTATATTCAGTTTTTCTTCGTTAGAATATTACATTTTATCACGAAAACTTGTCAATATCGACTGTCAGTTCAGCACTGCTAATGGAATTACTCTCAAATGAGGAAACGTCGAAGTGAAAACAATCTTTTTCTTGGCTACCTACTTTAAAAGTGAAAATAAGAGAAAAAAGCATCCATAACTCCGTTGTTTTTATGAATAACTATATCGAGTATTATATCGTTGAAAAGCTCTAAAAATGTCCAATTTTTTGAGGTCATAACCAACTATGGTTTCCATTAAAAAAAGATAAGTTTGTGTAATATCTGAAAACGAGAACTGTCACGCAAACGAGGACATGATAATCATATTCGGGATACAATTCCCTTCAATTTTGATATTTACACTTTCTATAAAAACAAAGGAGCTAGAGGGATTTGACTAAATCGACAGAATTTTTACAAAATTCCGAATGTGTCATTAAATTGGGCCAGTAAAACTGCAAATCTTTCCCAATTTAACTATTGCTCTATCTCCGCTAATTTCCAAGATCCCCATACTGATCATCAAAAAAAACTCACCCTCACCACAAGGAAACACTCAACGTTTCGACCCCTGCTTTGGAGCCATATTCAAGAGACAAAATTAAAAAGCCATTGAAGCACACGAAAATGTGGTTCTAGATCGTATTTGGAGTTTCAATCTATCGTCTCCGCAGATTTCACTAAAAAAACTGATAGAAGTATAGGTTTTAGATCGGACTCGGGCGTGAATTTGCTCTGCCATGTTTATTGAGCTGAGGGGACTGAGTGGTGACTGGTTGAGTGCTGGGTGTGTCTGACTTGTCTGGGTATTACTAAGCTCCATGCTGTAGGAAGGCGAGTGCTATCATTGCATCGGCTAAGACAGAATATTCGTTTCTCTATTATTGTCCTGTTTGGATATGATGATGTGCGAGAGCTAAAGTCGAAGGTTTCTTGTAACAAAAAACATCGTTCATTCATTCCATTCGGTTTGTATTTCACATGTGCAATTGAAACATTTATTGTACTAACAGCACTAGTAAAATTTAAATTCGTACCCAAATAATTAGACAAAGGGCAGTGCTTATTTTTAACTGATATATCAGAATGATAGTGGGCAAAATCATCATTGAGATTTTGGAGGATATATAGTTTCTTCTTCGAACGTTTGCAAAGATTGCAATGGTTCTCTTATGCCCGCCATCATACAACCACGTCTATATCATACAACTATTACTCAGTACAAATATAAATAAATATTTTTAAGATCAATTTTATTTAATTTAGTGATTTAGTGAATGTCAAGTTAGGTTTTGGAATTTGAAAACTGTGAAAAAACTTAATTTAATAACCTTCGTAGGCTTATTATCGATTTTAATAAGACTACCTAAAACAACCACTCGCAAAAGCATTATAATTTGGCATTAGGGGTTGCTATTGTGACCCCGTCCAGGGCTTTTAGCCAAAACTTTCTCTGAGATTAAAACCAAAAATAACATTTCAGCAACATGTTAGCTGGTTCCGGAAGTTTAATATTATTAAAGTGATTTCGTAACTGTCTTCAATAGAACCTCTTATGATAATTAATTATACAAACATACGGTACGACGATTTCAAAATCAAATTATTCGCTAATATAAGAGGATCAATGTCACTTGCAAATAATACATGACTATATGAGTTCCTGAAAGATTAACAAATAGCACTCATAAAGTAATTCGTGAAGCGGCTTGAGCTAAAAACTTCATTCCGCATATTTGGAAAGTATGGGAATTATACTCTAAAGAGCGAATCGGCTTTTTCCCCATTATTACAAACTCTATTATCCTGAACTATGAATTCTACATTCGTGTGTTTTATATTTTACTTGAGATTATCAACTTTTATTCGTTTTGTGTTCTTGAAGGTAATTGGTCAACTTTTTTTGTACTGTTTATTGCAGCTATTTAGTTGTTACTATTTTGGTCTAATGAGACAAAACTCGCGTTTTTATTCCACTTTCAGTTTGTTGGGACTGATCACCTATGTTCTGATTGGCTGTCCTTTTTTGACTGAAACAAATCAAGCCAACTCCGTAGAATAAAACACTTGTCCTCATTGGCTGTCAATATCTGGTGTTCAGTACTTTTGTTCATGATATAAATGGGATATTAATTCCTTTGTCGAATAAATAACGGACACTCTGTTGACGAAAAATCATTATATGATCCAAAACATCCGGTCCAGAAAATTAAGTCACATCTTATATAAGTAAGTGCAGTATTCCACTTTTGCTAAAACCTATATCAATGACTCTGATTGGCTGTCATTAACCGTTTATCATATAAATATAAATTAACACACCTTGTGATTAGCTGTCATTTAGTCTCATGATTTAAAGACGGTGATAGGGGACTTCATTTACCACTGATCATAAATCAACATGTAAGTGAGTGGATCTTCGACTCCCACTTTGCTAGAACTGATGACCTACGTCAATAATTCTGACTAACTGTTATTAGCCATAGACGATACGACAGAATGCGTACTTCGGTATAACCCACATCCATTAACCAAAATGTGTGTAGCCATTGGCAGTCATTTATTGACATCTCATAAACACAAGATTAATTAGTAACTACTAGTAAGTACTCGATGTGCTGGTTCCATTGTTGACATAATCAGAAAGAATCCAATATATTATTAATTTCTGACTACATACTCTGATTCTATTCTCTTTCTGCTTTCCTATAACCAAAACGGTTTACTTAATATTTCGGATAGTTTCTACTTTAGTTACGAAGATAAATATCTAATAATAAGATTTTTGGCAGCTTACCAATTCATAGGCGAATGAAATTATCACTTCTTCATATACAAACTTGAGTAAGTTATTGATGTATTTTATAAATGGTAGGGGTCCCAGTACTGTCCCTTGAGGAAGTCCTTTAGTTACAACTAGTTCCTTGCTATGTATATCTTGTTTTTGTCCTCTGTTTTATTATTTTCCAATTCACTTTACAAGTGTTTATACATCCTTCCTCTTATTCCATATCTAAGAAGTTTGTGTAGGATTTCGTGGTTGCGAGTATCAAAGGCTTTCGCCAGGTAAGGGAAAGGAACAGCAACGTGTGTGCTATTGTTCTAGTTGTTGTTTTTAGCCAGCATTTTACTTTTTATAAATTCTAAAATTCCTTTTTGGATTATGAAAGCAATATTAATAAGACTTTTGAAGAAAAAATAAAATAGGCTTAGCATTATTTCTTGAATTAGATATCTAGCTTAAACTGTTCAAACAGGCGTTCATGACATTGGTTGTTTAACGACAGCTCATTTGTTTCCTGCTTACTATCAACATATTCAAAGAGTCTGTATGTATGTTGGAGTTGTATTAAAATCCAAAACTACCCCCAAACAGATAACTATAAACACTTCTTTATGTTAATTTAAAAATGTTCTACCTACTCTACAGTGTGAGTTTTTTTTTGATGATCAGTATCTCGGAAACTAGCGGAGATAGAGCAATAGTTAAACTTAGGATTTTTGTAAAAAGTCATGGCTTACTAGATATTTAGAAAAAACGAAATTTTACCGATTTAGTCAAATCCCTCTAGTTCCTTTGTTTTTGATTTTATAAAAAAGTGTAAAAATCAAAATTGAAGGGAATTGTATCCCGAATATGATTGTCATGTCCTCGTTTGCGTGTCAGCTCTCGTTTTCGAGATATGACACAAACTTATCATTTTTTGAATTGAAACCATAGTTGGCTATGACTTCAAAAAATCGGACATTTTTAGAGCTTTTAAACGACATAATACTCGATATTGTCATAAAAATAACGGAGTTATGGATGCTTTTCTCACTTATTTTCACTTTTAACGTAACTAGCCATGAAAAAGATTGTTTTCACTTTGACGTTTCCTCATTTGAGAGTAACTCCATTAGTAGTGCTGAACTGACAGTCGATATTGACAAGTTTTCGTGATAAAATGGAATATTCTAACGAAGAAAAACTGAATATGGTGGAATGTTATATCATATGCCATAAAAATTCAGTTCGTGCAGCTGAGGAATACTTTCATAGATATTTTAATTGTTGTCAACCTGTTTTATATACATTTAAGATTTTACGATAGTTTACGCAGATATGGATCTTTTACTAAATCACCAAAGGAACGTAATCCAATTAACGAAGCAGCACAAATAAATGTTTTGGCAATGATAAATCAAAATCCATCTGTAGTTAAGGTACTGAAAGCGCACAAGATCCACCCGTACAAACTTTGGGTTTCTCCAACTTTGTATACTGGTGACGAACATCGACGTATTTTGTTTTGTACATAGTTTAGAGACATGAGCCTTGACAATCCACAGTTTCCATTAAAGGTGTGATGAAACTAGATTTACTAACTGCGGTATGTTCAATAGACACAATGAGCATATCTGGGCTAAAGAAAACCCTTTGCATGTAGAACAGAGACGACCCCAGATAAAATTTGCCTTTAATGTTTGGTGTGGTATCATAGGGTCTACTATTCTGGGGCATTTAATCTATGACGAATCACTTACTGTGAGCGCTACTTGCATTTCTTGCAATACACTTTTCAAGACATGTTGCATAATTTGAATTTGAAAACTCGTTTAGAAATTGAGTGGTTCCAACATGATAGAGCACCTGCTCATAACTTGTTATTAGTAAGACGACACTTAGATAATATCTATCCAAACTCTTGGATAGGAAGAAATGGCCCACGCCAATGGCCACCCCGGTCTCCCGATTTGGCAGTTAGAGACTTCTATTTATGGGGTGCCCTAAAAAACAAAGTATACAAAAGAAAGTATGAGACAGTTGGTGACGTAAGGGAGGCGGTATTACAAGCAATTGAAGAAATTGATAGGCGGTCTTTAAAGAAAGCGGTAATGTCAATTTTAAAAAGATGCAATTTTTGTCTAAATAACAATGGTGGACTTTTCGAACATAAATTGTAACCATTATTGTGTTCGTTTCTTAAATTTAATAAGTACCTACTTATGTAGTTTTTTTCGTTATATCTTATATACCTAATAAAAAATCTATTTCATGGCTACCTACGTTAAAAGTGAAAATAAGAGAGAAAAGCATCCATAACTCCGTTATTCTTATGAATAACTATATCGAGTATTATATCGTTGAAAAGCTCTAAAAATGTCCGATTTTTTGAGGTCATAGCCAACTATGGTTTGCATTTAAAAAAAGGTAAGTTTATGTCATATCTCGAAAACGAGAGCTGTCACCCAAACGAGGACATGACAATCATATTCGGGATACAATTCCCTTCAATTTTGATATTTACACTTTTTTTAAAAAATCAAAAACAAAGGAGCTAGAGGGATTTTTTTTTCAAAATATCTAGTAAACCATGTCTTTTTACAAAAATCCTAAAGTGTCATTAAATTGGGCCAGTAAAACTGGAAATCTTTCCCAATTTAACCATTGCTCTATCTCCGCTAGCTTCCGAAATCCCCATACTGATCATCAAATAAAACTCACCCTGTATAATAATTATTGAAAGTGTTGTTTCCAAAGACATATTGTTTTTAATAGCAGCAAAAATAACTTCTTAATGACAGTTACTTTCCCAGCTCTTTTCAATCTCCCTTTTTGGAAAACTTCCTAATTATGGTAACACATTTCCGCCTACGCATTTCACATTATGAAGTAAAACGTATATAGGAAAATGATAAGGGAAACTTTCCGGGGAACTTTACAATCTCTTAAAGTTTCACCGTTTTCGGGGTAGCCTCTACCTACCGACATACCTGAAGCACATTCACTTAGCCGCTGGAAAAATAAAAGTCAAAGACCCGCATACTTTTCAACTCTCGGAGTTTTATAACTGCAAATTTTATTACCTGGCAGCCGTAACTTTTTTCCAAACTTCTTACTTCCGATTTATAATTCATTTCCGACCAATAAACATAAAGTGCGCCGTTGCTCCATCAACTAACCTGAAAGAGAAGTATTCGTAGCCAGGATATACATCTCTCTCTCTCTCTCTCTCCCTCTTTTTCTGTTCCTTTCCTTCGTAAATTTGTCAGGTTTATGACTAGTTGCGGAACCGGGATCTGGTGGCGTGGCAGTAACGTTTATAGGTTTTTTGTTGTTCAAGACGAAACATTTGCATATTCCAATGCGAATTTTGCTGAGGCTGTAGATGAATCAGTCATCTGGGAACGTCTTTTATAAATGCTAGACAAAAAACAAACTAAATAATTAATATCGTCTTGAACTACGAGGGCTGCCTTTTATATTTCGGGATTAGAGAACAAAAGTATTAATCATCGAAAATCTCTTTATTGTTTTTCAAAATATTCCCCATGACGTTCTATACACTTTTGCATGCGTTTGAACCAATTGTCGAAGCACTTTTTCCACTCTGATTGAGGTATCTCAAAACATGCATTCTGAACGCAGCAACCGCTTCAGGTTTCAGGTGTTTGGGAAAAACATATATTCGTCTAAATTAAAATTATATGAAGTTAGATTTTTGAACATTGCAACAGTAGATGGTACTTATTATTCAGTTTTTGTTTTATATGGATTTTTGGAAGTAAGGAAGTTCATTGTAAGTACTTACTGCTTACTTAATTCCTCTATAATTATCAATCTTTATTTACAATAAGTAACTAAACTAGTATTTTGATTTGCACTAAAAAGATTTTTACAGCAAATGATAGAAATCTAAATACCATTTTTTATTTCAGCTTTTGGTACTTTCAATAGTCCATGCAAATAATAATTTAAATTCTGCGTGTTCAGTTTAAACTCATTTGGATTTAATGACTGTATCAACAATGCATTTTTGGAACATACTGGAGTAGATTTTGAAAGTTGTGATCTAGTAGAAAATTATAAGTTGTAAATAAACTTAACTGATATAAGGAATCAAAACCTCTGAGATATATAACTTAGATTTACTAGTTTATTATTTTTTAGAATGATATTAATTTATGTTTTCCTTCAAACTGTAAGTGTAATAAACTAGTCAACACGAAATAAGTCGTACTTCGATTCAGTTGTTCTTATGTAACTCATTCTATGCACATGATTTTACAAAATCTTATAGAACACATATTATTATCGATCCCTGGGGTACAATTATATAATTTTTACACATACTATAAACGTCTTTAATTGGCCTAAAATATACTATGAAGGCTGTCTTTTATATTTTGGGATTAGAGAACAAAAACAAATATTAATCATCGAAAATCGCTTTATTGTTTTTCAAAATATTCCCCATGAATATCTATACACTTTTGCATGCGTTTGAACCAATTGTCGAAGCACTTTTTCCACTCTGATTGAGGTATCTCCAAAACATGCATTCTGAACGCAGCAATCGCTTCTTCAGGTGTCGAAAAACGTTGACCTCTGATTTTGTTTTTTACGTACGGGAATAAAAAGAATTCATTTGGTGACAAGTCAGGACTATAGGACGGATGACTCATCAAATCGATGTTTTGAGTTGTCAAAAATGCAGTTGTTTGAGCCGATGTGTGAGAGCTCGCATTGTCGTGGTGAAGAGTGATCCGTCTTCGGCGGTTGGTTTTCCTCATTTCTTGGAAGACAACTGGCAAACAAATGGTTGTGTACCACTCAGAATTGACTGTTCTGCGTTGTTCTAGTGGTACGGTTGCGACATCTCTAGTTTTTCCAACAAACAGGCGATCATTTGCTTGGAAGTGCTTCGAGCGCGAACAACTTTTGTTGGATTCGGCTCATCTTGAAACACCCATACAGTCGACTGCTGTTTACTTTCGGGCTCATACGCCTAAATTCTCGATTCATCACCTGTCACTACGTCATAAACGTGTTTTGAAGCACCGCGATCGTATTTTTTGAGCTTTTCTTTCGACCAATCGACACGAGCCTTTTTTTGAACGATTTACAAAATGTGTGGGATCCAACGCGAACAAATTTTTTTGACATTCAAATGTTTATGCAATATTGAATGTATGCTGGTCCCACTTATGTGTAAGGTTGACTCACTCTCACGATAGGTCACATGACGATTTTGCAATATCAGTTCGCGCATAGCATCAATGGTTTCCGGAACAACAACTGTTTTTGCACGACATTCACGAAATTCGTCTTGGAGTGAACTACGGCCTTGATTGAATTCACCATACCATCGATAAACAGTGGTCCTTGATGGAGTTTCATCGCCAAAAATTAAATTAAGTTCATCCATGCACTCTTGCTGACGTAATCCACGTCGAAAGTTGTAAAAAATAACCGCACGAAATTGTTCACGATTTAATTCCATTTTTTGGCCGACATGAATCCTTTAAGTTACTGTAAACAACACATAGCGCTCGTATGTCAAGACGTTCTGAGTACGTATAACCTCAAAAATGTCAAACTTTACGATAGAGCTGTCAGTTGTCAGATTGCAACACTAGGGTTGTCCCGGTCTCTCGATTTGGCAGTTATAGACTTCTATTTATGGGGTGCGATAAAAAACGAAGTATACAAAAGAAAGTATGAGACAGTTGATGACCTAAGGCAGGCGGTATTACAAGCAATTGAAGAAATTGATAGGCGGTCTGTGAGGAAAGCGGTAAGTCAATCTTTAAAAGATGCAATTTTTGTCTAAATAACAATGGTGTACTTTTCGAACATAAATTGTAACCATTATAATGTACTTTAATTTCTTAAGTTTTTAGTAAGTACCTACTTATTTAGTTTTTTCGTTATATCTGATATACCTAATAAAAAAATCGTTCAATGTTATTTGGAATAGTTATTAATAAATCAATCTATTTCATGGCCACCTACGTTAAAAGTTAAAATAAGAGAGAAAAGCATCCATAACTCTGTTATTTTTATGAATAACTATATCGAGTATTACGTCGTTGAAAAGCTCTAAAATTGTCCAATTTTTTGAGGTCATAGCCAACTATGGTTTCCATTCAGAAAAAGATAAGTTTATGTCATATCTCGAAAACGAGAGCTGTTACCCAATCGAGGACATGACAGTCATATTTGGGATACAATTCCCTTCAATTTTGATGTTTACATTTTTTTTATAAAATCAAAAACAAAGGAGCTAGAGGGATTTGACTAAGTGGACATAATTTCGTTTTTTCAAAATATCTAGTAATCCATCACTTTTTACAAAAATCCAAAAGTATCATTAAATTGGGCCAGTTTACTGCAAATCTTTCCCAATTTAACCATTGCTCTATCTCCGCTAGTTTCCGAGATCCTCATTCTGATCATCAAAAAAAAACTCATCCTGTATATAAATATAAGCTTTAATAATTAATTAATTCACACACTGAATGGCAAAAGTACATTTCCCCAGCGTTAGGAAAATCATAACTGAGATATTTAAATAGGCTAATATTTTTTAAAAAGCGATTAAAATCTTATATATGTGTTTCCGGTAGTAACTATAGTTCCTCAAAAGAGCAATTACAGTACATAATTAAATTAAGAATCTGAATGAAATATGAGCTATTAAATAATTCACGCAAATTATAACCCAATTAACGGTTTTCAAAAGGATAAGTATCGTAATTATTCCTAATTAATATTTAAAATACACATAAAAATTAAAATGTGAATAAAAGCAAAGATTTTTGGAATTCAATGGAAATTTTTATACTAACGATATCACAGAGTATTATTGGACTTACAGACTTAAAATCTGATTCATTTAGTTAGTATAGAATATGTTTTAAGATTTTTTTTTATTTTAGGATTATGGCAAAAAAATTAAAACCCTTCGCTGTTTCTCGAAGTTTATAAATAAGCAGTACGTCCAAAACTAAATATATTGCGAATATTTACAATATTCCAGAGGGAACTCATATTAGATTACAAAGAAGATCCAGTCATTAGTCTTTTACAAACTTCTTAACAGTGACTCACATATACAGGGTGAGTTTTTTTTTGATGATCAGTATGGGGATCTCGGAAACTAGCGGAGATAGAGCAATGGTTAAATTGGGAAAGATTTGCAGTTTTACTGGCCTAATTTAATGACACTTTCAGATTTTTGTAAAAAGTCATGGCTTACTAGATATTTTGAATAAACGACATTCTATCGATTTAGTCAAATCCCTCTAGCTCCTTTGTTTTTGATTTTATAAAAAAACTGTAAATATCAAATTGAAGGGAATTACGTGACAGCTCTCGTTTTCGAGATATGACACAAACTTATCTTTTTTTGAATGAAAACCATAGTTGGCTATGACCTCAAAAAAATCGGACATTTTTAGAGCTTTTCAACGATATAATACTCGATATAGTAATTCATAAAAATAACGGAGTTATGGATACTTTTCTCACTTAGTTTGACTTTTATCGTAGGTAGCCATGAAAAAGATTGTTTTCATTTTGACGTTTCCTCATTTGAGAGTAATTCCATTAATAGTGCTGAACTGACAGTTAATATTGACAAGTTTTCGTGATAAAATAGAATAGTCTAACGAAAAAAAAACTGAATATGGTGGAATGTTATATCATATGCCATAAAAATTCAGTTCGTGCAGCTGAGGAATACTTTCATAGATATTTTAATCGTTGTCAACCAGCTCTATCTCTGCTAACATCGACGTATTTTGTTTTGTACATGGTTTAGAGACATGTGCCTTGACAATCCACAGTTTCCATTAAAAGTGTTATGGTCAGATGAAACTAGATTTACTAACTGCGGTATGTTCAATTGACACAATGAGCATATCTGGGCTAAAAAAGCTTTCCATGTAGAACAAAGACGACAGCCACAGCAGATGTAGTCGCCCATTGCAAGAGCACTGTTTGTTTTGCCGCACCCTGTAAGTAGGATTATGTTATGGCACTTTTCAATCCATACGTCCCACGAGTATTCAATTAGTAACCAATCAAATACCAATAGGAGAATTTATCTTCTCAGCCCCACTCAGTGATTAATTACTTTCCTAGAGAATATATGACCCGTAGCTTCAACTCGATCATCTGTTATTTGACTTCCACTGTCTTAGTCTATTTGTGAGAGCAAGAACTCCTTGATGTGACACAATTCAGTTTTGAATGCCCAGCTCTGACGTCGATGGGTCTTGCTATAGGACCTCCTTCTGCACATTCTTAACATTGTTGAGAACATCAATTCTTCTACAACGTTTGAACTAAACAAACCCCACTTCCCTGTAAGACGATGGAGAATTTTTCGGATTTTTAATTTCAAATCAAAACACTCGGAAACTACTTCTTAAAAATCCTGTGAATTAATGTTTTATGATCGAGTTTTTTGAGATAAGCCATATAAAGAAATTGTTTTAAATAAATAAATAATGGTTTCAAAAATTAAATTCAAATAAGCAAACTCTTAACGAGTTTAGTGGCTAAAAATGCCACACAAATATATTGGCAGAAAATGCACATCGGTCAAGTTAATAAAATATTCCTCTAAAGCTCTAAAGGATATATGGTTTTGATTTAACTTTCATGATTCCTATCGAAGGTAATAAAAAAAATGTCTATCTTCTATGATATCGATATAATATTCACAAAGCCGTTTCCAAGAAGCTCACATATATGTAAGTTCCACATTCAGTTAGGACCGTCATTCCTTCTGAATGTCAAGTGTAACGAAGCATAGATTTCCAGTAATTTGATAGGAAAGATCTTTCTTTGAAAAAGGGAATCTTTCAAATGTGACGTTCGGTCTTTGTGTATTTCATTTTCTGAATATGTAGGAGAATATTTTATGAAATCATTTGCACAGATAAGCATCGTTTTACTAGGGCAGAGGTCGTTATGGACACTGTTATATCTTAAACAAATAAATTTATATATTTTTGTTGTTTGCTCTAACTATGATATTGCCCACAAAATAATGTACAAAAATGTAAAAGTTAATTTTACTTTTTTAAAACCAGGATTAAATTGGCATTAGTACTGATAGCTTTGTTTCAAATAAGAGGGCTGCCTTTTATATTTCGGGATTGGACAACCCTAGTGTTGCAATCTGACAACTGACTCGGCCAAAAAATGGAATTAAATCGTGAACATTTTCGTGCGATTATTTTTTACAACTTTCGACGTGAATTAAGTCAGCAAGAGTGCATGGATGAACTTAATTTAATTTTTGGCGATGGAACTCCATCAAGGACCACTGTTTATCGATGGTATGGTAAATTGAATCGAGGTCGTAGTTTACTCCAAGACGAATTTCGTGAAGGTCGTCCAAAAACAGTTGTTGTTCCGGAAACCATTGATGCTGTGCGCGAATTGATATTGCAAGATCGTCATGTGACCTATCGTGAGATTGAGTCAACCTTACACATTAGAGCATACATTCAATATTGGGCATCCCACACAACATGGTTCATTGCATACGTATGAGCCCGAAAGTAAACAGCAGTCGACTGTTTGCCAGTTGTCTTCCAAGAAATGAGGAAAACCAACCGCCGAAGACGGATAATTCTTCACCACGACAATGTGAGCTCTCACACATCGGCTCAAACAACTGCATTTTTTGACCACACAAAACATCGATTTGATGAGTCATCCGCCTTACAGTCCTGAGTTCTCACCAAATGACTTCTTTTTATTCCCGTACGTAAAAAACAAACTGAGAGGACAACGTTTTTCGACACCTGAAGAAGCGGTTGCTGCGTTCAAAATGCATGTTTTGGAGATACCTCAGTCAGAGTGGAAAAAGTGTTTCGACAATTGGTTCAAACGCATGCAAAAGTGTATAGATCTTCATGGGGAATATTTTGAAAAACAATAAAGGGATTTTCGATGATTAATATTTGTTTTTGTTCTCTGATCCCGAAATATAAAAGCGATAATATAAACTCTAAGGAACCAAAACTAGGTTTATTTTTGATTTCCTCGAGGAAGATGACAACTTCGTTGGGGAGGAAGCAATAACGTACGAAAGTTATCTAAGTTTAGAGGAAATGAGGAGCTCCTCTAAATGCTAAATTCTATTTCTAGGTATATTGCTTTAAAATAGTCGGTCTGCGCTTCAAACCCAGTTTTCCTGATACTCTTGTATATGCGATTTTCTTATAGATGATAAGGCAGCAGCAATATGTAGGCTAGGCAAGCGGGGATAAACGACGGGAGCTACTTCACCTCATATATAAAGAGGCAGCGGAAATATGTTGGCTAGGCAAGTGTGGGTAAACAGCGGGAGTAACTATGACACTCTTAATTAATGTTGAAACATCTAAGATGTTGAAACGTGCGTAGGTCGTTAGGGTAGAAAACTCTAGATGACGAGTAACTTTGCAACTGCAATTTATTGGCTAGGCAAGCGTGGGTAAACTTAATTAATGGCCGGAGTCAAAAATAAAAGTTTGTTAGGGTAGAAAACTTTGTGTTTATATACCTGTTACTCTTGCATGTCACCTCATAGATGACGAGCAACAATATATAAAGTAAAGAGTAACTTTCACACCCTCAATAGATACTAAGTGAAAGCGTGTCACTTCATATATAAAGAGGCAGATGTTGGCTAGGCAAGCGGGAGTAAACAGCGGGAGTAACTATGACACTCTTAATTAATGTTGAAACATCTAAAATGTTGAAACGTGCGTTGGTCAAAAAATAAAAGTTTGTTAGGGTAGAAAACTTTGTGTTTATATATCTGTGACACACTAAAGGTTCCACAGTTTTTCCAGTACTCTTAATAGATTCTCAGTAAAAGCATGTCACCTCATAGATGACGAGCAACATTAATATGTAGGCTAAGCAAGCGCGGGTAAACGGCGGGAATAACTTTGACACTCTTAATAGATAACTCAGTGAAAGTGTGTCACCTCATAAATAACCAGGCAACAGCAATATGAGATTTCGTATTGGTGCTGATCATTGGGGCGTTGCCCCCCATCGCCCTCCTACTTGAGAAATACCTGTTCGTATAGAATACTAACGTAGCACGAATATGTCATGGTTTTTGCTATTTTTAAAAATAATTAAAACCTTAAAATAGCAGTCTTATGCGCCTCACAAAAGCACTTTACAAAAATTATATGGCAGCAAAATAGTCGAGTATATATCTGTGAATATGGATGTATGTTTCATTTCCTACATTCTACAAGATTTCTGCTGACGCAGTAAGATGAAAAATATAAAATGCATTTTATGACAAAATCAGGAAACCATTTCCCTAGCTGTCGCGTTGAATAAAGGACCTCTATACATATATATATATATATATATATATATATATATATATATATATATATATATGGAGAGTAAAGACGGGTTTCAATACTTTCTGATACATTCGTATATATCGTCGTGCTCGTCACGTTTACCTATGCTTGGCGTTCTCTAAAGAACAGTTTATTGGGTAAAATTGCCAAGATTTCCACGAATTTGCAGAAGTGGAAAACTTCGGATTAGGGTCGATATTGTATGCCATTGAATTAAATTAAATGATAAAGTGGTTATAAAATTCTAATTTGTCGAAATTTGCAAATATTTTTATGTAAATATGTACAGTTAGCAGCCAATAAAATTGTTATATCTTTTTCTGAATAATATTTTGTATTTCTTGTTGTAAGAATTATGCATGAAATCGAAATAATACACATGAAATTTTTTCCATAACAACAATGGCTTCCTACAAATTGAATTATTCCTACAAATTGAATTATTGTTATCTGCAGCACACCAGAAGCTCTCAAAGAAGAACAAGTGAAACTTAGAGAAGACGTTTTGCTGAATGGATATCCGGAGACCATCATTACCAAGGCGTTTGAAGAGCTGGACAAACCACCTAGGTAGGAAGAGCACACCACGATAGCAACTCTACTATTACCGTATACTAAAGGCTTTTCGGAGAAACTTAGAAGAATTGCACACAGCTATGGAACCAGAATAATCTTCAAAAGCAACAACACCTTGAGGAGCATGATTACAAGAACGAAGCCGGACGCACCAGCAATACCAAATAACTGTATATACAGCATACCTTGCGAATCTGGCAATCTTTACATTGGAGAGACAAAGCGACCGCTGGACACCAGGATTAAGGAACACCGCACAGCTACTTAAAGGGCGGAATTAACGAAGTCTGGGCTAGCTAATCACGCATGGACCGAACACCGTAATGTCAACTGGGACCAGGCCAGAGCAATTCACAAGGAAAAGCACTGGTACAAAAGAAAATTCATAGAGACAGCATATATAATCTCGAACGAAAATATAATTAGCGAGCGTCCAAATTAAAATATTTGGAGAGCTCTTCTTCGGCCTCTGCCGCTACGCATCACCGGCATCCAATCTATCATTCACCTGATGACGATAGCAGATACACAGCTATTGAAACGTTGTGAGATCAACCACTTCAAGACGATGGAAGTCCAAAGAAACAAGTTATATTGTCTTCAGACTAACATTGAATTATTGTTAATTATGTTAAATCAAATACATACTTTTTTAATTCGTCTTAACTTAGGAAAATTATTCCGCATATACAATTTTTAAATATATTAAAAATTGTCATAAATTAACCGTAAAGGTGTCGTGGAAAAAAAATTCAGGCTCAGATATGTTTATATTTTATCACTGGCCATACTAACTTTATATAAAGTTTAGGGCTAATTTTAACACATACCGAGTAATTCGGATGTGAAATTTAATTGAAAATCAGCGATAATCTAGTATAAACTTTTGTTATCGATTTGTTTGTTTACTGTTTATATTTCACCTGTTAATATTTATTAGTTGTTCATTTAAAATTTACTTGTATTTACTTGATTTTTTTATTTGAAAAGCAACTCTAAGTTTTGTTTATTAAGTTATTTTGTTTTAATTATTATTTATTATTTTAATTATTTATTGAATTTTGTGTTTATCAGAACGTCTAAGTGTTACACCGAATTAAATTTTATTACAATTTCATCAGACAATAGAAAATAAGTTCTAAAATAATGATGGTTCGCTGAAATTGTAGACATTTACCAAAACCTACTTTCTGTGTATCTACAGACAAAAGAAAACCCATTCCTGACTTTTAAGTGTTTTCCATTTCTAGCCACATCTAAAAATATTTTTTTGTATCCTTATTAGTTTGCATTTAAAAATATTTCTTAGCCTGAAAATGTTTATAACAAAATTATTTATCTGCATTACAAAGATTTTTTACACTTTATATTTTTACATACTTACATTGTTTTTTAAATAGATGGTTTTATACACGCAGTCACTTCTCCAGGTTGTGTTGTTTTCCAATCAACAAGTGAACACGCAAGAACTCGTCCTCCGTTACTGTTGTGGAATAATTGGCAACTTTGCCAACAATTTGGGAATTACTTAACTATTTGTAGAGTAACCCAAAATTTCCAGGAACGCAAATGGACAGTCGTGTTGTTGGTTTATCTTGCAGCACTAATTGTTTCAAATTGGTTTTTATTTTATTAGGTACCAATTCCTATTCGTTCTACCAAACTGCAACTCATTGTCGCGGCTCAAAAAATTTAGGTTTGTACTTGATATTCCCATGCAACAAACAGACAAAATCATTCATATAAGGAAAAACAACAGCACCCCCCAAAACCGACAGAGTATAAATATGAAGAACTGATTCCAAAGGCAAGCGGATAACAATATTAAATACTTTGTGTGCCTGGAATTCCCCAATTTGAAAAAAGTGACGCCAAGTATCAGATGTCATTCTGGTAGTTGCTTGCCACGCCGATTATTGTACACAGAAGACATCAGTATCAATTCATAATACTTAACCCCTAGTATTTTCACGGAAACGAGGGTGAGGTCTCACCAGATCTCATCAAGGGGCCAAGGTAGATGGAGGGGTACAGATTTTCGAAAAATAAACACCCCATATGACTGACGTTAGTTTCATATTTTCTCCTCATTGAATAGTTATTTTTATGTTTTGATCCGGACATTTCTAATTAATTTTCAAGACTAGGGTTTTGTATTAGCAGTGCACTTACAGCGTAGGTATGACATCCAATTCCATGCAAAATACCTTCCGCAATGTTATGAGATGTAAAACCGAAAGTAATTATTTCTCGAACAATATGCTTGCACCCAAAACACCCAGAAGCTATTATTTTTGAATAACTAATGGAAATGAACTCTAATAAATTTTCCTCTGTCTGCTTCGTTTCCCATTCCTGTGGGACGTGGAACAAAGATGTTTCTGGTTGCATTTGGTTTTTAATTACTATTTTCCGAAGTTGTGCTTGCCACTTTCGAATTTTCAAATATAGGAAATGTAAAAAAACAACTACGCTGCATCTTGATATGAATTTCTACTACATAATTTTTCAGTTTAAAAATTGGAAATTTTTACATAGAAATTTTATTATTACATCTTGCAGTAATAAATAAATAAATAAATAAGTAAATAAATAAATAAAGCTTTATTGCCCAATAGTAAAAAACTATAACCAAGACAATATTTAAGAATCCATAAAAAAACAGCTAGCAAAAAGTAGTAAAAAATAACAAAAAAAAAATAAAATAAACAAATACTCGATAACTGTGATGACAAAAATAAAGTTACAAGGTAAACTAAAAATTATAAACTAAATAAAGCGTTGGCCCTACTCAAAATAACAGGCAAAGAGTCTACATGAATATCACATTCCCTACAAATGAGGTTGAAGTTTTATGTCACACAAAAAACAGGAGAGTTTATGAGTTAGTTTTGTACCGACTATGCCAAAAAACCACTGGATCTCTGAGAAAAACAGAAGGTACATTGAAATTAAGCTGTGATAACAAGTTCACTGCGTCTATTTTATTATGCAGAAGCTTGTATAGAAAAGTGAGCGAAAATGTTATTCGCCTGAGCTCCAAAATTTTCACATTAAATCTGTTACACATAAGTTGCTCATTAACTCCTCTATTGGGCTAAACTCCATCAATTTTGAAACATAGGTACTTAAGAAACTTTCGCTGTACACTTTCTAATGCTAACTTCTGATAATTGTAAAATGGTTTCCACACGATCGAGGCATATTCTAGCCTGGAGCGTACTAAAGAATAATAAAGTACTTTCAGAGCATCTATACTACGAAACGATTTACAGTTTCTGACAATAAAGCCATATAATTTAGTAGCTTTGGCAATTTTAAGGTAAATGTGTTTGTAAAAATTCAACCTAGTATCAAACCACACACCAAGATCCTTAATTAAAGTCGCGCGTGAATGGCAATAATCTCTTACCATATAATTAAAATCTAGACAAGCTTTCTTCTTGGTAAAAGACATTATTTTGCACTTAGACACATTCAAATGTAGATTATTCTGCAAGCACCAGTCACCAACAACATAAGATTCTCTTGCAAAAAATAGCAATCATCAATACCTGTAATCTCAACAAAGATTTTTAAATCGTCAGCATATAATGAATTATCACACTTTAGTCTACTTGTTAAGTCATCAATGAAAAGAAGAAACAGCAGAGGTCCCAGATTTGACCCTTGAGGAACCCCTGATGTAGCAACGTATTGGTTTGATTTAAATCCATTATAGAAATCAGACTGGATTCTGTTGTCAAAATAATAATTTAAAAAAGTAATGAAAGGCCTTTGCAAAGTCGGTGTAAATAACATCCACTTGACTTTTATTATCTAGACATTCCGCCAGGTACTGAGTTATAATAGTGAGGTTGGTAACAGTCGATCTTTTCTTCAGAAATCCGTGTTGCGAATCAGAAATTTGATGACATATTTAAGGATAAATGTGATCATACAAAATCATCTCAAAAACCTTGGACAAGTTCGACAATATAGATATTGGCCTATAGTTCTCGATAGCATGTAGTGGGAAACGTTAAGGATCTTAATGATAGGTTGTATACGATACTGAGAGGAACATCCAGAACTCCAGCACAATCTTTAATAAGAAATCAGTAATCAAAGGTTTTGACAACAAAAAGATAAAAAATTCAGAGTCTGATCTAAACGTCAGTTGCAGAATAAAATGTTTATAACGTGACTCGAGTGTGAGTTTTCTATACGTCGTCAGCAATGCTATGACCATTTCTCTGTTTATTATTTTTTGTCGTTCTTATATAAAGAAAATCGAACAGGACACTGTAGGAAACACAGACCAAAGAAAACCTTTGAAGTCAATATTAGCTGTGGTTGAGGCCCGTAGCGGTTTTGTTCGCCGATAAACTTCAAAGGCCGTAATGGTGCAAGATTATAATAGAGAAAGAAAGTAACAACTTACTCAGTAGAATACTAACCTCCCTTGATATTCCATCCCCGAGAACGGAAGCAATCACGAAAACGAACAATGGAAAGAAACTAAGTTATGGTTGTGATTTTATATTACTCCTTGAACTTTGAAGTGAAAGTAATATGTTAAGATACGAAATGATATATTGATGCTTTAAACTGAGTTCTACATTTTAGAATTTAAAATAGAAAGCACTGAGACTAGAACATACCGACGAAATGAACTAACATCAAACAGAAATTAATGAGTTAATTTCCCTCACAAAATTATGTATGAGCCGAAATTGTTTTAAGTTTGGAGGTTGCTTTTATGAGCAGAAGGATGGAACGGCATACCCTTGTCGCCATACCTTGTCAATTTGTTCACGGGCAGGTTCGAAGTTGAAACAAAAAATGACTCCCAGTATTTTCCTAGGGTATAGACACGGTACGTGGATGACATATTTGCTATGTTTAATATTGTTATAAACTCCGTGGGTTCATTAATTAATTTTAAAAACTACTACTCACTTCACTTTCTAGAACTTTTGTTTACACCTAAACATCAAATAATTTTAACAGCTGATTGTAATACTATAACATTGAAACCACAACAATAGGTATTCCCTACTAACCAAGTACCGAAATTAATATCGCCTTAAATAGCTTATGCCGATTTTCTGCTCGTTCTAGTTTTATTCGCACAGCGTCCAGATACACAGTTTTTTCCCCATCCGAACCTTTCTAGTTCTTCTTTTTTTCACTATCCCAGCGATTGATATTTAATTGGGATGAATAATGCCTTACATTGTTAGTCTGAAGTTGGCAGACAATGTAAATCGTTCCTCAAAGTTCACTTGGACTCCATCGTCATCAGGTGAATGATAGGAAATTCAGAGTATGCGTCGTATTTATATTATACCCTTAACCGGTCATGCGTCGCAGGTCATGGTCATTGGGGCTTATCTGGTCCAATCAGCGTCGTCGTCCCTGGAGGTTGGTTGCCGGTGATGCGTAGCGGCAGAGGCCGAAGAAGAGCTCTCCAAATATTTTTAATTTGGACGCTGGGCTCGCTAATTATATTTTCGTTCGAGATTATATAGGCTGTCTCTATGAATTTTCTTTTGTACCAGTGCTCCTCCTTGTGAATTGCTTTAGCCTGGTCCCAGTTGATATTATGCTGTTCGGTCCATGTGTGATTAGCTAGCCCAGACTTCGTTACCTCTGCCCTTTGAGTAGCTGTGCGGTGTTCCTTAATCCTGGTCTCCAGCGGTCGTTTTGTCTCTCCAACGTAAAGATTGCCACATTCACACGGTATGCTGTATATACAGTTATGTGGTATTGCTGGTACGTCGGGCCTCGTTCTTGTTATCATGCTCCTCACGGTGTCGTTGCTTTTGAAGATCATTCTGATTCCATAGCTGAGTGCAATTGTTCTAAGTTTAGTTTAGTATACGGTAAAAGTAGAGTTGCTACCGTGGTGTCCTCTTCCTGCCTAGGTGGTTTGTCCAGCTCTTCAAACGCCTTGGTAATGATCCTTTCCGGATATCCATTCGCCAAAAGGTCTTCTCTAAGTTTCACTTGTTCTTCTTTGAGGGCTTCTTATGTGCTGCAGATAGTTTTGGTATAATCCTGTATGCGTAGCCTTCCTGTAGACTGTTGTTTGGGTTCCATAGGCAATCCATCTTCTTGCAAGAAGATGGATTGCCTATGGGTTCCCCGTTATCATCAACCATCGCCAACATCTACATGGAATGGTTCGAAGAACTTGCACTGAGGAGTTTCGAGAAGCAGCCTAAGCTATGGTTGAGGTATGTCGATGACACCTTTATTATTTGGCAACATGGAAGGACAGAACTACAGGCATTCCTGGAGCACCTGAACCAATCCCAACCATCCATTAGATTCACCATGGAGATGGAAGAGAGTGGGTGCCTACCATTCCTTGATGTAAAGTGTCAAAGGACTAGGACCGGAATCCAAACAACAGTCTACAGAAAGGCTACGCATACTGGATTATGACTTCACTACAATTCGAACCACCCATCAGCAACGAAAACTGGCATCATCAAAACACTTATCCATAGAGCCAAAACTATCTGCAGCACACCAGAATCTCTCAAAGAAGAACAAGTGAAACTTAGAGAATACCTTTTGGCGAATGGATATCCGGAAAGGATCATTACCAAGGCGTTTGAAGAGCTGGACAAACCACCTAGGCAGGAAGAGGACACCACGGTAGCAACTCTACTTTTACCGTATACTAAACTAAACTTAGAACAATTGCACTCAGCTATGGAATCAGAATGATCTTCAAAAGCAACGACACCGTGAGGAGCATGATAACAAGAACGAGGCCCGACGTACCAGCAATACCACATAACTGTATATACAGCATACCGTGTGAATGTGGCAATCTTTACGTTGGAGAGACAAAGCGACCGCTGGAGACCAGGATTAAGGAACACCGCACAGCTACTCAAAGGGCAGAGGTAACGAAGTCTGGGCTAGCTAATCACGCATGGACCGAACAGCATAATATCAACTGGGACCAGGCTAAAGCAATTCACAAGGAGGAGCACTGGTACAAAAGAAAATTCATAGAGACAGCCTATATAATCTCGAACGAAAAAATAATTAGCGAGCCCAGCGTCCAAATTAAAAATATTTGGAGAGCTCTTCTTCGGCCTCTGCCGCTACGCATCACTGGCAACCAACCTCCAGGGACGACGACGCTGATTGGACCAGATTAAGACCCAATGACCATGACCTGCGACGCATGACCGGTTAAGGGTATAATATAAATACGACGGATACTCTGAATTTCCTATCATTCACCTGATGACGATAGCAGATACACAGCTATTGAAACGTTGTGAGATCAACCACTTCAAGACGATGGAAGTCCAAGGAAACTTCGAGGAAGGAATTAATTGATTTATATTTACAGGTGAGGACCAAAAAATGTTATACTGGGTGGCCAATAAACAGTTGCTTAAGGTATTTGAAATAGAGGGAGGAGTAGAATTATGGTTAACATGAGCTGTTGCATATATGAATTATCTGAAATATGAGACGAAGTAAAATTATAATTACACAGTTTGATTAAACCAATGTTAGAAAAAGTTACATATAAGGGATTTTTTAAATTTAAGGTGGTCATAAATTAAATTTTCCAGGGTTCCAAAAATATCAGAAAAATGACTATATAGCGTAGTCTATAAGTAGTTACATTTATAAGATAGTTGAAATGTAGAGTGGAGCAAAGTTATAGTTAAGTGTTAAAATAAATGTTATATTCCGTGGTGAGTAAAATTATGGTTATACGGGCTGGTTAAACAACTGATAGATAAAATCTGTTATAATGGTTGACTAATTGGCAGCAGCATAAACAGGATGGTTTAAATATAGATAGAGGTAGAGTTATAATTATACAAGGCGATTGAAAAAAAGAGTTGAATAAAATTGTTATATAGGGTGGCCAATAAGCAGCTGCAATTTGAGAGAAATATGTTGGGGACAGTTATACAGAGTGGTATAAAAAATGTTATATTGGGTATTTGTATATACAAAGTGTTGAAATCGAGGGCGGAATAGAATTATGGTTTTACAGAGTGAATCTAAAAATGTTTAAAAAATTTTGTTATGTTGGGTAGACCATGATCAGTTGCATCTCTACTACTGTGGAGTACCTAAAATACGAGGCGAAGTAAAATGATAGTATACAGTGTATTTATCAAAATATTAGAAAAAGTTGCATATAAAGGGTGATTATACTCCAAAATTTTCATTTTTATATAGCTTAGACCATAAGCATTTGCATTGATGAAATATAGATTGGAATAATGGTATAGCTAGGTGTTAAAAATGTTATATTGGGTGACAAGCAAACAGTAGCATAGTAAACTGTTATATTGGGTGGCCCATAAGCACTTTCAGTTTGGGTGAAGATATACACGGGACGGTGGATTTATTGTTATGTAGGGTGGTTCACAAATGTTATAAAAAGTTGTTATATAGGATAGCCCATATGCTTATTATTATTATTTCTTTTTGTACAGGAATAGGAATCGTTAAACGATAGTATATGATGTTAAATTTATATGAACTTACGATGGATACTATTGAATAAGTAGTTTTTGAAAAATTACATTATAAATAATTTAGAGAGATATTTTGCATAGTCCACCAATTTAACAAGGCTAGTCCAATCAGGAAATACTAAAGATGTTTTGAAATTGGTTTAAAATAATAGTAAATATTTAACAAAAATCCAAGACATTTAAATTGAAATCCATTTTATAAACTTTCAAATTATATTAGGGATATCCCTATCGAACTATCTTGGTTAATAGGATACGTTCTGTAAAGTGTTTCTACAAATTATTTAAATTGAAATTGCCTTATTGATCTCTACGTTATAAACTATCATTAAGAGGAAGATTAAGATTTCAGCTGTTCTTACACCAACATAATGATTTTTTAAAACCAGTCACTTTTTATCGGTTTTTCCAGCTTATCTTTACTATTGACAGCATTATGAATAGACTAGCCGTTACCCGCGGTTATCACCCGCGTACGGAATGTTCAAACCTTCGCAAAAAGAAATAACTTATGAAACATATGGGTTATCCTATATAAAAAATTTTCTAACTTGTTTGAACCATCTTACTTAATATAATATATTTCACCCTAACTGCAAGTATATATGAGCTACCCTATATAACTATTTTATTTCAAAATTTTTGAATCACCTTGAATAACTGTAACTCTACTTCACCCTATATTGCAACCATCCTGTATATGCTGTTTTATAATTTTTTGAACTGACTGACTATAACTTTTCTCTACCCTATATTTCAACTAGGCAACTGCTTATGGTGTACCATGTATAACAATTATTTCTGATATTTTTTTAAACACCTATTAAAGTAAAATTTCTCTTTACTCTATATATTAATCAACCTTTATATGAGCTTTTTCTAACATTGTGTTACACACTCTAAAACTATAATCTTGCTTATCCCCATATTTCAGATATTCCATATAGTAGAATGCAACTATTTATGGTCTACCATATATAACTTTTTTTTACCTTTTTTGATCCTGAGTCACAAATATAAAAACACAGGTGTGCACCCTAAAACCAAACTTTTATTTAAACCCTCACCCAAACTGCAACTGCTTACTGGCCGTCCTATATAACAATTTTATATAAAAAAAATTAACCGCTTTGCATAACTACCTCTACTTCCATCTACATTAAAACCAACCTGTATACACCGCTGTCAATTTGTCAAACATTACAACTTATTTTTGAATCACCCTGTATAACAATAATCTTACTCTACAAAATATTTCAACCACCCTGTATGTGCATCTGCTAAGGAGCAACCAAATATAAAATTTTTAAATACTTCTAATCACACTGTATGAACTATAATTTTACTTCGATTCATGTTTCAAATATTGCAGATATGCAACAGCTCATGTTCTATCCTACAAAAATATATGCAACCTGTTTGACTATAAATCTACTCCACCCGCTATTTCAATCACCTTGTATTTGCAACTTCTTATCAGCCACCCAGTATAACACTTTTTCTACCACCCTGTATAACTATAAATCCATCAATGCCAAATATATTGCATCACAACCGCAACTTTTTATGGGGCACCGAATTTAACAATTTTGTTCAACATGTTTTTGAATCACCTTATATGTATTACAACTACCCTGTATACTCTACTGCTTATTGGTCAACCAATATAATATTTTTTAAATAATTATCATAACACTTCTTCACCCTATGTTTCAACTATCATATCTTTGCAACTTATTATGAATTATTTCACATTTTTTCCTTATATTTTTTCAAGATATATTATTATTAATTAAGTATAATTAAGTATAATTTCTCTCCACACTTCATTTAAACCACCCTTCATTTACAACTTTTTCTAACCTTGTTTGAATGACACTGTATAACTATAACTTTACTGCCACCATACGTCAGGTACTCTATATATGCAAGTGCTATATAACAAAATTTGTCTAGCATTTTTTACCCACCCTGTATAATTCTAACTGTAAGCCACCCTATATTTCAACAACCTTTTATATGCAACTACTTATTTTCCATCAAATATAACACCCTATATCTCAACCATCGGGTAAATGGATCAGCTTGTAGATCTTACCACTACTTTAAAATATTTTTAAACCCACCTGTATAGTTGTAATTATACTCCGCTACATATTTCAACCATCCTATATATGTAAATACTTGTGGATACAAAACAAGTGTTTAACCACAACATAAACTATAATTCCAATCCATCTTATATTTCAAACACCCTGTATAAACAACTGCTTCTAACATTTCTTTAACCCATTTCATAACTATAGTATATTATGAACGTAATTCAAAGATCCTAACTGCTTACCTAAGACATTTTTTAAGTTTTTTTATTCACTACCCTTTCTCAACCACTTGGTATATGGAACTGTTTATGGCCCACTTAATATAACTTTTTTGGATCACCCCGTATAACTAATTCCACTCCCCCTTATTTCCACCACATCGTATATATCCAACTGCTTATAGTACACCAAATATAACTTTTTTAGATTTTTTAAATCCATGTAATTCTAATCCCCTCTAAGTTTCCTATATACAGAACACCCTGTAAAATTACGCTTGATATATGTTGATTTTTGTTAAATGGAAATATGTTACATTTGCAAGTTCCGAATTTTGAATAAAAGCTAAGCTGATGCCAGTATCTAATATTTTGTGCGTAAGGTGGAACCAATTGAGTAATTGAATGGTAGAAGTTTTTTCGCTATATCTACCGTTTCTGTCAATTTAGAGAGATAAAATGTCTACCAGATTTTAAGTCAAACTATAGGCTTCGTATCAAAAAAAGATTCAGCAAAATCCATTAAGCTGTTCTTACGTGATGCCCGAACAAACAAACAAACTTACAATTTTATAATAGTATAGATAGATGACTAGTTTTCACACTTAACGCTAAAAACGAAAAAACCCATATTTTTTGGAGTCTTTAATGCTCTCACAATTTACTCCTACGAGTTTGCTGTTAAAATTATGTCAGTTATGGTTTAAAAAACCGTTATTTATTTATGTGATAGCTTAAGCGGTTTGCTGTTGATTTTTAGGTCTCGAAAAAATCTCACTTGACTTATATAAAAGTGTAAGTGTATTCGCAATTCATCATGAATTTCTCTGTTGACCAGTAACATCCAACTTGATTATATTTTTGAAAATACTGTTACGAAATTTACCAAAGCCGACCCTGTTTCATTTCAGTACGACACCGATCGCTTCTAAGATTAAAAAATGTTCTGGAAATGGCTCGGCAGCTGTAGGATAGATGAATGATTTTACGAGAATTTTCGATGCTGGTTTTAAAAAGGAAGCAGCCCACGATCGCAAGTCAGTTAGACAGCGACGACTAGCGTATATTGTAATATTATTGTGAATCAGCTGTTCTGTATAATTTGATGTAAATAACGTTCTAGAAAAGTGAAAGTGAATATTATTTTTATAATTTTAAATTGAACCCACGGACTATATAACAATACTATAGACATTAGATGTAATTCAATGTAGCGATTAATTAAGAAGTACAGATGCCAGGCTGTCTCACCTATTTCACGAATGTTAATCCCCTGTAATTTCAGCAACTCAGCAGCATTGTCGAATTTACTGTAGCAAGAGTAAAACACCGAATTTCATCCATCAAGTGAAGGACACCTAAATAAGCTCCTCGTGTCGGTTTTTGAAATTAATGACGAACAGCAACTAAGGACGGAAGAGGAGACCCGAGAAACAGGTTCTCTGGAAACTTGAGAAACGACTTAATGCTTATATAGATGCTGCTATGACTACACTAGTATGTGTCCAACTATTTAGTCATTTCCTTTATGGAAATACGTAATGCCAAGATATCTTCTAAGAAATTAGGGTAGCATATCCCAATTTGAAGATGGTAATATTAGTCTCAAGTAATGTTTAGTTTGAAGTATCAAATATCGAAGAAAATTATACGTAAAGTATATATTTTACATGGTTTAAAATCAAGTTATTATAAATGATACTGTAAAATATTGTAATGTGTTTGCAATAAAAATTCAACAAATTATAGTGCTAAATAAAACTTTTAAATACTAAGTTTCCTTTGTCTTCTATTATTCAGAATAAAATGATTTTTTTGTTAGTAAGGTCATTCCATGTCAAATCGACAAATAGTTGGACGCGACCCCACCGATTCGGATGAATTTTGGTGGAGAGTTTTGTCTCATCATAAAACGAAGTTCTGCCAAAGAAAAAAATTTTAAAAAAGAGATATTCAAAATTAAAAATTTCACTGTTTTTCCGATTTTATGAGTTTAGTTATTTAATATTTCAGAAACTACTGCCTATTAAAAAAAACTCTGGTACATTTTTAGAAAAAAATTAAAATTTTGAAAACTATCAAAATTAAAAAATTTTGAATTTTTCAAAATCGTGGAAGTAACCATTGCGGAAAAATTCTGGGCTCAATTTTTTTTAAATTATACTTCTAACATATGTAAAGAAATTCTGAAATTTACAGAGGGGTGTCCTTTTTCGTTTTAAAGATATGAATTTTTGAATTTTGGCAAAATAGTTTTTTTATTTTTTCAACTTTTTTTGTTGAATATCATTATTCTACCACATGATTACCGAAATTTGAGGTCTAAAATATTTTTCTTATGTTAAGGGGATGTAAAACCATAAATATCTCAAAATATATTATAGATTTAACTTTAAATCAAAACTTAAGTAATGTTAAAAGTGTCACACTCTGCCATCTATGTTCCCATCAGTGAAATCACCATTATCGATAGAGCCCAGGCCAGAATTCACTAGAGGGCCCTATTTCTTATGATTATTATTACTAATACCTGGGTGACTGAGCTTCAGTCGTAAATTCAAAGTTCCATCATAAATATACATATATCAAAATAATCGGATATTTGCTATGTAAACTTATTTTGAACTACCTAATATAATATGTTTTTCTTACATTTTTTAAATTACATTGTGTAATCCTACAATTCTGCTCTCTCCTGTATATGCAACTGCTTATGGATAACCCATTCAAACATTTTTTTAATCATCCTGTATAATTAAAATTCCACTTGATCCCATATTCCAACCATCCTGTATATGCGACCGCTTTTAGGCCACTCTACAAGAAAGCTACCCTATAATACATTTATGTTCAAACATTTTCTTAACCACTTCGTATAATTATAATTCCGATTCACCCTATATGTGAAACTTTTTATAAGCTACCAAATATAACATTTTTGTGCTAACATATTTTATATCACACTATAAAACTAATATATTACACCACCATATGTTTTTAACTACCCTGTATATACATTTGATTATGGCCACTCATTGTAATATTTTTTGAACCACCATGCATAATTATAATTTCAGTACATCCTATATTGTAACCACCCTGTAAATGCAATTGCTAATGTGCTACCCTATGGGTATAACATTCTGTTAACATTTTTTAACCACCCTGCAAAACAATACTTTTATCCGCCCTGTATGTAAGCTATCATTAATTTCCAAATGAAAAGATAATTACATACAATTTTGAGATATTTTTGTTTTTACATCGCATTAACATAAGACAAATATATTTAACCTCAAGTTTTGTAAGTATTTTTATCATATTTTGTAAAACATATAATAATTTAACCAAAACATTCTAGTATTGAAAAAATAGAAGAAGAGAAATTCTTCGAAAGCTCTTCATTAAAGAACAAAGAGTTAACACGTAGTTTAAATTTGCCCACCTTCAGGCTGAATCCCGTTAATTATTCAACCTTTATATATGTTAGATATATATATATATATATGTATTAGATCGTTTCTGGGAATTCATCCGCGTAGTTGATAACTGATTCCTGCCGGGATCGATGGTAAAATGACGACGTTTCGGCAGAGCCACATCTGCCCTCTTCAGGTCGGTTCGCATAATTCTCGTAGCCTTCTGCTTTCGCTTCTAGTTACTCGAATACTAATATTTTCAGGAGCGCGCACGGTGTTATATAGTCGCGGCTCGGCGTCTATTGGTTGGCACCGTGAACGGCTGCGTGTGATTGGCCCTGGGCGCTCAGTGGAAGCGCCTCCCGCCTGCTGATTTGTTATTTCTGGTTGAGTTGTTATTGGACGGGTCCTGGCCGGTACGGTGTTTAATAGAATTTTCCAACAATTCGATAAGTTCTGGATTTCATTGCGTGCGTTTAGGCCTCTTCGCTATTTCAATTGCCTCTCTTACGAGTCTTGATTTCTGGTGTTCAGAACACCTAACCTAATGTATTTTTTTTATTCCAAAAGAGTCATATTGACTAACATTAATTTAGAAAGTGTCAGACTCATTTTTTGTTAGCCTCTTAATTGAATGAAATAATTGGAAATTTCAGTGTTAACTGGAAATAATTGAAACAAAATCCTTTTTATGAAAAAAAAACCATAGTATGTGTAATTAGAAATGTTATCCTTTGTGACATAATGCTAGCTTAAACGGGTTGTATAATCTCTAAATGTTCTGCCTATATATAGTTTATCAAAATTGTTACCCCAAATTTTCACTTATTATCCGCTCAAGATAAATTGTGATAGACATTAGGACATTTAGAAATTATAACACGCGTCTCAAGAAACACTATGAAGCCGTGCCACATAGGAGAATAAATTTAAGTATCCATCATGGTTAGCTGAAGGTAAAGGTAACTATAACTTCAATGAGAATCCGGCAATTTTACATTTAAAGAATAATCGCAACAACATGAATTTACCTTCTTCAGATTGTTTTTTCATTTCTCGGTATTAGTAAAATACGTACTGTAATTATTAAATGATTTTTGTTATCTGATATCATGTTTTCGACATATTTAATGTAGACTTTTAAAGTCGACTATACATATACAAAAAAAAATGTAGTAATATTTGTTCACGTTTTGTAAAATAACTGAAAAAACAATCGCAGCACACATCCATCACCCCAATTCCAACTTGTCAACATTATCGGTTTTCATTTGCAGTGAGCGCACATTTACATTCGAAAAAACACTGACGCATCTAAAAGTGACGCCAGCAAATGAACATGCAAATGGAAAATTGTTCCGACACTCTAAAATGGTCGAACGTTGCATTGCGGACTATCACATTTAGGGGGTCATTTGTTAGGTATAATTAAGAATAAACAAATGAGAGCCCGATTCCATATTATTTATTATTTTCGCTGAAAAACTAAATGAGTCTGCAATATTTGATGCGAAAATGTATAAACAGTGCGAGTATTAATAATTGGAATTGCAACAAACTCACTTTTAGGTTTTATCCAACATAAAATTTGCAGACCGCTTATGGAATTATTATTACCTCATATAAACAAAACATATAATTTTGATATTGCAGTTTGTCAATGTTGGATGTATATATCAGAGAGTAATTTATTTTAAAACGAAGTTATATTTTTTTAATATATGGAAACTAGTTGAATATTGTATACAGTGAGGAGCAAATGTGTGGAACCAAGCAAATATCTCGGGAATTATTAGAGATATCAAAATGAAATTTGGAAGGTGGATACTGCAGTAGAATGCCTATTTGTTTCCAATTTTTTTTTAATCTTGAACGTCCTGTTTTACCGGAAGTAATGTCGATTTTAAAATTTGCAATGAAACACCCTGTATCGTATTTTAGTTTCAGACGAAATTATTTTATTGCGAATACAAAAATATCGGGTTTGATATTGTTTACTTCAATATCTACCGAGATATTAACAGAAAAGTAATTAAGGAGAGAAAAATCCTAATATACCTTAAAAAAATACATAATCATAATTATTAACTAAATCTAAGTGATTTTCAAAACATTGAAACTTAACTTAACTAAACTTAATGTATTAGATGTTCCAACTGAGCACCGTTTACTTCTTGACAATAAATAAGCAAGTCGGTTTTTAAATTCTCTAGTAACATTAGCTAATACTTCTGGTGTAATTCTCTGGATGTCTTGAGTTAGTCATGCAGCTAATTGTTGCAGATTATTTGGTCTATGAACATAAACCTTAGACCATTAATAAGTACCCCTTCTTCCAATCCATCTGTGATGAAATGTCCTATCTAAATGATTTCGAACAATGCGAGCGTAATGGGGTGGTGCTCCATCCTGCTGAAACCAGATATTATTTGGTAATTGTCCATTTACCTCCAATAATAACTTGTGTCTCCAAGAGCTGTAAATACCTATCTCCGTTTAAAGTTTCTTGTAGGAAGAAGGGTCCCACGATTCTGTTGTTATAAATGCCGGCCCAAACATTCAATTTTTGGGGATGTTGTGTATTAGCCTCTTGTACCCAATTAGGACTACTTAGCGACCAGTAGCGGCAGTTATGTCGATTAACCGTACCATTTAAACAAAATGTAGCCTCGTCTGAAAACACCACATTTCTTATAAAATTATTATCACGGTTACAAATATCCATCATCATTTCACAAAATTGGAAACGTCTGTCGAAATCGTCTTCGGAGAGTTCTTGAATGAGGTGAATTTTGTATGCATAATATTTTTCTTGCCTTAATATCATTCCTACTGATCGACGGCTAATTCCATGCATATTGGCGAGGTCGGTTGTGGATAAGTGAGGATTTTCTTCCAAAGACATAGCAACATGTTGAGCTACACCTTCATTACTTGCAGTTTTTAACCGTCCACTTTTTGGTAAATTGCTAACTGTTCCACTTGTGTCGTACCTTCGCAAAGTTTTCGTCACTACTGAATGGGATATTTGTGTATTCGGATGAACAATGCTAAAAAGGTCACAAACTTCTGGATGCGTCCTTTTCCTCTCCCCATACCCAATCATCATTAATATTTCAAATTAAAACAATACAATCTTTTTACGTTCAAATAAAAAAGACTAATAACTTATTTTGACAACTACTGTCACTTCTGCAATGAATTTCATTGACTACTAAACTTGATTCAGATTTAATTTGCGCCTGATTTAAACAAACGCACGTGTATTCGACTATGGAACAAACAGTGCTGTTGGCGGTGACGGTATAATGGCCGATTGGCCAATAGAAATACAAATCCTTACTGAGCGGTTTGTTTATATCGGGCGTAAATTAAATGAAATACAAATATATTTTTTTCATATTTTTAAAATTAATTGTTTACAAGATATTAACATAAAGATATAAAAAAAATTCATTTCTCGCTTTATTTCCGAAACCATACAACCTAATATTTTGAAAATAATTATGGGTAATGTGGCTCATTTGAAATTTATCAGAAAAATTATTAGAAAACTCCCATAGCAAACTCAGGGACAAACTATACAATTAAATGGAAAATAAAAATTCAATTTTCAAATGCATCATGTAATATATCAGATAAAAGGCTCATTATGTGAATTACAGATATATCATATTTTTAAATCAATTGTTTAAAAGATATTAACAAAAATATTAAACATTGACTTAATTCTCACTTTAGAAATTACACTCTTTACATTTTGAAAAATTTATTTTATTTTTATTTTTAAATAATTTGAATTACAGATTTAATAATTTATAATTTAAAACTTGACCTATTTTGCCCTTTATATTCCAATCTACAGAGCCTCAAAACTCAGACAGTAGATTATAAAAGACTTCTCTGAAAGTTAATTAGTAAAATAAAACTCTAATGTTAATTTTTGGGGCCACATTAGAAAATTAAATACATTTGTATTGTGATAAAAATCAAGCGAATCCTGAAGCAGATAAAATAAAAAGTCTATGTGTGGAAAATCAAAGTGTATATTTTTTATAAATTTAAAATGCTTCCTTTAAAATATATTAGGCTAAATGTAAGAAAATGCACTCATTTCCTGCTTGGCTGAAACTGGAATAATACAATTTTGAAGGTGCTACGGAACTCTTAGCATGCGAGTCCAACTCGCATTTGACCAAGTTATTTTCATAAAAATAGACCCCCTCAAATACTAGCTTATCATTAAGGAACACCCTGTATATACGCATCATGGTATCGATTATTTTGCAATATAGAAACATATTATCCAACATTCAAAATCATTCACAAAATTGACTAACTTAAATTTCTAGTTTAAAATGTTAATGAAATAAGGTATAAAATCGAGCCCTAAAGAGATAGAGTACATTAAAAAACCTCAAGAATCATGAAATCTCAATTTTTTTCCAGTCAAATACGTATGCCATACTTTAAGTTCCACCTACGATGAAAGAGAAATACTTGGCATGGTATGAGAACAAAAATTTTTGGAGATCTCTTTTTCTCTAGAGATCAAGCCTCATTAAAAGGCCGACACTGTATACCTCATTAGGTTGACTTTGACTCTTTTGATAAGAGCAAGGCTTAGGGCTTTGTTTCAGCAGCAAAAGAAATCAGAAAATTATTTTTACTCTGCGATTGCCTCTCATTTTGATACCTCATTAAATATTTCCATACAGAAAAACGACATTGCTTTTTTCTTTTCGACGAAAATTCAATATTAACATCGCAAAATAAACACCCCCGAAGGTACGTGATCATTCGTTTCTCTTAAATCACAAAATATGCAGGTCTCAGCTTGTCTCCGAAATTTGTTTTCAGTCCTTGTCAGTGATTTAGAACTGCGTCTAACTTAATTTATAACTTCGCCTTTGCGAAATGCAGTTGCTCTGCACAGCCAAAAATAAACGACATCACTACAAGAAATTTAATGATTGGGATATTCGCTCTAATCGCTCTGTAATGGCTCAGTTTAAACATTCCGTTTGGAAATTATGTTGAGGATTTTGGAAACTGAATTATGAAACAACTACAAAACCGGAAAATTCACGCATGGTTGAAAATTCGCTGAAAGTCTTATGTCATATTTGTATTTTGAATGCAAAACAAATCATTGTCGTTAATAATTTTGTGACAGGATTTGTTTTAGTGGTTATAGTCTAGTCTCTACTGTGGTGAAATCCTGATAAATTTTTGGTCTCACCTATAGTATTATTTCCCCATAAAGACGCGACAAACAATCTCCAGAAAACAATGTCACTAGTCATTCGGTAATTGAAATTTGTTTGTAACAAACAAACTATTACGTCAAATCGCATATCCATGACTACCAAGAAGAAGAAGAGTTTCCCGACAGTTGTAAATTCTACTTTTGTGAATCACTCTCATTATAATGTACTTCGAAACTTCGAGCACATACTAATAAGAATCGTTCGACAAGCGACGACTTCAACCGAAGTGGATAATGAAAAGACGCATTTGATTAGTTTCTCTCTCGAAGTTTGTTTTGTTCAACTTTACTCGAAACTTCAATGTAACTCCATCTCTCGCGTCTTTTGAACTATTTGTCCACAAATCTTGATGCAGGTCGGCAAACTTCCACTATTGCCTCGTTAGCGATTCGGTTTTATTCTCTAGCCTTTGTTTGATATCTACCGAACGGGTTTTTAGTTGTCATTTTCAATCAGACATTGAATTTTAATGAGCGTTCTACTGGTGTTTGTCGCCCGAGAACTTCATCTATTGTTATGCGAACTTTCAAGAAGAACAACTTCATGAATATAGCAAGGCAAGTTTAAAACGCGATCTATTAACCTTTTGATTGATTTTTAGGTTTCCGTATATACAGTATCCGGATACCCTTATAATATCACTCAGGATTTCTGCCTCTGTCACATCACAACCATTTTCTCCTAAACTACTGGACGGAAGAGGTTGAAATTTGGTATCAATGTATAGTTTGGTGACCCGATCAGGAGTACATATCGTAAAAGAAAAAAATTTGATTTTAGGGGTATTTCTGGGGGGGGACTAAAAAATCAACCGTTCCCCCCTGATCTCCGAAACTACTGAGCCTAAAATTTTGAAAAAAAAAGGAAATATAGAGCGTTGCCCGAACTTTACAGGAAAATTAAGGAGAAACCATTAATGTTAATTTTTTGGGCAAATTATAGAATTAAATTAAAATTTAAAAATAAAAAAATTTCAAACGCATCATGTAATATATCAAATAAAAGGTCTCATTCTGAGGAACACAAATATATTTTTTTCATATTAAAAAAATATTTAAAAAGATATTAACGAAAATATACCAAAATTTAACCACCCCTTCCCTATCTCCGAAACTATAAAACGTAAGGTTTTGAAAAAAAAATAGATTTGTAGGTTCTGACCTGAAGTTTACTGGAAAAATAAGGAGAAACCTCTACTTTTAATTTTGGGGTGCCAATTACAGAATTAAATGGAAAATATAAAATTAAAATTGTTTCTAACCCATCATGTTATATATAAAATGAAAGGGCTCATTACGACGAAAACAAATATATTTTTTTCATATTTTCATAATAAATTAATTAAAAGATATTAACAAAAATATAAAAAAATTACCCATTCCCCCCTTGTCTCCGAAACCATAAGCTAGAAAATTAAAAAAAAATGGAGGTATAGCCCCTCACCTGAACTTTACTGGAAAATTAAGGAGAAACCCCTAATATTTATTTTTGGGGGGGGGGCAAATTATAGAATTAAATGAAAAATTAAAATTAAAATTATTTCTAACCCATCATGTTATATATCAAATGAAAGGGCTCATTACGACGAAAATAAATATATTTTTTTCATATTTTTAAAATAAATTAGTTAAAAGATATTAACAAAAATGTAAAAACAATTACCCATTCCCCCCCCTATCTCCGAAACCATATGCTGGCAAATTTTGAAAAAAAATGGAGGTATAGCCTCTCACCTGAACTTTACTGGAAAAATAAGGAAAAACCCCCAATATTTTTTGGGGGGCAAATTATAGAATTAATTGGAAAATATAAAATTAAAATTGTTTCTAACCCAGCATGTTATATATCAAATAAAAGGGCTCATGATGAAGAAAACAAATATATTTTTTCCATATTTATAAAATAAATTAATTAAAAGATATTAACAAAAATATAAAAAATTTTACCCATTCCCCTCCTTATCTCCGAAACCATAAGCTGAAAAATTTTGAAAAACTGGAAGTATAGCCACTCACCTGAACTTTACTGGAAAAATAAGAAACCCCCAATATTCATTTTGGGGGGCAAATTATAGAATTAAATGGAAAATAAAAAATTATAATTGTTTCTAACGGGTCATGTAATATATCAAATCCCAGATCTCATTATGTCGAATAGGTACAAATATATTTTTTTTAATTTTTTTAAAATGAATATTTTAAAATATATTAAAAAAATATTTTAAAAAAATTACTCATTCTCCCCGTTATTCCCCAAACTCTAAGACTTCATTTTTTTGTTTATAGGAAAAATATAAAAAAAAATACCTAATTCGATTATTTGGCCTCCAAATAATAGCATTAAACGGAAAATAAATTACTAGAAAATCCGCATAGTAATTTTAGGGACAAATTATACATTTAAATGAAAAATGAAAATTCAATTTTCAAACGCATCATATCACATAAAAGGCTCATTATGTGAATTACAAATATATCATATTTTTAAATCATTTGTATAAAAGATATTAAAAATATTAAACATCGACTTAATTCCCACTTTAGAAACTACACTAATTAAAATTTGAAAAATATATTTTATTTATATTTATAAATAATTTGAATAACAGATTTAATAATTTATAATTTAAACTTTGACCTATTTTGTCGTTTTTCTTCCAATCTACAGAGCCTCAAAACTCAAACAGTAGATTATAAAAGGCATTTCTGAAAGTTTATTAGTAAAATAAAACACTAATGTTACTTTTTAGGGGCCAAATTAGAAAATTAAATACATATGTATTGTGATAAAAATCAAGCGAATCCTAAAGCAGATAAAATAAAAAGTGTGGAAAATCAAATGTATATTTTTTATACATTTAAAACGCTTTCTTTAAAAGATATAAGGGTAAGTATAAGAAAATGCACCCATTCCGGGCTTGTCTGAAACTGGAATATTAGAATTTTGAAGGTGGTACGGAACCCTAAGTATGCGAGTCCCACTCGCACTTGACCAAATTATTTGAAGTTATAACTCCGCTTCAGTTACAAACATAGTCGTCTTTATGGGGAGCAAAGAGGGGCCAGTCGATTTTTCTAGCCTGTCAATGAAAATGCTATTCTATTTTTCTTGTACCCCCCTAAAGAAATTGATGAAGATACGTCCCTGGTTCTCAAAGAAGGTTTACCATACTAACCGTTAATTAAATTGAACACTCATTACCCCAGGACTAGCTACTAATTTTTTTTAATGGCACCCTATCATAAGTGACACCCCGCTGTTTAAAAAAGGCCAGAGCATAGCGGCGCATTCGTTTGCAAAATTGTTTTAATTCATAATTTTTTTTTAAATATCAGGGAGGTCTTCTTGATTATGAAAGTGTAAGATGACACTTGATATCTTTTGATAGTATTGTTTAAATAACGAAAAACTGTATAGCCTAGAAAAAATGCATTTTTGCAATTAATTATTTTTTTATATTCTTTTTGAATGAAAAAAGTCCTGACACCCATCATCGTACCTCCAACCCATTAATGGTTATGAATTTTTTAAATTTGGAAAACCCCGAAATGCATATTTATATATAATTAATAATTATAGCATTTCAATTTTTTAGGGATATTATTTAATTGAAGAAAATTAGGAATTTCGGCGATTTTCAATTTAAAAAAATTCTTAACAATTAATGGGTTAGAGATACGATGATGGGTGTGAGGACTTTTTTCATTCGAAATATTGTAAAGAATATAAAAAAAATAATTAATTGCAAAAAATGTATTTTTTCTAAGCTATAGAGTTTTTCGGTGTAAACAATACTGTCAAAAGATATCAAGTGTCATCTTATACTTTTATAATCAAGAAGACCATCCGGACATTAACAAAAAAATAGGAATTCAAACAATTTTGCAAACGAATGCGTCATTATGCCCTGCACTAAAACGAATTCAACGGTGTGCAATCAATTTGTTTTTTTGGTAAATTTAAAAAATTGCAAAAACTAATATAATTTTAATTGATACAAAAATTATATGCAGAAACATTCACCAAACTTTCCCAAATTTTAATTTTTTACACCTAACTATAACATCTATGTTTTTTTAGCGATATTGGTCGATTTCCATTCACGCATGTGTTCATTCACATATTTCTTCACTTTACCAATAGAATTCTTTTCCCAAATTTGAAGTTTCACCAATCCGGATATACACTCTATTAAACAAGACCATATTCATACAAAACGGTTCACCACAGGAGAAAAAAATCAGGTGACATACATAAAAAAAATACGCGACGAATTGATAACCTCCTCCTTTTTGGAAGTCGTTTAAAAATATATCCAGGGTTTATATGTAGCTGTCACAAAGTAAAAGTTATAAACACGCCATAATTATTATTTTAGTCAAGATAGACTAAACGTTCGACTATATTTCAACTGGCTTTGATCTTAATTAACACATTTTTCAAGCCATCGTCAAGACGACAACCTTCAAGTGGTTCACCGGAAAAAAAGAAATATTTCGCAAACAAACTGAGCTGCTACATTATTCATTCACGATTCGATTGGCATCCGTAATCGGGAGATAGATGAGGGTCGCCCGACCAACTTTCACATTCGACACAACAGCGACAGAGAAAGTCGAAATTAACCTCGTTCATCTTTTATGGTGGACGATTCTCGTAGAAGAAGAAGAGCAGAACAAAACACGTCGGCTATTACGTAATTAGAAATTCAGTGATGTCTAGTCGCAGGAACCAATTAACATTAGAGTAAGAGAGTGAGAGAGAGAGATGTTCTTCATGCAGGTAATGCTGGCGAAATTGAAAAGCATTTCGCATCAAGTGGCGAGCTACATTATATTAGTCCATGTGTATATCTGCGATGTTTGTAAGGAGCAGAGGAAATTCATTCCTTAATGAAAATGAAGTTTAATTAGAAAGCCATTTAGTGTAATGTTCAGTTTCTAAAACCATGTTAGCATGAATTCTTGCTTTTATTAGTCTAATGAAATGCATGCGGACACAAAAATTGATAGTGACAATGAGAATACAATTATATTGCCAACTATAAACGTATTACTAAAACGGCGGAGAGCAAAACCTGGAAAATACTTAAATTAGGACCTATTACACCTGTTTTTAAAAAATATAATCCTGCAGATATTGGTAACTACAGACCTATAGCAGTAATGAAAGTACTTTCCAAAATCTTAGAAAAAGTAATGTGTTATAAAATGATGTTATACTTGAACAAGTTTTCTCTTCTAAGTGAAGATCAACATGGCTTTAGACCAAATAAGTCAGCTGATTCAGCTATAATATCAATCTTAAACTGCACACATGAAATACCTGACAAAAACTTTGAAACAGCTGGTATATTTTTTGACCTATCGGCTGCATTTGACAGTCTCAATATCAATTTTTTATTGTCAAATTGTACGCCTCAGGATTTCGCGATACTGTACTAAATTAGTTTAAATCTTATATGAGCAAGAGAAAAATATGTGTTAAATTAAATGGTTTTATTTATTTAGCGTATGGCTTACATCACAGTACATTTATATTGATATTAATAATAGGTTACATATAAATATATAAAATTGTATATGTGGACATTACTTAACAATTAAATACAAATACAAATAGATACTTTGGACCAATTCACAAACAAATGTCCAGTCTTGATATATAATCAATTGCCGCCTGTGTTGCCATCAGGAAATCTTCTGGATTGCCTGTATATGCTCTTATTGGGCAATCTTGCACTATATGTCTGATAGTCTGCCGGTCGGCTCCACAATCGCATGCGGCTGAAGATCGTTTGCCCCACCTGTGTAAGGAGTCGGCGCATCTTCCGTAGTTGGTTCTGATTCGGTTAAGAGATGTCCAAGTTCGACGAGGGAAATCGAATCCTGTAGGTTTGTTGATTATACACGGCATATTGTGATACATTGGGGCCACTTCACATTCCCATCTCTCTCTCCATCGCTCATTTATGTCAAAGTTGTTTTGGTGGAGCCCATGAGCAGTTTTCAATGGGGGGTGTCTCGATCGAAGTCGATTTCGCTGAATGTCCGGAACATCATTATGAACTTGAAGCTGAGGGTTTCTCATAATTTTGTTAAACTCTCTAACCAGGGCATGTTCTCGGCGCAGATTGGGAGGAGCTATGTTGCTAAGAATAGGCAGCCATATTGTATGGGTTGGCTTTATTGTCCCTGATATAGTGCGCATAGTTAGGTTTAATTGAGTGTCGACCATATGCGTGTGTTTGCTATTGAGCCACACTGGAGCACAGTATTCTGCGACTGGATACACCAAGCCCAGTGCAGAGGATCTCAGGGTGGATTCGGAAAAGCCCCAAGTTGTACCGCAGAGTCTCTGTATTATGTTATTACGTGTTCTTAATTTTGCTGCCGTTCTTGTCAGATGCTCTGTGAATGTAACCGTCCTGTCCAGGGTAACACCGAGATATTTAGGATGTTTGTTGTGAGTGAGTAATTTGTTATCCATGAACACTCTCAGTTCTCTGTTTGCCATCTTATTGTTTAGATGAAAGGCAGATACCTCTGTTTTTGCATTACTTGGTTGGAGTCTCCATTTTTTAAAGTATTCGCTGATGTTTGCTAAGTCTCTGGTAACGATATCTTCAGCAATCTCTATCTTCCTGTGTCCCGTTGCCAAGGTCCAGTCATCCGCATAGCCAAACTTGCGTGATTTGGTTGCAGGCATGTCCGCGATGTACAGGCTGAAGAGTATAGGGGCAAGAACTGAGCCCTGTGGGAGACCATCATTAAGTTTCATTGTTTTGCTCCTGTTTTTTCCCCATAATCACTTGGAATGTTCTATTTGACAGCATATTATTAATAAGGTTGGTTATTCTTGTACAGAGAATGATGCGAGTCAATTTATATATTAGCCCCTGCCTCCAAACTGTGTCATAAGCTGCTGTTAAGTCTATAAATACGGCAGCTATTGAAAGTTTCTTCTGAAATCCAGTCTTTATGAATGTTGTCAGAGTCAGTACTTGATCTGTACAGCTGCGATGCGGGCGGAAACCTGCTTGTTCAGTGGGGATGATGTCTATTATCTTTTGGCTGATTCTGTTGAGGAGCAATCTTTCTAATAGTTTGTAAACCATACTTAATAAAGCTATGGGGCGATAGTTTTCAGGCCTGTCGTTTGTTTTCCCTGGTTTCAGTATTGCGTTGATTTTTGTTCGCTTAAGTGAGTGGGGGATATTTCCTGACCGAAGAATATCCGTGAAAAACTTTGCCAACCATTGCCTCGCGTAGGGTCCACAATGTTTAAGGAACTCTGAATGGATGCCGTCAAAACACGGTGCTTTACCATATTTCATTTCATTTAGAGAAATTAAATGGTATTATCTCAGAAAAGTATGGTCTTGATGTGGGGATGCCCCGAGGATCTGTACTGGGGCCCATACTGTTTTTAATCTATGTAAATGAACGCCAAAATGTATTGATGATGAGAAAATTGTAATGTTTGCGGATGACATGTCGATGGTCTCAGCATCTACCAATGTGAACTTACAACATAACGTGAAAAATGTATTTCAGCAAATTCAAAACTGGTGTAAAACCAATTATTTAATTAAGAATATTGATAAAACTGTCATTATTAAGTTCTTAACGAAAAACATATAAATCGAGAATTTGTTTTAGGGCAACACTTCTCAATGATATCTCAAGACTTCAGTAAGTTTCTGGGTATTTATGTTAATAAAACTTTAAATTGTACTGAACAAATTGACCATATTTGTACAAAAGTCAATAAAAGTTATTTTGCTCTTGCTCGGATAAAAAATTTAGTGAACCAAAAAACTCTCATTGATCTCTATTACTCTCTTGTATACTGGGGAAGATACACACAATTAAGTAGAGTATTCGTATCCCAAAAAAAATGCTTCAGACTTATTTTCAGTCTAACTTCAAGGGAATCCTGTAAACCATTTTTTATATTACACTCTATTATGACGCTGCTGAGTATCTATATTTACAGGTCTATTTTATATATAAAGGAAAATCAAAATAAATTTGAAACAAATATGTCCACCCACACATATAGCACCAGAACAGGTACCCTGTTAAAAACTGTAGCCCACAGGACTAGTAAATATGAAAACTCACCGTCATATATGGGTGTAAAACTATTGAATAGGCTCCCAGAACATTTTAAATCACAACCATATAGGGTTTTCAAAGCAAAAGAAAAAAACTGGCTGCAAAATTCATACTATAATATAGGAGAGTTCCTTAGCGATGGTTTTCAATAGTTTGTGTTATCTTATGTAATTTTGAATATGTATATTTTATTATTTTTTTTTATGTGAGTTTGTGAATTTAGTTACTTTTATTCCTTGACATGTACATCCATTTTTAAATGGCAACCTATAAACAAAGAAATTGTTTACATTTATTTATAGTTTCTGAAATGCCCGCTAGAGTGCGTAACTGCAATCTCGAACCTAAATAATTGATGTTTCAGTGAATTCCACTATATTAACCTAACACAAAAAAAAGTTTAGTATAACGTAAACCTTTTTTGTTTGACATTATTTGCTGTACTAACTTTTCGAGATTATTCAATTCATTGAAGGCAAGACCTTCATCAGTTTATGAATCGAATAATTATTAATGTATGGTGCGTTCCCGCAATTTGTTTAGTGTATTGTTTTCAATTTGATTGAATTACTTCATTGATTTTTAAACTTCTGCACCTTTTCTAAAACATACCGTCGCGCTAATGCTAATTGTAAGTGTTTTTTGCGTGTAAAATATAGACAGTATTGACATTCGTGTTTTGGATCCCTAGCTAATTGGACGCTTGGGAAAGTTTGTGTTTTGTACTACGAACTGTTCGGACATTTTTTGATTCCGTCTGAAGAGACGGCGCTTTTTGTTGTTTTTTGTGTTACGATTCCGCGAGTTAGTAGCTCCATTCGTAACAACCGCGCAACCGCATTCATTTTGTTTCTTTTGTGTTTACAAAAGGGCATCATTTGTTGTTAAACCCGCATTTTTGTTTGCTCAATCAATGAACATTACGTCCCTATTTTTTGTGTAACGTGTTGTCCTGACAAACCTCTAAAAACCTGTTCCTGCTGTTACGGGGCTAGCCTCTGAAGAAAGAAGAACCAAGAAAACACCACAGAGCTTCGCCGTAAAAGGTTACTGATAACTTTTATTTGGTGATTCGTTTATGTGACGGCACGTGTTTATTGATTTTTCCGCTAAAGGTCCTTCGTCAATTATATACTTGCATTGAACCAGCATTGAACTAAAACCGCAACATCTAATTCATACATTATATTTTGAATATTCTATTGAATGTGCCATCGAACACATTCCAGTACATATAACTGAATTTAATATTTTATCGCGAAATGAATTCCGACATCCAGGAGTTTCAGGAAAATCTAGCACACAGAGACCCCAAATCGGGAGTCATACTGTGTGTAACGCCGTTTCCCTGTGACTCCTAGTACAGAAATCGCACGAAAAAAATCGTAGATTTACTAAAACCTGTCAAAGAAATTACGATACTAACTTTTTGAGATTTTTCAATTCATTGAACGCATATAACAGAATTTAATTATTAAAATTTGCTGTATCTGTAAAAATAAAGTGGTGGGGGTACTCAAATATTTTTGTAAAAAACAGCCTGAATCTTCGGAAAAGTTTTTAAAAATCGTTCCAGATTTTTAAAAACTAGGACTAGTTGATAGGTGTTATTCTTGGGCTACAAACGTTATAATATTAGAAGTTTTGTTAGCTTCCCTTTTTTCGACATTCCGACAGAAAAGCGTGATTTTCTCAAAAAATGCATTTTTAACCGAAAGTAGTAAATGATGCCGAAACAAGCTCGTGAAAACCGCATCTCCATATCTTGTACCTAACTGAAAATCCCTTAAATTTTTATTAAACTGAATTTTCTGGCCTTCTTTTTATAAATTGTGGCCTTAAAAAGGACCGATTAAAAGAAAGGTGTTTAAGGTAACAGTTTGTGACATATTGCGAAGAAAACGCCGATTGTTTAGAATTTCTGCGTGATACGACACTTTTTTGAAAAGCAAGGGATCGAGACTTTAAAATAATTTGGTCAAGTGCGAGTTGGACTCGTATATTAAGGGTTCCATACCACCTTCAAGATTGTAATATTCCAGTTTCAGACAAGCAGGGAATGAGGACATTTTCTTATATTAACCCTAATATCTTTTAAAGGAAGCGTTTTAAATTTATAAAAAATATACACTTTCGTTTTCCTCACATATACTTTTTATTTTATCTGCTTCAAGATTCGCTTGATTTTTATAAGAATACATATGTATTTAGTTTTCCAATTTGGCCCCTAAAAATTAATATTAGAGTTTTATTTTACTAATAAACTTTTAGGGAATCCTTTTATAATCTACTTTCTGAATTTTGAGGCTCTGTAGGTTGGAAGATAAACGGCAAAATAGGTCAAGTTCTAAATTATAAATTATTTAATCTCTTATTCAAATTATTTAAAAATACAAATAAAACATATTTTTCAAAATTTAAATAGTGTAGTTTCTAAAATGGAAATTAAGTCGATGTTTAATATTTTTGCTAATATCTTTTAAACAAATGATTTAAAAATATGATATATTTGTAATTCACATAATGAGCCTTTTATTTGATATATTACATGATGCGTTAGAAACAAGTTTAATTTTTTATTTTGCAATTAATTCTATAATTTGACCCCCAAAATGAATGTTAGGGGTTTCTCCTTATTTTTATTTTTCCAGTAAAGTTCAGGTGAGGGGCTATACCTCTATTTTTTCAAAAATTTACAGCATATGGTTTCGGAGATAAGGAGGGGGGGGGTAATTTTTTTTTTTTTTATTAATATCTTTTAATTTATTTATTTTAAAAATATGAAATATATATATATATATATATATATATATATATATATATTTGTTTTCGACATAATGAGCCTTTCATTTGATATATAACATGATGCGTTAGAAACCATTTTAATTTTATATTTTCCATTTAATTCTATAATTTGCCCCCCAAAACTAAAAGCAGAGGTTTCTCCTCATTTTTCCAGTAAACTTCAGGTCAGACTCTATACTTCTATTTTTTTTCAAAACTTTACGTTTTATAGTTTCGGAGATAAGGGGGGGGGGAATGGGTAAATATTGGTATATTTTTGTTAATATCTTTTAAATTATTTTTTTTAATATGAAAAAAAATATATTTGTGTTCCTCAGAATGAGACCTTTCATTTGATGATATTTGGAAAATATAGACAAAGAAAAAAAATAGAGAGGAAGAAAGAGAGAGAGCGAGATAGAAAGAGAAAGAGAAAGGGAGAAAGAGAGAGAGAGAGAGAGATAAGTATATGCTAAAATTTTCAATTGAATAGTACCTTAATTAAATTAGATAACAAAGAAGATATGTTTGAAAATAGTGATTGATTGCACACGGTTTTTAAACTGTTTTTATTTTAAATCAGCTGAAGCCGGTTCTTTTTTTAAGTATAAATCATTAGAATTCCTTTAAGACAATTTATTAGGTTATATACTCAACAACCAAAACACTCTCCTTTATTAGCTGTCGTCACAGCAGCTTGTTGAAAACTTTATCTAATAAAGCCACTGTGCCAGGAAATCCTCACTACCACAGCTTTATGCGAACACAATAGAAATCCAGCTTGCGAAACAGAAACCGCAACGTCGGTCATAAACGTCAATATATCAAGAAATAAATTCGCCGAATCAGTATTTTTGTCTTCGTTAGGGACAACACGGAGAATCCCATAAATTAAAAATTCAGAATGGGTACACTCGGAGGTGGCTTCGGAATTGGTTGAATGCTTAACGTCTTTCATGACAAACGGTCAAGCTGCTAAAAACGGGCTCCGGCTAGACCAACGTAAATTAATGATTGCCCTATAAATTTCGTTTGCTTATTGCTCTCACACAATTTGCTAGATACGTGATATAATATATAAGTTAATCTTCGAGGTAAATAGTGTGTGTTTTTCTCTATTGTGTGCTAGCCGGGAGTCGATGCGGAGTTATCCGTGGTGTAGAGGGATTAATGGTGGAGATATGTTACACCAAACAACGAGGATAATAATAGTTATTCATCTTTTGAACTGTGGGAGGGTAAGAGAGATTTTGATGATTACACAGGAAATGATAAAATTAATATCTTTTATTTCTACCCTGCAAGAGATAACTCAGGATTAAAAGACTTAATTCGTAGAGACTGAAAATCGTAATAATAATAAGAATACTTATCGAGTTCCCGAGTCAGGACTAAAGGTACTATCAAAAAAATGTTCTAAAAGCAATTTTGCATAAAATTATTATGGATTTATAGGAGGTTCAGGGCAATGAATAACTAGACGCTCCAAATCGGGAGTCTGGTTATCTGGAATGATAGGGCAGCTATCAAACCAAGCTGCTTGTGTATGATGAACTTCTATTGCTGTTTATTCTGTATCAAGGACAATGTCACAACCTGTCACTAATTAAAGAGTAATAATAACGATCTTCAGTGAGGCTAGACATTTTTCGTCCCCAACTGGATTTGCAATGTACTTATAGATCTTTACCCGTCGCTTTGATCATCCAGAGAATACAACAAACAAGTTATGTTTTGGCACATAGACTAATGAATCAAGGCCCAAAAATGTCATGGGTATCAACAAACTGAAGAAATAAAGTAGTTTGATGGAGACTATTTAAATGATTTACCGTCATGTAGTTAGTTAATAATGGCACTAAAAGTTACAGAGGTTCCTGTTACTAACAAATTATAGTGCTTACTAGAATCGATATTCTAAACACATTGATATGAAGGTAGCATCCACCATGATTTCAATATATGTTATTTAAAGATATAATAAGTTGGTCAATTATTTTGTCATTCGACCAGGATTTTGTTGCTTTCTGCCTGAACTTCAATTCTAATTTATTCACCGAAATGAAAATTTGGCAGGTTCTGTCGAAGTTTACTTTCTTGGCTACTATTACTCCTTTTTCGATAAAAATCTTTCCCGGTAAGTAAATCTGTTTAATCCTCTTAAAATTCTAAAAATTATTTTGCATACAGAAGGCTAAAATCCAAAACCTCAATCACATTAGTGCTTACTAAGATGCCTGTGTCTTCTATTAAATCCCTCTTGGTTAATCCATGATCTTTCTGAATTGATCCGGATTTTAGCTACGATTTCTTGTGTTGATGCATTTTTTAAATCATCCTCATGTATATCATTAACAAAATTTGTACAGCCATATTTAATTTATCAAGAGCTCTTTCTACTGTTTTAGTTGAAGAAGAAGAAATAATCCTTCATGAAACATAAATGTTACACCTTCCAAAAATAATAATTTATTACTGCGCCAATTTTAAACCGCTGTAGATATACAAATGACTGATTTACAACAAACTTTACACTTTTTAATAAAGAAGTATTACCAGTTTTAGAGAGATTAAACGTCGAACGCCATTTTTTTATAGAACGTCTACTAGTGCTGGTGATCTGAGGAAATCGTAAGTTTTAAATGCAATGATATTTACGACCAGTCGTCAGAGATTTCTTTTCCTATATAAGAGTGGTATTTTCGGTTGAACAAACAATATCAAAATCAAAACAATTTGCTGAATTTTTTAAGTTTTTAAGACAAATAGCTACTTTTTCATATTTCGGTCCTTTGCATTATTATATATATATATATATATATATATATATATATATATATATAAAGCGTTTATTAAAAATTGCATAATTAATTTCTCCTCTCTGTCACTGAGCGATGTTTTCACAGATACTACATGCGCATAGTTAACTGAACACTGCTGGTAAAGTGACGAGTTTCGGAGACTCACATCTACCTTCATCAGTTATGATCTCATTGCTTCGGACCAATCTGTTTACGTTTCTGGTTACTCGATAATTGAAGTTTACAGTAGCCGGAGCCCGTTAGATAGGCGCTCTTTGGCGGAGTTCAGTTGTTCTCGTAAACCGCTCCCCGTGATTGGCCATTGGCGATCAGTGCACACGCTCACCACATATAGATAGGTAGTAGGCGGTTGCCTTGTTACTACAGGTCTCTATACTGTTTATTACAATTTTAACTTAATTCGCTGTGATATCGTCATGATAATAATCTATGTAAAGCCCCGGTCTTGATTATTTCATTAAATTATCTCTCAAAAATAAGAACTTTGCTCAGTCCCTTACTGAAATAACTCTTAAACTTATATTATTTGATTGTTAGTGTGCTGAACTGGTTTATTAGCAGCAAAGTGAGTTATTATTTAATTAATTTATTTTGTTGGGTCCTTCTTTCTGCATCAATCTCCTCTACCGTTTTGGTTCTCGTGTATATAGTAGTAAAATCTATTGAAAAGTCGTCATTTACATAATATAACTGGCATAACATATATACTTATGTTAAATTAATGCAATATTTATCTAAATTATAATATGGAATAATTCTATTGCTAATAATAACAAAAATCACCTTCTATTCATATGCCAAAGTGATTATGCTACGCTTAGATTCATTCAGTATTTGAGTATAAACTGGTTTTATTTATGAAAATTTTTAATAAGTGGTTCATAAGCATAAGTGACGTGTGATACCGACTTATTTGTAATAAAATTTGTTTTAACAACTTTCATATATTTTGGAAATTTACCTTACTAAGCACATTATTCAAAAAGTGAATCAAATTTCACGTTATTTGTGTTGATGAATCTTTTGGCCCTAGGTTCAACCAAAGAGTATACACTGTCGTAAATAATAATTGTAAAACGGTAAAATAAAGTTTGCAAAATTTTTTACTTTCTAATTATATTAATGTGTCTGCAAATAACCTTAATTTTTGTATAGATCATCATGTTTCCTTTGTCACACGTATCAACTTTAAGATAATTTTATTAAATGCATTTTCTCTCAGAACATATGAATTGAACTTTTACTCAAGGTGAAAGTTCATAATTATAATTTATTGTATAGATCAACGTTTATCGATGTTACTTTCATATAATAACACCTACTTGAAAGTTATAATAAATTATATAATTTTACACTCAGTAACTGTTTAATATATCTATTTGTTTACGGGAATTCACAGAAATATAAACAATTATTATCTTTAAATCAGCTATTAACAATTGAAATTGTTATGTCAAATGAACCAATCGTTTTTAGTTTTTTCTCTGGTTTAAAATAATGTTGCCTTGAATATGACATTAAAATGTTTTCATAATAAATAAATTTCGTGATAAAGTAAATTCTGTAGTTTTCGAACACACAGGAATGATTTGGAAGAAAAAACTACTCATCTTAGATGGAAGTCTCCTCAGTTGTTCATAACTTGTTCAGTCGGCATTAGTTACATCTGTTGAATGCTTCTGGCCATTTATTAAAAATTGCTAAAAAACACTAATCCCTACTGAACCTCTAAAGATAAGTATACATTGGCCCTACTAATGACTCTTTTTTTATATGGATAAGCAATAAGTTTTACAATTACATCTGAAGAAAAAAATCATAAGTTTATAAAACAATATTAGTTCATCTCAAATTTGGAACTGAATTTGTACGTTTACACTACTTATTGTTAAACGGAAATCTTATTTAGGATTAAGGTCATTTTTAAGTATTGTTTGCATATACAGAGGATTAGTTTTTATTTGATGATCAGTATGGGGATCTCGGAAACTAGCGGAGATAGAGCAATCGTTAAATTGGGAAAGATTTGCAGTTTTACTGGCCCAATTTAATGACACTTTGGGATTTTTGTAAAAAGTCATGGCTTACTAGATATTTTGAAAAAACGAAATTCTGTCGATTTACTCAAATCCCTTTAGCTCCTTTTGGTTTTGATTTTATAAAAAAGTGTAAATATCAAAATTGAAGGGACTTGTATCCCAAATATGATTGTCATGTCATCGCTTGCGTGACAGCTCTCGTTTTCTTATCTTTTTTTTAAAGGAAACCATAGTTGGCCATGACCTCAAAAAATCGAACATTTTTAGTGCTTTTCAACGATATAATACTCAATACAGTTATTCATAAGAATAACGGAGATATGGATGCTTTTCTATATTATTTTCACTTTTAACGTAGAAAAATCTACCATTGTTATTTAGGCAAAAATTGCATCGTTTTAAGATTGACATTACCGCTTTCCTCACGGACCGACTATCAATTTCTTCAACTGCTTGTAATACCGCCTCCCTTAGGTCACCAACTGTCTCATACTTTCTTTTGTATACTTTGTCTTTTAGCGCACCCCATAAATAGAAGTTTATAACTACCAAATCGGGAGTTTGGATAGATATTATCTAAGTTTTGTCTTACTAATAACGAGTTATGAGCAGGTGCTCCATCATGTTGGAACCACTCAATTTCTAAACGAGATCTCAAATTCAAATTATGCAGCAGCAAATAGCGCTCCCCAGTAAGTGAATCGTCATAGTTAAAGGGCCCCAGACTAGTAGACCCTATGATACCACACCAAACATTAAAACCAAATTTTATCTGGGGTCGTCTTTGCTCTACATGGAAAGGGTTTTCTTTAGCCCAGATATGCTCATTGTGTCTATTGAACATACCGCAGTTAGTAAATCTAGTTTCATCTAACTATAACACCTTTAATGGGAACTGTTAATTGTCAAGGCACATGTCTCTAAACCATGTACAAAACAAAATACGTCGATGTTCGTCACCAGCATGCAAAGTGACGCAATCTTACGAGTTGATGTAGATGGATTTTGATGTACCATTGCCAAAACATTTATTTGTGCTGCTTCGTTAATTTGATTAAGTTCCTTTGGTGGTTTAGTAAAAGATCAATATCTGCGTAAACTATCGTAAAGCCTCTTAAATGTACATAGAACAGTTTGACGACGATTAAAATATTTTTGAAAGTAGCACGAACTGAATTTTTATGGCATATGATTTAACATCCCACCATATTCAGTTTTTCTTCGTTAGAATATTCCATTTTATCACGAAAACTTGACAATATCGACTGTCTGTTCAGCACTACTAATGGAATTACTTTCAAATAAGGAAACGTCAAAGTGAAAACAATCTTTTTCATGGCTACCTACGTTAAAAGTAAAAATAAGAGAGAAAAGCATCCATAACTCCGTTATTTTTATAAATAACTATATCGAGTATTATATCGTTGAAAAGCTCTAAAAATAAAAATGTCCGATTTTTTGAGTTCATAGCCAACTATCGTTTCCATTCAATAAAAGATAAGTTTGTGTCATATCTCGAAAACGAGAGCTGTCACGCAAACGAGGACATGACAATCATATTCGGGATACAATTCCCTTCAACTTTTATATTTACACTTTTTTATAAAATCAAAAACAAAGGAGCTAGAGGGATTTGATTAAGCCATGACCTTTTACAATAATCCGAAAGTGTCATTAAATTGGGACAGTAAAACTGCAAATCTTTCCCAATTTAACCATTGCTTTATATCCGCTAGTTTCCGAGATCCCCATACTGACCATAAAAAAAAACTCACCCTGTATACAGCCCATTCACATGAAAGAGCGCAAACACTTTGTTTGTGTCTGTATCAAGAGCCTTGCCTAAACTAATGTTGTTAAACTGTAATAATAGGTCCTCCAAATTTTAATGGTTTTGGTAAACGAACAAGCTTTTGCTTAAGAGTTTCAAGATATTCCACATACATTGAATTTTAGGGCAGGTAATAAATTTCAATCTTCTCTTAGCTTGGTTGTTAACTGACTTCAGATTCTATTTTCAGAAATGCTTTAGGTTTGATGTGGGGTATCTCAGGGGTCCCACCTGAGCCCTCGACTTTCAATTTTCCTTATTCATGAAACGCATAAAGTAGTTATGCTGTCCTTTTTGGGGATGATGATGATCTTCAGTTGCAATTTTACTCTCTCTTCTTAAATAGTCAATAGATAACGATAACTACAGTATTTGAGTAACTATACTTTAATAGAATCTCAATAGTCAATGATACCTGATTAACTGATATTATTATAGTATCCACGTTTAGTGTGGCCTACCACGAAAGGTTTAGTTTTGACTAGAACTTCTGTACTTTTGATTGGACCTATTTTCGTTTGACCAGTAACTACCAATGTTTTCAACACCAATTTTGTAGGATCGATTTCTAAATTCGAGGTACTGTGCCAAATTTTTGAATCTCATTGATCACTAATTCTGCCATCAAAGTTCAACGATTACATCTAAGGATTATTCGAAATTATTCTAAACAAATGGTGTAAGGCTATTGGCTAGACAACATGTTTGCTTTTTCTATAGTTGAAATCAATTTTGTTTGTTCTAATACATTTCATCGTTTTTATATGACTACTTATTAATAAAATGTATATAAAATATTAGAGATATCTACTATTTCTAAATCATACAAAAGTGAAAAGGAAACTGTAGATTTTTTTTTTGCTTTAAAACGTTTCAAAATGGTCTCATTTTTTCCTTCAATCTATATTAATACCATTAATTTATAATGACAACTGAACAAAATTATTTTATGCGATTGATATGTATAAATAATTCTATAAGCTGAAATAATAAATCGGTTTATTGAAACAATATAAATTATTGAATTTCGGCTTTATGTTAATGAATGACATTCAGTTTAACAAAGGCCTGAAATATTAGAGCTGAGCAAATAAAAAAATCGACTAGTTTATTGTTTGATGCTAATGCTCGATATTTTCAGTATAATTACATCACGTAATATTAATTAATGTTTTTTATTTGAAAGTATTACGGCAGCATACTGACAAAATAAATGTTGTAATGTTAAAGATAATAAATGAGGAAAATAGTAAACCAACGCATGTAAAGTATGAATCTGAGAATAGAAGATAGAATAACTAAGAACAACATTTTTTTTAAGTTTGACATAATTGTGAGGCTATACCTTAAAACGTCTCTGCTGGTGAATAGGGACAGGTGTCAACCAAGGCAATGGAAGTTCAAAGATACTAAAATCAGGAGACTGCATTGTCTGTTACCTTCATACTAACATAGAGACGCTTATATCCTACATTTTTATTTTTGGGTCTCTTGTGAAAATATGTCAGTTTAACATGTTTTGAGAGCTCTCGACAAAATCAGCCAAATTTTTTTAAGAGGTCGCTCCGTATTTTTAAAAATTTTCATTAACGTCGAAAATCGATTATTTTCATTTAGTTTTACTTCTGGTTGTTTCATCATTTTCTGCATTAAAACTATGAGGACCATGAAAAGTTTAAGTCGATATTCCACAATCTAGAGGTCGCCTAATTTTTATGGTAGGTAGGCAGTTTGGTTTACTCCTTGATGATGATAACTTAGAGTTGTTGAAACGGCGTTGAGTGTTTAAAATATAGGTTTGATGTTAGGGTGCAAAACTGTGTTTTTACATTTGCCAGGTAGAGTATTGTATAATCAGTGAATATGTATCAATTATATTATAACTACTAAAAACTAAAAACCATCCCTATTTTTTTAGGGTTCTGTATATACCATATACGGATACCCTTATAATATCACTCCGGATTTCTCCCTCTGTCACATCAAAGCAATTTTCTCCTAAACTTCTGGACGGAAGAAGTTGAAATTTGGCATCAATGTATAGTTTGGTGACCCGATCAGGAATACATCTCATAAAAGACGAAATTTAGATTTTAGGGGTACTTCTTGGGGAAAAACTAAAAAAATCGACCGTTCCCCCCCCTGATCTCCGAAACTACTGAGCCTAAAATTTTGAAAAAAACTGGAAATATAGATCGTTGCGCGAACTTTATAGGAAAAATAAGGAGAAAAAATTAATATTAATTTTGGGGGGCAAATTATAGAATTAAATAAAAATTTAAATTTTTTTTTTTTCAAACGCAGCATGTAATATATCAAATGAATAGTTCCATTCTGAGGAACACAAATATATATTTTTTCATATTTAAAAAAAATAAGTAAAAATATATTAACGAAAATATACCAAAATTTATTTTAAAAAAATTCAGGTATCGCGCCTCACCTGAACTTTACTGGAAAAATAAGGAGAAACCCCTAATATTCATTTTGGGGGAAATTAAAGAATTAAATATAAAATAAAAAACTATAATTGTTTCTAACGGATCAAGTAATATATCAAATCAAAGAGCTCGTTATGACAGATACTAATATATTTTTTAATTTTTTTTAATTAAATATTTTTAAATATATTTAAAAAAATTAAAATTACCCATTCCCCCCTTTATTCCCCAAACTATAAGACTTACATTTTTTCGTTTACAGGAAAAATTCGAAGAAATCCCTAATATTAATATTGGCGGCCAAATTATAGATTTAAACGGAAAATAAAAAATATTTTTTAACGCATCATGCAATTCATGAAAGGGTTTATTATGAGGAATACAAATACATATTTTTCATATTTTTAAAATTAATTGTTTACAAGATATTCACATAAAGATATAAAAAATTCTCATTTCTCACTTTATTTCCGAAACCATACTACCTAAAATTTTGAAAATAATTAGGGGTACTGGGGCTCCCTTGAAATTTATAAGAAAATTTATTAGAAAACCCCCGTAGTAATTTTAGGGACAAATTATACAATTAAATGGAAAATAAAAATTCAATTGTCAAAAGGCTCATTATGTGAATTACAAATATATCATTTATTCAAAAGATATTAACAAAAATATTAAACATCGACATAATTCCCACTTTAGAAACAACACTATTTAAATTTTGAAATATATATTTTATTTGTATTTTTAAATAATTTGAATAATAGATTTAATAATTTATAATTTAAAACTTGACCTATTTTGCCCTTTATCTTCCAATCTACAGAGCTTCAAAATGCAGACAGTAGATTATAAAAGGCTTCTCTGAAAGTTTATTCGTAAAATAAAACTATAATATTAATTTTTGAGGGCCAAATTAGAAAACTAAATACATATGTATTCTTATAAAAATCAAGCAAATCCTGAAGCAGATAATAACAAAAGTCTGTGTGGAAAATGAAAGTGTATATTTTTATAAATTTAAAACGGTTCCTTTAAAAGATATTAGGATAAATATAAGAAAATGCACTCATTCCCTGCTTGTCTGAAACTGGAATTTTAGAATCTTGAAGGTGATACGGAACCCTTAGTATGCGAGTCCAACTCGCACTTGACCAAATTATTTTTCTTTCTTCTCTCTTGCTTTGGCTCTATTCTTTGGTATGTTAACTTCAAGGAAAAAATAAAAAGTTAACTATATTCATATTTTGACGCCGTTCAAAAACATCTAAGTACCCTATCTGAAAAGTTAAAAAGAAATTGAACGACCACTACATTTTGGAATATGTGGTTAACATTGTTAGGATCCTTATAGTTTTTAATGTAGAAAATGATGAAACAACGTGAGAAAAAAATTAATGATTTTTTTTGATTTTCGTCGATTTTGAGATCTTAAAAAAACTAAGGCAGATTTTTGGAGAGGGCTGTCAAAACATGATAAACAAAAAATATTTACACAATATGTGCCTCGACAAACTCACTAATATAGAAGTTACTTTTAATCAATTCTGCATCCACTTTTGACATGTTACACATTTTTTTCCATTTCACAAATAAATATACAGTGTGTCGGGTTATGGACTAGCGATAATCTAAACACATGTAAAGCAACTATATTAATACACAAATACACCATAAACCAGGGCTCAATACCCGACCCCACCATATGGCAGCCATTTTGTTTTTTTGATAACCTATTCTCTACGTGTGAACAACAACGTTCATATCTCTTAAAGTTTTGGTCTTACTGAGATAACAATAGGCTTATTCGACGGACAATAATATACTGTCTGTCAACATTTCAAAACAAAGTGTTAACGTTTTCTTAACTTTTGAAAAAAAGATGAAATGCAAAAAAAGGTCAAAAAATTATGCAAATCAACAAATTATTGCAAATCAATGCAAAAGCAGTCCCGATAACCTTTCATTTTTTTTCACTAAATCGAAAGTTTTTGAGTTAAGCTACAATACAACATTAAATTCACAACTGTATGTTTATTACTTTAGGAGTTATTGTTGTTTGAAGATAGCGTATGCGCAAGCACTAAAAACTTTTGTTGGGACTTTAAACAGGTAAACATTAAAACCACATAAAATTTTTATTACTTTTTATTTGATACTTTTACAATCTTTTATACACATTAAATGTCATCCTATAGCAGTTGTTCAAAGTGACCACCTCCAGCTGGCAGACAAGTTAATGCTCTGTGCGCTATCTGGGTACTTGAGCGCTTAATTAGTTTTATGTCTGATTTTACTTCTTCGGCGACTGCCATAATTTTAGCGACGAGGTCTTCTCTGGTGTTTGGAACTGTAGCATACACCCTTTGCTTCATATCACCCCAAAAAAATAGTCCAAGGGGGTCAAATCGGGCGAGCGAGCTGGCCACGCTACTACACTACCGCGACCGATCCACGATGCATGGTTATTGTTCATATAGTCTCTCACTGCTCGAGATAGTGCGCGGGTGCACCATCTAGCTGCAACCACATATGTTGACGGTATAATAACGGTAACTCTCTTTTGTGCTTGCGCATACGCTATGTTCAAACAACAATAACTCCAAAAGTAATAAACATACAGTTGCGAATTTAATGTTGTATTGTAGCCTAACTCAAAAACTTTCGATTTAGTGAAAAAAAATGAAAGGTTATCGAGACTGCTTTTGCATTGATTTGCAATAATTTGTTGAATTCCATAATTTTTTTAACCCTTTTTTGCATTTCATCTTTTTTTCAAAAGTTAAGAAAACGTTAACACTTTGTTTTGAAATGTTGTTGATAGACAGTATTATTGTCCGTCGAATAAGCCTATTTTTATCTCAGTAAGACCAAAACTTTAAGAGATATGAACGTTTTTGTTCACCCGTAGAGAATAGGTTATCAAAAATACAAAATGGCTGCCATATGGCCGGGTGGGGTATTGAGCCCTAGTATATGGTGTATTTGTATATTAAAATAGTTGCTTTACATGTATATAGATTATCGCTAGTCTATAACCGGACACCCTGTATAATAAAATCCTGAACTATTGTTCATTCTCAAATTAGCCATATATATCACTTCTTGAACTCATCCAAAGAAATTCCTTCAAGAATATTTTGACTTCTGCCTCACACAATTGTTTTGAGTCCTTTCGTATGCTGGCTTTCCAATCTAAACCAACGCGATTTTCCACTAAAACATTTCTTAGTTATTTGCACACACTTCCGTATTCATAAACATTTTTCGTATGCAAATGCAATTGTCTAGTTCTGCATTTGGTACCTTTCTATTATTCACAGCCATCATTACCTTGTTCGCAGGACTAAACATGTTCCGTGCATTTCAGGCCCATTTATAATTGGCTTCATTATAATGCATGAATAATACCTTACGTCGTACGTACAACTCATACAACTGTAGGTAATCAATATTTGACTGATTTACCTACTGGATTGTTGTTAATAATTAATTGGGTTAACTTCCTGTATATTATGATGAGCGTTCAATTTGAAGTTGTACGCTATGATTCGTTGCAACTATTTACGCCAAAAGGAGTGTACGAATACAAGTATGTTTACTGTTTGTTTCGGTCTTTCAACAATGAATCATTTTAATTTCATTAAGATAAAGACAATTTGGTAATTTTCATTTATGTAAAAAAAGTTTAATGAAATATATCCCTAAAACCTACTCTAAATCAAAGTCTTAGATTGATGGGTCCTCCATTTCAACAAATCTTCCAGTTTTGGCTAAATAAGAGCATTCTTCCAGCTTTTAAAAAGAACAACAACTTATTATAGATAACATGAAATTAACAATGTCTACAACATTAGACTTGTTAGTACCTTAAGTATCAACAGGAGATGAATATTGAAAGGAAGTTATAACAAAAATACTGTAGTTTCTACAATTAGTTCATTGCCTGAATCCGCAAAATGAGGTGGCAGCAAACTAACACAGAACATTTGTGTTTTTGACTGTGCTGATTACGAATATGCAATTAGTTTTTGCCTCAAACGGGCAATAAGAAAGAAATCTCTTCTGTTAGTTTGCCCCACATAGAGCACTAAGAGAAGAATTCAAGCTAGACGTGATGAACACCAGAACGCTATAAGGAAGCAGGAAAAAACAACATCCATTGCGGAACACGCCACCACGACGTCACACTGAATAGACTTTGAGAACAGCAGAGTACTGGCAAATATAGAACACCCGAAATCAAGACTCGTAAGAGAGGCAATTGAAATAGCGAAGAGGCCTCACGCAATGAAATCCAGAACTTAACGAATTGTTGGAAAATTCTATCAAACACCGTAACGGCCCGGACCCGTCCTATAACAACTCAACCGGATATAACCAATAAGCAAGCGGGAGGCGTGGCCACTGAGCGCCAAGGGCCAACCACACGCAGCCGTTCACGGTGCCAACCGACAGGCGCCGAGCCGCGACTATATAAAAGCGAGCTCGCTCCTGAAAATCTTAGTATTCGAGTAACTAGAAGCGAAAGCATAAGGCTACGAGAAATATGCATGACCTGAAGAGGGCATGTGACTTTGCCGAAACGGCGTCATCAAATTTAAATGGACTAAATACTGTTTTGGCAGTTACGGACCTGATCAGAAATAGTAAATCTACTTTTGTAAAAAATTTTGGCATTTCACTGCCCTTGTCATCTATTTTCGTATATCTAAGTGTGGATCTCCGTTAAGAAGCTATCCCTTCAATAATTTATATTTTACTGCTGGATAGTGACACTGTTGATGAGTTGGCATCTTCCAGCTGTTGATTGATTTTGACTTTAATCGCGACAACTAAATATATGCGCAACACTATCGACAAAGGAAAGAACATAAGGCTACCAAACCACCCTCATTTTATTTCACAGTTCGCAGTTTAATAGAGCATAAATAATGTCGATGAAATTCATTTCTATTTCTTCTTCTTGGGAGAAGCTGCTTTCTTCGCCTTCGGGGATGCCGCTGATTTTGCTGTTTTCGGTTTTGGAGCTTTCGGTTCGTAGGGGTACCTTTACTGTTTTTTTTTTTTTGCTTTGGAAGGATACTTGGCTTTGGATGCAAGCGAAACTGATGATGATGACGATGAAGTTGTTGTCGATGGGGTGGATTTCGGAGTCGAAGTCTTCTTTTCAGTTGCGACACCTTTCTTAGGTTTGGTTGCAGTCGTAGTCTTTTTGGCCGATTTTTTTGCTGCTCCCGAAGCCGCCGGCTTCTTTGTCAGCTTGGGTTTATCGCTGGAAGCTGCTAGTTTTACAGGTGACTTCTTTGCTCTACCTCCAGTCCCAGTTTTCTTTTTGTCGCCGCTAGCCGGTTTCGATGCTGAAGCTCCTGAAGAGGACGAAGCTGCCAATTTGAAGGAACCGGATGCACCTTTTCCTTTAGTTTGCACTAAAACTCCTGAAGCGACGCCTGACTTTAAGTATTTCTTGATGAAAGGCGCTATTTTCTTGTAGTTGGCAGCAATAAATTTCATTATTTTGTCTATTCATGGGTTTTCTCTCCTCCAAATTTTTTCCTGTAACAGATAAGTATTTAAAAAATTGTATATGTAGAACAAAGTGTAGTAAGGCAATTTCGTAAAATTGCCCGGATTACTGGTTGTCTGTACAGAGATTCTTCCTCACAGTTTTTCTGAGAGAAAGAGATGTCTATAAAATGATCAACCAGTATTCCTGTATATAAGTAATGTATTGTATATTGTGTAATACTTATCTGTGTATGGAGACGTTTCAACTCCGAGTCTGGAGTCGTTGTCAATCGTTTAGTGTTGTTTTCGAGGCTTTTTTCTAAAAAATTTTCGCTTTGATTTTGAATTTATTGTTTGTCAAAAAATTTGACACTGACAAAAATAAATAAATTTCATGATGGCTTGCAAAGATGATCCACCACGTTCCTTTAAACCTTTGATAGCGTTGTTGACCATCTCAGATGTCGGTGGATGAGAGGGTTTAGCCCTTGGGTTCTTTGCTTTCTTTTCCTTCTTCGCCACTGTTTGGGTTTGTTGTGATGAATTCGACACGGATGTCGCAGAAGCAGTGGAGCTATGAGTTTCCGTATCAGCCATAATGATTTGTATTAACTCTTACGATAGTCAATAATTTGGTTGTAAATAACGTCGCACGTACATGCATCTCTGTCTAGTTGTAGTCTTAGAACTTATACTTCTGGAGCTAGATAGCAATGCACAAATATTGTGACAAGACTAAAAAAGAGGGCAGTACAAACACCAAGAGCATATTTCACTTGATTAGGAGTTGCTTCCAATGAATAACTACTCGTAGGTTGTTCATTCGATGCTTCTACCAACCAAATGAGAAGAGATGATGCTCTCTTTAGTGCCCTCTCTTTCTAGTCTTATCACAACATTTGTAGATAGCAGGCTACCTCTAAAAGTATATGCTCTGAGGTTCCAGTAAGAACACGTGCACGATTGACGGCATTCATGGGACATGTATACCTGATCTATGCTGTAGCATGCTTAGAGCATACATTTCTGGAGGTAGCCTGTAATGCTCAAATGCTGAGACAAGACTAGAGCGGGTAATGTTGAAGGGCTCATTTATACAGCACACATTCCTGCTCATACAGTTGTTTTTGTCATCTTGTCGTATATTTTCTTCTCTTCTCTCCATATTATCCTCTGAGGCAGTTTCAGAGCTAGGTGCCAACATATCATCATTCTGTATACTACCACAAATAAATAGAATCGTGTTTATGTTGAATGGCACATCAAAACATTTAATAACATACCAAAGCACACTAAAGCGGAGACGAGAAATAGTTGGAGGCATACACATCAAAAAGTTTTCCTGACAGCCGGAAGACGAATACTTCCAGCTAGTGCATCTTAAATTACAACTCTCGAGAAAGAAACTCGAACATGCATTCGGTAAAGCTGAGGCGCAAGTTGTCATCTCTTATACATGCACACTAGCATATAAATGATTGTAGAAGTCTGCAAAAAAATGGTTTCTGGCATTTTACTCCGGAGGTAGGTTCGCGGGAATTCAGATCTAGAAATTGAAATTCTCGTCTTTGTTTGTGTAGTTCTCTTAATATTGTGGGAGACTCGGGTTTTAAGGTTATTATTAAAGAAACGAAAAATTGACATAAATTCAAATATGAGTTTTACAAAAAAACAGTATACACTTCCAGATTTACAGTTTATTTTGCCAAAACGACAGACAATGTCTTTATCAAGTTTTACAAAATAATTAAATCCTTAGTTTGAAGTTGGTAGACAATGTAACTCGTTCCTCGAAGTTTCCTTGGACTTCCATCGTCTTGAAGTGGTTGATCTCACAACGTTTCAATAGCTGTGTATCTGCTATCGTCATCAGGTGAATGATGACGATAGCAGATACACAGCTATTGAAACGTTGTGAGATCAACCACTTCAAGACGATGGAAGTCCAAGGAAATTTCGAGGAAATTAAATCCTTATTCTAATTATACCAAATACATTTTCAATTTATCACAAACGTACATATTTGAATATAATCATTCATAATAGATCTTATCATCCTTATCAGCAAAAATGCCTGCAATTTATAGTGTGATTAATTGATTAATTAACATACCTTTGACGCCGTTAAACTTCGAAAAAGAATTAAACATCATTTAACAAATAGCATTAATTTTAACGACCAGGTCATCCATAACTTAGCAAAGAGAAATGGTTCCAAACGACTTTAAATTCAATTTAACTTAAAAAAACTCATGATTTCTTCAAAAGCTTAACGTAAAGATAGTAGCATTTTACTATATTTTATTGAAATTAGAAATTTTCCAGCGCTAAAAGTTACCCTATATAATAACTAAGATGTTGAAGTCTGCACACCCAAAATTTTATCATAATTTATATTTAAGAAAAAACCGACTTCAGCTGACCATGTGCAATCAGTCACAATTTTCAGACATATCTGATTTAAGGTAAAATTCTATTGAAAATTTTAACGTAATCTTATTTCCCTCTTTCTTCCTCTCTAATTTGTATTTTTTCCTATATTTTCCAAATATTTTTAAACTTTTTTTCTGTTTTATTATTTGGACCACTTTCTATAACTCTAATTTACTTTATATTGCATCCACACTGTATATGCTTCTGTGTATTTCTCACTCAACTCAACACAATATTGCAACGGTCCTCATATCTTTAAAACCACCCTTTATAGATATAAATCCTCTCCAAATATTGACTGTTTCTAGTTTACTATTGTTTAAATTTTTCCTGTATACCTATGATTTTACTTCGCCCCATATGTCTAGTATTCTGTTTATGCAATAGCTCATGGTCTACGCTATATAACAAAATCCATATTTTGAACCATATTTTATGACTATAATTTTACTCTACCATTTATTTCAACCACCCGGTATATGCAACTGCTTCTAAAATTCTTTGAACCAACGTCTATTATTTTATTAAACCCCGTCCTATAATTCAAATATTCCAACGGCTTATGCTTATATAACAAATTTTCGATACACCCTAAATAAAAATAATTAAACTCCACCCTTACTTCAGACACTTTGTATAAGCAACTGCTTATGGTCTACACTATATAATTTTTTTAACCGCCCTGTATAACTGTAAATTTACTCCACCTTATATTTCAGCCATCCTGTATATTCAACTGCTTCTAAGATTTATGAAGCCTTCTTTACAACTGTAATTATACTCCGACTTATAAAGCAAATATTCACTCTGTAAAACAATAGTTTTTTATTCAATCATCCTGTGTATACAACTGCTTATGTACCACCTAATATCACATGCACGCGCGCGCGCACACACCTACAACCGAATACAATATAGAAGAGTTCGCCGACATAACAAATTTTCGTTTCGATAAACTAACGGAATATTTTTTGCCATTTCATACAACTATAAGCCTCGTAACTTTAATTCGTGTCTAAAAGAAACTTCCTTCAAATGAATCAAAATGAAAACCACTACAAACACTCTGCACCATATCATTCCATGGCATTTCTTAACATTTTAACTAAATATTTATGATGAAAAGTTGACATTTACACTGATGTTTACAGTTTTTTTGCACACATTTTTCCGGTTTTCAGAAAAATGGTAAGTTTTACATTAAAATGTACGGAATCAAGCTGTAACATATCTTTGTAGAATACAGTTTATAATATTCAAATTACTTGAGCCATTTTAGAGAAAATAGGAGTAGTGAAGATTCATTGAAATTCACTGAATCTAGTCCCTTATTTACTTTTTTTCTGATTCTCTTGAAAACCGTAAACCTCACGTTATAGACATTTATATGGTACCTTTCTGTAATTTCCCTTAATATAATATAGCTCAAATCATCAAAATTGACCAAGCCGTTTTTGAATAATCGCTGGTTATACATAAAAAAAGGTGCAGACGAATTAATAACGTCCTCCTTTTTGGAAGTCGGTTAAAAATCCATCCATTTTCTCGTGATCTGGATTAAAATTTATGTTTGTGTTCAACTTCTACATCACCACCAAAATTTCATGTGCATATAAGATCTTTGGCACCTTTATTAGGAGTTTAAATCGTACTGGATCAAAAGGAAATTAAATTTTCATATTATAATTAGAAGCGCCTAAGATTTTTCATGTTGTTTGCAAATTACGTGGTATATCCGTAAACGACACCAAGAGGGGAAACCGGCCCAAAGCGAAACTTTCAAAGAGCATTATACCAAAAAGTAAACTTAATAAAAAAACTTTACTCTTAGGAATAGCCTACGGCACGAAAAGTTCACAAAATTAGAAAAGTACGGCAATGGCGGACACGAAGTTTGTTCGAGAAAAAAAAGAACCGTTTAATATTTAAGCATGTCGCAAGATGCGTAGCAAAATGACGATACAGGGAATAGTGAAGTCGACAAACTCGAGTACATTTGGGGACTTGATATTCCTCTCTTTACGAGACGAGACAAAGGCCTAAAATATTCACAAAGTCATGCATATCAAAAGTTCCAACGGACGCGAGGTGGCGCGGCGTGTAGGGACGGCCGTTGCGGCGCATCCGAACTTTAACATTTTACGAATACTCTACATACAATTTTACTAATTGGAAAAGAAAACTTTTCCGTTTTGCTTTTCCGGGTAGCAATAATGTCATTGTGTTTTGAGATTAAAGTTTGTGAGTGAAATTGTAATTACCCTGGCCTTGAATTTTTTTTTTCACTTGTTTGTTTCACTTTTACATTTATTTCATCTGAATACAAGTACCGGGTGGGCAGACCACAATGTCTTTCGGCCACATGTCAGGAAAATCTTTGAGGAAGAAATTGTATGACAGCTGTGAACACACTTAAATACATCTAAGTAAGTCAATTCGGCAAAAAATTGCTAGTCAATCGATTGAAATAGAGATTTCACAAGTTTCTGCAAATCTCACAAATTTCTCCACCCAACTTTATTAAATTAATATATATATATATATATATATTCATCCGGGAATACATCCGATCGTTATGTGGATTCCTGTAAATCCTGCAGACGTTTCGCCAAGGTCTTACTTGGCATTCTCAATGCGTTGTTACGGTGAACTGAGAGATAATCTATCTGAACTGTTTACTTTATATGCCTCCCTCGGAGGTTATATCGCACCTGATTGGTCGGTGTTGACTCCGCCGCCCTTGCTGCCGTGTCGGGTGTCTCACTTGTTGACGGGTTTGTATTTTGCCTGGCTAACTCTGTTTTATATTGATGTTGAAATAATTGTCTTCCATGTGTTAGAAAGGTGCAAGGCGTCATCTCTTTTGTTTAGATGTCCAATTTTCTCGATTTCAATGGCTTCTCGTATTAGTCTGGCTTTGTAATGAGTTGTTTGTGCGATCTGTTTGCAACTATCGAAATTGTTTTTATGGCCCGATTGTTGTTGGTGTTGGAACAGGGCCGAAGTTGTCTGTTTATTTTTGACAGCTAATCTGTGCTCACCTGTGCCTATGGTCTGGTGTGGTTCACGCGCATTCTCAACAGTATTTCCATAGAACCAGAAGATATCATAGCTAGTTTCGATGTTAAGAGCTTATATCCAAGCATACCAGTAGAAGAAGCACTTCAACAAATATCCGAGAATAAAGACCTCACACAATTCATAATAGATTTGTCACGACACTGCCTCAAAAGTGCCTATTTTATTTTTATTATTAGATGGTTTCCGGGAATTCATCCGCGCAGTTGATAATTGATCCCTGCCGGGATCGATGGTAACATGACGACGTTTCGGCAGAGTCACATCTGCCCTCTTCAGGTCGGTTAGCATAATTCTACTAGTATTCGAGTAATTAGAAGCGAAAGCAGAAGGCTACGAGAATTATGCGAACCGGCCTGAAGAGGGCAGATGTGACTCTGCCGAAACGTCGTCATGTTACCATCGATCACGGCAGGGATCAATTATCAACTGCGCGGATGAATTCCCGGAAACCATCTAATACATTTAGTGCCCGCGAAAACTTAAAAACATATATATATATATATATATATATATATATATAATATATATATAATATTCCATTAATATCTGGCGTAGAGTTATTGGCGAAAACTTTATTGGTCCGTTTAAAATTCCGACGAGATTAAATGCATTGCAGTACTTAGAATTTTTGGAAAATAATTTGGGTAATTTACTTATTGCAAGGCAGCATAAGTAGTTTATGTAGGATAGCGCACCGCAACATTATCCAGCAATATTTAAATAACTACGTCCCGTATCGTTGGATTCGAGGTGACAGAAAATTCCCTTGGTCGCCTCGTACTCCAGAACTTAACCCTATGAGTTTTTAGCAAAAAATTCAGGAAGCAGCGAATATTCTTAAAAATAACATTTATATAGAGGAAAGTTACAAGAGCCCAAGCTTGACCCAGGCTTTGCCCAACTATGTAGAACTCTGGGCCAAGCGTGGAAACCAGGCTTGGCCCAGCGTTGGTATAAGTCTGGAGTGATAACGATGGGCCAGACTCGGTTGCCAGGACTGGGCCAGGGTCTGTTGCTGGCCTTGGGCCAAGCTCGATTACCAGGACTGGGCCAGGCTAGGTTGCCAGAACTGGGCCAGACTAGCTAGCCAGGACTGGGTCAGGCTCGGTTACAGGGACTGGGCCATGCTTAATTGCCCTGGCTGGGCTATGCTTAATTGCCAGGACTGGGCCATGCTTGGTTCTAAGGACTACTGGAGTACTGGACCTCGCTTAACTGCTATTACTGGCCCAAATCTAAATACCAAGTATTGGCCATTGCCCAGGCAGGAAGTCCCCAGAGTTGACAAAAGGGCCAAGCTTGGGCCAGCACTGGGAACCCTAGCTTCGGGGTACCTGTATTGGCCCATGCCTGGACTAGGCTGCTTAACCCAGCCTCGGCCATACCAGTGATTACCCAAGCTTGCCTCTGGACCTGCAATTGCAACCTTTTTCAAGATAAGACGACATTTCATAAAAAGTGTAATAAAATGCATTGATGCTAATGGTGGTCAAATTCAACATTTGATGAAGTGAGTTCATTTGTTTTTCTTTTGTTTTCATAATTAAATTGAATGTTCCTGAAACCGTTAATGTTAAAGATTCAACAAGTATACGTTTCTTGTAATGAAATTATGGCAGTTGCATTATTTATCGTCCAGAGGCAAATTATACGGGGTGTTATAAAAATAAAAATGGATTTGCCTAATTCGATCTTCGTAAGAAACACCTTGTAAGAGTTCCATGAAAAATTATACCAAATTATTGTTTATCGCCCTTGAAAACTATGGTGTACCAAATTTCAGTTCAATATATGGAGCTGTTTTTGAAGTATCACACATTTTCAAAAACCAACTTTAGGACCCTGTATATCGTTTACTACAAACATTTTACAAAGTCATGTTTCTATTAATCGGTATATTTTCAGCGCCTCTCACTGCAGTTATCATATTGTCCATTAGTTTTGGGACACCCTGTATATATCAGTATATCTAAAATTAACCTGCAATTCTTCCAGAGAAATATCCAGAGTCGCAATGCGACGATACCCTAAATACAAAGATTCTAACTTTTGTTTCTGAGCGTTGTTTATACTGTAATTACGTCTAGCATACTTGCTTTCCAAGCTGTTGTGCTGCGGCTCTTCCCTTTTTATAACCAATTAGAACAAGAATAACTCCTTCCATAGATTCGCTACTAGAGTACTAACGACTACTTAATATTACAGTCTCATTCGACATTACGATCCTTCTAGCTGAATTAATTTGTATTCCAAATTCTTTGAAGGTACGTGTTAATTCTCTTCGGCATCTGCAGTGAAATTCTTCCGGTTGAATTCGACAGCACCTTAATGAACTTCCAGATTACTGATGTTCGTCCTTTTCCGGGTCTGTGCCCTACACACACATATGTGCCCAATATCCTCACGACTTCTGTTCGGAACGATTTTTCGGTTAATTTATAGTTTTTGGATTCGGAAATAATAACATTTTGTGTAATAGAGATGTTGAGAAATTCACGAGTGGGCCAATGTACGAAATTAAGTTGGAAAATTACTTTCCCTTCGAAGTGTTTAGGTTCTTTAATACAGAATTGTTTATAGTTAATGTTATATTTGTTATAAATTAGATTTGCTATTTTTTACATCGTGTGCATGTGAATTAGGCCAATGAAAGAAAAAAATGTTTTATTGGTACAAGTCATGTTTTAAATAAAATTGTAAATATTCAAAACAATCTACGTAAAAGACAATACGCTAGTAAAGTATCTTTGACAATAGGCATTTGCGCCATCTCGTGTTTTACTTGTGGAACGCTGGTTCTGTCAAGGCCGTAATTTATTAACCGACTTCCGAAAAGGAGGAGGTTATCAATTCGTCGCGTATTTTTTTTCGCTTTTTTTTGTATGTATGTTACCTGATTTCTTCTCCTGTGGTGCACCGTTTTGAACAAATATGGTCTTGTTTAATAGAGTATATATCCGGATTGGTGAAACTTGAATTTTTGGAAAAGAATTCTATTGGTAAAGTGATAAAATTTGTGAATGAACACATGCGTGCATGGAAATCGACCAATATCCCTAATATTTTAGTCGATTTTTCGATAACTCCTTATGGATGTGTATAGTTTTTTAACGTTTAATCTATACTTTTCTGCGACGTGCAACTTGCAGTTTTGCAGAAAATCGCCGAAAATTCCAAAATTCTTATCAAAAGTCTCATCGAAATGACATAAAAGACATTTCCTCATAAATATTTTAATTCCAACGTAATAATGCGGTAATTTTAGGCACTGGAAGTTTTAATTGCGAATTTGAAAATTTTCTATGTACATCTCAAGCATATAGGTAGTAAAGCATAGTATTTTCGGCTTCTTAAATCAATGAGTACCAAGCTCGTTTTGTTTTTATACCAGGTAAATAGCTATTTAAATGCAAATTTTTATATTTTGCGAAGACGATACTTTTGGTTGTCACATTCCCCCGGCCTAATAGAAAATTCAGTGACAACACATGTCAAACTTTTAACTGGTACTTGGTGACTTATAGACAGGGTATTTAGTTATAGCAGACAAAATCACAAAGTAAAGTGGTAGAAGGAGTTGCAAGGTTATACATACAAAATAAAAAATAAAGAAAGAAAACTACCCGAGTTCAAAAAAAAACTAAAAAGTTGAAAATAAAACATTTAAAAAAAATATATAACCGACTTCTACCTACCAATCTAGTATATTTTTGAAGTCGGTGCCAAGCAACAATCAAGTTTGATGAATTAGTAGATAAGTACGCAATGAAGGATTTTAGATTTGCTTGGCACCGACTTCAAAAATATACTAGATTGGTAGGTAATTAATTTGTACAGAATGAGCACCTTTTAATGTTTACATTTTTTACTTCCTGGGTAGGTACCTTACAACATTGAATGTGTTATTTATTTGCTAGAGTTGTATTTTGTTATAATTATTTTTAGCTTTTTAGTTATAGGTAGAAGTCGGTTATATATTTTTTTAAATGTTTTATGTTTGCTGTGTTTTAGATTTAAATTTAGTTATCCCATAAAATGGAAAGAAAAACATCAAACCGAAAGTGCGGTGTGGTTGATTTTGAAAATACATAAAAAAAATCAAAAATTACAATTCTACCGTTTTCCTGGATTTCTGTAGCAGTCGGAGAGGTAGGGAAAAAATGTATTACAGCAGTTTGTAGTCAAAGGCAATTAAATTAAATTTCCACGTTTTTAGTCATTACTAAATACATAAAATTAATCACAATTGTTGTTCTGTTAACAAAAATAAGATTCAATAACTCTTGTAATCAGATATGTTAAACGTGTAAATACTTTTCTTTCCAAAATTAATTGAAATTTAAGGTTAACATAATTTTTAATTTTTTAATTAATAATATTTTCTTTTGGGAATAAAGAAAAAAAGTAACTTTTTAGTTACAGCAGGGATGGAAAGCCATGGCAACCAGCAGCAGAAAAATGAAACAATGTAGATACATAACAAAGTTTACAATTCAACTATCTTTCATATAATATATCAATATTTATACTCCTTAATCCAGGTGTCCAGTGGTCGCTTCGTCTCCCCATGTAGTAGAGTTTGGTACAGTTTAGTGTATGGTAGTGATAGAGTTGCTGTCGTGATTTCTTCTTCCTGTCTAGTTGGTTTATCCAGTTTTCCAAACGCCTTGTTATCCAGTCGTCAAAAAGTCTTCTCTAAGGTTTACTGGTTCTTCTTTGAGGGCCTTTGGTGTGCCGCAAATATTTTTGGGCCTATCGATTGGAGTTTTGATGATGCCAGTTTTCATTTGTGATTGGTGGTTGGAATTGTGGGGTAGTTATAACCCTATATGTGTAGCCTTCCTGTAGACTGTGGTTTGAATTCAGTTCCTAGTCCTTTGGCATTTCATATCAAAGTATAGACCCTCTTGCGTCTTCATGGTGAATCGAATGTGTGGTTAGGTGCATCTTCAGCTACTGCGGATAACACCTCACATCTATATACAGTGATGGACAAATGTATGGAACCAAGCAAATATCTCTGGAATTATTAAAGATATCAAAATGAAATTTGGAAGGTGGATACTGCAGTAGATCGCCTATTTGTTTCCAAATTTTTTTACAATTTTGAATTTCCTGTTTTACCGGAAGTAATGTCGATTTTAAAATTTGCAATGAAACACCCTGTATAGTATTTTAGTTTCTGATGAAACATTTTATTGCGAATACAAAAATATCGGGTTTGATATTGTTTACTTCAATACCTACCGAGATATTAACAGAAAAGTAATTAAAGAAAGGAAAAATCTCATATCCATTAAAGAAATAAATTATCATAATTATTAACTAAATCAAAGTGATTTTCAAAACATTGAAACTTAACTAAACTTAATGTATTAGATGTTCAAACTGAGCACCGTTTACTTCTTGACAATAAGCAAGTCGGTTTTTAAATTCTCTAGTGACATTGGCTATTCCTGGTGTAATTCTCTGGATGTCTTGAGTTATTCTTGCAGCTAATTCTTGCAAATTATTTGGTCTATCAACATAAACCTTAGACCTTAAGTAACCCCACAGAAAAGAAAAGTCTAGTGGATTAAGGTCGGGACTTCGTGCAGGCCATTCATAAGTACCCCTTCTTCCAATCCATCTGTGATGAAATGTCCGATCTAAATGATCTCGAACAATGCGAGCGAAATGGGGTGGTGCTCCATCCTGCTGAAACCAGATATTATTTGGTAATTGTCCATTTACCTCCAATGCCGGAATAACTTGTGTCTCCAAGAGCTGTAAATGCCTATCTCCGTTTAAAGTTTCTTGTAGGAAGAAGGATCCCACGATTCTGTTGTTATAAATGCCGACACAAACATTCAATTTTTGGGGATGTTGTGTATGAGCCTCTTGTACCCAATTAGGATTACTATGCGACCAGTAGCGGCAGTTATGTCGATTAACTGTACCATTTAAACAAAATGTAGCCTCGTCTAAAAACACCACATTACTTATAAAATTATTATCAAGGATACAAATATCTATCATCGTTTCACAAAATTGCAAACGTCTGTCGAAATTATTTTCGGAGAGTTCTTGAACGAGGCGAATTTTGTATGGATGATATTTTTCTCGCCTTAATACCCTTCCTACTGAACGACGGCTAATTCCATGCATATTGGCGAGGTCGGTAGTGGATAAGTGAGGATTTTCTTCCAAAGATATAGCAACATTTTGAGCTACACCTTCATTACTTGCACATTTTAACCGTCCACTTTTTGGTAAATTGCTAACTGTTCCACTTGTGTCGTACCTTCGCAAAGTTTTCGTCACTACTGAACGGGATATTTGTGTATTCGGATGAACAAAGTTAAAAAGGTCACAAACTTCTTGATGCGTCTTTTTCCTCTCCCCATGCCCAATCATCATTAATATTTCTATTCTTTCTCTTTCACTTAATTCGGCCATTTTTCAATCAAATTAAAACAATGCACTCTTTGTACGTTTAAATAAAAAAAACCAATAACTTATTTTGACAACTACTGTCACTTCTGCAATGAATTTCATGGACTACTAAACTTGATTCAGATTTAATTTGCGGCTGATTTAAACAAACACACGTGTATTCGTCTATGGAACAAGCAGTGCTGTTGGCTGTGACGGTATAATGCCATCGATTGGCCAATATAAATACAAATCCTTACCGAGCGGTTTGTTTATATCGGGCGTAAATGAACTCTAAACCGAGTTTAGCTACCATCGAATTTTTCCGTTCCTTAGTTACTTTTCTGTTAATATCTCGGTAAGTATTGGAGTAAACAATATCAAACTAAAATACTATACATGGTGTTTTATTGCAAATTTTAAAATCGACATTCCTTCCGGTAAAACAGGAAGTTCAAAATTGTAAATAAAATTGGAATAAATAGGCAATCTACTGCAGTATTCACCTTCCAAATTTCATTTTGATATCTCTAATAATTCCAGAGATGTTTACTTGGTTCCACACATTTGCCCATCACTATATATGCTGATTCATTAAAGGATAAATAGTAGTGTAATTCCTAAATGAAAACTAAGTTTAAAACTAAAATTAAATAATACTCGTACTTTATCAATTGACAATAATGAGACACAATTAGTTCTCCTCCGTTATGCTTAATCAAGTCAGACTAAAATATAATATTTTCACCTTCAAGGGCAAGAGTTAGAAATACTAGAGAGTAATTTTAAAGGTTGGCATTCTCAAAGGATTCAACTCGGTTATGACAAAGTGGAAAATTTTGTAGAAAACGTCGCATAAATTTTCACAAATTCCAGACGTTCATGTTTCTAAATTAGAGTTGATACTATATAACTTGATCTCGGAATAAATAATTAGTAAGAAAGTTTTAATGTCTGCCAGTTTTCATTTTCATGCTCTCTTCCTCCCTCAGCGTTCGTTAAAGGTAAAGAGCAAAATAAGGTGACAACAAAAGTTTGCCCGTTTAAAGTTTACGCGAGCATATAACAGGATAAAGCATTTAAATGTTGACACAGTAAACTACGAGAGGGCATACAATGTGCGCGTAAAAATGAAATGTTGTTGTTGGTCAAATTGTATCCAATTAGTAACTGGAGTTTTATTATATCAAAAGCTTTCGCTGAGGTTTTCAATAACGCAAATGGTTGGGTAATTCTATAGATACTAGTCCATGTTGTTAAAGTTGTCAAAATTACCTACTAATATGTCAAATCTGTGCTAATATTTAAATACGAAAACAATACTACTCTTTTATTTTTCTTACGTCTAAAGACTAGCTGAAACTAGACTGGAGTTAGCTAGAGTACCGGAGCAGACCCAACATATGTCCGATCCTAACTCCAGTGCCGGTCGTTTTGATTGGGTCGCGACCAGATTCGCACAGAGTCAGAAATGAGTGGATGGGGCACTCATTTCCCCTCATGGCTCCCATCCCGTGAATATCACAGAAATTGTTAGAGAGATCCTTACACAACACAGTCAACATATGAAGCAGTATTTAACCTGAGTTATTGAAAGTCTTAAGAGAAATGAACTGAAGAATAGACGAAATAGAGCTTCAGCTCTTGTGAGAAGAACTGAAGCATTATATTGACAGATGGAAGCCAAGGCGAAATTGCGGTTGATGGAGGAAATATCAATTGCGGTTGATGGAGTATCTCTCACCTCCGCTATGCAGATGATACCCTCCTGTTATGGATCTCCCAAGAAGAACTTCTGAAAATCGTGTATAAATTGGAAATGGAAAGCAGTATATAAACTAATCATCAAAAACCAAAGTGATGATCATTAACAGGGCTCTGAATAATCCAAAACCTAGGTCGACTTCAAGTCGTTAATCAATTTGTCAATCTGGGAGCACTGAGTACAAATGAGGGAAGCTGTTCACAGGAAGTGACATTGAACACAAAAATATATCGTTAAAACACTAATGCTTCCTGTACTATTATAGAGAGCAGAAATATGGCTGTTGAAGACTGTAGCGTTTGAGCTCTGGTGTTGGAAAATAATTCTACCAATTCCCTGGATAGCGATGTATCCATCGTTCAAAAAATCGAAACACCAACGGCTATCTAAAATAGTGCAAGCTCGAATCCTCAGATATTTTGGTCACCATCAGAGAAGAGATGACAACCTATAGCGACTAAGGCGAGTGGAAGGTATGAGGTCCAGAAGAAGTTTACCAACTCGCTGGATTTAGCACTGATTTAACAACAAATCAAAGTACATCCAGTTAGACCAATCAATAGAGCAAAACTTAACTGATAATGTGTAAAAAATACTATCGGGATACCAACTCTGCCATCACATTAACAAAGATTCCTAGCGATATTTTGCTATGTTTTTCACTTGCAACTATGGTTTTTTACTTTGTTATAAACAATTGAAGCAAGAAAATTACGTTTTTTTTTCTTAGCATGTTTATAAAATCAAAAATAATAAACCAATCTCAATGGTGTCAACAGGTCAATTGTAAAACATGAAATTACCAATGAAATGAGCCCAGGCTCGATCCGATTGGATCATTAGTAACAGGGAAAAACAAAAAATACTGAAAAATGTAGCACTTTTTAAAAAAAATCGTATCTTTGTCACTTTAAAAGCTGTAGAACTGGGCTTGTAGGAACTGATAGTAATTTACATCTATTTTATATATGCCAAAATCAGACGCTACCGGTTTATTCGTTTTTGAACAATTGTGATATAAAATGTGTGTCCCTATGCATCATAGATAATCAAATTTCAATTTTGAAAAAAGTTCTTGAAAATAGAGGTGTCGTTCTACAAAGCCTCTATTATAATTTTCACTAAATGTCTGTGAAATATCTGAAAAATGTTAGCAAACATGACAAAAAATGGGCGAACGACTGGGGGAAACACGGTTGTTGAGGGGAAGCGTATAGAAATATATAGTATAGGCAGATACATAGATCATTTTAATATTTAAAATCTTCACCAGTAAGAATTTTTCCTTCGTTGTTCCGTAAACCCAGAATCCACAAATTAAAGCAAAAGCGAGAAACCATTTACATATAAATATATTAATAAACAAACAGTTCTCATTTAATATAATAAAATCGAACAAATCACTCTATATAGAAGTTTTTTTAGCGATTAGATTCTTTCACCATCTGTCAGAGTGACAGTTACTATCGATAATAATTATTGTTAGCAGTTCCCCTCAACAACCGTGTTCCCCCCAATACTCGAACACATACATACGCTCACCGAATTTTGGTCATTTTTGCTAACATTTTTCGTATATTTCACAGACGTTTAATGAAAATAGAGGCGTTGTAGAATAATACCTCTACTTTCAACATCTCTATTCTGAATATTCTCTTCGAGGTGTCATTCCTTTGTAAAAAATCCTAGATGTCGGTCTTACATCTCGCGTCTTCAAATCTCTATTCTGAATTGATATTTGACGATCCATGTCGCAGGGAGACACACTGCAAGAATAGTGGACTAAAAACTTCAGATCGCAATTATTCAAAAACTAATAAACCGATAGCGCCTGGTTTAGTCACGCATAAGGTAGATATCAGTTACTATCATTTCCCACAAGCACAGATCTACAACTTCGATAGTGACGGAGTTATGATAATGTAAAGAAAACCGCTAAATTTTCCAGTATTTTTTTATTTTCCGTGTTACTAAATATCCTATTGGATCCATCCTGGGCTCATTTCATTGGTATTTTCATGCTTTACAATTCACCTGCTGACACCATTGAGATTAGTTTATTATTTTTCATTTTATTAACATGCAACGAAAAAAAAAACTCAATTTTCTTGTTTCAATTGTTTATCATAAATTAAAAACCATAGTTACGAGTGGAAAAGGTAGCAAAATATCACTACAAATCATTCTTAATGTGATGACACAGGCAGTATCCTGATAGTATTTTTTGCACGAAAAAATCTCTATTGATTGGTCTAAGTGCCTACAACATGGTAAAATGGCGTTAAAGGGTTAGACGTCTGCCCAAATAATTGAAGCTTTGATCACATCTCCTCTGCTAAGAGAAAAACGGAGAAGAGGATTATGTTCAAAAGAACTGAAAATCTGGCGACTAAATTGAATTGAAACGAAGGAAAAGAAGAATTTAAAGACAGAAGAGCTGCGAAACTGATGAAAGGGCTGATAGAAAAGACATATGTTTTCAATTTTTACAAGTATAGCAGGCTAAAATTTAAGGTATTATCCTCGAAGAACTAAATTGTTAAGGAAATAAACTGGAGAAGAAAAGGGATGTAGAACTGAGAGGCTCGGGTCTGGTGAGAATAAAAGAACAGTTAAGGGTTTTTAAGGGAAGAAATGTTTTCAAAGTACTGAAAAGAAGGAGAAAGCATAGTTTTTACAGTTTGTTAGTCAAGTCTCACTAGAGTAATAATATTAAGTAAAATTATTGATTTTGTTTGCCTTTGCAGTTTCGGGGGTTCCCCAATGTATGGCCAGCTACTAAAACACGCTCCAATACTAATGAAAGTCAAATTGAATATGAAAAATTATCCTTAACATTTCAACTAGGACGAGTTAAATCATATCACCAAAGAATCCAACCTTTTAAAGAAGCTTTTGCAGTTCTTGACAATATTAGAGAACTACCGGGAAAATGGTACTGTCCAGGTGATTGGTGCCAATTTATTGGCACATACACATTGGGAACAAATATGCTTCAGTACCCATTTCTCACTCAGCAGAAAAGAAACAAGAAGAACATCGGCCGTTAAAAAGCAGCAGATGTTTACTTTATTGTGGATTTCAAATAGAAATCTTTCTCGTAGTTAAGTTTTCTATCAAAATAATTTCCAAATTTGCAGTCTGTGTCCCAAGGAACAATTGGCAAAATAGAAAAGCAATTTGGCGAGCTTGGTCATGTAAGACAGATAAAAAAGTAGCTGCCAATGCTCTAAGTGATAATACGAAATTGGATATTATGCTTTAGTTTCAAGATAACCTACATAATTCTGCTCGAATAGCAGCCCCACTGTTCAACGTTAGCCACACACCATTTTTTCTAGTATTAAAGGAAAGTAAAATGCATCCCTATAAAATGATGTCGACTCAGGAGCTCATGGATGAGGACTTCCATAGGAGAACGTATTTCTGTGAACAAATGATGGTAATGTTAGATAACAATGTGATCCATTTGAGATTTCGTCAAAATTGCCGCTATTGCTCTAATGAGAATCCTCACTGGATTACAGAGAAACATACGAAATATCCTGAAAAAGTTAATGTTGGGGCAGGAATTATTGGAAATCATATCGTAAGTCCCTTTTCCATTGATGGCAACTTGAATGGAGAACTGCTTCAGTAAACCCACGAGTTCCTGCCAATAAAATATGTGTTTAACAAGATGGAGCACCGCCCCATTACTAAATCCATATCCGGCAGTACCTGAACCAAATCGGTGGTTTGGGAGGCACGGATCGATAGAATGGCCAGCACGTCTCCTGATTTGATGCCAGTGGACTACTTTTTGTGCAGATATGCCAAAAGTACTGTATACAAAACTAAAATTCATAACATAGATGACCAAAAAAGATGAATCACGGTTGCGATTAGATCAGTCACACCTGAGATGTTGAGTAACGTTAGAAGACATTTCTATACCAGATGAGCATATTGCCAAGAAATTCCCGGCAAGCACTTTGAACATTTCCTACTTTGACATTAATGGTTTTATGTTTCTTTCCGAAACAATTGAAGATAGATATAGGACAATGTACATGAATTATGTCTAGAATTTTTTGGAGAGTCAAAAAAATAATTAATATACAGATGATTGCATTTAAAATAAGAACAGTAGTATTTGACACTATCACATGTCACACCTTATATATTTTTTGTTGAAAAAAAACTCATTTAAGAATACAAATCGACATGTCCAAGCGTTTTTCCCAACACGCCATCCGTTATTCTTTATCGAATTTATTCCATTTGGCTGTTCCACACGGTATATGCACAGGGTAATTCAAATTCGACCCTCACTGTCATCTCCAACTTTCTATTTTTTAAATATCTTCCGAAGTATTCCAACGTGTTAAGTTTTAAAAATGGCATTTGGAGCAATTATTCCCTCATTTAAACATTTTTCCATCTCCTGTAGTTTCCAAGATCCCAATGGTGAGGGTCGAACTTGAATTACCCTGTACAATGTTATGTTGTTATTTTTTGAACCGTCAATAAATAAAATGCTATTATCAGTGACCATCCCTCGTTCCATGAAAAGCTTCCAATTTAGAAAGTATTTGTTCACTCTATAATTTTTTTTCAAGCTCTGAAATATTCCATCAATATTTGATGAATGTGTATTTTCATGTGAACCGTGAAATTACAACAAAACAATAAAAGAGTTGTTTTGAAATGCTAAAACCGTAATTGGTACTCTAAGTCCGAATTTCCACAACAAATGAAAAACAGATAACAAAACAACAAACAACGAGGGAAAATTGAGTGGTTGGTTAAACGTATATCAATGGCAATTATTTATCTAACAGTATCTCTTTTCCACTATGTTTGTGTCGAGTTCATTGAAAATTCAATTTACATGAATAAGAGCGCATATAAAACTTTACGGCTCTCTATGGCGAACAATCAAAACTTGTTTGGAAATCATAAAAATTTTATGTGGAGAGCGTGGTCGTTAGACAGGAGTGACAACCCTTATAAATAATTTAGAATTTTTGCTTTTATTGACTGTTAAAATGACGATGTTATTTTATGATGTGATATTCTCGAATATAATTTGGTTTCGGTGAAAACAAGTATTAACCAACAACAGGAATATAGAAATATTTTATTCATATGCAATTACTAATTTTAGAATCCTTCGAAAGCAAGACAAATGTATTGTTTCTGAGTGGGAACCGTCATCACTTGGAGTACCTTCAAATGATCGAAGTAACTAAAATTGTTTAAGGATTTTCAAATATTTCGTTTCGCATTGGTCTGCCTTATTTTTTGCCATTTCCAAAATATCTCTTTGCAACGTATGTTTTTTTTTAATTTTTAACCGACTTCCAACAAGGAGGAACTTATCAATTCTTCGCGTATTTTTTTTTATTTTACCTGATTTCTTCTCCTGTGGTGCACCGTTTTGAATGAATATGGTCTTGTTTAATAGAGTATATATCCGGATTGGTGAAACTTCAAATTTTGGAAAAGAATTCTATTGGTAAAGTGATAAATTTTGTGAATGAACACATCTGTGCATGGAAATCGACCAATAACCCTAATAATTTAGTCGATTTTTTCCTTATGGATGTGTATAGTTTTTTAACGTTTAATCTATTAAGGAAGATCCCTAGGTAATCTCGTATACTTTTCTGCGACGTGCAACTTGCAGTTTTGCAGAAAATCGCCGAAAATTCCAACATTCTTATCAAAAATTTCATCGAAATGACATAACAGACATTTCCTCATAAATATTTTAATTCCAACGTAATAGTGCGGTAATTTTAGGCACTGGAAGTTTTAATTGCGAATTTGAAATTTTTCTATGTACATCTCAAGCATATAAGTAGTAAAGTATAGTACTTTCGGTTCATTAAATCAATGAGTACCAAGCTCGTTTTGTTTGTATACCAGGCAAATATTCAAATGCAAATTTTTCCATTTTTCGAAGACTGTGCATTTGGTTGTCACATTCTCCCGGTCTAATAGAAAATTCAGTGACAACACATGTCAAACTTCAAACTGCTATTTGGTGCGTTTATATACAGGGTGTTTGGTTATTGCAAACAAAATCACAAAGTAAAGTGATAGAAGGAGTTGCATTTATATGAAGATTGAAATATAGGACTAGAATGATAGTGGTCCGTAGGCAGCTGTATATACAGGACGGATGGAATATAGGATGGACTGGACGTTTGGTGGTATAAAAATGTTGGAAAAAAAATTATATAGGGTGATTAAAAAACTGTTATATGATGTGGACATAAGCAAATCATATACAGGATGGTTGAAATATATGCTGGAGTTGAATTATATTTATACAGTGTGAGTAATAAATTATTTCTTTTATAGCCCATAAGAAGTTGCATAAAGTGTGGAGAAAATTAATGTTACACAGGGCAATAATATAAAATGTTAAAAATGAAATAATTTATGGGGTAGCCCACAAGGATTTATATACTATGGTTGAAATATAGGTCGGATTTGACTCTGTAAATATGGGATGGATTCTACTCCGTCCTGTAGTTTACAGAAGGCAGCTAACAAAATTATGCTTGTCCGTGGGCAGTCGTCTGTACAAGATGGTTGGTACATAGGGTGGAGTGGAATTATCTATATTTATACAGGGTTGTCAAAAAAAGTTGAAAAAAGGTTATATTGCGTAGTCCGTAAGGCATAAATATATTATGGGCTTATTAAGTCAACGCGTACATTTTGTTCGTAAAGATTTACCTGTCATTTTAAATGAGAAAGTGTCATTGTGTAATGTTGAGGTTTTCGATGTTACCTGCTCTGTCTATTAAGGTTATACATACAAAAGAAAAAATAAAGAATGAAAACTACCTGAGTTCAAAAAAACTAAAAAGTTGAAAATAAAACATTTTTAAAAAATATATAACCGATTTCTACCTATAACTAAAAAGCTAAAGATAATTATAACAACATACAACTCTAGCAAATAAATAACACATTTAATGTTGTTTGGTACCTATCCAGGAAGTAAAAAATGTAAACATTAAAAGGTGCTCATTCTGTACAAATTAATTACCTACCAATCTAGTATATTTTTGAAGTCGGTGCCAAGCAACAATCAAGTTTGATGATTAGTAGATAAGTACGCAATGAACGGATTTTAGATTTGCTTGGCACCGACTTCAAAAATATACTAGATTGGTAGGTAATTAATTTGTACAGAATGAGCAGCTGTTAATGTTTACATTTTATACTTCCTGGGTAGGTACCTAACAACATTGAATGTGTTATTTATTTGCTAGAGTTGTATTTTGTTATAATTATTTTTAGCTTTTTAGTTACAGGTAGAAGTCGGTTATATATATTTTTTAAATATTTTATTGATATAACTGATCAGGTGTTGACACTTTGGACCAACAATGTTCCGTATATTCATATAGTAGAAGTTCATATTTTATTTCTTAAAAATTCTGTATATTTCCAAACGTTTGGTAGTCTAGGTCGGATCCCGTTGTCAATGGAAGGAATATAGTTTAAGGAATGAACGTCCTTAAGTTATTTTTCCGCTTTATTTTAATGTATTTCAATCATGCCAAAAAGCGCAGCCCTCTTTTCATTTTTACTTACTTAACCTGATAAACGTTGTCGAACAATGTTTGTTTAAATGTTTTGCACTATATTCGCTTGACTTTTTTTGGTGTTATTGCCCAAAAAAACATAAAAGTAATCAAAAATATGCCACAAACAACGTTTAGAAGACAAATATGTCCAATTAGTAATGAAACATACTTTATATTAATATTTTTTTCAATTACTGAAAACTTCTTATTTAATTTTGCTACCCTTTATAAACGTTTCATGAAAATACTTAGCAATGTTTAAATCTGCCAAAGTTTTATATATCAGATGCTAACAATAAGATATTCAATTCGAAGGATTTTGTTAGTGTTCAAAAAATAAAAGTTTTGGGCGAGGCGAAGCACCCCATGAATTTCAGAATACTGTAATTTTAGTGTGATATTGAGCGTATCGTAATCAATGGTTTATTCGTAAAGAAACCAGAAGTGCACCCACAGGACACGAAGGGAAAACTTTTACATAAACTCAATGAATATTTAGATTTGGCGGGGAAACTTTTACACTTGTGTAATACAGTGGAGTTCGTAAACTTTTAGCTGGCTAACCGTAATGAACATTAAACGAGGTTGTATAGAAAATGAACAGGTATATACAAGTTCGCCGAGTAGAAGATTTTTATTCGTGTTGAAAATTTTAACTGAAAAAATCGTGTTTAGTAAAACATTTGCATCTACATCTTTAAACTTTACTCAGTCATTAGAAATCTATGGGATCTTAAAATTAAATGCAATAAAAATAAATTTGTGACAATAGTGGTTTTTCCGAATAACGTTTTTGACATTTATGACATTTTTGGTATTTTCGAGATTTCGATATTTTTAAAATTTTTTGATATTTCTGTCATTTCTGACATTTTTGACAGTTTTGACGTTGTTGATATTTTTGGTATTTTTTTTACAATCTTCATTTTTGACACTTATGACATTTTCGATATTCTTTTTATTTTGTGATGTTTTTAACAATTTGGACTGTTTGGACATTTTTTACATTCATACTTTGGTAATATTGCAAATATTTTTATATTTAATTCCTTCAGAATGTTAAAGCTTAAAATTAAATAATGAACACTAAGATATCCGATTGAAAATGGCGTTCAATTCCATCAAATTTTGTTGTAACCTAAAAGCTGACTATAAATAAAAGCGAGACTAAAACACTACTGACAGTGAAAGATTACAGTCCTAGATCCCCTTTGCAATGACATTCTGTTAATTTATTTATTTAACCAAAAGATCTTCATGATAGTAGAAATCTTTATATGATTCCCAAAGGTAATCTTGGTTACCTGTTCGAAATCTTAATAAGTAATAATATGTACTTTAAAATTGGATTATTAAATTAAAATTGAAATACAACAGGAAAATTACCGGTCATTGGCAACTGATGCAACTTCCAAGATAGTACAGAATACTCTTAGAGCTCATGCTGAATACCTACCTACCTGAGAAAAGGAGAAAATTGGGGCCACCCCAGCAAACCAGTACAGTGCATCCCATTTTGGGTGAGATTGCCAGGTTACTCGGTTGTTATTGAAGATAGAGTCTTGCGGTTTTCACATACTTGTTCAGGATGGCCATATCAGATTTTGCATAAGTGTTTCCAATTATAAGATACAGGGCGATTTTGATAATTTATACTTTTTGGACCCCTTCTATATCTACGAAGTTATTAGAAATACTCTTGCGCTAAGAACTACGTCTAATAGAAAATTTTGCATAAAATCCAGTAGAGTACTCAATTTTTTTTCCGAGTATGGTTTCGAAGATACTACACAACATTATATATTTTAAATGGAACACCCTGTATTTTATTATTTCATTGAATTCGTTATTTTTTTCCCTTTAAAATAATGTATAATACAATACACATGGTATTATTAGAAATGCTAAAAAAACACTAAAAAGCTGAGTTTTTTGCTAGTAGGCCATGTATTTTCCATTTAAAAGGAGAATCAAACAAATAATTCCATTTGAAATTTTTTATAGAAGTTTATCAGCAAAGAAAAATAATGTTAACAATAATTCAATAACATGAAACACGAAATTTAGGTACCTAAAACCAACTAATAAATAGTTATACATCGTTCATTATGTATAACAAACAGAACAAGTATTACAAATCAAATATCTATCTTAAAATTAATTTTGGACAGTATTTATTTCCTTATTGATTTAACTGTTCAAATTGTTGTCCATTTTCCCTAACACATAATTGGCAAACCTTTTCAATACGCCTGAGTGCATTTAAAATTATAACAGGTCGACTTTGTAAATCCCGAAAAGCTGCCTCCGTTGCGGCACGAAGTTCTTCGCGACTGTTGTGTCTGTTGGTATATATTGTATTTTTCAAATAACCCCACAAAAAAAGTCCAATATAGATAAATCGGGTGATCTTGGAGGCCACCTAATTGATCTATGTGTTCCTATGCAACATCCTTGAAAATTATTTTCTAAAAAGCGCCCAATTAATCTAGAATTGCGAAAGACGAGGGGAAAATCTTCCAATATTTCGGGTAATAAGTCTTCTAGGATTGTCAAGTACCTATTGGCGGTAAGGGTTCCTTCAAAAATGCGGTACTTTATTTTTGTCCTCAGTATGAAACAGGCTACATTAAAACAAAATCGATGAAGACACAAGGGAAAAATCAATAACAAGTTCCAACAATAACAAAATTCACTTTTAACTAACACTAATGTCTCCATACAACACTGTTTTTGAGTCTTGCGAAGTTTTGCTACAGTACACGCTTCACTAATGTTCAGAAACTACAATGGCCGACTGACGCCAGTTGGAATTTTGTATTCCAAAAAAATTCTACTTACAAAAGCTTTTTGAATTTTCACCACATTTCTTCCAGCAATTTACTTACCTTTACGATACTTTAAGAACAATAATGTGTGAACTAAACGATGTTTAATAATTAACTGATACTACAATTGCAATTTCCACAATTTACGTTTTTTTTTAAACTGTCCGACGTGTTTCGACTAATGTCTTTGTCAAGGAACTAGACCAGACTAGTCTAGTAAATTGCGGAAATTGCAATTGTAGTATCAGTTAATTATTATAACGAATTTTTAACAAATATCGGCCGAATCAATTCAGTAAACGATGTTTCCAAAAATCTATTACAACGGTGTACATTCCCAAAATGCTTTACGACCTTAGTTGACATCCCAAAACTAAATAACTACTATTAAAACTACACTTGCATTGTTTTCTTAAAAAAACTCAATCCACAAATTATTCTTAACGACGCCACCACGGTTGTTGGTTCCTAGATTAATAGTTCTAATGGTAATTATTTTGTCTATTCATGGGTTTTCTCTCCTCCAAATTTTTTCCTGTAACAGATAAGTATTTAAAAAATTGTATATGTAGAACAAAGTGTAGTAAGGCAATTTCGTAAAATTGCCCGGATTACTGGCTGTCTGTACAGAGATTCTTCCTCACAGTTTTTCTGAGAGAAAGAGATGTCTATAAAATGATCAACCAGTATTCCTGTATATAAGTAATGTATTGTATATTGTGTAATACTTATCTGTGTATGGAGACGTTTCAACTCCGAGTCTGGAGTCGTTGTCAATCGTTTAGTGTTGTTTTCGAGGCTTTTTTCTAAAAAATTTTCGCTTTGATTTTGAATTTATTGTTTGTCAAAAAATTTGACACTGACAATTTGTCGTTTGGCGATCACTTGACGCTGAGGTTACCGTTTTTTTGTTCTGTTAGCAGTAAATTCTTCCAGTCCAAATGAAGGTCGGCTGAAGGTGCTCCGATTTCAGTGTTGTTTATCATCATACAGTTGGCTTCTTTAAGTTTTCTCTTTTTTAAGTTTTCTTCTTTCAACAAGATCTTTGTTTTATCCCAGTCTATCCTATGGCTGCCGGTGCTCGTTAATACATGATTGGCCAAATTTGATTTGTCCACATGTCTTCTGGAAATGTTATATTGATGCTCCTTTTTCCTTACTTCTAAAGGTCTTGAAGTTTCACCGGTATAAGAATGGCCACAGTCACACAAAATACTGTACACACAACCTTTAGAACTCTGGGCTGCGTTAAACGGTTTGGTATGTGTGAGGATAGAGCGCAAGGTATTATTTGTTTTAAAAACAGTTTTAACGCTGTATTTATTTCCTAACCGCTTAATTTTTTCCGATACACCTGGGATATATGGAATTATGTTCATAATTTGGTTGTCTGTTTGTGTTTGGTTGGTATTAGTGTGATGGTTATTTGTGCTGGTTTGTTGTTGCGATTTTCTTTCTAACTGATTTATAGTTTTATTTATAAAGTCTTGGGGATATTCGTTTTGAAGTAGATGTTCTTTGATAATATTGACTTCTTTGTTAAAGATTTGGGTGGATGAAGATATGTTTTTTGCTCTATCATATAAGCACTTTACAACACCTTTCTTTACATTTAAAGGATGGTTGGAGTGAAAATTCAAATATCTATTAGTATTTGTAGGTTTTCGATAAGTACTTGTACTTATTGTGTTGTTTGTTCTATCTATAAGTACATCAAGATAAGCAAGTTTATGCAAATTTTCCATCTCCATTGTAAATTTTATTGTGGGTTCTTGACTATTGATGTAATCTAGGAATGAGTGCAGTTCTTCAGCACCATACTCCCAAACCACAAAAATGTCATCAACGTATCTCCACCACACTTTTGGTTTATTTTTATATTTGCCTATGAATCTTTCTTCAAAATATGTCATGAATATATTACTGATTATAGGAGATAAAGAAGAACCCATGGCCATACCAAATTCTTGTTTATAGAAATCTCCTTCAAATTGAAAATATGTAGTGTTTAAGCAAAGTTCGGTTAGTTCCATAATTGTGTCAATGTTTAGTTTTGTTTTGTTGTGTAAGGTAATATCTTGTTGTAATTTATTTTTTATAATTTGTAATGATTTATCAACAGGTACATTTGTAAAAAGACTAACTATGTCGAAACTTACTAGTATATCATTTCTGTTGATAATAATGCTTTTTAATTTTGTTAAAAAATCGTTAGTGTTTTTTAAATTGTTTGGATTATTTTCGTAAGGTTTAATTATATTTAGTAAAAATTTTGATATGTTTTGTAATGGTGAATTTATTGAACTTACAATGGGTCTCATTGGTATTGTGTCTTTATGTATTTTTGGAACGCCATATAAATGTGGAGGTTTACTATAGTGTGGTGTTAAGTGTTTTCGTTCTAATGGAGTGAATTCTTGTTTGTGTTTTGTTATAATGTCTCTAGCGGCTTTTTCTATATTTTGCGTAGGATCTTTTTTGAGCTTAGAATATGATCCTGTGTTAATAAGGTCCATCATTTTGGTGTTGTAATCATTTTTATCAAGTATAACCGTAGCGTTACCTTTATCGGCAGGTAGAATTTTAATTGTGTTGTCTTTTTTAAGTTTTTCTACGGCATATTTCTCTGTAGGAGTAAGATTGTATTTCATTTTGTGTTGCTTCTCTAGAAGTAATTTATTTCTTATTCGGTATTCACTTGACACTTCTGGAGGCAGTTTTTGGGCTGTGTAATGCCAGGTTACGCTGTTGACTAAACCAACCGTTAGAGTGCGCAACTACGCATCTCTTTTTAGGTAGTAGAGGTTATTTAACGTTTTCAAAAGAAAACTTTGTTTTCGAATAACCTCTATAGGTCAACAATAAGAATTGGTTGACTGAAATACTATCGTACATTATTTTATTCACCTCCAGAAGTTGGATGAAAACTTTCTGCATTACGAGTTCTAAAATTGTTAGTTGACACTGAATTCTATCTTTTATACTGAATTTTAGGGTTCAATTGTACCGCATGTAGACTATAAAACTGTCCTCGTAATAAAACGGAACGTTGCTCGAAAAATTAAGGTTTCGGAACAACGTACATACATAACAGTCGAACAGTCGAGAACCCCCGTTTTGTCTTTTTATGACAAAATTTCAGTTTTCCACCAGAACGAATGCGGATCAATTAGTCTGTGCGTCTTTTTGGAGGGCGGCAATTATCCGTTCCACCTAAAATTTATTAACGAGACCTTCGGCCTGAATTTAATTAACCTTTGAAATATTTGCTTTTTGTTAATTCGGTTTTTAATTAAAATTATTTGAATAAATTAATATCAGTATGAGTTGTTTTTACTAGAATTTGCACATACGTTTTAATTATGTAAATAATATGGGAACTGCAGAAGTGAAAATTACTGAAGTATCTAATAACAGTTTATATAACTGGATGCTATGTTAGGACCGCCCAAAGAGTTTTATGGCCACCCCAAATAAATTATTGCTCATCTATTGGAAATAACAGCACAATAAAAGTAACAACTATCAACAATAACCAAGTCAATCAATACTTAACTTGATCCTTCATCACAGGTTCTGTAATCTGTTTTCATCAACAAAATAATCCAATATATATACAGATATATATCCACATATTTTGAATTATATCATTCAACCTATGACAGGCGTTTCGAACCAGAAGTTCTCGTCAGATACGCTTCCTTGAATGACAAGTTCTAAAGTGAAATACTTGGATGTTATACACATCAGTAAGACAACAGTCAGTGTATTGAAGCTAATAGATGTCGGTGACATCTACCGTCTATTGAGTAATTTAAGTATATGAAGGCATACTATGCTATAACATATACCATACTCTTGACAGATGGTTCGAGTGTTTTATATAAAAACACATAAGTAAATATATATACAGATATATATCCACATATTTAGAACTATATCATTCAACGTATGACAGACGTTTCGAACCAGGAGTTCTCGCTTCTTTGAATGATTAAAAATCCAAACCCATAAACCTCCTATAACCCGTTAATACCATACCAACAACCCCAACATTCTTCTTCTTCTGTCGCCTGTTACGAGACTCCTCCATGTCAGCTTTTTATAGGTATTTCCATAGTTCTTCTTTTGGTTTGTAACCTCTTATTTGCTAGGGAATCTATTGTCGTCTATTATTGCTTTTATTATTTACTTGGCATTTGGCGAGAAGCTGCTGTCCGGCCGATTCCTAAAATTTCCACTCCTGCTGCTGTGAGTGATCTACGTCCGATTAGTTTACTGCCATTCCTTTCGAAAATTTTGGAAAGAGTGGTCTATGAGCAAGTCTTAGATTATGTGAGCATCAATAATCGTCTGCCTTCTACACAATCTGGATTTCGGAAGGGGTATGGTACTGCCACTGCATTGCTCAATCTTACTGACAATATTATACGAGGAATCGATGGAGGATTGTCGGTTATACTGGTATTGTGGGATTTTTCAAAGGCTTTTGATATGATAGACCATGACCTTCTATTTGCCAAGTTAGCTTATTTTGGTTTTGATGACCGCTCCCTCTCATTCTTTCAATCTTATCCCTGGAGGAGATCGCAGACTGTTTCGTTGAATAACATGTTTTCACAGCCAAGAATGGTTGTTTCAGGGGTACCCCAGGGATCCTTACTAGGGCCTCTCCTGTTTATTCTATATACGTCAGACCTGCCGAAAATAGTTTCGAACTCGAATATTCAATTATATGCAGACGATACAAATTAGTTCATTATTTCTCCTCTTCAGAATCACCAGAAACTGTAACAGCAAATATTTTACATGATGCGTTTGAAATTGTTTTTATTTTTAAATTTTTATTTAATTCTATAATTTGCATCCCAAAATTAATATTAATGGTTTCTCCTTATTTTTCCTGTAAAGTTCGGCCAATATTCTATGTTTCCTATTTTTTCAACATTTCAGGCTCAGTAGTTTCGGAGATCAGGGGGGGGACGGTCGATTTTTTTAATTTTTCCCCCAGAAGTACCCCTAAAATTAAAATTTCTTCATCTACGATATGTACTCCTTATTGGGTCACCAAACTAGCCCAATTTCAACCTCTTCCGTCCAGTAGTTTAGGAGAAAATTGCTGTGATGTGACAGAGGCAGAAATCCCGAGTGATATTATAAGGGTGTCCGTATATTGTATATACGGAACCCTAAAAATAACTGTATGATGTCTTTTTTGTTGTTGTTTCTATGAAAAATTGAAATAAATAAATATTATAATTATTATTATATAATTAAAATTAATATATTTTTTTTTCGTTCTAGCTTGGATCGGGACCAGCCTTTCTCCTTCCAACTGGGTGTCGGACAAGTGATCAAAGGATGGGACCAAGGTTTGCTAGACATGTGTATTGGTGAGAAGAGGAAACTCGTCATCCCTCCCAGCCTAGGTTATGGCGAAAAAGGTGCTGGAAATGTGATTCCTGGTGGTGCTACGCTGACATTCGAGACAGAATTGATCCACATCGGTGATGCCCAACAAGCAACCACTAACGTATTTAAGGAAATCGATTTCGATAAAGACAATCAGCTTAGCCGCGAAGAAGTAAGGGGATTTGTAAATGTTACCAAACTCTATGAACGTCCAGTTTATTTTGGGTTTAGTCTTGTTAATACAAATGGGACAGAAATGAATTAGAATGACTTTCAATAAAGTATCAGCTGCCATTTCTAAATTTCTACAGCATAAATATATTTTTTGCCTTTGATCAAATCTAAATCGTCCAAAAAATCGAATAAAACGTTTTAAACAAATATCGTTCTCCTCACATTATCACGGAAACACCACTACGGCGTTTGGGGATGTGCCATGTATAAGTTTTCTTTGATTCAATAACTTAAGTCCTTTTTATTTCGCATTTGAAAAATTTGATTCATCAATCCATAAAATGAGTTTTTTTGCATTCGATGTATTAACAAGTCAACGCATCTTTCTCTCATTATCACCTATTTCCAATCATTGAACCGATTATTATTTGAACGGAACAAGTTTAGGTTTTTTTAATACTGTAAATTATGCTTATGACATTTCTGCGGTTTGTATTTATTTTGTCAATAATAAACAATAATTTGTAGTCTACACACTTTTTACCAATTCACTCGCGTATTTAAATTAGTGTTAGTATATCAAAAATTGTTATTAGAGACTTGGGGACTTAAAAAAGTCTACAATTTATGCTGGATGTTCCTTTTTCCAAGATACGTTTTTGTTCAAATGCCCAAAAATTACAATGCTTTACCTAATCAACTTTAATAATAAATAAAGACTACAGCTATAAAGCTATTATGAACACTTAATATCTTAGAATAGGATGTAGATTCCCATTTTTCCTTTTTAACACGCTTTTATTAGCTTTGCTTATAACTATACAGGATGAGTTTTTTTTATGATTAGTATGGGGATTTCGGAAACTAGCGGAAATAGAGCAATGGTTAAATTGGGAAAGATTTGCAGTTTTACTGGCCCAGTTTAATGACACTTTCGGATTTTTGTAAAAAGTCATGGCTTACTAGATATTTTGAAAAAACGAAATTCTGTCGTCGATTTAGTCAAATCCCTCTAGCTCCATCGTTTTTGATTTTATAAAAAAGTGTAAATATCAAAATTGAAGGGAATTGTATCCCGAATATGATTGTCATGTCCTCGTTAGCGTGACAGCTCTCGTTTTCCAGATATGTCACAAGCTTTTTTTGAATGGAAACCATAGTTGGCTATGACCTCAAAATATTGGACATTTTTAGAGATTTTCAACGATATAATACTTGATATATTTATTCATAAAAACAACGGAGTTATGGATGCTTTTCTCTCTTATTTTCACTTTTAACATAGGTAGCCATGAAAAAGGTTGTTTTCACTTTGACGTTTCCTCATTTGAGAGTAATTCCATTAACAGTGCAGAACTGACAGTCGATATTGACAAGTTTTCGTGATAAAATGGAATATTCTAACAAACAATAACTGAATATGGCGGAATATTATATCATATGCCATAATAATTCAGTTCGTGCAGCTGAGGAATACTTTCATAGATATTTTAATCGTCGTCAACCTGCTCTATGTACATTTAAGAGGCTTTACGATAGTTTACGCAGATATCGATCTTTTACTAAACCACCAAAGGAACGTAATCAAATTAACGAAGCAGCACAAATAAATGTTTTGGCAATAGTAAATCAAAATCCATCTACATCAACCCGTGAGATTGCGGCAGAAACTGGCACATCTTAACGGACTGTAGTTAAGGTACTGAAAGCGCACAAATTCCACCCGTACAGACTTTCAGTTTCTCAAACTTTGCATGCTGGTAACGAAAATCGACGTATTTTGTTTTGTTCATGGTTTAGAAATATGTGCCTTGACAATCCACAGTTTCCATTAAAGGTGTTATGGTCACTTGAAACTAGATTTACTTACTGCGGTATGTTAAATAGACACAATGAGCATATCTGGGCTAAAGGAAACCCTTTCCATATAGAACAAAGACGACCCCAGATAAAATTTGGTTTTAATGTTTGGTGTGGTATCATAGGGTTTCCTATTCTGGGACCTTTTATCTATGACGAATCACTTTTTTTTTGTTGCATAATCCGAATTTGAGAAGTCGTTTAGAAATTGAGTGGTTCCAACATAATGCACCTGCTCATAACGCGTTATTAGTAAGACAACACTTAGATAATATATCTATCCAAACTCTTTGGCAGTTATAGACTTCTATTTATGAGGTGCGCTAAAAAACAAAGTATTCAAAAGAAAGTATGAGACAGTTGGTGACCTAAGGGAGGCGGTATTACAAGGAATTGGAGAAATTGATAGGCGGTCTGTGAGGAAAGCAATAATGTCAATCTTAAAAAGGTTGAATTATTGTCTAAATCACAGTGGTGGACTTTTCGAACATAAATTGTAACCATTATTATGTACTTTAATTTCTTAAGTTTTTAGTAAGTAACTACTTATTTAGTTTTTTCGTTATATCTGATATACCTAATAAAAAATCGTTCAATGTTTTTTGGAATAGTTATTAATAAATCAATCTATTTGATGGCTAACTACGTTAAAAGTGAAAATAAGAGAGAAAAGCATCCATAACTCCGTTATTTTTATGAATAACTATATCGAGTATTATATCGTTGAAAAGCTCTAAAAATGTCCGATTTTTTGAGGTCATAGCCAACTATGGTTTCCATTCAAAAAGTTTGTGTCATATCTCGAAAACCAGAACTGTCACGCAAACGAGGACATGACAATCATATTCGGGATACAATTCCCTTCAATTTTGATATTTACACTTTTTTTTATAAAATCAAAAACAAAGGAGCTAGAGGGATTTGACTAAATCGACGACAGAATTTCGTTTTTTAACAAAATATCTAGTAAGCCATAACTTTTTACAAAAATCCGAAAGTGTCATTAAGTCAACTTTAACCTACTTCTAGTTGTCTTATCATAAAACGCTCTACGTGTATGTAGTTTGAAATCATGTTTATTTTTGTAGTTCTAACCCACACATCCACGATTTTAAACACATTCTATTTTAAATTTGATTTGCTGCATGGTTATTAATTTTTAATAATACTAATTAATAATAACTGTACTTTATATTACTTTATACCTTTTCATTTGTTTTGCACATTTGTTTACATTTTTATTTTGTTTTATATTTTTTTCTGTTCTGTTTTATTATACAAGTACTTACTACTCAAAACTGGACAACCAAATTCAGTACTAATTGGTGTATTTTTAGGTGAGCGAGTACCTCAAAAAGCAAATGGTAGCCGCAGAAGGTGAAAGTCCTAGCGAAGAAATTAAAAACATGATGGCCGACCATGACAAACTCGTAGAAGAAATTTTCCAACACGAAGACAAAGACAAAAACGGATTCATTTCGCACGACGAATTTTCCGGGCCTAAACACGATGAATTATAAAAAAATTGACTGATTAATATATTTCAAAAAAATTAAACAAAATGTCGTCTCCATTCCAATAGGACGAGTCAATTTTTCTATTATCAATACAATTTTAGGAATTAAAATGTATTTTCGTTTTTAATATTTTTATATGGGTATCATTGATAGGTTGTGAAAATAAATTTTTGCTTTTATATAAAAGAAATTAGGAGAAATATTAGGATATACTTTGAATTCGTTGAGAGTTTTATTCATACTGGCAGTTTTTTATCGGTCACCGTAAAATATTTTGAAGCAGAATTCATGATAAGCTCTCTATCTCTCTCTTATATTATATAAGATTACCGTATACTAATAACAAATGACCCACTGCATAATATCTACGTTATCGTTTCTTTCAATGTCTAGTAAAAAATCACTATGACCCAAATCAAGTTAGTTTGGAGCTGATTTCGATTTTTTCAGTAGCCAAAAACTTATTTAGTCAACTTCAGGTTATTTTCGTTGCAATTTTTGTTTTTCCATTTAGTACCATACTTTTATTTACTTGTCTAGAAGATATGTTTCATTCCTCTGTTTCTGTTCATTGGTCAACAGGTTTCTGACTATTTGGATTACTCATTGCCCATAAAAATATCAGCATTATTGGATGACCCAGCATCAATTCGTCAGCCTTTATCCCCTTCAAACATCGCTTTATTGATTTAACTAATTATTATTAGTCTTACAAATCTTGACAAAGCAATGAAATATTTGTTTTTCTTTCCAATCATCTACAAAGTATATATCTTCACTCAACTATAGCTGAGGAAACCTGATAGATCAATCCGACAAAATACTCTCTGTACTATTCCCTTGTTTATGCCCGTTGGTTCAACAGGTTTCTGACTATTTGGATTACTCATTGTCCATAAAAATATCAGCATTATTGGATGACCCAGCATCAATTCGTCAGCGTTTAACCCCTTCAAACAGCGCTTTATTGATTTAACTAATTATTATTCGTCATACAAATCTTGACATAGGAATGAAATATTTGTTTATTATTTTGTTTTTCTTTCCAATCATCTACAAAGTATATAATATATCTTCACTCAATCATAGCTAAGGAAAACTGATAGATCAATCCGACAAAATACTCTCTGTGCTATTCCCCTGTTTATGCCCTTTAGTCAACAGGTTTGGAACTATTTGGATCACTCATTGCCCATGAAAATATCAGCATTATTGGATGACCCAGCATCAATTCGTCAGCCTTTATCCCCTTCAAACACCGCTTTATTGATTTAACTAATTATTATTAGTCTTACAAATCTTGACAAAGGAATGAAATATTTGTTTGTTGTTTTGTTTTTCTTTCCAATCATCTATGAAGTATATATCTTCACTCATCTATAGCTGAGGAAAGCTGATAGATCAATCCGACAAAATACTCTCTGTTCTATTCCCCTTTTTATGCCCTTTAGTCAACAGGTTTGGGACTATTTGGATCACTCATTGCCGATAAAAATATTAGCATTATTGGATGACCCAGCATCAATTCGTCAGCCTTTATCCCCTTCAAACACCGCTTTATTGATTTAACTAATAATTATTAGTCTTACAAATCTTGACAAAGGAATGAAATATTTGTTTATTGTTTTGTTTTTCTTTCCAATCATCTACAAAGTATTTATCTTCACTCAACCATAGCTGAGGAAACCTGATAGATCAATCCCACAAAATACTCTCTGTGCTATTCCCCTGTTTATGCCCGTTGGTCAACAGGTTTCTGGCTATTTGGATTACTCATTGCCCATAAAAATATCAGCATTATTGGATGACCCAGCATCAATTCGTCAGCCTTTATCCCGTTCAAACACCGCTTTATTAATTTAACTAATTATTATTAGTCTTACAAATCTTGACAAAGGAATGAAATATTTGTTTATTGTTTTGTTTTTCTTTCCAATCATCTACAAAGTATATATCTTCACTCAATCATAGCTGAGGAAACCTGATAGATCAATCCGACAAAATACTCTCTGTTCTATTCCCCTTTTTATGCCCTTTAGTCAACAGGTTTGGGACTATTTGGATCACTCATTGCCGATAAAAATATTAGCATTATTGGATGACCCAGCATCAATTCGTCAGCCTTTATCCCCTTCAAACACCGCTTTATTGATTTAACTAATAATTATTAGTCTTACAAATCTTGACAAAGGAATGAAATATTTGTTTATTGTTTTGTTTTTCTTTCCAATCATCTACAAAGTATTTATCTTCACTCAACCATAGCTGAGGAAACCTGATAGATCAATCCCACAAAATACTCTCTGTGCTATTCCCCTGTTTATGCCCGTTGGTCAACAGGTTTCTGGCTATTTGGATTACTCATTGCCGATAAAAATATTAGCATTATTGTATGACCCAGCATCAATTCGTCAGCCTTTATCCCCTTCAAACATCGCTTTATTGATTTAACTAATTATTATTAGTCTTACAAATCTTGACAAAGCAATGAAATATTTGTTTTTTGTTTTGTTTTTCTTTCCAATCATCTACGAAGTATATATCTTCACTCAACCATAGCTGAGGAAACCTGATAGATCAATCCGACAAAATACTCTCTGTGCTATTCCCCTGTTTATGCCCGTTGGTCAACAGGTTTCTGACTATTTGGATTACTCATTGCCCATAAAAATATCAGCATTATTGGATGACCCAGCATCAATTCGTCAGCCTTTATCCCGTTCAAACACCGCTTTATTAATTTAACTAATTATTATTAGTCTTACAAATCTTGACAAAGGAATGAAATATTTGTTTTATTGTTTTGTTTTTCTTTCCAATCATCTACAAAGTATAATCTTCACTCAATCATAGCTGAGAAACCTGATAGATCAATCCGACAAATACTCTCTGTTCTATTCCCCTTTTTATGCCCTTTAGTCAACAGGTTTGGGACTATTTGGATCACTCATTGCCGATAAAAATATAGCATTATTGGATGACCCAGCATCAATTCGTCAGCCTTTATCCCCTTCAAACACCGCTTTATTGATTTAACTAATAATTATTAGTCTTACAAATCTTGACAAAGGAATGAAATATTTGTTTATTGTTTTGTTTTTCTTTCCAATCATCTACAAAGTATTTATCTTCACTCAACCATAGCTGAGGAAACCTGATAGATCAATCCCACAAAATACTCTCTGTGCTATTCCCCTGTTTATGCCCGTTGGTCAACAGGTTTCTGGCTATTTGGATTACTCATTGCCCATAAAAATATCAGCATTATTGGATAACCCAGTATCAATTCATCAGCCTTTATCTCCTTCAAACACCGCTTTATTGATTTAACTAATTATTATTAGTCTTACAAATCTTGACAAAGCAATGAAATATTTGTTTTTTGTTTTGTTTTTCTTTCCAATCATCTACAAAGTATATATCTTCACTCAACCATAGCTGAGGAAACCTGATAGATCAATCCGACAAAATACTCTCTGTGCTATTCCCCTGTTTACGTCCTTTAGTCAACAGGTTTGGGACTATTTGGATCTTTGGATTGCCCATAAAAATATCAGCATTATTGGATGACCCCACATTAATTCGTCACAAACAACCTTTTATCCCCCTTCAAATACGGCTCTATTGATTGAATTGTTATTTGTCTTTCAAATCTTGACAAAAGAATGAAATATTTATTACTTGCTTTGTTTCTCGTTCCAATTTTCCACAAAGTTTTGATATGTATCTTGACTTAACCATAGCTGAGAAAAACTGAGAGATCAATCCCCGAAATACCCTCTCAATGTGCCTACTAATGATAGAAACCAATGAGTCAGATCCAGAATATATCAGAATATAAAATCATAATGTCTCAAAGTACCTTTAAGTGCTGACGTAACTTCGGAGAAAAAATGACTGTCCCAAATCACGTGAGTAAAAAGGTTGTCCCAGACCGCGTGTTTAGTGGCCAGATATTCCATTGAAGACAATTTTAAATCATTCTTGTCAAGATCTTTCATTTACTTCGCCCAATTATGTTATTGTCAGATAATTTCACTTAGTTGCCCACTCCAGTATGTGTAGTTGTCAAAATTGTGTAACTCTCGATTTATGATCATTGAAACTGTCTTTGGGCGAAGCTAAAAGAAAGGCAAAATCCCTTTGTGTTCACTGATAAGCTCTTTCAGAACTATTTTTCATCAAAATTCTTCGTTACCCAACGACAACTGATATATTTCAATCAAAACAACGTCCTATCACATTCAAAATTACTTTACTGAACCTGCTAGTCTCGCTACTTGTAATAACAAATGACATGTTTGCTCCTTATTTTATTGGTAGTTCTAATATTCCGACAACACTGTCTGACCATTCTACCACCAACACTGTTTGGCATCATCAAATTTCTATTTATTGTGTTGAAAATGTATATTTGAACGTTTAATTACCTCTATCTATTTTTTCTGATTCTTTATTCCATATAACGGCATATCTAAATAATTATTTCAGAGGTTTTGAATGAATCGCAGTCAATTGAAATAAAATGACAGTGACGAAATTGGAAATGGGAGTAACACATTCTCTAAACACATGAAAGCAGCTTTCATGAGTTCGCAGCGTTTGTTGGTCAGTACTTTCATGACTTCGCAGATATGGTCCAGCGTTTGTTAGTCAGACCCCGAGTGTTCCATATTTTTATTGACGAGATTTTACCAAGTTTTGGTTGCTAAATATTGTAAGGCCATTTCTCAAGATGACACGATATTGATCTGCGACTCTCTGTTCAGTAACTTGAAGCTCTGGATACTCACGACTCTTGATGGAGTATTTAGCGATATCCAGTCTTGTCCTGGCCAAGGTTCGTAACTCTGTAAAACGTGTGCATTATAAATTCATTCATGGCGCTAGTCCATTTTATGCGCTGCCTTTTCAGACCCGCTTGAGTGAGCGCTGGCTGTTGATCCTGCGCAACACTTTCTCCGGGTGGAGTTCGCGTTTGACTCCGTTGGTGATGGTCACGTTGTTGTTGTGACTGTATTGGTGAGTGGTGTTGTGGTTTTTCTGGTTCTTGGGCTGTAGCTCTTTGGGGGGCAGGGGCCCGCCTTCTCAGCACCCTGCGACCGACGTCCCGCATGCTGTCATATCCAGCGCCGGCTCTAGACATGCCCTGGCGATCCCCAGGCAGCAGCACTTTTCCGTTATCATTGTATTATTATTGTTTGATTCTTGCTAGGAACAAGGTCTGTCAAGTGTCATAAAAACTGACTAAAACAAATGTATGTCGCGGCAAAGTCTAACGTTCACATCTACAAGTTTTGGAGTTTAAATTAAGTTTAAATTGCCGTTATAAATTCATTCATTTAGCTTCTTTTTATTTGTAAGCAGCTTATTCGCAGTTTATCGAATAATTTACTTCCACATGTGTTTGTCAGGGCAGAATTGGTGTAAATAGTTTTGAACACACTTTTATCTTCAATATCAATGACATCTTTTCTTTCTTTACTCAAAACATTTATATATACTTTCATTGCTTTCTCTATTTTATTATCAATTTTGTTATCTTTTCCGTAGTTATTGACACTGTCCTGTAGTCAGAAATACAGCTGATTAATTAAATTTCATGTTTTTTTAATTCAAAGATATTATACGAAAACCCTTACATTACTGCCAGCTCTATTAAATATATTTAACTGTTGTTTGTATGTTATTAAACTGTTGTTCATTTATTCATAAGTTGCAGAATATTGTAAAGTATCTACAATAGTATTATTAGTTTTCAAAAAAAAAGTACTTTACTAAAATTTTTACACTTGGATAGCTACAAGTTTCTTCTAAACATTCCTCTTTATCCTAGATTTTAACATACACACCCCTTACATTTATTTTTGTTAGTTTTGATCAAATTGTATTTTATACATAAATTGAATTCACTCTTGAGATGCATTTATTTATCAATGTTGTTGGTTGTCTGTTTAATTTTTAATCAATATGTATATCTAATCAAGTGAATTTATGGAATTTATATTAGACTAACAACATTGGGAAGTATTTGCCAATGAAAATGTAAGTTTTAACATCAAATGTCATGCTTGAGAAATTAGTGTAAATTGCTTAATTTGTACATTGTTATACACAAGTTATTAAATAAGGGTTTTTGATAAACAATGTATTTGTCCAATTCCCAAAATTATGTATTCCCAATTAATATGTTCTCAAAAGAATGGTAATATATTTAATATGTTGACTTGATCGGTTACATTTGACATCTATGTCTTTCAGGAAAAGAAAACACAGGAATTGCGAGGTGATAGTGATAATATGGAAGGACTGCAGGCTTGGATACTCAGGCTGTTCTTTAGAAATTCCTAGATAACTGAATATAACATCTAAACATATCACTAGGGATGAAACGATACGATTAAGTACAAGTACATACTCGATACTTTTCTCCGATACCAAGTACCGGTCAAAAGCAATGGGTAACTATACTCATTGCTCAACATACTTTACTCACTGTTCAAAAGTACTCATGTACCCATGTGAATGTCACTATTTCATTTAAACATTGATAAATATTGCATTCTTAAATTTTTAGAGCATACCCTTCTGGAGGTAGCCTCCAGTAACGAAATGTCATGCCACGGATAGAAAGGGAGGACAATAAAGACTCAGATATAGAGGCTATTTCACTCGATTGGTAGGTGGAGCCAATGAGCTTATTGGATGCAGTTCCCAATCGAGTGAAATAGCCTCTTACCCTCGATATTGCCATCTCTTTCTAGCGTTGCCACGATTGTTCGCGTTCAGTGGATGTTAACCATAGAGGTATTATTCTGTAGAGCAAGTGAAGTAGCGAAATTCATGTAATAACAATAGAAAGAGAAAGAGAATAAGCGGGTTGTTCCAGATTGGTCAGTGTCAGTGGTGACGCCTATAACTTCGACTATTGGTAGGGTAGAGACATAGCAAGCGCTCCCTGATATTGTCTTTCTCTTTCTATTGTTATTACACTGCCACTTACAGTAAAGTCCATACCTAATTCACTCTACAGTATAATACCTCTATGGTGTTAACACTGTTAACCCATAGACAAGAAGATAGATAAGCAAATCTGTGTTGAAAAATGTGTCATAAAATAACACATGTAGCGCCTCTCGTCATTGCCACATGAACTAAAAATGAGCAATTATTTAATTTTATGCTACAGAAACCTGTAAACATGCTCAAAAGGAACCTACACACGACCCACGTTTCTTGCTTCCCAGTATTCCCAATAGAGGTCCACATTACCAAAAGAAATACAATTTTCAAAATTGAAACTTTTATTTGAAATATAAATACAATTCAATGTTCAGTTATAAACATGTTTTACAACTATATATGTGTATACATTTCATTTTTTCAAAGAAATATATATATATATATATATATATATATATATATATATATATATATATATATAGATAAGAAGTTTCTAATCTAAAATGAACTTGACGTTTTTTGATAGGATAGAAGTAAATTGTTCTTTGTAAAAAATTAAGTTATTAAGATTTTCTTCATGAGAATTGCAGAGAGAATGCCCATTTTTTACTGAAATCACATATCACAAAAACCGCATATACCAAAGTTTCAAATCTAATATTCTCTCAAATAAGGAAAAATAAACAGTAAGATTGGATATGATCATGAATGTCTGAATTAATGTAGAACTTAAAGAGATGATCTGAAAAAATGAAGGTACTGAGAAATACAAATGATAAGCTCAGTATATTTGTGAGAACCATACATAGACTCAAATGATTTAGAAAAGATGCTTTAGTTTTGCATGGGTTCTTTTAGGACATAACTAAACACCAATGACAAATATTAACCTTAACTGCACAAATAATACTGTACAATATTAATTTACTATAAAAATTAAGCAATACATATAACATAATTGGTTAGACAATGACAATAAATCATATGAACTTAAATCTAAACAAAGTATTAAGAATTAAAGAAAATATATTTGTTTTACCTACTTTTAGCATTATACTAAAATTGTTTTGTGAAATGCTTTCCCTGGATAGGTGAAACAATGAAGAAGAATTTTCAGAAAATCCATGAGAATTACTGAAGAACTGAATGAAAGTTTTAAAAATTAAGAAAATAATGCAGTCCTTTCACAGTTATTGCAAGAAGTGAAATCTAAACTAAAGAATTGAATATAAATATTTGAATTAACATACAAATAAACTTCCCTTGGGCTTTAACTTTTGATTTCTTACTTGAGTAAAATGAAAGTTATAGATGGACTATTAAAATTCTTTAAATCCCTAATTCAGATGTCCTGTTTGTATGAGCAGTAAACGTCACTTGACTCTCATTTTGGTTGTGCTTCCTGCAATTCTCTTCCTCTTCAACAACTTTTTCTTAAATCTATGTCAATTGGGATGGATGACACACTTGTTCCTAATTATTTTCTTTTTTCACACTAAAATATATCTAGACATTATGAAATGCAATAAATTATTATTAAAATGCTTACCCTCGTATTGTTCAAAGCTCTTATGTGCTGAAAGTTCCATCACTTCTTCAACTCCAGATTGTAAGCAATCCTGTTCAAACAGCCTCTTTCTTTGAAACTGCACATGCACTGAATCATAGGTGGTAGAGGCAGTAGAAGAACCTTGATTTGGGATGTTGATATCATTTTCATCATAACTATTGGCTTCTTGGATCATCATATGATAAAATGGTCTCCTGGACTTCTCTCATAACCATTTAATAATCTGCCATGTACATCTCAAACTGTGCTTTATACACTGTCCTATGACATATGCCTCTCAAAAGAATATTTTCATTATGGTTCCTCTGTCGCCATATATCCTGCAATATATACCTAAACGGTATCGAGTAAAAGTATCGATACCTTGGTGGTGTCGTTTTATCCCTACATATCACGTTAGCATGTTTAACGGTTATTTTTATGTTTTTTTTGGGGGGGGGAATAATACCACAATCGAAATATAAACCTGTATATTAAAAGAAAATCCAAACGTTTCAAAGTCGATTCTGACTTCGTTGTCAATGACTTTAAAATATGTATTAAAAATGTAAATTGCAAATTGAAAGTTGGATTTATGACATTTAAGTTGACATAAGATTTTTTTAGCACAAAAAATTCTAAAAATCATGTATTATAGTTAAACAGCTTTCAAGATGGAAGAATTTGAAAGAGTTGTCTTTAAAATTTATAAGTGGCGTTCCTAGGTACGACTTTGTTATAAGATATAATGCATTCGCCAAAAATGCGATCAAAGAATTCTGCTGTTTCAGTGATTCCATTAACGTCATAAGTGAAAACCTAAGAAAACCGTATGAACTATCCCGGTACTGGCTTGTTCAAAAGGAGATGACCATTAATAGGTAATTTTTTCCTTAATTGTCGGTTACCAGATACGATTAAATTCTACAAAAGTAGAAGCGGTATAATTCTCTTCATTCAAAAGAATTAAGGCGGACTCTTTTATTTTTTGTTTGTGTTAAGTTGTTCTTTGTGAAGCATAGTTGAATTGTCAAATTGTAATTTATGGCCTAGATTCTGAGCATGTTCACAAATTTTCGATTTTTGAAATTGTCGTTTTTTTATGTAATTCTTGTGTTCGTTTATTCGTACGTTTAATGGTCTCGACGTTTCTGCATAAAATTTATTGCATCCGCAAGGAATCTTGTATATGCAGTTTTTGAGCTCTGAGTTTTGTTGGTTGGTTTTGTTTTCGATATTACTGATTTTAGTTAGTAAATCCTATGAGGTAACAAAACTAGCTGCTCGTAGGCTGGTATATACTTACAAACTAACCACTAACTAACTAACTAACTAAAATTAAACTAATTGGTATTAAAAAAATTTTATTGTACTTATATATATATTAAGTTGTCCATAACACAACAGTTAGGATACCCTAATTACTTTCATAAGTTTAAGTTTTATTTTAACTTATTTACCTGTTTATTTTCTGTTGCCATTGTTTTAAGTTTATTTGGTAAAATTTAAATCTTACTATTGCTCTATAGTAACTATTCTTGGCGCTGGCAGTTTTACTTCTGTTAGGGATTTGAACGGTTTAATGTTGAGTGGGTATTTTTGTTATTATATGCTCCTCCCCATTTAGTGAAACCATCATTTTTAACCGACTTCCAAAAAGGAAAAGATTATCAATTCGTCGCATTTGTTTTTTGTACGTATGTTATCTGATTTCTTTTCCTGTAGTGAACCCTTTTGAATGAATATGGTTTTGTTTAATAGAGTATATATCCGGATTGGTGAAACTTCAAATTTTGGACAAAAATTCTATTGGTAAAGTGATGAAATTTGTGAATGAACACATGAGTGCATGGAAATTGACCAATATCCCTAACATATTGGTCGATTTTTCGAAAACTCCTTATGGATGTGTATAGTTTTTAAACGTTTAATCTATTAAAGAAGATCCCTAAGTGATCTCATATACTTTTCTGAGACGTGCAACTTGCAGTTTTGCACAAAATCAACGAAAATTCCAAAATTATTATCAAAAATTTCATCGAAATGACATAATGGACATTTCCTGAGAAATATTTTAATTCCAACGTAATAGTGCGGAAATTTTAGGCACTGGAAGTTTTAATTGAGAATTTGAAAATTTTCTATGTACATCTCAAGCATATAGGTAGTAAAGCATAGTATTTTCGGCTCCTTAAATCAATGAGTACCAAGCTCGTTTTGTTTCTATACCAGGCAAATACCTATTTAAAAGACAATTTTTCCATTTTGCGAAGACGGTTGTCACAATCTCCCGGCTTAATAGAAAATTCAGTGACAACACATGTCAAACTCTAAACTGCTATTTGGTGCGTTCATACACAGGGTGTTTAGTTATAGCAAACAAAATCACAAAATAAAGTGATAGAAGGAGTTGCATTTATATCAGGATTGAAATATAGGACGGAGTAGAATGACAGTGGTCCATAGGCAGCCGTATATACAGGAAGGTTGGAATATAGGGTGGAGTGGACGTTTGGTGGTATAAAAATGTTGGAAAAAATGTGGAATTAAAATTATATAGGGTGACTTAAAATATGTTATATGATGTGGACGTAAATAAATCATATATAGGATTGTTGAAATATATGCTGGAGTTGATTTATATTTAAATAGTTTGATTAAAAATTTATTTATTTTATAGCCCATAAGAAGTTGCATAAAGTGTGGGGATGAATTAATATTACATAGGGCGATAATATAAAATGTTAAAAATGAAATAATATATGGGGTAGCCCACAAAGATTTATATACGAAGGTTGAAATATAGGAAGGATCTGACTCCCTACATATAGGATTGATTCTACCCCATCCTATAATTTACAGAAGGCAGCTAACAAATTTATGCTTGTCCGTGGGCAGTCGTATGTACAGGGTGGTTGGTACATAGGGTGAAGTGGAATTATCTATAGTTATACAGAGTTGTCAAAAAAAGTTGAAAAAAGTTACATGGCGTGGTCCATACGGCATAAATATATTTTGGGATTATTAAGTCAACGCCTAATAGTACATTTTATTGGTAAACATTTACCTGCCAATTTAAATGAAAATGTATCATTGTGTAATGTTGAGGGTTTCGGTCTTACCTGGTCCTATCTATTAAGGTTATTCATACATAATAAAAAATAAAGAATGAAAACTACATGAGTTAAAAAAAAACTAAAAAGTAGAAAATAAAACATTTGAAAAATATATATAACCGACTTCTACCTATAACTAAAAAGCTGAAAATAATTATAACAAAATACAACTCTAGCAAATATATAACACATTCAATGTTGTTAGCTACCTACCTAGGAAGTAAAAAATGTAAACATTAAAAGGTACTCATTCTGTACAAATTAATTACCTACCAATCTAGTATATTTTTGAAATCGGTGCCAAACAATAATCAAGTTGATAAAGTAGTAGATAAGTACGGAATGCAGGATATTAGATTTACTTTGACTTTTATTTGATTTTGACATAACTTTTTACATTAAATATCATTTGCTTCTCCATTTTTCGACATGCAAATTAGCAATTTGGACAAAGATAAATATTTTACATAAAATTGTAAAGATTTAAATCTGTAGAAGATATTGTAAATAATTCTAAAATAATAACGGCCCGAAAAGCCCATTCTACAACCTAAATAAAACGCTTATTATACCTTTTGTCCTATTTATTTTCAACCGCCTTATTTAAATAAAGTTTTGTTTGAGCGCATATAACGAGTATATATGCTCAATTCTGCCTTTTCCGGATTTGAACCGCATTTTTTTTTTCGAATTTATTGCCATTGCCGTTCTCATTTGGGTATACAGGGTGTCCCGGAACGGCATTTTATCTGGCATTTTAGAGAAAAATGTTTCAAACAAAACTTATAGGATTCGTCCCTGGCTATCGAGTAGTGACCTTGAATTTGAACTTGACCTTGACCTTCAAGGTCATTTCAAGGTCAAGTTGATTTTTTCAAATGGGACAACATATTTCTGACCTCGGAAATGGAAAGACCGGATAATTTTACGTTCAACTATGTCCTTGACCATTTTTGAAACATGACCTCTGGTTGTCAGTAAAGATCAAGTCAAGGTCAAGAACAACTTCGTTGCGTAGCTCGTCAAATATGGGTTTTAAAAAAAATTTCAAGAATTAAGGTTTAGGATTTTTCCACGGCAATGCGATGCTTTGTATGGATTTGACCTTGATATTGACCTTCGAGGTCAGTTCAAGGTCAAATGCAATTTTAAACAGGCAAGTCCTATTTTTTATGCCGAACATGAAAAGAGAGGAAATTTTCAGATGCTAATATGGCCGTGACCATTTTTTTAATTTGACCTTGACGATCAGGACTGGATTAACTTCGGCATAAAAAATAGGACTTGCCTGTTTAAAAATGCATTTAACCTTGAACTGATCTCGAAGGTCAACGTCAAGGTCAAATCCATACTAAGCATCGCATTGCCGTGGAAAAATCCTAAACCTTAGTTCTTGAAAAAAAATTTTAAAACCCATATTTGACGACCTACGCAATGAAGTTGTTCTTGACCTTGACTTGACCTTTACTGACAATCAGAGGTCAAGTTTTAAAAATGGTCAAGGACATATTTGAAAGTAAAATTTTCCGATCTTTCCATTTCCGAGGTCAGAAATATGTTGTCCCATTTGAAAAAATCGACTTGACCTTGAAATGACCTTGAAGGTCAAGGTCAAGGTCAAATTGAAGGTCACAATTCGATAGCCAGGGACGAATCCTATAAGTTTTGTTTGAAACATTTTTCTCTAAAATGCGTTCCCGCCGAGATGAAATGCCGTTCCGGGACTTTTGGGACACCCTGTATATGCATGTTAATAGGGATTTTTTGGTTCATTTTAATGAATTCTATACATAGCAGAAGTTTGGCACCCTGTATAGTGCCTTAAACACCTTGGTGGAGAAAACAGAACGGAAAATTAAACCTATAATATCTAATATATGTAAAATGGATTAAAAATAATATTAACTACATAATAATTTATTGAACAAATTTAGTTATCTAAACTAATAGGTATATTAAAAACTTACAATAAACTGTAACATTACATTACAAATAAATTAATAATTACGAAACTAGGTATTAATTCTACAATATTTGCTTGATTATCTAATTCCATCTTTAATGAAATGCCGATTTTTCTGCAAAAAAGCTCAAAAATATCACTGTTCTTACTCTGATTGGGAGAGACGTTTCTTAATGGCCCAAATGACATCCTCAGTCATTTTGTAGTGAGAATCCATTAACTTCTTAGTAGTATCAGTCTCATCAGAAAAACCACCTTCTAGTAAGGCCAACCACACGATTTTGTCGCACGTTAGCTCTTGGAGAATCTGTTTTTTGTAATTTACGAACCATTTTTTTATGTTGTTCTCGTTTATAAGGCTAGAAGGTATGTGAATTACTTCGTCTGGCTTACATCCCCTGAATTCACATTCAAATGGGGCTCTGAACACAAGCTGAACGGTAACGGATGGTGAGCTGATTTGGTATTGATCTGACAGTTGCAGTGACACTACTTTTGCGCTTTTCCAATAGTAAACTCTCGCCATTTTGTACAGAAATCTGAAAACAAATTTAGTAAAATTTACAATTTGAAATAAGGAACTAATAATACTATTTTACCGAAAATCAATGAACGCAAGACAAAATATGGCTTTTAGTAAGACCGTCTTCAGTTGCACTTCCCTCAAGTTAATGAAATCTACAATAATTGTTTAGTTTTCTCTGAAACTCCTAGATGGCAATGCTCATTTCGGGTTAAAATTTTAAATAATGATTTAAATACTATCCTACAAATTTTAACTTTAAGTTTATACAAAATGAATTTTAAAATATCGTTGCTCTAAAAAGCCGTTAACTGCAAAATTATTATTTATTAAAGAAAAATTATATTTATTATAGTTATGCCAAATAGCAAGGGTTTCATGTAATTTTATAACTCAATCTGACTTCTTTAATTATTTTTCTTGCCTTTTGTTATGCTTTAGGACTTATTTTGATCGTATATAGTTTTTGGACAATTTATAAGGAGCACATTTTTGGAGAAATAGTTAGGAAGAAATAGGAGAAAATGTTATTCTTTTGAACAAAAAAATTTTTTTAGCAACAAAAATTTAAAAATATTGCCCACAAAATTTTTTAATGATTTTTTGGGAACCGAAAAAATTTTTGCCAAGGAAAATTGTTTTGACCCCAAATTTTTTTTTACCACAAAAATTTGGATTTTTTTGGGTCCATAAAAATTTTTAGATAGGAAATTTTCTTTTTGGATCACGAAATTTTTTTGATTTTTTTGGGTTCAAAAATTTGTTTTTTTCGAGACAATTTTTTGTAACTACAAAAATTTTGATATTTTTACCACAAAAATTTTTTGGCACATGCTCTCTTATTGAACACTTGATTTTTTTAAATTAATTATTCATTCAGTTTTATAAAACTAACTAGATTGAATATGACAAACGTGAATAATTAATTATTAATAAGCAATGATCATGATACCAAGTACGTATCGACAACAAGGTCATGAAAAAATACAAAAAGTCATACACTAACATAATTTTAATTGGTAGAAGCTTTGTATTATGCCTTTCCTTTATTCAAAACATATTTAAACTCGAATGTATTTATGCAGCTGTTTCTGTCATATTTATACTAAATCTCGTGATTATAGCCTTGTGAATATTAAACACTTTTATATTATTTGACCCTTGCGGACTTAAATAGTTAAGGAGACCCCCCCCCCGTCTCCTTACCTATTTGTCCTCATCGTTAGGTTGGTGCATAAGTAGGAAATAAAATACTAACCACGGATCAAAACACATTAAGAGAGAAAACATCTACATGTAAAAATCCTAGTCCTCCTAGTTGGTGTTTAGGCAATAGGCAAGCAGCTGACACTGACACAAATAGAAAAAACCCTAAAACTAGGCTTAGAATAGTACGGTTTTTACCAAAATCGACTGCTGTAATGAAAACGGACTTTAATATTTGGAATTTGTCACAACAAGAAATAAGAACAAAGGTTGAGATATTCTAAATGAAACAGTGAAACAAAAACTACATTTTCCTGCTGTAACTGCAACCAAGAATAAAGGAATAATATAAGTATAGTGTATAGTGACGTCAGTAGAAAAAAAAACACTATAAAGTACCAAATAGGCCATAATTGGAAAATTATAACATTGGAGTACTTATCTGAATGCTAGAATTGATGAAGAAACTATACAGGAGGTAGTAGATCCTTATAATGAAAATGTTAGAAAAGATAATGAGGAATGAGGGTAGTTATCTACCAGGCATCTACGAGGGCTGCCGTTTATATTTCGGGATTGGACAACCCTAGTGTTGCAATCTGACAAATGACAGCTCTATCGTAAAGTTTGACATTTTTGAGGTTATACGTACTCAGAAGGTTTTGACATACGAGTGATATGTGCTGTTTACACTAAGTTAAAGGATTCATCTCGGCCAAAAAATGGAATTAAATCGTGAACATTTTCGTGCGATTATTTTTTACAAGAGTGCATGGATGAACTTAATTTAATTTTTGGCGATGAAATTCCATCAAGGACCACTGTTTATCGATGGTATGGTGAATTCAATCGATGTCGTAGTTCACTCCAAGACGAATTTCGTAAACGTCGTCCAAAAACAGTTGTTTTTCCGGAAACCATTGATGCTGTGCGCGAACTGATATTGCAAGATCGTCATGTGACCTATCGTGAGATTGAGTCAAACTTACGCATTAGTGGGACCAGCATAGATTCAATATTGCATAAACATTTGAATGTCAAAAAAGTTTGTTCAATCGTTCAAAAAAAGGCTCGTGTCGATTGGTCGAAAGAAAAACTAAAAAAATACGATCGCGGTGCTTCAAAACACGTTTATGACATAGTGACAGGTGATGAATCGTGGATTTATGCGTATGAGCCCGAAAGTAAACAGCAGTCGACTGTATAGGTGTTTCAAGATGAGCCGAATCCAACAAAAGTTGTTCGCGCACGAAGCACTTCCAGACAAATGATCGCCTGTTTTTTCGGAAAAACTGGACATGTCGCAACCGTACAACTAGAACAACGCAGAACAGTCAATTCTAAGTGGTACACAACCATTTGCTTGCCAGTTTTCTTCCAAGAAATGAGGAAAACCAACCGCCGAAGACGGATCACTCTTGACCACGACAATGCGAGCTCTCACACATCGGCTCAAACAACTGCATTTTTGACCACTCAAAACATCGATTTGAAGAGACATCCGCCGTATAGTCCTGACTTGACACCAAATGACTTCTTTTTATTCCAGTACATAAAAAACAAACTGAGAGGTCAACGTTTTTCGACACCTGAAGAAACGGTTGTTGCGTTCAGAATGCATGTTTTGGAGATACCTCAATCAGAGTGGAAAAAGTGCTTCGACAATTGGTTCAAACGCATGCAAAAGTGTATAGATCTTCATGGGGAATATTTTGAAAAACAATAAAGCGATTTTCGATGATTAATATTTGTTTTTGTTCTCTAATCCCGAAATATAAAAGGCACCCCTTGTATTACTCTCAGCAGGTTTAAGTAGATAATTATGTACAAAGTTGAACCAGTTTTTTTCGCATGAGAACTCCAGACCTCTAGTGTAGTAAATATCTGTCAACAACAGGCACATAAAATAATGAACGTATATTTTAAATATACAGAGATCCACACTTATACATGGAAATGGGAGAAACCTAGGAAATCCACCATTTAATTATAACGTCAGACCGAATAAATATACCTGACGTCGGAGTATACAGATCTGCAAATGTGGAACTGAAAAAATCAACAACATCGGAACACCACAATACTATTTAGTCCGTTTTAACAAAGAAAGTGGAAAAATACTATACAGAGCTTTGACAAATTACTCCCTCAATAATATAGATATGAAACAAATGAAATAAAAATTAAACGAAAGCATGCATCAAGCAACAAAAGGTGCCATAGGACATATAACTAGAGAGAGGAAAGAACAGAAACAAAACAGATAGACTCCGATAGGTTCTGTAGTTCTGTATGAGATGTTTTCAATAGAGAACGACATATTCTATCTCAACATGCTATATTGGACCAGTAGGTAGACTCTAATAGGTTCCAAATTGGCCTTTATCTAGCCAATTTTCTTTAGATAGACTCCATACAAAAGATTACAGATCCTATAGTTCTGTATCGGACATCATTAGATGTCTTTAATAGGGAACGACATATTCTAACTCAACATGCTATATTGGACCAGTAGGTAGACTTTAATAGGTTCAAAATTGGTCTTTATCTAGTCAATTTTCTTTAGATAGACTGCATACAAAAGATTACAGATCCTGTAGTTCTGTATGGGACATCATTAGATGTCTTTAATAGGGAACGACATATTCTAACTCAACATGCTATATTGGACCAGTAGGTAGACTTTAATAGGTTCAAAATTGGTCTTTATCTAGTCAATTTTCTTTAGATAGACTGCATACAAAAGATTACAGATCCTGTAGTTCTGTATGGGACATCATTAGATGTCTTTAATAGGGAACGACATATTCTAACTCAACATGCTATATTGGACCAGTAGGTAGACTTTAATAGGTTCAAAATTGGTCTTTATCTAGTCAATTTTCTTTAGATAGACTGCATACAAAAGATTACAGATCCTGTAGTTCTGTATGGGACATCATTAGATGTCTTCAATAGGGAACGACATATTCTAACTCAACATGCTATATTGGACCAGTAGGTAGACTCTAATAGGTTCAAAATTGGTCTTTATCTAGTCAATTTTCTTTAGATAGACTCTATACAAAAGATTACAGATCCTATAGTTCTGTATGGGACATTAGATGTCTTCAATAGGGAACGATATATTCTAACTCAACATGATATATTGAACCAGTAGGTAGACTCTAATGGTTCAAAATTGGTCTTTATCTAGTCAATTTTCTTTAGATAGACTCTATACAAAAGATTACAGATCCTATAGTTCTGTATGGGACATTAGATGTCTTCAATAGGGAACGATATATTCTAACTCAACATGATATATTGAACCAGTAGGTAGACTCTAATGGTTCAAAATTGGTCTTTATCTAGCCAATTTTCTTTAGATAGACTGCATACAAAAGATTACAGATCCTGTAGTTCTGTATGGGACATTAGATGTCTTCAATATGGAACGACATATTCTAACCCAACATGCTATATTGGACCAGTAGGTAGACTTTAATAGGTTCAAAATTGGTCTTTATCTAGCCAATTTTCTTTAGATAGACTGCATACAAAAGATTACAGATGCTGTAGTTCTGTATGGGACTTTAGATGTCTTCAATAGGGAACGACATATTCTAACTCAACATGCTATATTGGACCAGTAGGTAGACTTTAATAGGTTCAAAATTGGTCTTTATCTAGCCAATTTTCTTTAGATAGACTGCATACAAAAGATTACAGATGCTGTAGTTCTGTATGGGACTTTAGATGTCTTCAATAGGGAACGACATATTCTAACTCAACATGCTATATTGGACCAGTAGGTAGACTTTAATAGGTTCAAAATTGGTCTTTATCTAGCCAATTTTCTTTAGATAGACTGCATACAAAAGATTACAAATCCTGTAGTTCTGTATAGGCCATCATTAGATGTCTTCATGGTCTTTAGAGATGCCGGCATTTTCCACTTCCATGTATAAGTAAAGACCTCTGTATATTTGAAATACCCGTTTATTATTCTTTGTGCTTGTTGTTGACATATATCTACTCTAGAGGTCTGGAGTTCTCATGCGATGACACTGGTTCAACTTTCTGTATAATTACCCTGCTGACAGTAATAGATACCTAATAGATTACTACCCTCATTCCTCATTATTTTTTCTACCATTTTCATTATAAGGATCTACTACCTCCTGTATAGTTTCTTTACCAATTCTAGCATTCAGATAAGTACTCCAGTATTATTATTTCCCAGTTATAGTCTATATGGGATAATATGTCATTTGGTATTTTATAGTGTTTTTTTTTTTGTACAGACTATACATGTGTATTTAATTTCCCAAATGTTGGATGCTGTTTCTTTATTCTTTGTTTCAGTTACAGCAATTAAATCTAGTTTTTGTTTATGTGTTTATCTCTATCTTTGTTCTTATTCCGTGTGGTGAGACGTTTCAGTAATTAAAGTGCGTTTTCAATACAGCAGTCGATTTTGGTAAAAACTATTCTAAGGTATAGTTCTAGGATTTTTCTTTACTATTTGTCCCAGTGCCGGTTACTTGCCCAACTACGAACTAGGGGGACTAGGATTTTTACATTTCGGTGTTTGCTTCCTTAATCTGTTTTGATCGGTGAATAGTATCTTATTTTCTTCCTATACACCGATCTACCTGATGAGAACATATAGATAAGGAGGTCCTCCCCCCAGTCAAGTCCACATGGGTCAAATAATATAAAAGTGTTTAATATTCACAAGGCTATAATCACGAGATTTAGTATAAATATGACAGAAACAGCTGCATAAATCCATCGAGTTTTGAATAAATGAAACGGCATAATACGAAGCTCCTACAAATTAAAATTATGTCAATGTATGACATTTTGTGTTTTTTAACGACCTTTTTGTCGATACGCAGTTGGTGGTATGATCAATGCTTATTAATAATTAATTATTCACGTTTGTCATATTCAGTCTACTTATTTTTATACAACTGCATGAATAATTAATTTAAAAAATCAAGTGTTCAAGGAGAGAACATGTTTGTATGTACGGATGATTTCAATTTGAATTCAATGTAATGATATTTGTACTAGGACATAAATGTCGTTACATTTTCCAATTTTAAATATTTTGCAAAGACATTTTAAAAGCAGAAGCTTTGTAGATATACACATAAATGGTCAAAATTTACTACAAGAACGGTACTGACATGGTTCGTAACTTTCATGATTTCTCAATAAACCAATAAATTCGGGCTGTTCTCTTTCTTAAGTCTTTGATCCTATGAGGGGATCAAGGATTTCAGGCAAGTTATATCCCACCAAAGTCTTCATTTGGGTTATCTATCTTCAGGGGCGGATCCAGACACGTGATTTCGGGGGATCTTTTTACTAAATTTAACTAAATATAATTTTGAAGTCAGATTTCTTGGCCTATTATATTAAGAATAAACGTTCTAAGGTTTAGACCTATGGAAGTTACCGTCTTCTTCGTTTTGATATTAAATTTACTAACTTTGAAGCTCCCATCCTGCGTAGATCCGCCCATGCTTATTTTTGAAGCAAGTGACGTGAATGAAAAATGAAATCAACAGTTTGCATTGAATTTGATATAAATATCTTGGTCTACACAGATGATCAGTATGGGGATCTCGGAAACTAGCGGAGATAGAGCAATGGTTAAATTGGGAAAGATTTGCAGTTTTACTGGACCAATTTAATGACACTTTCTGATAAAATCATAGCTTACTACATATTTTGAAAAAACGAAATTCTGTCGATTTAGTCAAATCCCTCTAGCTCCTTTGTTTTTGATTTTATAAAAAAGTGTAAATATCAAAATTGAAGGGAATTGTATCCCGAATATGATTGTCATGTCCTCGTTAGCGAGAAAGCTCTTGTTTTCGAGATATGACACAAATTTATATTTTTTAGAATGGAAACCATAGTTGGCTATGACCTCAAAAAATCGGACATTTATAGAACTTTTCAAAGATATAAAACTCGATATATTTATTCATAAAAATAACGGAGCTATGGATGCTTTTCTCTCTTATTTTCACTTTTAACGTAGGTAGCCATGAAAAAGATAGTTTGTGCTTTGATGTTTCCCATTTGAGAGTAATTCCATTAGTAGTACTGAACTGACAGTCGATATTGACAAGTTTTCGTGATAAAATGGAATATCTAACGAAGAAAAACTGAATATGGTGGAATGTTATATCATATGCCATAAAAATTCAGTTCGTGCAGCTGAGGAATACTTTCATAGATATTTTAATCGGCGTCAAACTGCTCTATGTACATTTAAGTGGCTTTCCGATAGTTTACGCAGATATGAATCTTTTACTAAACCACCAAAGGAACGTAATCAAATTAACGAAGCAGCACAAATAAATGTTTTGGCAATGGTAAATCAAAATCCATCTACATCAACTCGTGAGATTGCGGCAGAAGCTGGCACATCTCAACGAACTGTAGTTATGGTACTGAAAGCGAACATCGACGTATTTTGTTTGGTACGTGGACATGTGCCTTCACAATCCACAGTTTCCATTAAAGGTGTTATGGTCAGATAAAACTAGATTTATTAACTGCAGTATGTTTAATACCGAATGAGCATATCTGGGCTAAAGAAAACCATTTCCATGTAGAACAAAGACGACCCAAGATAAAATTTGGATTTAATGTTTGGTGTGGTATCATAGGATCTGGGGCATTTTATCTATGACGAATCACTTACTGAGGAGTGGTTCCAACATGATGGAGCACCTGTTCATAACTGTTTATTAATAAGACAACACTTAGATAATATCTATCAAAACTTTTGGATAGAAAGAAATGGCCCACGCGAATGGCCACACTGGTCTCCCGATTTGGCATTTATAGACATCTATTTATGGGGTGCGCTAAAAGACAAAGTATACAAAAGAAAGTATGAGTCAGTTGGTGACCTAAGGGAGGCGGTATTACAAGCAATTGAAGAAATTGATAGGCGGTCTGTGAGGAAAGCGGTATTGTCAATCTTAAAAAGATGCAATTTTTGTCTAAATAACAATGGTGAACTTCTCGAACATAAATTGTAACCATTGTTATGTACTTTAATTTCTTAAGTTTTAAGTAAGTACTTACTTATTTAGTTTTGTCGTTATATCTAATATACCTAATAAAAAAATCGTTCAATGTTTTTTAGAATAGTTATTAATAAATCAATCTATTTCATGGCTAACTACGTTAAAAGTGAAAATAAAAGAGAAAAGCATCCATAACTCCGTTATTTTTATGAATAACTCTATCGAGTATTATATCGTTGAAAAGATCTAAAAATGTCCGATTTTTTGAGGTCATAGCCAACTATAGTTTCCATTCAAAAAAAAGATAAGTTTGTGTCATATCTCGAACACGAGAGCTATCACGCAAACGAAGACATGACAATCATATTCGGGATACAATTCCCTTCAATTTTGATATTTACACTTTTTTATAAAATCGTAAACAAAGGTGCTAGAGGGATTTGACTAAATTGACAGAATTTCGTTTTTTCAAAATATCTAGTAAGCCATAACTTTTTAAAAAAATCCGAAAGTGTCATTAAATTGGGCCAGTAAAACTGCAAATCATTCCCAATTTAACCATTGCTCTATCTCCGCTAGTTTCCGAGATCCCCATACTGATCATAAAAAAACTCACCTTGTAGTTAACAAACAACCAAAACGAACAAAGAAAAACTAAGTAAATTGTAGCTGAACAACATTAATTAATATATATTCACCTGTATATATGTCTTCAATAAAATAACATTCTGCACAAAATCACTTGCTAAGAAGGACTCCAGCCAACAGTAGAACCACACATGTACTGTCAATTGTTCCTCAGTCAATTCGTGTTATCACCACATACATAATCGATTACTAAATTAAAGAATTTATGATATTTGATCGGTTTGAAATAAAGATATAATACAAGATAATAAATTTTATCTTTTTAAATGTATTGTTTACTTGAAACTGAATGAGAATTATAAATCAATTAAAACCGATGATGATTTAAATAGAAACAGTAACTGTAACAAATTGATATTCAAGGTCTGGGTTATGACTGACGACTTGAAAAGCTAAATAAAAACAATAGAAGTTAGTAAACAATTGATCGGTAAAAGGTATGATTAATCGATTTCTGAATTTTAATAAACACTAATACTTTGACTTTGTTGTACAGGGTGAGCCAAATTTAATGCTTTTACGGGGTACCACAGTGTCATATCGATTATAAGTGTCGACAGATCATTTTCGATCTGATAATCAATTACCCGCACATATTTCACATCGCTTTATTAATGAATGAAGATTTTACATACCTACCCGATCCACAGATCCGATTTCCTGCCAGTATTCCTAACTAGGCTAGGAAATGTCCAGAATGCCGTTAATTTTTTTGTGTAGGACACATGTCATTAAATTTACTATATTACCGTTTCATTCGATTTTGAGATGACCTCATAAAGGTCAGGATCAAGGCCATACTCAAAGTAATATCTGATTTTCGTAACAGATAATAATATGCTTTATTTAAAAGTCTAACAATGACCTCAACATTACCTTCGTGGTTTTGATGAATGTCATATCAGAGCATAACCATTTCCCCGATTTGCATTTTCGGGGTGGAAAATAACTACCCAGGTAAAAAAATGGCCCGTCTTGACACTACCTTGAAGGCTATGGTCAAGGTCGTGCGTAAACTCTTCCAGTCTACCGAATCCCGGGAACAAAAATATGGGTCCAATATTAGAAATGGATTTGAGCTTCAAAAACACTTTCTTCTAAATCATAGCCATAGCCAGGTTCAATGTAAAAAAAAACAGAGTGCTTAAAAACATGGAGCCAATTGTTGTGACCTTCTCAAGGGCGTATCCAGACACGTTCTTCCGGGGGGGATTGTATGTTTGGGGGGGGGGGGCGAACTTGTACTGAATTTACCATAATATAGTTTTAAACCCATATTTCTTGGACTGGTACATATTACAACTAACTTTCTTCTAAGGCTCTTGGAGTTAAGGTTACCTCGTTTTAAAATTAAATTTACTAACTTTGAGTCTCACGGTGGGGGCGATCGCCCCCCCCTTGGATCCGCCCGTGGTCCTTCCACGAATAAAATTTGAATTCATTGTCAGTTATTTCACTGTTTCTATACTTTCAGATACTGTATGTATTGAGGATAATGAGTATGTATGTAAATTTTTCTTTCGATTTTGTATGATGACATTTACCAAAACGACATGGTCATTGTGAATTTAATGTACATTTCCCTTGTTTGACATTGTAAATGTTAGTCACGCAACATTTGTGAAGATTATGGACGAAACAATCAATTGTGCTAGCGCTGCACTACATACAATATGTTATACACTAGGATGGAGTACCTCTCAGACCGATTACGATTATTTTTTTATTCCACGCTAAATCAAAACGTGGCTAAGCCCATGGCGCCTAACTAGTTTTTCTGTACTTTTTAGTGATTAGTTCAATACTTTTCAACTTTGAACCAGATTTCCAAAACATAACCTCAAACATAACCTTAAAGTAAAAGACTGACTCTGTTCCAAATGTATGGGGATAATCTTTGTATTATATAGCATACATTTTTATATTTGATTTCATACATTTTTCTATGTTTTTATGTGATTTTGTATACAGTGAGCACGCGTGGATTGGAAAAAATTCATTTAAAATTCAGGTGTTGGTTTTTTGGAAAAACGCTCTGGCACGTCGGTTTTTGTGATGATAAACTCATTTATACAGGGTGGGACAGAAATAATTTACGACAATCAACTTCATTTTTACAAATGGAAACACTTGTTTTTTATTTTGTTTTTGAATTCTGCATGTACAATGTCCTATTCTGAAAATTAACAATTATTTAAAAAATTGTATTTATTTCAAAATTGAAGAAAACAAAAATAACAACATATCAAATTAAATGTTCAAATTGTTGACCATTAACTGCCTGAGAATACCTAAGACGGTTTTCAAATTCTCGTAACACTTCATTTGGTGTTTGTGGCAGGATTCGTTGTATTTAGGCCCTAATTCTATTCTTTAATTCCTCCATATTTTCCGGCTTATTGAAGTAGATTTTCGATTTCACGTAACCCCAAAGATAAAAATCTAAGGGGCTTAGATCTAGAGACCTAGCTGGCCATTCGATATTACCTCCCCTTCCGATCCATCTATTTGGAAAAAGATAGCCAAGATAATCTCGCACTGTTCGCGAATAGTGTGGGGGCGCTCCATCCTGTTAAAACCATACCGAATCTGCCAGTATATTGGGGTTTTTACCAGTGAGTAATTATACATGGAGGGAGCCTCAGTATACAATCCCATGTATTAAAATACGGATAAAATTAGGACTTCAATTCCTTTGTTCTGGCCACTGTGGATCTCTCATTGGTTATCAAATAGCTACGTAGAACTGTAATTGGGTTGCGTTCTTTCAGATCATCACGTGACTTTCTTTGTCTTGCGGTCGAAATAGTCGATCAATAATCCGAGTGAAATACACCGTTGCCAGATCTAAAAAAATATTCATGAAGAAACCAGTGCTGTGCTGGGATAGCTATTAGATTTGTAATAGTTTCTTACGGTATTACGTTATTTTCATATTTAAGATAAATGTATTACAATATGAGCTTCATTTAAAAAAAGTGAAAAAATGGAAAAAACTGCCCTCTGGCATAAGGAAAATGTAATTATTAGAAGGGGAGATGATATAATGTTAATTGTTTAAATGTAAAATATGCTAATTACTTTTAATACTCTGGGTTTATAGACTAATAAACCATAATTTTGACTATTAAGAAGATATAACCTGACCTTTATTGAACTGAAATTGCATTAAATTATGGGATTTTAATCTTCCTGGAACAATATTAGCATACCCATACTTCAGTATTGTTTAATATAATTATATAGTATATATATATATATATTATATAGTATATATATATATTATATAGTATCTTCATAATTATCACATTTCCGGATTATTAGCGTGAAAACCCAGGGTATTAACAGCAATTTACCTAATTTGTGTTCATAAAAATAAGTACTAGGTATATGATATATTTGACAATTTTTGATTTTAGTAGTCATCTACTTTTCTTTACGAACGTTCGTATAACTTATTCTATACATTTTTTGTTTACTAAATTGTGTTCAGAATGGTTGGAAGGTGCTGTGTAAAAAATTGTCGGTCAGCGGATAATAGTGAGGATACTAAAGATTTAAGTTATCACAGGTTTGTTGGTTATTTTTTCTAACATTAATTCTAGTAGAATGGAAAAGATTGAAGGCTCAGTTTAAAAAACAAAATTTTTGCAAGTTGATAAGATGTAACCGGTGAAGGTTATTCATAATTACTGTTTTGTCCTAAATTATTTGTGAAAATATTAGTTGAATATTCACACTTGAATATTGCGAAAACGAAATACTATTAACTGAGAAATTTCAAGATTTGATTTATTTGTTTTAGTTTATAATTCGGTAATTTAAAAAGTTTTTTAAATAGTATTAATTTTCAACATTCGACTAAACATATAATTGTTAAACATTATGTATTATATTATCTAAATTATAGAATTGTGTGGTATTGAATAACAAAATCTAACTAATCTTGCAAGGGAATATATTCTTTTAACTTAAAATCGTACAAGTGAATTGCTGTATAATTCTAAATGATTAATATTTCATGGTTTATTAATAACATTGCATGAATGAAAATTTAAAATGAAAGGAAACATAGATAATGACCTTCCAGTTTGGATAAATTTTAAGAACGCATGAAATAATTGCAACCTGGCAACTATGGAAAGTCTGTCATATAAAATTGGATGAAGGTCCTTCGGCGCCGAAAGCCCATTGGGCGAACTAAGATCACGCCTACTTTTCGCATTTTTTAATGCTAAGGCTCCCTCCAGATGTATTTACTCACTGGTTTTTACCATTCGGGTAAAATTCTGTTAAACAGGATATTACGTCATTTGGTAATAGGTTTAAATACTTTTTCGAGTTAAGTGTTCCCTTAATAAAAAAAGAACCCACAATTGAAGTACCCACAATTCCGGCCCATTCGTTAACTTTCTTGGAAAACTGTGTATCACTCTCCACAATCCAATGTGGGTTTTCTGATGCCCAATATCGAAAATTTTGCCTGAACTATTTTACTTGAAAAGTGCGGGTTGGCATTGCATCTATCCATCAATATTTCGAAAAATTCTAGTCACGGGTCCAAATCATCTTTAGTAAGTACCTGAACTAAATGAACTTTGTATGGGTGCCATTTATTTCTATGGAAGCATTTTAGAACAGAAGATTTACTTATTGACTGTTCTGCGACTACTTGACTAGTGGATTTGTGAGGATATTCTTGTAAATCGAGCAAAACATTTAATGGTGTATCTTCTGGAAGATGTTTGGTTTTGCAATTGTTTCTTAATTCTAGAAACTTTTTATCTATTTTACTAACTACCGATCGGGTAATTCCTATCATCGTCAAAAATTCTATTCGTTGCTTATCAGTTAAACGCGCCATGCTTTGAAACTTTGCAATTGCACTTGACAACTGCTTATTTGAAGTAAGATTATAGTACAGTTTCTATGGAAATAAACAAGTGTTAAAAACTCCAGCATTAAAAAAAGTGTTTCCATTCATGCGCCAAATATCGCCAACAATCATAAAAACCTGACGTAAATAAATATGTTCAAACCAACAAACACGCTATTTTTTACGTTTTTTCTTAATTTTAGAAAGACATGTAATTTTTTTAATCACTGTTAATTTTCGGTATGTGATGTAGCGTACAAGAAAAATACTTAGAATTCAATGCAGAATTCAAAAATAAAATAAAAAACAAATGTTTCCAGTTGAAGAAATGAAGTAGATTGTCGCAAATTATTTCTGGCCCACCTTGTATAAATGAGTTTATCATCACAAAAACCACAGTCGAAAAACAATCCGACCTGTTCGAGCGTTTTCCAAAAAAACAACCTGAATTTTAAATGAGTTTGTTCCAACCCACGCGTCCTTCATGTATTATGTGTTTGAGGTTAGGATTTTGGAATCTGGTTGAAAATTGGGATCTATTATTACATGATAATTTAACATGTTTTATCACTCTCAGATAAAAGAATTTTGATTACTTTTCAATATCGATTCGTAACACCAGATGGTGAATGATATGGGCAGAAAAGCTATTTAACCCTTTGGGACACAATTTTTTATATCTTCGTAATTTTTTTCCTAATATATATAACATTTTAGTGACTATTATACATTATTAGTTGGTATATAATAGTGGCATTCATACGTCACAATGGAATTTTTGAACGGGAGATATTTGTCCCAGAGGGGTGATAAAAAGATTAGTTCAACTTCAAAAAACATTCTAGATAAAAGGAATAGGTTTTGTCAACTTAGGATATATGGTACAGGGTGAAATACTATTTGCACAATCCTATATCGCACATTTGACATATAGTTGTTCTTTTTTCTTTACCCAGTCCTGAACAGCGCGCGCCCTGCCGTCTTTTTGGTGTCTCAATTGTCATATGTTCATCTACATTTTTCAATATCTTCGCCTTCCTCGAAGGTCTTTTTTACAGCAGTTTGTTCTTTCCCTATTGCAATTAAATCTTCTGCTAATGAAAATTACAAGTCTAGTAAGCCTGATGAGCATAACACGTTTTCTGGATATGTTGCAGCTTCTACATCATCTCTAATATCTTCAAATCTGTCTTGTTCTACGCGTTGGACACATTCACGGACGATGGTGCTTATGAAGCAAGTTCATCAGAACCATTGGAAGGCTGAGACGACTGATCTGGCTCAGCACTGTTATGAGACGGATCTTGTTCTGGTAGCGAATCTTCTGACTCTGTTTCTGTTATTTCTTCTGAAGATATTTCGTCCAAATTGTCAGCCAAGTTTTGCAACTCATCAGGGGACAAATATTTTCTGGCCACGCTAAAAAGTACCAGTGGGATATTATTAAGACGCGAGATGTAAGACCGACATCTAGGATTTTCAAGAGAATCAGCACACAGAGATTCCGAATCTGGAGCCGTTCCGTGTAGTTGCTGTTCTCCCTTAACTCCTAGGACAGAATGTCACGATAAAATTTTCAGGTTACCTCACCTGTCAGAAAATTTTATCGTGACATTCTGTCCTAGGAGTTAAGGGAGAACAGCAACTACACGGAACGGCTCCAGATTCGGAATCTCTGTGTGCTCATTCTCTTGAAAATCCTAGATGTCGGTCTTACATCTCGCGTCTTCAAATTTAACGAAATGCATCAAATGCATAAAGAAGTGTTCGAGAGGACATTCAATTGTGGGAAGCGCAACTGATGAAGGTTCCCTAACCAGAAACAATATATATTATATTTATATATAATATATATTGTCTTGCGTACAAAGGAATGACACCTCGAAGAGAGTATTGGATATTATTAAACCATTTAACAAACTATGCTCTCTAAAATATGAGTTTATAACAAATGTAATTGCTAAACAAAAAACTTACCCTGAAAAAAACACATGAAAATCCTTATTTTGATTGCTAAAAGTGTAAAAATCAAATCGGACACGTGCCTTATAGTGTCTTTTTATGAACAAACTGAAAGCTCACAACGTTGCCACCTTTATCAAAAAGCTTCGGTATAACACGTTTTCTTCAAAAAAACCATTACAGTCTATTTCCAATATAAAACGGGGATATAAGGCACAGTAAGACAACTTCAATTAGTCCCTGGGTTCTATGTGTCCCATTGGGGCCCAAAGGGTTAAAAAAATTCTATATAGATAAATCAAAATTTCATATCTAGATTATAAAATTAAATATATTTAAACAAGAATAAAAATGACATTGTAGGCTTTAATTGCGAGAGGCTAGAATTTTCCCATTATTTCCACTGTGTGACGTGCAGTGTAATAAATAAAAATTTTTGGTATTCAAGTTCAGAATACTGTCGGATCCCCCCCTAAATCATCAGAATGGTATACTTTTTTAGTGTTTATTGTGCTAAAATCAACCTTCATTGACGTCATAATAGCCCCCCTCACCTCAAACGAGATCAAGCCCTCCAAATGACATATTTATGTAGATAATAAAAAGTAAAAATAAAAACAAAACTTTATCGTACACTTTATTTAAACAATGCTTAATAAGTAACATAAAACACAGCATTACATAAAGAAAAAAAAAAGAAATAAAAAAAAAACATAATGTATAAGAATCCTCCGATTGTAGTAATTTTTTCTAACCTGACAACTACTACAAGAAATTAGGATAAAATTCTGACAAAGAAAAACCAAATAATCAGTTGAACCGAGACTAGTGACCGTTTCGTGAAAAGGCACATATAAATACATTTCAACAGCTGTTCCTCATCACCTTAGTCGAATAAAAAATAAATAAAAACTAAATTCTACATAAAGAACTAAATTAACTGCAATAATTAGAAACAACAAGACGAGTGAGCAGCCATAAGTGTATCACATAACGAACTCAGTTATCAAAATTTACATCTCAAAGATGATAAAATGGGGAGAACTAAAAACATTTGCAACATAACGGTTTACGTTTTGGTATGTATCGAATCAGTATCCTTTGATGTATGCTGACAGATGTTTCTTCTCTTCTTCAGAGAGACCATTCTTCAATGTTCGTCGAACTGAAAATACAAATAACAATAGTTAAAAATTATATCATGAACCTATTTTTTGGTACACACCAATATTACACACTCTAGTTTTAGTAGGTGCACTTAAAAGAAGCAAGTTTAGGGATTTATTTTCTGAAAGTTTTCCATATAGGCCGCAAATACGACAGAACTGATTCAAATAACAGGTACCTTCATAATTTTCACACAGTCAGCATCCAAATCATAAAACAACTTTTAAAACATTTGTTATAGAAGTTCCATAATGACGTCTTAACTAGCTCCTTTTTATGAGCTCAGAATTCAGAGCTCTTAATGAATTCATGAATGCGAAGTCAATTTTCTGATGTCTAAATGAATGTCTTTTGTTGAATACTTTTTAAACATTTTTTTTCAGCTTATATAGTATCATTTTTTCTTTCTTATAACTGAAATCAGATCATTAACTCAGTCGGAAGTCAAAATAAAGACGTTAAATTAAGTACTTGACAAACGGATTTGTTTTTAATGCCCAGTGTCAAATTTTAATCCTAAAAGGACTAAATTTAGCAAATTCGCTTCGTATGATAAAATTAATTACGATAAATTTATTTTATGTGCTTCCCAAAATTGTAATAGACTTTGTTATTTAAAAACTAATATTTTTATCTGAATAGTATTTTTAAAAGAAACGGTTACATTTTTTTGAAAGCCAAAACGTTAATTAATTTAAAAAATGTAGAAAATTACCCGATTTACTCAAGACTACTTTTGATTGTTATTGGGAATACATGGTCCAATTTTAAATTTATTAGAGCAAATTAAATATCAAAAAAGCTCTTTGCATATCTGATAATAACAAATCATTCACTTTTGTTTCGTTGATTCATTCTTCAAATTAAAAACGCAAATTATCAAGTTAAAAAATTATGTATTCAGTTTATATTATTAAATATATGAATCTTATAATAATAAATTTTAATATTATGAAATAAATCAAAATAATATCAACGCGCCATCTTACGTTGAAATTAATAAAGTCTGGTGTAGACATTTTGTATGATCTGTGTGTACAATAACGCTTCTTTTTTCTGTGCAAAGTATCGTGAATAATATTCTGTATAAAAAACAAAGATGGTAATTATCATATTATATAAACAGTATATTTATGAAAAAATCTTAAATTATGAAATATTAATATCTAGATAAACATTGCATAGTGCAATCTATAACCTTACATATGTTTTTGCTAATGTAAATTTCTTATTCTTTCAGGATTTTTTGTTGCGTTTTCTGGTAGTTGGTGTGCCACTATCCCAGAGTCATGGATAAACATAGATGAGAAAATAATTACGTGGCCTCATAAAAAAATTAACTAGCAAAAAAAGCAGAAAATACTTTTTAATTATGAACAGTTTATATTACAGCAGTAAAAAGTAAAAAGCGTGGGATGCATTTCACTATATTTGCATAACTTTTTGCTTTCTACTACTGTAATATAAACTTTTCATAATACAAGGCCGTAGCCAGCGGGGGGGCTCGGGGGGGATGAACCCCCTCGAAATTTGGGACTGAAGACTCAATTTTAACGATTTAACAATATTTTTTCACAAGAATATATTTTTTTCCATACATTTCTTATATACTGGAGGTACATGAACTTTTTCGGTCCTAGTCAAGCCATCCATCATCAAAAAAAAAAATCACCCCCCCCCCCGAAATTTTTTTCTGGTTACGGTCTTGCATAATTAAAAAGCATTTTCTGCTTTTTAGTTCGGTTTAGTATTAAAGCGTATTTTTTAGTTTTTTAAACTATACTTATTTATACTTATATGAGTTATATTATGAAATAATACAAGTAACCAATATACTGTCGAGCTGATTACCATTATGATTAAAATAAATAAATAAAATTGGATTTTATTCTGAACAAATTGTTAAAATTCTTCAATTATATCAAGCATTTGTTTATATTGGGTTTGGACATTTTATTAAAAATAGAATCTTAAATAATAATTATTTTTAAACATTTCAAATGCATGAAATATTTTGGTATTGTAAATTGACTTATAGCGTATGCATAAAAATCGATTTAAATATTTCAAACATTTAGCAAATTAATACAACTACATTTCAGAGCATAAATAAAATGTCAATAATCGATATATTTATCCTGCCAATTCAGATCTAGAAAAATAATTGTAAAAGAAATCATATTTCAGACTACCCACTTAATTTTTAACTCATTTTAGAGACCTCAAAAAAAAATTCATTACGAAGTCATCCAGTGAATTCAGTTACAAGAGCTCTTCATTTATTCATTTTTGCAAGTTCAGCAAAAGAGCCCTTTGAGAGCGCTATTTCATGAGATCTTAAAGTCTACGTTAAGTGGCGCACTGAAGTTCTTTAAAACGTCATTCAGTCGTAGGATCTGACGTCCAAATCATAACGGACTAAGTTAAGACTTCATTTTGCTATCTGGACAGCTTCATATTCACCTGGTTTTCAACTAAAGAGGTTTTAGTATACTGCCAGCAAGGTCAATTAAGACTAACCCCCAAGCTTTGTTATTTTCTCCTACTATTTACTTCGAGGATACCCAATATAATTTAGATTGAACTTCACATTCTATTCTATTGAATTATATTGGGTCTAGTCTCGTAAATAAAAAGAGGGAGCTCTTAAAAATAATAAATAGGTTATTTCAATCATTTCTAAGATCCTTGGTCCTTTCCATATAAAATAAAAGTGTCGTCGCAGGACAGATTTTTGTGTCTGCGCGATAAAATAGTAAGATCAGAGTGGGTTGAATCCTGCCCCTGGAAGATGTTTTTATTATTTTGGGAACAGATGGTGAAAACATTTCTAATTTTTTACTCTAACTAAAAGACCACCACAGTTTGAGCCCCACGTTGTATTGAGCGATGGTCGATTTTGTGACACAGGCTAAGCAAATGTCCAGTGCTTTATCGGGAACAAAGCCTGACTTCAGGGCCTGTCTGATAAGATGCCTGCCACCAGGGAACGGTTTTTCCAGAGGGGGTGTGGGGTCCCGCTAAAAGAGAGTAGTTAACGCAAATTCGGAGAAATAATTTATTTAAACAATTAAAACTGGCAAAAATATATTTTTTGAAGGAATCGAGATCTTGTCAATGGAAAACTTGTATAAAATTGGAAAAATGAGGGCCTGATAGTGGCATTTTCCAGCGAGAAAAGTTCTGGGAAAATTGATTTACTTTCAAAAATTCATAATTTTGTTGTATTAAAAAGTAAAAGATTAATTTTCCGCAAAATGACAGCTTATGAGGTTACAGTTAATTATTCTCAAGATAAGTATTGCGAAATAAATGGTTTTTCCAGGTATTGCATTTTAAACAATTTGTGGATATCTTACAAACTGTATCATATTAACCAAGCTCTTTCTATTGGAATGTTACTTGGATCTTTTAAACGTTCGTAAAATTAATTTCAATTTGTCTATCTTAGATTTAAAATGGTTGCTTATATTGCATTACATGCATAAGTTCGTGACAGGTGGGGGTCGAAGCTATTTAAGGGGAATTTGCGCAAACCTGGTTGCTCATTATTAGGGGCTAAGAGTCATTTACATGTTCCGTATATTCATATAGTAGAAGATGACATTATTTTAGGCAACAATGAATGAATTCGTTCTAAATCTGTCATTAATAAGAAAAGTGTTGACTATTAAAACGCAGAATAATCCAAAAATTAATAGCCATGCTCTTATAAATGTGTGGTTTTAGTTAGTTTAGCATTATCAAAAACTGTAACAAAAATCAAAGCATCAAAAGCCATGCACTAACCAATCACAAATGCTCAATTTCGTCAAACCCAACATACCATATAATAAATTATGCTGAATCTCTATTGGCAAACGGATTATTCTCTCTCGTTCGTGAACGCTTGACTGCCCACAATAAATATAATTGCTTGTTACATATATTTTAGGATATTGTATTCAAGTCATTAAAATAATATATACAAAGACATAAATTACGTCAAAAGTTTTTCTATATTATCTGAATTTATTAAATAATGGAGGAAATAGTTGACCCAAGTGGAACAATGACGAAGAAGTAAAATAATAAACAGTTATGGCTAGGATTATTATTACAATGGGACGTGTTTTGTTACAAATATTTGACTAACTGTTTGAGAATAGAGGATATTTACATACAAAGGCAAATTTAGTTAAAAAATATTCTAATACACCCAATAACGTAAAAATGAGTCATCACGATTTGAATAATTTCGTGTTTTTACATTGTAAAGTGACACATGATTTATTTTTAGGTCTGAGACTTTTTGTAAGACAGCAAGGGCTCTGTTAACGATCAAAATCTCTTGGAGACATAACTATAAATATGATAACTAGAGAATAGTCAGAATAATATAATAATAATAATTTTTTGCAGGCATTAAGAATAAACTTTAGAATCGTAGAAAAATTATGCCAGTAATAACATATTAGTTAAAGCTGAGAACCGAAAAATCTCCCTCTTACAGTATAACCCTGATGAAACAGTCTTACAGTAAAAGCGAAACGTCGGCACTCATTTGAAGCCAATTTAATTTAATTTAATCAATTAAGTACTGCAGCTTTCATCTATTACTGTTATATTCTTCTATCATTTTTTCAATTCGTGTCATTAAAAGCATTACAATCAGAAGAAATAATTTCTCACATTTGATATTTTTTCAATGGCAGTCCGAGATTTGTTCGATAGGGTTCAAATCCGGTGAACCGGGTGGGCAAGCAAAACCTTAACATGTGCTTCTCGAAGAAATTCCATAACTCAGTGAGCAACAAAACAGTGCGTTGTCTTGGTATGACTGAGCATATTTATAGATAAGAAGTAAAGAAATTTGTTGGACATCATCAGTTGTAATACTGACTCGAATAAAAAAAGGAGACAAGAGCCCTCCAAATCCATCCTTACTCCATCAGGCACATTTTTTAGAAGTATAGAACTTTAAGTTGGCAATACTCTTTTCACCGGCGGCCATCTTGTCAGCTGTCAAGTGATTTCTGTTTAGTTTGGTTTGGCATTTCATCATGAATAGACTGACGCCTGTACAACGCTTCCAAATTGTGCAAATTTATTTTGAAAATCATGGTTCTGTTCGAAATACGTATCGCGCACTACGTCCATTTTACGGCCAACATAATCCTCCATCAGAGCAAGTAATTCGATTAACTATGCAACGTTTTCGCACCACGTTTACTCTAAATGATAATACGCATCAACAGAGATGTCGTTCAGAAGAATCCATTGGTGCTGTAGAGCGTAGCGTAGAGGAAAACCCGAATCAGTCCATCACCAATCTTGCACAGGAATTGGATATGAGCCCATCCACTTTATGGATGATTTTGCGGAAAGATCTTGGTTTGCGTGCTTACAAAATTCAACTCGTGCAAGAATTGAAGCCACACGATCACCTAGCAAGGCGTGAATGGGCCCAAAACAAGACTATTCTCTGTGGGGATACGTGAAGTCGCTAGTCTACGCCGATAAGCCCGAAACGATTGACCACTTGGAAGACAACATTCGCCGCGTTATTGCCGATATACGCCCACAAATGTTCGAAAAAGTCATCGAAACTTGGACCTCCAGATTAGACTACGTCCAAGCAAGCCAATAAAGTAAATTTCATGTCAATTTAAAAAATATATCCTTGTTTTATTCTATTTCAAAGTTCTATACCTCTAAAAAATACCCTATAGTATACGCATAATATCAGCACTACCTTCTTCTTCCAACCTTTTGATTTGAAGCCAAATGATTTTGCAGCGCTAGTTTTCTGACCTTTTGTGTTACAATTCCGTTGACCAATAGGTTTTTTTCGTGTTCCTCCACTTCTGTCTATACAAAACCCATGCATGCAAACATTACCATTCTTCTACTTGTGGTCTTTTCTTTCATTTAATCCAATCTTTCTTTTTCCGTTTGACTTTTCATATCACAACTAATTGAGACACGGACTTTTATTGTATGCAATATCACATTTCACGATAGTTCCAGTCAATTTAAGTTCCAGCAGAGGTCGTGTGTTTCCACGAATCTACTCCATACACATACAATAGGACTGACCGCAGATAACACTTTCACAGCGTAGTTTGGAAATGCTGTAGTTGGGATTTGGCGCCATCGTGTGACGGGAGCAAAAATTAATTAGAAAAAAGCTAATACTAAATTAACGCCGCTGCCGCAAGGTGGCGCCACAACACCGCATCACTTCAGCTCTAGAAACGGCGTATAAAATCTACTCCCTATGAATTGGCAATTGAGCAGAATGTTATAGAATTCTTATTAAACGCAACTCATTTTACTTTTTGTGTAAGTCAAATTACTAATGTCTTTTGTTCAATTCGTTTATTTGGTCGCATTTAGTCTATTTTTACGAGGGCTGCCTTTTATATTTCGGGATTAGAGAACAAAAACAAATATTAATCATCGAAAATCGCTATATTGTTTTTCAAAATATTCCCCATGAAGATCTATACAGTTTTGCATGCGTTTGAACCAATTGTCGAAGCACTTTTTCCACTCTGATTGAGGTATTTCCAAAACATGCATTCTGAACGCAGCAACCACTTCTTCAGGTGTCGAAGAACGTTGACCTCTCAGTGTGTTTTTTGACGTACGGAAATAAAAAGAAGTCATTTGGTGACAACTCAGGGCTATACGGCGGATGACTCATCAAATCGATGTTTTGACAAAAATGCAGTTGTTTGAGCCAATGTGTGAGAGCTCGCATTGTCTTGGTGAAGAGTGATCCGTTCGGCGGTTGGTTTTCCTCATTTCTTGGAATACAACTTGCAAACAAATGGTTGTATACCACTCAGAATTGACTGCTGTGCGTTGTTCTAGTGGTACGGTTGCGACATGTCCAGTTTTTCGGAAAAAAACAGACGATCATTTGCTTGGAAGTGCTTCGTGCGCGAACAACTTTTGTTGGATTCGGCTCATCTTGAAACACCCATATAGTCGATTGCTGTTTACTTTCGGGCTCATAAACGTAAATCCACGATTCATCACCTGTCACTATGTCATAAACGTGTTTTGAAGCACCGCGATCGTATTTTTTGAGCTTTTCTTTCGACCAATCGTCACGAGCCTTTTTTGAACGATTGACAAATTGTGTGGGATCCAACGCGAACAAATTTTTTTGACATCCAAATCTTTTTGCAATATTGAATGTATGCTGGTCCCACTAATGTGTAAGGTTGACTCAATCTCACGATAGGTCACATGACGATCTTGCAATATCAGTTCGCGCACAGCATCAATGGTTTCCGGAACAACAACTGTTTTTGGACGACCTTCACGAAATTCGTCTTGGAGTGAACTACGACCTCGATTGAATTCACCATACCATCGATAAACAGTGTTCCTTGATGGAGTTTCATCGCCAGAAATTAAATTAAGTTCATCCATGCACTCTTGCTGACTTAATCCACGTCGAAAGTTGTAAAAAATAATCGCACGAAAATGTTCACGATTTAATTCCATTTTTTTAGCTGAGATGAGTCCTTTAAGTTACTGTAAACAACACATAGTGTTCGTATGTCAAAAGGTTCTGAGTACGTATAACCTCAAAAATGTCAAACTTTACAGAGCTGTCAGTTGTCAGATTGCAACACTAGGGTTGTCCAATCCCGAAATATAAAAGGCAGCCCTGGTATATCTCGCGTTATTTCTTTGTATAGTGTTTTGCACTCTGCTTGATTCTTAGCTTCAAGATCCCGCTTCTGATCCATTTTCTTCAGAATTACTTCTGTCATCAATTCATTTTTGTTTGCCTTGAGGTTTATGGGACTCTGTCGTGATTTGGGTCCTCTCTTGAGTTGATTCATGTTTATGTGTAGCTCTTTGGTTGTCTTATGTCTGGCTTGAGGTTGTGTTTAATTTAATTTCTAATTTAGTGAAGACTTGATTAGGTTTTGAACTGGTATCGAATCTAGATTTACGGAATTTCTTGCTGATGTGAATATAGTATATCTGGGTACGGACAATCTTCTGGTTTGTGTGTTTGGTGAGGTCTACGTATATAATTTGCTAAGAAATAACTTAAAAAAATGTTGACAATTGCCATCACGGCCAATTTCGGGATAGGGCATACCAACATCTCGATAGACCCTGACAAAATGGTTGGCTTGTTGATAGTTTTGATATCTTCCTACTAAAACATATAGTCTCTTGTGAGATTTTCTTTATCTCCAAACATTGTCCAAAACCCTCTTCATTCTTCTTTAGATTTTGCAGTTACTTTCTCATTTCTTAAAGACAAAAAACAAGTTGTACCAATAAAGTAAAATTTCAACAAATCTAATCTAATTGATGACGCCATCATTGATATATTGATATATTTAACAGTGCAAGATATATTAAGGAAATAACGACTTACGTTACGAAACTAGACTCGTATGAGCAACACTTGGAAAGTGTTTCAGTAATCAATGAAAATTAACTAAAATACTTACGAGATTTTCTATCGGCATGTCTGGTTCGTTTTCTCTCCCTGGGCGCCGTTCTCGGTGAAGGTCCCTTCGTGGCAGTCTTAACAAGGCTCTCAATTATTTCGTCATCACCGTCCGTCAAATTTCCGTTGTTGTTGGTATTTAGAAACGACCTGTTACCATCTCGGCGCGTCCGCCTCCAGGGTAAAGTTCCTTGCATACTATCGACGTCGGACAAGTCGCTGCCCAATAGCTGACGAAGCTCCGCATCCGCTCGGTCTTCTTTTGTTTTGAACTTGCCAACCTAAAACAATAGCATGTAACACTAGAATATACTAGGGCATATTAGAAAAAAACTACAGAGAATATCGTGTATAACATATGGGAACTTTTCAAAATCATATATATGTTGGCCAGACAAACATACACATATGTCCTGGGAGGAATGAACACAAACTGAACATAAAAACAAAATAGATTTTAACTGTTGCAAAGAACTCGCAAACATCGATATCTATAAAATGCGAATTATTAGATAGAGACGAAGTACGTAAACACACTAATGGTCACAGGAATGACCAGGGATTATTACAGTCAAGTAAAGATAACTATATAAGACGCGACTTAAGTTACATACTTTTTGAAAATGTCAAATAAGATTTTGACGAAACGTCTAAGGGAATTCCAACAGGCGAACTGATTTTTTGTAAGCGTTTAAATGAAACGTCCAGTTCTGACCTGATGACTGGAATATATAAAATGTCTGTCTGTATGGAATAATTAATTTATTATTACTTTTAATTAAACTTGTGTATTTATTTTGTAAATCCCTTTAAAGTTTATCCTAATTCTTAACAACATTTATGATTTTTACTTACATCAGTTATCATTTTTCCTCTTGTTTTGTTCCTTTCCCGATGATTGGCTTTCTTTTCTAACTGTTGCAGAACCCTTTCCCTTGTAGTTCTATATTCTAAAGCGAATTCCGATATTACCCTACAAAATTCATTTGGCCTCGTTTCTGATATTTGATGCAGTGGAATGCCTATCCATAACAAAAATTTATGGAACCTGAAAAAAAATTGTATTCTTACATAAACAGTAAATCAAAAATTCAAGAGTATTGTTCAAGTTTTGTCAATTGAAATATTTGACTAATAAAAATAGCTTATCTGAACCAAAAAACGTGACGTGAAAGCATGTAGGGAACATAGAAAAGATTTATGGATATTAGCCATCTTATATGTCTGCTTTGCCGATTACAACAAAACATTTGACAAGGTTACTCCCAATGAGTTACTACAACTTTTATGAGATAAGGATATTAGAATAATATCTTGACAATCAATCTGCTTGTGTTAAAATACGACACGATCGTTCAGGAGAAATAAATATACAACGTGGGGTAACACCACGATGTGCTGTGTCACAACTACTATTTGTAATAAAACTTAATGGAAGATATGCAGACGACACCCTATCAATGACAGACTCACAAGGAGACGTCCGAAGTTTTGCACATCTGGTAGGAGAAAGAAGTGAATATAAAATCACAAGTAATTAAATGAACAACGCGTGGAAAAAGTTAAGAAATATACATATTTTGGTCAAATATTAATAAGAATAATGATAATACAGAATCTACACAGAGTCATGTGCCTGGTTGATGACTCAACAACACTGCGATTGACACAACAACATGTCCAATTACACCACCAGACCACAGATCAGAAACTGCTGAAATGGAAAGAGAAGCCTCTTCATGGAAGACATATAAATGATGTCAACCAAGATTATGTCGACAGTGCAGCGTCGAACTACTGGTTGATCTCTGGTCATATGTTTCCTGAAACGGAAGGCTTTTTATTGGCAATCCAAGATCAAGTAATTCCAACTAAGAACTACCTAAAGTACATCGTTAAAGATCCTTCTATTAACAACGACAGATGCAGGTACGGTTGCCAAACATCTGAATCTATCCAGCATATCACAGGAGGTTGTCAAACGTTCGCTGCAACTGAATACAAAGAACGACACGATGCTGTGGCAAAAATACTTCACCAGGAACTAGCACTGAAACTTGAATTATCACAGTCGGTAAGATTACCATATTATAAATACAAACCAGAGTCTCTCGGAAAACAACTTTAATTGACATAGCAATTCCTAACAACAATAATATAAATATCAAGCAAGCTAGGAAAATAACCAAATATAGAGATTTGGACTTTCAAATAATGACTCAGTGGGATATGAACAACACACGAACTGTACCAATTGTGATGTCAACGACAGGACTAGTCCCAAAACATCTATTAAACAATTTAAAATACCTCGGTCTGGACGAACATCTTTACAAACAAATGCAAAAAGCCGTCCTGTTAGGAACGGCCCGGACGGTGAGGAAATTCATGGGAAACTGCCGCCACGACTTCAACCACGGGCCTGTAAACCTTGCAAGGGCTCCCACAGAGCTAAACCCTTTTGATATCTACGATATATGGGGTTTAGTGAATTTTCTCCTAAAGGCACTCATAGCGTGCCTTAGAGAGAGTGTGATACCATACATTGCATGGTCAAGTCGGGAAATACAGAAGAAATTTGAGAAAGAATTAGACACGTCAGAAGTATACCTCATACAATGCTGAATATCCTAAAGTATCCTTTTTCGATACTACTAAGTAGGATGAAGACTTGTACGCTGAAAGAAGGACATAATTTATAGTACAGAAGCATTTCAAATTTTGGCATATAGGAGAATTCTGATGATAAACTGGGTGAATAAGAATTTAACAGTGTACTTTTGATGCATTGTCAAAAATAAAGAAATATTGAACAGCATAATGATAAAGATGCAGTACTTAAGTGATCTGATAAAAGATAAGCAGTAGAAGAGTTTCTGTAAATAACTGTTCAAGGAAGAACTCAAACAAAAACGAATATAAGAGGAAGACGCATGTCCTGGTTAACTAAGTTGAAAAACGGGTTCCAGAGCAATTTCTTTGCGTTAGTTAGAGCTGCAGCATCAACAAAACAGCTGTGATGATAACCAGCCTTTGCCTAGAAGATGACACTTTAAGAAGAAGAAGAATAACATATTTAAAATTCAATAAAAAAATCCAAATTCTTCATTTAGACAATAAGAAAATATGTAGGCTGTTCTATAATACAAATAATGATATACCTGCTGTTTTTACTCACCTATTAATTATCCGCCTGTGAATTATTCCCAGAATTATTATCCGTTCAGCACAGTCCGATAAAAAGTCAGACATCTTCACTTTCATCATCGTCGATCCATCGTGTTTGGCAATTAACTTCAAATGGTCCCAGGAAGCCTTGCAGTCAGCTTCCAGCCTCTGAATATTTTGGCCTAATTCATCGAAATCAACTTTGGATGCTCTGGTGATAGCTCCAATCTAGAAATTTAAATGAAGAAGTGAAGAAATATAACGTCAGTTGTCTTATCAATGTTTAAAACTAGTTTGTTTAGGTCACACCAGTTTCTAAAAATTTGGGTGATATGAGATCTCGATAAAAGTATCGTCAATGTAGGGCACAAGATTTACGTCCTACAAGTTTATATTGAGAAAATTTATCTCAAATTGGTTGACAGTGTTCATATTCATTGGCGGATCCAGTGGCAGACTAATAGGTTTAATACTCCGGATACAAGATGGAGCTATGGGACTCAATCCTGCGGATACAAGGGGGGTTAAATGGCCCAACTCCCGGATACAAGGGGGGCTAAAGGGCTCAACTACCGGATACAAGGGGCTAAGAGGCTCAACCCCCACCATTTGAACTGTAGTCTTTTTAGTGTTTATTGTGCGAAAATCTACCCCCAGTGGGACGAAGCCCCTCCACCCAGTGAGGTCAATTCCTCCAAGTGAGGTCAAGCCTCTCCCCTAACGACTATCCTGGATCCGCCACTGTTCATATTCACGAGTGCCTCACATTTTGAGACACAAACCTGACCACTACCTCAAAAAATAATTCTATACGGTTACATTCTAAAAAAGTGTTTAAAACAAAATACTTACCTCTGAATACAAATCAGTGGCGTCGGGAAACTTCTCCATGACAATATGACAAAGATGATGTAACAGCGAATGCTTGTGAACAGTATCTTTTACTTCAGGTACTTTAGCAAGATACTCTATTTGAAAACCTTTCACCTCGTTGCCATTCAAAAAGTTTCCAATCGACAATAAGGTACTCAGTATACCTCTAAAAGTCTTATTTACACGCAACACTTCAAAACCCTGCTTAAGATCCATCAGAGGCTCAGCGATCTCCCTTTCAGTATTCTCAAAGTCCAATTTGAACGCCCAAAGTTTCAGTCTGGCTGGTAGCTCCGATATGGAGGCTAGGGTAAGTAGAAACTGTTCAGCGCTACCTAGAGGCAGGTCTGGATTGGCAGCTTGAGCTTCTTGAATTTTCGTTCGCTCTTCCTCTGTCGGAAGCATGGTTAGAAGTTTCTCAATGCCTTCTCGATTCATGATGGTGGCGTCCATTTTGAGTATCGCCGTTTTGATTGACCTGGGCGGTGGTAACTTCGTCATACCAATGTTGATCGCGTTCGAACGTTTGGGATCCAATACGATTATCTCCTTGTTCTTGTTCATCTCTTGTTGTTTCTGAAAACAGATATTTTACGTATTGCCTTTGTCTTAACAAATTCAACATAAACAAGTACGAAAGACTAGAAAGAGAGAAGAAACTTGTCATTCTCCATGCTGTAGAGAAACTATCTGAATTTTAACACAATAGAGAAGATTTTCATGCTAGTATACTTAAGTAGGTATAGATCATGCAATCTATTTCTAAAGATGCAACCACAAGATCCTATAGTCTAAAACATTCCTAGAAGAATGAGATCAGTAATTGTGTAGGATGGTTCCTTGAAAATTGATGGCTATTGAAAAATTAAATAAATGTTCGAATCTGACAAAACTCAGTCGATCTTCAGTTCATATTTAACGCCATGATTCGAAAACAAGTATATATAGACAACTAAACTCGTTGTCTCAGTGCTTCTTGGGAAATAACACCACAGTTTAAAGAAAATTGCTGTATATTCCAAACGTTTCGGGGTCTAGATCAGACCCCGTTGTCAATGGTTAAGAAACTACGGATAAAAAGGAACAATTCTAACATGTAAATTAAAATATTTGACAGTGTGTATTATTTGATTTCTGACGTAACTAAGAGAATTTTATTTGTAATATAGAGGGTACCACAGAAATTTCTAAAGATCATATAATCATAAAGTTCCTTTCAAATTGGAAGAATGTGAAAGGGAGATCTTCATAATTTTATGAGGTCCCCCTAGGTGCGACTTTGTTGTAAGATAATGCATTCGCCAAAAATGCAAGAACTTTGTTTATTCAGTGATCCCATTAAAATCATAAGGGAAAACCTAGGAAAAACCTTATAAACTATCCCGATGTTGGGTTGTTCACAAGGACATGACCATTAGCAATTTCTTCCTTAATCATCGGCAACCAGGAACGACTGAATTATACGGAGGTAGTAGCGATACAATCGTTTTCATTTAACAAAATTAAAGCAGACTCTTTTAGTTTTCTTTTGGTGTTCTGTTCTTCTTTGTGTAATATAATTGAATTTTGAAACTGTATTTTATGACCAAGGTCCCAAGCATGTTCACAAATTTTGGATTTTTCAAATTGTCGTTTTTTTATGCAATTTTTGTGTTCGTTTATTCGAACATTCAGAGGTCTAGAGGTTTCTCCAATATAGCATTTATCACATTCACACGGGATTTTATAAATGCAATTTTTTGTATTTTGAGTTGTGTTATTTGGTTTGATATAATTGATTTTAGTGTATTTCTTGTTTTAAATGATGTTTTGATATTATATCTGTTTCCCACTCTTTTTAGTCTTTCTGATAGACCCTGTATGTATGGCATAGTTATTGTATTAAAGTGATTATCTTGGGAGTCAGTGTTGCTTGGTGAAGTTTGATGTTGGTTGTTTGGTATTCCGTTTTTTAACTCGTTATTAATAAATTTATTTTTACTGAACTTGGATGATTAGAGTTAAAATTGAAATACCTGTTATTATGAGTCGGTTTTCTGTAAACTTCTGTTTCAAATGTCGATTGTGTTTTGGTTATTAAAATGTCTAAGAATGATAATTTATTATTCTGTTCAAGCTCTAGTGTTAACTGAATAGTTTGTTCTGTGTTGTTTATGTCGTTAAGTAATGCATGTAAATCCTCAAGATTATGTTCCCAAATAACGAATAGGTCATCAACATAACGCCACCAACCCAAAGGTTTAATCTGTTTTGAAAAAATTGTTTATTCTTCAAATTTTTCCATAAAAATGTTTACATGCATTACTTAGCGACATAAACAACACAGAACAAACTATTTACACTATTTACACTAGAGCTTGAACAGAATAACAAATTACCATTCTTAGACATTTTAATAACCAAAACACAATCGAGATTTGAAACAGAAGTTTACAGAATCATCCAAGTTCTATAAAAAAAGGTATCATTAAATCTCTATATGACAGAGCAAAAATCAACTGTTCTAATATCAATAAATTCAATGAAGAAAAAACGTTTATAAAAAATGTACTTTTAGCCAATCATTACCCAAATAAATTTATTAATAACGAGTTAAACAAAATGGAATACTAAACAATCCCTAACATCAAACTTCACCAAGCAACACTGACTCCCAAGATAATCACATTAATACAATAACTATAACATACATACAGGGTCTATCAGAAAGACTAACAACAGTGGGAAACAGATATAATATCAAAACATCATTTAAAACAAAAAATACACTAAAATCAATTATATCAATAACCAAACCAAATAACACAACTCAAAATACAAAAAATTGCATTTATAAAATCCCGTGTGAATGTAATAAATTCTATATTGGAGAAACCTCTAGACCTCTGAATGTTCGAATAAACGAACACAAAAATTACATAAAAAACGACAATTTGAAAAATCCAAAATTTGTGAACACTTGGTCATAAAATACAGTTTCAAAATTCAGTTATATTACACAAAGAAGAACACAACACCAAAAAAAAACTAAAAGAGTCTGCTTTAATTTCGTTAAATGAAAACGATTGAATCTTCGTAGAATTCAGTCGTTCCTGGTTGCTGATTATTAAGGAAGAAATTGCTAATGGTCATGTCCTTGCGAACAACCCAATATCGGGATAGTTCATAAGGTTTTTCCAAGGTTTTCCCTTATGATTTTAATGGGATCACTGAATCAACAAAGTTCTTTCGTCGCCTTTTTGGCGAATGCACTATCTTATAACAAAGTCGCACCTAGGAGCGAGACATAAAATTCTGAAGATCTCCCTTTCAAATTCTTCCAATTTGCAAGGAACTTTATGATTATATGATCTAAAAATTTCTGTGCTATCCTGTATATTACAAATAAAATTCTCTTAGTTACGTCAGAAATCAAATAATACATATTGTCAAATATTTTAATTTACATCTTAGAATTGTGCCTTTTTTATCCGTAGTTTCTTAACCATTGACAACGGGGTCTGATCTAGACCCCGAAACATTTGGAATATACAGCAATTTACTTTAAACTGTGGTGTTATTTCCTAAGAAGCACTTAGACATTGAAAAATATGCCAAAAGTATCATTCAGAAAACAATTAAACTCGAGTTATGGCAGTGACGTGTTGACGATCTTTTTGGATCAAGCTAATAACCATATCTATTCACAATGGATATTGTATTGGGAGTAAAAAACATCTCTAAACAAACTCTATACGAATGAGAGCGGGGTTTGAAACAACAAATTAAAACTAAGAACCAACTTAACGTGAACATCAAGGAGCTACAAAAGAAACTTTACACAAAGATCTTAGCTCGCTTATACAAAATAGAAGTCAGAGACCTTGGAGCGGTTGTATCAATATTGAATTTTTTCTGTTCTATATGTAACAGTCTTCCTTTAGAAAATTTCAGATTAAAGATACGGTGAAGGTCACAAATAGATAGTTCCTTGAATAACATACTATATTTTTCCTAAATGTTCTTTCTACATTGTGCCTTTTTCAAGATATTATAACGTGAGGATGTCAAAATGGAATACCCAGTTTATAGAATTGTGGACATAAGAACATTTTAAGAAAAACTAACCACTAAATTCAAAAAATTGTCCTTCTGGGCTTTACAAATTTACTTTTGTTTCAAAAATGATGTGAATGATTAAAAGACCAATAGGCAGATAATAAAAAATCACACAAATTATATTCTTGTCAATTTTAAATGGATGGAACAAAAAACTATTGATGAAAGAAATCGCAACTCCCAGAAGGAAATGTTTAAATTTAATATTGTTTTGGTAAAACACAGATGTTATAGTAAGGAGTTTGGTGAATGTTTTCAAATACAAATAAATTATTAACAAACTTAATAAAAAAATTATACTCTTTGGTATTTTTTATTCAAATTTTAATCGTACTTCTATGTTTTACCAATATTCAAACATCTCATTTTGGGTGTCTTGATTTCTTTGCCGGTGAGTATATATTTTGGAGTTGTATTGAAATGTTGATGATAATGTTGATATTTGGCTAAGGTAGGTAGGTACATATCAAACAATTAATGCAAAAGTCAAAATGCAAACGGGATTGTCATTTTGATCTCAAAAAAACTCACCTCCTGTAGCCAGCCATATGAAGATCACCAAAAGAAAAATTGCTTAATTAAAAATACTTTATACAAAAATGTTATTAAAAGTTGTGTGTAAAACTTAAAGTAAAGGGTGGGCCATCTAACATTTTTTTTTGAACTAGCGGTCATTTTCAACACGGTAACATTTATGTCAGATCTGTTTTGACAGAAAATCAATTTGAACTCTCCCGTGAACGAAAATGGTTGGATAAACGCCTGAACAACGTTGGGAAATACTCAAAAATGATTTCCAAAGTGAGTGTGTTGTTGCCGAATGTGTGCGAAAATGCCATACTTCTATGGGCCGAAAAGAAGCGCCGTCCGCTCCGTAGGTGAGACAATTTGTGAAAAAAGTGCATGAAATTGGTTTGCCATTGACAAATCAATACGTCAACGTGCTCCTACTGTGTGTACACGGGGGAATATTGATGCTGTAGCACAAAGTGTAGGCGAGCACATCAACTCGCCATCGATCGCAAGAATTGCACATTTCGCGCACTTCTTTGAGGAGAATTTTGCATAAAGACCTCGGAATGGCACCGTATAAAGTTCAATTGGTACAGGAGTTGAAGCCAACAGACCATCCAATGCGCTATCGCTTCGCACAATAGCCCAATGAGCACTTGAATGAAGACCCGGAATTTTACCGAAAAATCATCTTTGCGGACGAAGCTCATTTCCACCTCGGTGGATATGTTAACAAGCAAAATTGCCGAATTTGGGGAACGGAAAATCCACATGTGGTCGTTGAGAAGCCAATGCATTCCCGAAGAGTGACTGTTTGATGTGGATTTTGGTCTGGCGGCATTATCGACCCATTTTTCTTTGAAAATGCGGAAGGAGCAGCTGTTACTGTGAATGCCGAACGCTACCGCGCCATGTTGAACGATTTTTTTTCACGGAAATTGATGAATTGGACATGGACGGCATCTGGTTTCAACAGGATGCTGCCACGTGCCACACATCGCGCCCATCAATTGAGCTATGCCACCCTCGATTTGAAAATCGTTTATTTAGCCGTTTTGGAGATGTGAATTGGCCATCAAGAAGCTGCGATTTGACACCGCTGGACTATTACTTGTGGGGCGCTGTTAAAGACAAGTGTTATGCCGATAATCCACAAACAATTGACGCGCTCAAAAATAATATTCGTGCTTGCATTGCCGAAATACAGCCGCATACAATTGAAAATGTATTGAAAAATTGGACCGGCCGAATTAGCTCCTGTGAGGCCAGCCGTGGAAGCCATTTGAATGAAATTGTTTTCCATAAATAACCGGAAGGATTGTACTTTCGAATAAAAAAACCAAATTGAAAAATATTCACTAGTTTTTTTATAGCATTTTCAAAAAAAATGTTAGATGGTCCACCCGTTATATTTTAAACTGTTAAATAGTTGCCATAGAATGCTGGTGACATATTCATATAGAACTAAATATCACAGTATTTTTATTTCTCTGCAGAGGTATGAGAAATCTCCTTTATACAGGGTGATCCATTAAAAATCCCCAATCACTAAACTCTAGATGCTTTAGCCCATTATACTTTATACAAATATTGCAGGCAACCCAGATACAGGATGTGTAAAGCGGATTCTGCTTTTTTCGCGTCATTTTTTTCGAATTACTTTATTTATATATCTGACACCAGCATATGAACAAAGTTTTCCGACGTTTCAGCCACACTTATAAGGGGCTTTTTCACGGATGAGAAAACAAATGTTACTTACCTTGCGGTGACTCCATTCGATTCGTCTTTTTCTCACAAACACACTATGAAACTCCACTTTTTTAAACTGACGCACAAATTGTAAATGAATTAATACTTTGGATCTAGCCAACAAAGAAATAATAATTGGTCACCTGAAATCTCAGGTAAAAGAATTCACGTTGGAAATTGAGTTCGATTGGATTGGGAATCTATTCTAAAATATCATCACGGCTATAAAAAAATCCAAAATAATCCCATTAAGTGTCTCCTACCCTTCTTTTACCTAAAATTTCAGGTGTCCAATTATTATTTCTTTGTTGGCTAGCTCCAAAGTATTCGTTCATTTACAATTTGTGTGTCAGTGTGACAGTAACCTTTAAAAACGTCCATAATACCATTTTCAAAGTGTGTTTGCTAATCCACACCATCCCGAGAATGGCGTCGCCGACCATACTCCCAAGGTAAGTAACATTTGTTCATTTCTTTTCTCCCCTTCAGGGAACAATTGATTACTCATCCATTGTTTTTTTTGAATATTAAAATAAAAAAAGCCCCTTAGCCTGGCGCCCTAAGTGTGTGCGAAACGTCAGAAAACTTTGATCATATACTGGTGTCAGATATGTAAATAAAATATTGCGAAAAAAAAAGATGCGGTCCAAATCCCGGAAAAGCAAAATCAGCAATGACTCTGGCCGCGAAAACCTACGTTCTCACAGGGTGTTTAAAGTTTAAATTATGTTTTAGAATTTCTCAATAGTTTAACAGTATTAGAAAATTAAAATAAATTAAATTCAATATCAAATGGTAATATTTTCAAGAGAATAAATGTTTTAGAATAAGCTGTTGAATCTGTACATGATACTCTTAATTATACCATGTCCTAAATGAATTCTGTTATATAATTTAAATAAATAGTTTGAAGAAGGACACTAACCTTAGTAATCAAATCTTTAGCTCTGGACTCAAACAAATGTTCAAGTTTCTGAGTATCAACAGTAACAGGAACCAATTCATCCCAAATTAGATTGGATTTCAACTTGATCTGACTTATTGGATCATCTCTGACTTCCTTCCAGAACAATTTTACAGTTTTCTTGTTCTTCTTGATCGGTATTTTAGTTTCCAGAGGTTTGGATTGCCTCTGAAGGTTAATTCCGAAAATGGGTGGACTTGGAGCTGAAGGTGGAGTAATTCTGTTGTTGAGGGGAGGTGGTGGGGGTGCTGCTCCCATATCTTTAAGAGGTGGGGGAGGTGGAGGCACGCCGTTTGTGACAGCTGCCGGTGCTAAAATGTCGACTTCGTCATCACTTACTAGATCCGTAAAGTCCATATCACATAAGTTTAATGATCTATTGAGGTTTGCAATCAGTTCTTCCCATCTAAAAGAAAATTTTGGAATAAATGGTTTCAAGCAATTACGAGTAACACTAAAAGTTTCGTACTAACCTTAACTCATTTTCAGACTTCTTGACTTCTGCCTTGGGAATGTTATCGTTGGTAGGACTTTTCAGGATATCAGCTTTGGATTTCGATTTGGCTAAGCCTTCTTTAGCCTTAGAGATGAGTCCGGACATGTCACCTATTCGGTTAATTTTGTTTTCTTCAGAGGGGCTGTGCATGATATTTTGATTTGCTAGTTTTTGAGTGAGATCTTTAACCGTATTTTCTCGTTTGAGTTGTAGCAAAACGTTCTTGTCGTTCTCGTTGGCGTTGTCGTCGTCTTCCGCATTTTGTTGGTTTTCAATCACAGAGTATTTCCAGGGTTGTTTTTCTTCTGAGTCTAGCTTGTTAACTGCATTCATCAGGGGCGTTAGGTCTTTTCGACTTGAAGTTCGGTTAGGGGCGTTACCATTTGATATCCTTTGTTGGTAAGCATTTTGATAGTTGCCTAAAAAACAAAAAAAAATGTTTTCAGTGAACGACATTGAAATTGGAAATCAGGCGTGAGGCTAGTTGCCTCAACGGAGATCGGTCAACAATTTAGATGAATATATTTTACTTTTGATCTTCACTAATGTTGTTCACCATGAATATCTTTCCGAATTTAGAGCATATACTTTCTAGAGGTGGTGGCTAGTGAAATACAAATATCTTATGAGTTTAGAAACACAGAGCTATAAACAGAACAACAGACTATTTCACCTGTACACTCACAATATTCTGTAATACTTGTCATATGTTCAGATTAAATTTTTATATCTTTAAATTACTTCACTTTATCAATCAGTCAAATATCTACTAACGGGTGGGCCATCTAACATTTTTTTTGAAAATGCTATAAAAAAAAACTAGTTAATATTTTTCAATTTGTTTTTTTTTATTCGAAAGTACAATCCTTCCGGTTATTTATGGAAAACAATTTCATTCAAATGGCTTCCACGGCTGGCCTCACAGTAGCTAATTCGGCCGGTCTAACTTTTCTATACATTTTCAATTGTATGCGGCTGTATTTCGGCGATGCAAGCACGAATATTGTTTTTGAGCGCGTCAATTGTTTGTGGATTATCGGCATAACACTTGTCTTTAACAGCGCCCCACAAATAATAGTCCAGCGGTGTCAAATCGCAGCTTCTTGATGGCCAATTCACATCTCCAAAACGGCTAATTAAACGATTTTCAAATCAATTTCCGTGAAAAAAAATCGTTCAACATGGCGCGGTAGCGTTCGCCATTCACAGTAACAGCTGCTCCTTCCTCATTTTCAAAGAAAAGTGGGCCGATGATGCCACCAGACCAAAATCCACAGCAAACAGTCACTTTTTGGGAGTGCATTGGCTTCTCAACGACCACATGTGGATTTTCCGTTCCCCAAATTCGTCAATTTTGCTTGTTAACACATCCACCGAGGTGGAAATGAGCTTCGTCCGCAAAGATGATTTTTCGGTAAAATTCCAGGTCTTCATTCAAATGCTCATTGGCCTATTGTGCGAAGCGATAGCGCATTGGATGGTTTGTTGGCTTCAACTCCTGTACCAATTGAACTTTATACGGTGTGATTTCGAGGTCTTTATGCAAAATTCTCCTCAAAGAAGTGCGCGAAATGTGCAATTCTTGCGACCGATGGCGAGTTGATGTGCTCGGAGTATCAGCCGCACTTTGTGCTACAGCATCAATATTTCCCCGTGTACGTACAGTAGGAGCACGTTGACGTGTTGGTTTGTCAATGAGCAAACCAGTTTCACGCACTTTTTCCACAAATTGTCGCACATACGGAGCGGACGGCGCTTCTTTTCGGCTCATAGAAGTACGACATTTTCGCACACATTCGGCAACAACACACTCACTTTGGAAATAATTTTTGGGTATTTCCCAACGTTGTTCAAGCGTATATCCAACCATTTTCGTTCACGGGAGACTTCAAACTAATTTTCTGTCAAAACAGATAAGACATAAATGTTACCGTGTTGAAAATGACCGCTAGTTAAAAAAAATTAGATGGCCCACCTTTTAGTAGAATTCAAGGAATGTCAAACTTTAAATTGCTCTCTTTATTTCATTTTCTTCCTAAACTATCGCGATATTTGCGCTTTGCTTGCTACTTTCAGAAGGTCAAATGGTGACTGTCGCGTTCTAGGAGCGGGTTCCCACGCACTTTTTGATATTAATTAAGTAAATAACTAATAAGACACATAATTAAAAACTTTATGGTTTACACTTATGATCCCTTCATAGATAAATTCCTAATGAGTGTTGCATCACCTTTTTATAGCTGACAATTATAAAAAAGTTGACAAACTAGTATAACACACTATATATATTATACGACTAGAAGATCAGATTAAAGCACCTACCGTTTTCATTATCTCGCTTGTCTTCACGTAGCAAACACTCTCGTACAAAAGCAACTGATTCTTGCTCTCTCATGAAGCTCCGCTGTCTTTCAGCTCTGTCTCTACGACGTTTCAAAGCAGGAGTGACGCCAGCGTCATAAGCTAAGCAAAAAATTTAAAAGAATGCCACACTTTTAGCAAATGAAAAACAGTTGTACACTCACCTTTATTACTATCTTTGTAGCTACCATTCAAATGGGAGTTGTTCAACTCTGAAGACTGGGAGCTGGAGGATTCATCGTCATCTTCTTTGTTAGTCTGAAGAATATTTTTGTTGTTCCTGTTTTGACCTATATACATCGGAGAATTTCCCGTCGAATGCCTTCTGCTCTTCCGTCGTTCAGTCGAATCTACCACCGATTTTCTATTCCTAATGGTCTTCCTGATGTTCTCGTCCAAATGTCTAAACGGTGTCCCGCTTATTTCAACGCCATCCTCGTACTGCAGAACAGCTTCATAGATTTGAAACTGTTGCAGGAGATCTAAATCTGTTCCAGGTTTTGACATGTACCTCTGTATCACTGATTCCATTCCTTGTTCTTCTAAGGCATCAGTTTGATCGTAGTAGGTGTCTTGATCAGGAACACCGTTCAGTATTTTGTTAATCAGAGTGGTAGCGTAGATCAATAATTCTGTATCAGCAGAGTCAAAGTCTTTTAGAAGCTTCATAATATTATGATAGGGTAGAACGCCTTGGGAGTAGTCTACGGTATGAATGGCCTTGATGAGCAACAGACAGTTCGAGTCTGTATACTCCACGAACACAAGAAGCAGTTTCAGTGCGGTTTTTACTACAAGCCTGAATTTAGATGAGATCAGACTATACAACCATTGAATGGTTTGGTTGTGTTCCATGACTCCGTTCATGCCGTCGACGTAAAGCATCACTTGGCCTAAGGCTCTGAGGATGTAGTTTTGGTAGTTTTGATCGGCTTCTGATCCCACTTTGATCAGGCATGTTAGGCCGTCGTTTTGGACGAATTCGTGAACTAAATCTTTGTCTTCTTGGAAGATTTGTTTGAGGGAAAACAGCGATCGTCGTAATTCCCGGCCTTCGGAGGTTAGAAGTTTTTCTGCAATTAAAATAAAAAGAGTTAACACAATACAAGACGTAGTTAAATTCAATGTTCGAGTTTCTACAGTGTTAAAAAACACATAGGTTCATAATTGCTTGGTTTTCCAGATAGAGGGTGTTAAAATGTATGATAAATCAAGCCATTTAGTTTAACAACTGTAGAAAGTGTTCAAAATGACCACTGTCAGCCTCATTGTAAGAATAGAGCTTACGAAGAACGTTTTTTGTAAGTTTGTGAGTTTCCATACATTAGTTCTTACGTTATTTGAACAGGTGTTACAAGCACAATTTTCTTAAAAGCCTCCAGAAATAAACCAAAGGATTCATTTCTGGTGAACGAGGTGGCCTAAGGGCAGGAAAAACTTCAATCGTGCCTTAATTTCCTTAAAAACTATAGGCGAAAGTCTCCCTAGGGCACAAAATTGTTAGCCAACAACTCCTGAACTTTTGTAAAATAATAGTGTCCCAATTAATGCTTATAAAATTCAAAATCTAGAAAATGTCAGCATGATAGGTAAAATCTATAGAATCCATTCAAAACTGATCTAATTAAGGTACATCCATCTAGTTAGCATCCTGAACTCATAAATATGCGCTCCAGATATGTCATGCTAATTGGATTTTAATTGGTAATAATTAGTTAGTAATTTGAAATAATTGGTTGGCAATAAAATTTAAAGGTCATATTTAAAGTAATTAAACAATGCCATTCCATAATTGTTCAACGTAAAGTAAGTACTAATTAACAGAACTGGATCATTCAAGATCTATGCTATGTAGTTAGAGTCTTGAACTGGAAAATCTTTGATCCAATTATGTGATTCCGACTGGTCACCAGTTGGTTTGAAAAATTGGTGACCAAAACAAAAATATCCATGGAACATCTAAAATTACAAGGACATTGATAATCTATGATATTGTCAGGAATTAATATGACAGTCGCCTACTAGAAGAATAAATAGCAGACGGATTGTTTGCTTCTACGGTACACACGAAATTGATCATTTCTTTGCACAAAAACTGTGGCAGATACGAAACAAAAAACGCAAGAAATAGAAAAGATTGCAAACTCATAAGAGATCAATTTACAATTTTTGTGAATTTCGAGGGGCGTACTGAAGAAAGTGTAGGAACAGAAAAACACGTGACCCCAAAAAAAGTACCACCCTGTATTAAGGCATTAGTCCTCTAAAATTGAACTAAATATGTCGAAAAATTTAGTATTAAAAAAAACATGATAAAAATTAGTCCCTCAAATTTGCTGAATGTTCCTTTGACGTCATTTTGTTTATTCACTTCTATTTCAAGATCTTTACTTAGAAATAATATCAAATCTATGAATTTGTCAATAGATCAAAACCTGCCAATCTTTAACTTATTGCAAAGCCTGCTTCTTTCTTGTATATACATACCAAACTTTCATAAATATACGTTTTGTAAAGTTCTAGAAATAATGTGGTTTTTATTTTTGCTTTCGAAAATAAAGTAAGATAAATATATCATTCAGGAGGTAAACAATTATATTTTTCTTACTCTTTCAAATAAACTAGTTGGCAGCTAATGCACAAACACAAGCACGGAAGCTTTCTCCCAATATATGATGTTGCAAGACTTACTATTAAATTCAGATTATAATCGATAAGAGAGAAAAATGCCTCGGAGGATGCAATCTGGACAATTTCCGTTCTCACGACATGATTTCCGTCTATATTACACTAAGTGTCTCATAATCTGTATTTAGTTGACTGTGTTACTTAAATTATCCTAGACTGGTGGTCTTGTAATAAGTGAGCTTATGGAAAAATCGAGAAAATTTGTCATATACGAGGGCTGCCTTTTATATTTCGGGATTAGAGAACAAAAACAAATATTAATCATCGAAAATCGCTTTATTGTTTTTCAAAATTTTCCCCATGAAGATCTATACACTTTTGCATGAGTTTAAACCAATTGTCGAAGCACTTTTTCCACTCTGATTGAGGTATCTCCAAAAAATGCATTCTGAACGCAGCAACCGCTTCTTCAGGTGTCGAAAAACCTTGACCTCTCAGTTTGTTTTTTACGTACGGGAATAAATAGAAGTCATTTGGTGACAAGTCAGGACTATTCGGCGGATGACTAATCAAATCGATGTTTTGAGTGGTCAAAAATGCTGTTGTTTGAGCCGATGTGTGAGAGCTCGCATTGTCGTGGTGAAGAGTGATCCATCTTCGGCGGTTGGTTTTCCTCATTTCTTGGAAGACAACTGTCAAACAAATGGTTGTGCACCAATCAGAATTGACTGTTCTGCGTTGTTCTAGTGGTACGGTTGCGACATGTCCAGTTTTTCCGAAAAAACAAGCGATCATTTGCTTGGAAGTGCTTCGTGCGCGAACAACTTTTGTTGGATTTGGCTCATCTTGAAACACCCATACAGTCGACTGCTGTTTACTTTACGCGTAAATCCACGATTCATCACCTGTCACTATGTCATAAACATGTTTTGAAGCACCGCAATCGTATTTTTTTAGATTTTCTTTCGACCAATCGACACGAGCCTTTTTTTGAACGATTGACAAATTGTGTGGGATTCCAACGCGAACAAATTTTCTTGACATTCAAATGTTTATGCAATATTGAATGTATGCTGGTCCCACTAATGTGTAAGATTGACTAAATCTCACGATAGGTCACATGACAATCTTGCAATATCAGTTCGCGCACAGCATCAATGGTTTCCAGAACAACAACTGTTTTTGGACGACCTTCACCAAATTCATCTTGGAGTGAACTACGACCTCGATTGAAATCACCATACCATTGATAAACAGTGGTCCTTGATGGAGTTTCGTCGCCAAAAATTAAATTAAGTTCATCCATGCACTCTTGCTGACTTAATCCACGTCGAAAGTTGTAAAAAATTGTCGCACGAAATTGTTCACGATTTAATTTCATTTTTTGGCCGAGATGAATAGTTTAAATTACTGTAAACAACACATAGCGCTCGTATGTCAAAACGTTCTGAGTACGTATAACTTCAAAAATATCAAACTTTACTAAAGAGCTGTCAGTTGCCAGATTGCAACACTAGGGTTGTCCAATCCCGAAATATAAAACGCAGCCCTCGTAGATTTGAGTTGCAAGGGGATTATAATCCATTTCGATAAAATATGTAGATTATAAGTAAATCAATTCCAATTGACACAAACACGTATGCAAATGTTGCAAGAATTGTTTTGCAAAACTTAGTAATTAACTACCTTAACATACGTCGAGCAAACACTACTTTACTAATTACTGATTAATGTTGCTGAATGATTAATCAATGATCATTTGGCATTGACGTTGATTAGGTTCATTTAAAAATTACAATTTAAATATGCAAAGTAGATTTGTTACTATGTTTACTAAGTAAATAATTAATTGTATTTGCGTTATTATAGTTTAATGTTGAGTATCTTGACCCTCCCTAACTGGAATAAAAGAAGTCCACTAGCCACTAGATAAAGATAAAAAAGTTGTCTGGTCAAGACATTGTAGAGATATTCAGCAGGAGGTAAAAACTGAGATAGGGAATATTGGTTCAGAGTTGGTGGCGCAATCTATGAAAAATCAACACTTACTGTATAAATTCAGACGGTTAGTTGAATTGGATAGAGATGGAGTAATATTTAGAGACATTTCTTGAACTTGAAATTTTAATTTGTTGCAGCCATATATTTAATATTACTACACTATCTTTCTTATAACTACTTTGACTCCTAAACGCACACCTAAGAATTATGTTGAACATTATAAATAATTTACTGGATGAAGATATCAAATGTTAATAGATGCACCTTTGCACCTTTGGAAAAAATTAAGAAACATTCTAAATTAATCGTTCCGATAGAAACATCACGTTAACCTAAAAACCGACAGAAATAACAAACTGCAACACAACGGCTATCCCAAAATTTCGATGGATGTAAAAAACCAATTTCGATAACGTTCCTGAATACACACAATATCATCGAATTGAGTATTTTCGTCTACCTTATAAAAGCAGACTGAGGTAGGAGTTGAGCAGTTTAAAATTTGAGGAAACAGTGAATTTATTTGGCAAATAAAGATGTTTGAAAGTGAGTGTGAGACAACCCTAGTGTTGCAATCTGACAACTGACAGCTCTATAGTAAAATTTGACATTTTTGAGGTTATACGTACTCAGAACGTTTTGACATACGAGCGGTATGTGTTGTTTACAGTAACTTAAAAGATTCATCTCGGCCAAAAAAATGGAATCAAATCGTGAACATTTTCGTGCGAATATTTTTTACAATTTTCGACGTGGATTAAGTCAGCAAGAGTGCATGGATGAATTTAGTTTAATTTTTGGCGATGAAACTCCATCAAGGACCACTGTTTATCGATAGTATGGTGAATTCAATCGAGGTCGTAGTTCACTCTAAGAAGAATTTAGTGAAGGTCGTCCAAAAACAGTTGTTGTTCCGGAAACCATTGATGCTGTGCGCGAACTGATATTGCAAGATCGTCATGTGACCTATCGTGAGATTGAGTCAACCTTACATATTAGTGGGACCAGCATACATTCAATATTGCATAAACATTTGTATGTCAAAAAAAATTTGTTCGCGTTGGATCCCACACAATTTGTCAATCGTTCAAATAAAGGCTCGTGTCGATTGGTCAAAACAAAAGCTCAAAAAATACGATCGAGGTGCTTCAAAACACGTTTATGACATAGTGATAGGTGATGAATTGTGGATTTACGCGTATGAGCCCGAAAGTAAACAGCAGTCGACTGTATGGGTGTTTCAAGATGAGTCGAATCCAACAAAAGTTGTTCGCGCACGAAGCACTTCCAAGCAAATGATCGCCTGTTTTTTCGGAAAAACTAGACATGTCGCAACCGTACCACTAGAACAACACAGAACAGTCAATTCTGAGTGGTGCACAACCATTTGTTTGCCAGTTGTCTTCCAAGAAATGAGAAAAAACAACCGCCGAAGACGGATCACTCTTCACCACGACAATGGGAGCTCTCACACATCGGCTCAAACAACTGCATTTTTGACCACTCAAAACCTCGATTTGATGAGTCATCAGCCGTATAGTCCTGACTTGTCACCAAATGACTTCTTTTTATTCCCGTACGCAAAAAACAAACTGAGAGGTCAACGTTTTTCCACACCTGAAGAAGCGGTTGCTGCGTTCAGAATGCATATTTTGGAGATACCTCAATCAGAGCGGAAAAAGTGCTTCGACAATTAGTTCAAACGCATGCAATAGTGTATAGATCTTCATGGGGAATATTTTGAAAAACAATAAAGCGATTTTCGATGATTAATATTTGTTTTTGTTCTCTAATCGTAAAATATAAAAGGCAGCCCTCGTAGACTATCCACAACTCTATTACTGTGGACGTTATCATGTTTTCATAAATGGGTTAGGGCCCGAATCATGAATGGAGAATTGGAATAGACAATTCTGAAAATGCAAATAAATAACAAAAAAATATATTTGAAACAGTTTCAAACTAAAAAATTTGCAATGATAGAAATGCCAATTTGAGGTACAGGAAAAATAATCAAAACTCTCAAAACTGTCAAATATAAATACTAAAAAAAACATACAAAATGGCAAACTATACAAATTGATCATTAAAATACAGTGTTTCAAGGTTTACTGTATTTATATACAGATATATATCCCCATCTTTAGAACTATTCATTCAATGTATGACAACCGTTTCGAACCAGGAGTTCTCGTCAGATACGCTTCCTTGAATGACAAGTTCTAAAGTCATTCAAGGAAGCGTATCTGACGAGAACTCCTGGTTCGAAACGGCTGTCATACGTTGAATGATATAGTTCTAAAGATGGGGATATATATCTGTATATATATTTACTTATGTGTTTTTATATAAAACACTCGAACCATCTGTCAAGAGTATGGTATATGTTATAGCATAGTATGCCTTCATATACTTAAATTACTCAATAGACAGTAGATGTCACCGACATCTATTAGGTTCAATACACTGACTGTTGTCTTACTGATGTGTATAACATTCAAGTATTTCACTTCAGAACTTGTCATTCAAGGAAGCGTATCTGACGAGAACTCCTGGTTCGAAACGGCTGTCATACGTTGAATGATATAGTTCTAAAGATGGGGATATATATCTGTATATATATTTACTTATGTGTTTTTATATAAAACACTCGAACCATCTGTCAAGAGTATGGTATATGTTATAGCATAGTATGCCTTCATATACTTAAATTACTCAATAGACAGTAGATGTCACCGACATCTATTAGGTTCAATACACTGACTGTTGTCTTACTGATGTGTATAACATTCAAGTATTTCACTTCAGAACTTGTCATTCAAGGAAGCGTATCTGACGAGAACTCCTGGTTCGAAACGGCTGTCATACGTTGAATGATATAGTTCTAAAGATGGGGATATATATCTGTATATATATTTACTTATGTGTTTTTATTAAAACACTCGAACCATCTGTCAAGAGTATGGTATATGTTATAGCATAGTATGCCTTCATATACTTAAATTACTCAATAGACGGTAGATGTCACCGACATCTATTAGGTTCAATACACTGACTGTTTACTGTATTATTAAATGAGATAAAATCAAAAGAGTTATGAATAAAAACAATTGTGTAATCATATTCAGTTTCAAAACTTCTTATTTCGAGGTAAATAAATGTCTGAACAATACCCAAAAATTATCACAGTACATCTTACAAATTCTAATAAAACAAATTATGAAACTATGTATGTCTTATACATACTTTTATAAATAACTCTTTATCAATTTCCTTCATCATTTTATTAGTCAGACCATTAGAGACAGGAACTGCAAAAAGTTTCACAAACTGCTGAGATTTTACCAATTTTCGTCTATCATTGATACCTAATCTAGAGAATGTTCTTGTTACTTGAGTAAATTATAGGTTTTGCGCTGGCAAGTAATTGAGTTTTTACGGTTTGAAAATATTGCGGTGTTTTATCTTAACATCTCCTCACGACTAAAGATTATGTACAGTTCGTTACAGAACAATTGTAGAAGATATTACTTTATTACTTTGAAAATCTAATAGAAACAGTTAAATATTTGTAATTTTAACTCTCTATTGTTTTCATAAAATAAATAATATGGTTCTAAGACACACACAAGTCATTCATTTTTTGAGAATGAGATTGTCAATTGATTTGTTTGTCACCAACATAATCATTACAAAAGAAACTGCATTATTGAAAAAGCTTGGTGCTTATGGCTTTTCAGAAACTATGATTGGATTCTTGCAGTCATATTTGCATCAAAGACAACAGTTTGTGTTCTTTAACAACCACACTTCATCAAATTTCATCGCAACATCAGGTGTTCCACAAGGGTCCAATCTTGGACCATTACTTTTTGTAATATTCATTAATGATCTATGCAGCTTATTGGACTGTCAACGAGTGATGTAGGCTGATGATTTAAAATTATATCATATAATATAATATACAGTTCAACTGATTGCCAAAAACGTCAGTCAAATGTAAACCAACTGTCTCAGTGGTGCTCAATCAATAATTTACACCTAAATGCAAAAAAATGCAATATCATGTCATTTACGCGGAAAAAGACCACTGTTATATAATAGATGACTTACCGCTGACTCACAGTGTTCTGTTAAGGACTTGGGAGTCACATTTGACACAAAACTAACCTTTGTAAGCCACATAAATGACAAATCAGAGGAAGCTCTGAGATTATTGGGTTTCATAATTCGTAATTGTACATGCTTTAACAACATAGTAGCATTGAAAACAGTATTCTTCGCTTATGTCAGATCTAGGTTAGAATATTGCTCGCTAATATAGAAAACTTTTTATAATGTTCATATTTGTCCATTGGAGAATGTAAAACAATTTTTTTTTAATTTCTATTTTTTTCTATTTGTAATGCGTATCCTGAAAAAGGTTATGATCAGGCCACGTTATTAAGATTATTTAATGTCGACAACTTAGAAGCATTTTTATCAGTTAAATTCTTATACAATCTTATTCATAACAAAATAAACTGTTCTGATTTGCTTAGCAAACTTAAATTTCATATTCCAAGATCTTGTATAAGGACAACTTCACGCTTTTTTATATATCAACTGTCAGAACCAACATCATGATAAAGTCGCTGGTATATAATTCGTGTAGCGCGTTTAATAAAATTTGGATATTTGTGATATTAATGTTAGTGCTCTATATCACATAATAACATGTCAAAGAGAACGATTTTGACATAAAATATTTAAAAATGAAGTCGGTACCAAGCAAATCTAAAATCCTTCATTGCGTACTTATCTACTAATTCATCAAACTTGATTCGCAATTAAAACTTCCAGTGCCTAAAATTACCGCACTATTAAGTTGGAATTAAAATATTTATGAGGAAATGTCCGTTATGTTCTTTCGATGAAATTTTTGATAAGAATTTTGGAATTTTCGGCGATTTTCCGCAAAACTGCAAGTTGCACGTCGCAGAAAAGTATATGAGATCACTTAAGGATCTTCCTTAATAGATTAAACGTAAAAAACTATGCACATCCATAAGGAGTTATCGAAAAATCGACTAAAATATTAGGGATATTGGTCGATTTCCATGCACGCATGTGTTCATTCACAAATTTTATCACTTTACCAATAAAATTATTTTCCAAAATTTGAAGTTTTACCAATCCGGATATATACTCTATTAAACAAGACCATATTCATTCAAAACGGTGCACCACAGGAGAAGAAATCAGGTAACATACATACAAAAAATAGCGAAAAAAAATACGCGACGAATTCATAACCTCCTCCTTTTTGGAAGTCGATTATTTATTGACATCTAGGTAATTATCTAGTAATATATTGTGTTCCTGCGTACATTTTTTAACTAATTTAATAAAGATTAATATTATTAGTAACAAAGTCTGACTTATTCTGAAAGCCCTGTATATTGTGATTTGTGTAACAAAATATAGTCGCTATTCATTCTCAAATCCGCCTTTAACTTTGCTGATTTGTTTGACAGCTGTTGTAAATATAGTAACTAATGTCTCAATTGTTTAGATACTACTTCCTACACTACAAAACTAAATCCTGATATTGTACCAAATTTGACTTGCAACACATTTTCTATATACGATTAATTATGTTTTTATGCCTGACACAACAAAGGAATTTTGGGCCTAAAACCCACAAAATTACAGTTAAATATAGTCTTAGCTTGTCAGTTATCGTCGCCTATACTTAATCACTTTTATGATTTATGAGAATTAATATAATGAAATGAATGCCAACAATACGGACAGCATATATATGATCATACACTATTTTTACGATAGATCCTGAACAAAACTTATAAAAAACTTTAATAAGAAGGTTAAACAAGCTTATGCGACCACTTTTTGAATGCACTCTCACCGCAAATAACGGTTCTAATTGATTATCTTAGTTCGTATGTTGTTTCTAGTCTTAACTCTAATGCAGCAGAAGACGATATTAATAGATTTGTTAGACTAATTAATAAATTAAGAAGCATTGAGTGTCTTGAAAGTCAAACAAAAAGCCATTCACTTTCTCAAGCTGCTGAATACATTATCAAATAAAAAAATTAATAAAAAATACAATGTTAGTAGTAAAATTCAGTTTCAATTATATATTTTTTCTTCTCATTTAAAGGGATTTGTACCTCATTCTAATAAGCTATATACGAGGGCTGCCTTTTATATTTCGGGATTGGAAAACCCTAGTGTTGCAATCTGACAACTGACAGCTCTATCGTAAAGTTTGACATTTTTGAGGTTATACGTACTCAGAACGTTTTGACATAAGAGCGCTATGTGTTGTTTACAGTAACTTAAAGGATTCATCTCGGCCAAAAAATAGAATTAAATCGAGAACATTTACGTGCGATTATTTTTTACAACTTTCGACGTGGATTAAGTCAGCAAGAGTGCATGGATGAACTTAATTTAATTTTTGGAGATAAAACTCCATCAAGGACCACTGTTTATCGATGGTATGGTGAATTCAATCCAGGTCGTAGTTCACTCCAAGATGAATTCCGTGAAGGTCGTCCAAAAACAGTTGTTGTTCCGGAAACCACTGATGTTGTGGGCGAACTGTTATTGCAAGATCGTCATGTGACCTATCCTGAGATTGTGTCAACCTTACACATTAGTGGGACCAGCATACATTCAATATTGCATTAACATTGGAATGTCAAAAAAATTTATTCGCGTTGGATCCCACACAATTTGTCAATCGTTCAAAAAAAGGCTCGTGTCGATTGGTCGAAAGAAAAGCTCAAAAAATACGCTCGCCGTGCTTCAAAATAAGTTTATGACATAGTGACAGGTGATGAATCGTGGATTTACGCGTATGAGCCCGAAAGTAAACAGTAGTCGACTGTATGGGTGTTTCAAGATGAGCCGAATCCAACAAAAGTTGTTCGCGCACGAAGCACTTCCAAGCAAATGATCGTCTGTTTTTTCGGAAAAACTGGACACGTCGCAACCTTACCACTAGAACAACACCGAACAGTCAATTCTGAGTGGTACACAACCATTTGTTTGCCAGTTGTCTTCCAAGAAATGAGGAAACCAACCACCGAAGACGAATCACTCTTCCCCACGACAATGCGAGCTCTCACACATCGGCTCAAACAACTGCATCTTTGACCACTCAAAACATAGATTTGATGAGTCATCCGCCTTATAGTCCTGACTTTTCACCAAATGACTTCTTTTTATTCCCGTACGTAAAACACAAACTGAGAGGTCAACAATTTTCAACACCTGAAGAAGCGGTTGCTGCGTTTAGAATGCATGTTTTGGAGATACCTCAATTAGAGTGGAAAAAGTGTATAGATCTTCATGGGGAATATTTTGAAAAACAATAAAGCGATTTTCGATGATTAATAAATCGGCATATTTAACATTTGCATCTTGAATAATTTGTTTTTAATTTGAATTTGTTTAAAATGTTTCATACATTCTTGATATTTATGATCTGTTATATGGACATTACTGAATTTTTTTTGATGTTGTTAACATTTTTCACACTTTTTCTCTTGAAATTTTAGGTTATATAGAAAAAAATTTTCATTTATGTTATTTTATATGTTCTTGAGATTTTTGGTATTTTGTCATTTGTGATATTTTTGATTTTCGTGATAATATATGCCATTTGATGTTCATAGCATAAGTATGTCTTTTAAGAATGAATACTCTCTTCAAGGTGTCATTCCTCGAAGAGAGTATTCAATATCTCTGACAAGTGAAGTAACCTGAAAAATTTTATCGTGACATTCTGTCCTAGGAGTTAAGGGAGAACAGTAATTACACGGAACGGTTCCAGATTCGGAACCTCTGTGTACTGATTCTCTTGAAAATCCTAGATGTCGGTCTTACATCTCGCGTCTTCAAATATGTTGTGTTCTGAATGGTGTCTCACGAATTTACCAATAAATTGCAGTTTTCCTAGAACAAGACAGATTTTTAACGTTTCTTACTATTCGACCAACTACTACGGTAACTCCACGTTAATAAGAAGTATGAATGCTTATAATATAATTTGTCATTTAAACGTAGATATATTTTCCTCCAATTTTAGTAATTTTAAGAAAAACTTATCTAGATCGTTACAAGAGTTTTATAATACAGACGTAAAGAGTGATATATAAACATGATCCACAACATAATTTAACAGTTTTATGTTTGTCTCTTTAGATATTAGTAAGTTTGGTACTTATGTTGTTAATTAATTAATTCGAGTTCACCTATTTGTAATTTTCTTTTTGTCACTGTGTGTCATCTATATTAAGGGTTTGTCTTAGGAACAACCTGTAAGATGACCTATTGTATAAATAAATAAATAAATATTACACAAATAAGAAAACAATACAAATCGAAAGCTGAAACAGTCTGATTAAGGATTAGATGAATAATGGTAATGTCATTTTGATCAACCCTGTATCGAGATAGTTCGTAAGGTTTTCCTAAGTTTTACATTACGACTTAAATATGATCTCTGGGATATCATAATTTCTTTGCATCTCATTTTTGGCGAATGCACTATCTTGTAAATAACAAAGTCATAGTTAAGAGCGCCACATGAAATTACGAAGAAAACTCATTCAAAATCTTTCAATTTGAAAGAAGTTTTGTTATTTTACATGAGTCTTAAAATTGTGTAGTTCAATCCTCTATATATCAAATTAGCAGTAAATTTTCTTTGTTACATCAGTTTTATTGTCAAAAATTTAACGTCAAATTGTTAATGCCAAATTTGTCATTGCCAACTTGTTATTTATAATTTTGCGTTAATTTTGGTAGCCTGGTCAGATTTAGACTCTGAAAGGTTGGTGTATTTGAAATCTACAGACTTTTCAGCATTTGTGGTGTTATTCCAAAAAAAAACACAACATAAATTGATTAAATGAATGAATAAATCCAATGATAGAAAAAGAACAAATTAGTGTCATTTGGCCATCTTGATTAACTATCACAATTGAATATTTTGAGTATGTTCGCAAATAAAACATTTAAAAAATATATAACCGACTTCTACCTATAACAAAAAGCTAAAAATAATTATAACAAAGTACAACTCTAGCAAATAAATAACACATTCAATGTTGTTAGGTACCCAGGAAGTAAAAAATGTAAACATTAAAAGGTGCTCATTCTGTACAAATTAATTACCTACCAATCTAGTATATTTTGAAGCCGGTGCCAAGCCAATTTAAAATCCTTCATTGCGTACTTATCTACTAATTCAGCAAACTTGATTGTTGCTTGGCACCGACTTCAAAAATATACTAGGGTGGGTACCTAACAACACTGAATGTGTTATTTATTTGCTAGAGTTGTACCTAGCCTTTTAGTTATAGGTAGAAGTCGGTTATATATTTTTTAAATGTTTTATTTTCAACTTTTTAGTATTTTTGAACTCAGGTAGTTTTCATTTTTTATTTTTTATTTTGTATGTATAACCTTAATAGACAGAACCAGGTAACATCTAAAGCCTCAACATTACACAATGATACTTTCTCATTCAAATTGACAGGAAAATCTTTACGAACAAAATGTACTAGTACGCGTTGACTTAATAAGCCCAAAATACATTTATGCCTTATGGACTACGCCATGTAAGCTTTTTTCAACTTTTTTTGACAACCCTGTATAACGTATATAATGGACAAGCATAAAATTGTTAACTGCCTTCTGTAAATTATAGGACGGAGTAGAATCCATCCCATATTTACTGAGTCAAATCCGACCTATATTTCAACCATAGTATAAAACTCCTTGTGGGCTAGCCCATAAAGTAGTTCGTTTTTTACATTTTATATTATCGTCCTGTACAACATTAATTCCTCTCCACACTTTATGCAAATTCTTATGGCCTATAAAAGAAATAATTTTTTAATCACACTGTATAAATATAATTCAACTGCAGCATATATTTCAACCATCCTGTATATGATTTGCTTATGTCCACATCATATAACAGTTTTTTAATCACCCTATTTAATTTTAATTTCAAATTTTTTCCAAAACATTTTTATACCACCAAACGTCCAGTCCACCCTATATTCCAGCCATCCTGTATATACGGCTGCCTACGGACCACTATCAAACTAGTCCGTCCTATATTTCAATCTTATATAAATTCAACTCCTTCTATCACTTTACTTTGTGATTTTGTTTGCTGTAACTAAACACCCTGTCTATAAACGTATCAAATAGCAGTTTAAAGTTTGACATGTGTTGTCACTGAATTTTCTATTAGGCCGGGAGAATGTGACAACCACAAGCACCATCTTCGCAAATTGGAAAAATTTGCATTTAAATAGGTATTTGCCTGGTATACAAACAAAACGAGCTTGGTACTCATTGATTTAAGGAGCCGAAAATACTATGCTTTACTACCTATATGCTTGAAATGTACATAGAAAATTTTCAAATTGGCAATTAAAACTTCTAGTGCCTAAAATTACCGCACTATTACGTTGGAATTAAAATATCTATGAGGAAATGTCAGTTATGTCATTTAGATGAAACTTTTGATAAGAATTTTGGAATTTTCGGCGATTTTCTGCAAAACTGCATGTTGCACGTCGCAGAAAAGTATGTGAGATCACCTAAGGATCTTCCTTAATAGATTAAACGTTAAAAACCTATACACATCCATAAGGAGTTATCGAAAAATCGAGTACAATATTAGGAATATTGGTCGATTTCCATGCACGCATATGTTCATTTACAAATTTTGTCACTTTACCAATAGAATTCTTTTCCAAAATTTGAAGTTTCACCAATACGGATATATACTCTATTAAACAAGACCATAGTCATTCAAAACGGTGCACCACAGGAGAAGAAATCAGGTAACATACATACAAAAAAAAAGCGAAAAAATACGCGACGAATTGATAACCTCATCCTTTTTGGAAGTCGGTTAAAAATTAGCAACATATAGAATACATTACTATTCTTTTACTTTACATAAACTATGTCAACAAATCATGTACGTCAGGGCTATGAAATGAACTGACATAAAACTAACATCGCTCATAGGGAAATGCCAGCGATTTCTTCTTCCATGTCAAATTATACTCGTACTACAAATATAGTATAGACGTTAATAACATTGCCAACATGTATCCGACCTAAAGCGGTGAAATAATTTATATTTCATCTACGAGGAATATGCACTAAATACAATTATTTATACAAAGAATTTACAGCTATTCGGCTTGAAAACAGGAATGTCTAACAACATCCTCGATTTTATTTTAGTTTTCACACTCCTCGCAGGTATTTTGGCGGAGTAAATAATAATAATTAAACTGGATATATAAAAGTTAATAGCGTCTGAACTCGAATAATCCGTAAATTCTGAACATATCTTCAACTAGCGATTCTATACAGGGTTATTTTGCAAATATTAAAGTAGACCATTTCGATGTTCTTAAAGTTTACAGGTATACATAAATCGAAAAAAAACTTGGTACATATGACTAAGTAACCATAAAATTAAGGCAATTTAAAATATCAAGAATTGTGTATACAATATACCTTGTGTTTGTGGGCATATATAAAAGTGTTAAAGTACAAGATCTCTAGAAATAAGGGAAAAGCTTTACCAATACAACATATCTTAAAACCAGATATTAAGGCGTGACCAAAAAATGTTGATCAGTGCTACGCAATATCACTGAAATTTTATAGATTTTTTAATATAATTAAATTTATAAAAAACAAAATTACAAAAAAGTATCTGCGGCAAAAAAAAGAAAATTATATTTTAACAATTCAATATAAACATGTAAAAAATTATGTTAATATGCAATTGACGCGTTGTTTCCTCTCATCTATAATAATCGAGATACGAGAAATCTGACTAGGAAACTTCATTTGTTACTAAAAAAAGAGCTCATACCGTTATGGTTATAACATACAAAAAATGCGGACAAGAAATGAGTGTATTTTTTTCATGATAAGCTACGATTTAATACTCTCTTCGAGGTGTCATTCCTTTGTACGCAAGACAATATTTATATATCTATGTGCTAATTCTCTCGAAAATCCTAGATGTCGGTCTTACATCTCGCGTCTTCAAATTTAACGAAATGTATCAAATACATAAAGAAGTGTTCGAGAGGATATTCAATTGTGGGAAGCGCAACTTATGAAGGTTCCCTAACCAGAAACAATATATTATATATATTGTCTTGCGTACAAAGGAATGACACCCCGAAGAGAGTATTAAATCGTAGCTTATCATGACTTTCATGCCTTATGGACCACGCCATGTAACCTTTTTTCAACAACTCTGTATATCTATAGATAATTCCAGTCCACCCTATGTACCAACCATCCTGTACATACCACTGCCCACGGACAAGCATAAATTTGTTAGCTGCCTTCTGTAAACTATAGGACGGAGTAGAATCCATCCCATATTTACGGAGTCAAATCCGTCCTATATTTCAACCATAATATATAACTCCTTGTGGGCTACCTGATAAATTATTTCATTTTTAACAATTTATATTATCGCCCTGTGTAACATTAATTCATCTCCACACTTTATGCAACTTCTTATGGGTTACAAAATAAATAACTTTTAATCACCGTGTATAAATATAATTCATCTCCAGCATATGTTTCAACCATCCTGTATATGATTTGTTTACGTCCACATCATATTCAAGTTTTTTAATCACCCTATATAAATTTAAGTTCACATTTTTTCCAACATTTTTATACCACCAAACGTCCACTCAACCCTATATTCCAACCATCCTGTATATACGGCTGCCTATGGACCACTATCATTCTACTCCGTCCTATATTTAAATCATCATATAAATGCAACTCTTGCTAACACTTTACTTTGTGATTTTGTTTGCTATAACTAAACACCCTGTGTATAAACGCACTAAATAGCAGTTTAGAGTTTGACATGTGTTGTCACTGAATTTTCTATTAGGCCGGGAGAATGTGGCAACCAAAAGCTCCGTTTTCGCAAAATGGAAAAGTTTTCATTTAAATAGGTATTTGCCTGGTATAAAAACAAAACGAGCTTGCTGCTCATTGATTTAAGGAGCCGAAAATACTATGCTTTACTACCTATATGCTTGAGATGTACACAATTTTCAAAATCGTGATTAAAAATTCCAGGGCCTAAAATTCCCGCACTATTTATGTCATTTCGATGAAACTTTTGAAAAAAAAATTGGAATTTTCGGCGATTTTCTGCAAAACAACAAGTTGCACGTTGCAGAAAAGTATATGAGATCACCTAGGGATCTTCCTTAATAGAATAAACGTTAAACAGCTATCCAAATCCATATCGAGAAATCGACCAATATGTTAGGTTTATTGGTCGATTTCCATGCGCCCATGTGTTCATTCACAAATTTCATCACTTTACCAATAGACTTATTTTCCCAAATTTAATGTTTCACCAATCCGGATATATACTCTATTAAACCATATTTATTCAAAACGGTTCACCACAGGAGAAGAAATCAGGTAAGATACATACAAAAAAAAATACCGGTAGCACTCCGGGAGTGCCGGCAGAAGTGAAAACTTCAATATTAACGTTGTGTTTAATTATAAGTACAAAAGTACTATCATTTATGAGGTAGAATACAATATTTATTAAAAACCTACACCGATTATTTATTATTATCTTATTTCATTTATTTTTAGTCGAAATTATTTTTTTGGTAAACCTACACCGCAAATGGGCTTATTGTGGTGTCATGAAAATGTAGGTTAATGCTATAAAGTATAAACATATTACAAATATTACATCTATTATGTGTAAATACAGACTCGATCAAAACCTAATCTTATTATTAAAATTGTATTTATTACTATTATTATTATTCGTTTTTTTTACGTTTTATAGTGCTCAGCTTATAGCTGGTTTTCTTGACGGCAGTTACGGGCTAAAGCCAAGTAAGAGTTTTTCATCTAGTATATTTTTCATCTAGTATATTTATAAAGTACTCACTCATTTTCTTTCACTACTTCATCATCACTTTTTTCATTAATAGATGCACTTTGTTCAATTTCCATAATTTAAACAATTCACATATACGAATACACAACAGTGTGGTTACTACACAACAGTCAAGCCGACAGCTATCACCATCCTTAGATACGCGTGGCACGCTGTACATAAACACACACGGACATTCGCGCAAGCGCCCTGGGCCGCCTAAACGGAGCAACACACTCAGGCACGGTAGAAAGAGTGGGAGATACTAGTTCCTCTCCCTTCCCCTCGATCTTACGCTTTTTCGATCAGCATCACGTGACGCTGACGCGAGTTTGGAAATTTTTACCCATACAAAAAAAAGTGCTCAGCGCCGCTAAAGAAGTTTTCACTTCAAAAAACAAAAATACGCGACGAATTGATAACCTCCTTCTTTTGGAAGTCGGTTAAAAATATTTACATCCAGAGTTATTACTGCATATTTTATATTGCTCGGCATGTGCAATTACTATACTACTTACAGAGTGTTTCGCATTGTGAGAATCCAGGCGTGATGAACTTGATATTTGAAACTCGTACTTTTACTGGAGTCATACGATATTTTAACAAATACCTTTAACACTTGAGTAATTAGAATTGTCTAGATATATTATTTTTATTTTAGAACAGTAGGTAAAATAAAGCGTAAAATCTTAAATGTTGTATTAAAATATTTTGATATTTAGATGGTTGTCCGGACGGTTTTTCCTGTAATTCCTTCCGAACGTTTCATCTAACAGGTTTCTGGTTTATAAGCGTAACCACCCAAAGTATAGCAGTACCTACTTAATTTTCTACATAATTTTCAAAACTGTTAATGCATTTGTCAGATCAGGTCACAAGTTTCTGAACGCTTTCTTCAAAGAACTAGCCACCATCAATTACCGGAAAATAAACAAATCACTTGGTGCTAGGTCTGGACTATAAAGTGGATTGTAGAAACCTATTCACTTGAACTGTCGCGGACATTCCTCTTCGTTTGCTTTGGATGGCTCTGTGGAATGAAGTAAAGTTTCACAATAAACCTCCTTTGTTATGGTTGTCCCCTGGTTTTGATCCCAAAAAATCGTCGCCATTATTTTCCTGTTGCTCAGTGTCTGTTTCAACTTTTTCGGCGTGCATCCTTAAGATGAGGGCAAAAATAGTCTAGGTTCATCATGTTGAGAATAGTGAGAAATTTTCTTACTTCCCAAAAATTTTTCAACAAGTCATACGAATTATTTCCATGCCTTTTTCACAATCTCCTTCATAGTGCCCGCAAAGTATCTAATCAAATGAGTGATAGAAAACAAAAGTAATACAAAATACGAAATCATGTTCTTCAGAAAAATATTTGAGGCATTCTGTTTTCTTGTGCGGTAATAAAAAATTTTACTTTGTTTTGTTACTAAGGTTTTTTTGGTCTAGAAGTCAAAATTTCTAAAGCAGACTTGGTTGAATGGATTTTGGATTTCCCGGTGACATTCAAAATCAGTACTAGCATTACTGTCTCAGAATCAGTTGACTCTTCCTGTGAAGCATCAGTTTGAGGTCCAGGTATAGTCTTAGGGCTTAGAAAACGCCGATCGTATGGAATTTCCATTTGGCTGACCATCAAACTGAAATAGCCAGACAGGTGGTTAGTTCTAGATCAAAGCAACTTAGCACCTGAATCTATATTTCCTCTTTATCCACAAACGTAGAAACTGGCATTTATTGCGTAATCCAAGGCTTATGTTTCATTTTCAGCGGGTGTCCAAAGTAATTGTTGTGAGAGCTATTTACGAATACTGTCACATTTAAACCAACAACGAGGATTGGGATCATTCGCACCAACTCTTCTTATCTGTGCCATATCAAACCTAAGATAACTTAATAATTTTTAAACGAACAGGAAATGAATGTAGTAAGGCAACGAATGTTCGTAAAACAAAAACTGTTAGAAACCAAATTAGGTTATACAGGGTAGGTTTTTTTTTGATGATCCGTATGGGGATCTCGGAAACTAGCGGAGATAGAGCAATGGTTAAATTGGGAAAGATTTGCAGTTTTACTGGCCCAATTTAATGACACTTTCGGATTTTTGTAAAAAGTCATGGCTTACTAGATATTTTGAAAAAAAAAACGAAATTCTGTCGATTTAACAAATCCCTCTACCTCCTTTGTTTTTGACTTTATAAAAAAAGTGTAAATATTAAAATTGAAAGAATTATATCCCGAATATGATTGTCATGTCCTCGTTTGCGTGACCGCTCTCGTTTTCGAGATATGACACAAATTTATCTTTTTTTGAATGGAAACCATAGTTGCCTATGACCTCAAAAAATCGAACATTTTTAGAGCTTTTCAACGATATAATACTCATTATAGTTATTCATAAAAATAACGGAGTTCTGGATGTTTCTCTCTTATTTTCACTTTTAACGTAGGTAGCCATGAAAAAGCATGTTTTCACTTTGACGTTTCGATATTGACAAGTTTTCGTCATAAAATGGAATATTTTAACGAAGAAAAACTAAATATGGTGGAATGTTATATCATATGCCATAAAAATTCAGTTCGTGCAGCTGAGGAATACTTTCATAGATATTTTAATCGTCGTCAACCTGCTCTATGTACATTTAAGAGGCTTTACAATAGTTTACGCAGTTATTACTAAACCACCAAAGGAACGTAATCAAATTAACGAAGCAGCACAAATAAATGTTTTGGCAATGGTAAATCAAAATCCAACTACATCAACTCAAGAGATTGCGAGAGAAGCTGGCACATCTCAACGAACTGTAGTTAAGCTACTGAAAGCGCACAAGTTCCACCCGTACAAACTTTTAGTTTCTCAAACTTTGCATGCTGGTGACGAACATCGACATATTTTGTTTTGTACATGGCTTAGAGACATGTGCATTGATAATGCACAGTTTCCATTAAAGGTGTTATGGTCAGATGAAACTAGATTTACTAACTTCGGTATGTTCAATAGACACAATGAGCATATCTGGGCTAAAGAAAACCCTTTCCATGTAGAACAAAGACGACCCCAGAAAAAATTTGGATTTAATGTTTGGTGTGGTATCATAGGTTCTATTATTCTGCGCCTTTTATCTATGACTTACTGGGGAGCGCTACTTGGATTTATTGCAATACACTTTTCAAGACATGTTGCATAATTTGAATTTGAGAACTCGTTTAGAAATTGAGTGGTTCCAACATGATGGAGCACCTGCTCATAACTCGTTATTAGTAAGATAACACTTAGATAATATCTATTCAAACTCTTGGATAGGAAGAAATTGCCCACGCGAATGGCCACCCCGGTCTCCCGATTTAGCAGTTATAGACTTCTATTTATGGGGTGCGCTAAAAAAACAAAAAATACAAAAGAAAGTATAAGACAGTTGGTGACTTAAGGGAGGCGGTATTACAAGCAATTGAAAAAATTGATAGGCGGTCTGTGAGGAAAGCGGTAATGTCAATCTTAAAAAGATGCAATTTTTGTTTAAATAACAAAGGTGGACTTTTCGAACATAAATTGTAACCATTATGTGCGTTAATTTCTTAAGTTTTTAGTAAGTACCTACTTATTTAATTTTTTCGTTATATCTGATTTACCTATTAAAAAATCGTTCAATGTTTTTTGGAATAAATCAAATCTAATCTAATTCATGGCTACGTTAAAAGTGAAAATAAGAGATAAAAGCATCCATAACTCCGTTATTTTTATGAATAACTATATCGAGTATTAAATCGTTGAAAAGCTCTAAAAATTTCCGATTTTTTGAGGTCATGGTTTCTTTCCATTCAAAAAAAGATAAGTTTGTGTAATATCTCGAAAACGAGAGCTGTCACGCTAACGAGGACATGACAATCATAATCGGGATACAATTCCCTTCAATTTTGATATTTACACTTTTTTATAAAATCAAAAACAAAGGAGCTAGAGGGATTTGACTAAATCGACAGGATTTCATTTTTTCAAAACATCCAGTAAGCCATGACTTTTTACAAAAATCCGAAAGTGTCATTAAATTGGACCAGTAAAACTGCAAATCTTTCCCAATTCAACCATAGCTCTATCTCCGCTAGTTTCCGAGATCCCCATACTGATCATCAAAAAAACTTACCCTATACATATTTAGAATCAGTGACAGCAAATTATAAACACGTCAATCATCAGCCAAAAACTGCAATTTTGTTGGTCAGTATTATAGAATGAAAAAATTGTTTGTATAAATAAAACAATTTTTGATTTCTGTTCTAACGACTGACAAGACGGTGGTTCTATGGGATGAAAAATGAAAACGACTCGTCTGTAGTGGTAGAATGCAACGCAGAAAACTCAGCAGGTAACTACAGAACGCTCATTAAATAAATATTATTAACGATGCAATATAATACAGTTATCGGTTACACTTGGAAGATATGGGAAGCTTTTATGGTATTATTTTGATAGTACTCTTACAACCTTAGAAAATATTGTGATCGTAAATAAATTTATTGTGGATGATTTATTTTCTCTCGTTCTTCCAAGGACATGATTGTTTGATTTTGTAATTGTAACAAATTTCTTATTGAGTAAAAATGGCGTTTTGTTTCAAGGATAGACTTTCACAACAGTATAATTGTAACAATCTACTTGCAGATCAGTCTTAGAAGGGTTATCAAAGATAATTTATCGACAAATGTTTCTTGCAGTTATACGGTGGAGTGGCTTTTGAATATGTAAGAATGTTACATTTCACTATTTGGTATGAAGTGAAATCAGAAAGGTTGGATTTAAAGGTTCTTCAAATCATTGTAACGGTTTTAAGAAATACATTTAAAGGGTGTTCTAATAAAAGGATTGAAATTTATATTTATTGACTTAAAGTCAGTCATGTGTACATAAATATTTGTTCTAAAAGTGTTACAATTGATTTATAATATTTGGCAAAATTATACCTTTGGGACAGAGTAAATCGTAAACTAGATACTTTAGGATTTCTTTGCACTGCATCTAGCAGCTTGCTACAGGTGAGACTATATAAAATAGTGCTAAATTTTTCTGAAAGCTTTTGCAACCGCTTAAAATAAAACCTATAGAAACGACTAACATGTTTTGTGGGGGTAAGAGGAAAAGTGAATTTGTGCAGTATACAGCGTTTTTTAAAATAATAGTAGATCAAATAGAACTGGATATTTAGGTAAAATTTACAAACATGGTGAGGTGTCCAAAACGATATTCTAGCAGCAGATTATTGCTGATATCCTCACATTTATGACAGATCTTTAGATCATAAGCCAACAAAATACTGTCAGCAATGACTGCACATGGTAAGAATGTATATCGGATACAGGATAAACAAATCTACAGCTGATTCACTAAAAGTAAAAGCTTGTAACTGGCGATCAATATTGGATTATGTAGTTTTTTAAGCGCGTTCCTAAAACCAATATGAACCACAATAAGTTATATTTAAAAAAGAACCGACTTCAGCTGACTTAAATTAAAAACCTTATAGAAACCGTGTGCAATCAATTACTATTTTCAGACATATCTCCTTTTTTATCAGATTTAATTTAATTCTTCCTCTCCAATTTTTATTCTTTGTCTATTTTCCATATATATTTTAACTTTTTTATTTGTTTTATTATTTGGACCACTTTCTATAAATGTAACTAATTCACTCTATATTGCATCCACACTGTATATATTTCTATGTACTGGTCATCCCTATCTAACTTATTGGTCTATCATTTTCTGAATCACCCTGTACAACTATTATTCAACTCAATACAATATTACAACGGTCCTGGTATCGTAAAAACCATACTGTATAAGTATAAATCCTCTCCACACTAATGACTCTTTCTATTTTTCCATTGTTTAAATTATTCCTGTATACCAATGATTTTACTTCGCCCCATATGTGTAGTATTTCATTTATGCAACTGCTCATAGTCTACCCTATATAACAAAATTTACCTTTGTAAGCCACATTTTATGAACATAAATTTACTCTACCATTTATTTCAGTCACCAGGTATATGTAACTGTTTCTAAATTTTTTTTAACATGTCTATAATTATACCCCGTCCTACGTTCTATAATTCAAATATCCTAACTGCTTTTGCTTATATAACACATTTTTGATACACCCTGAATAGCATTAATTACCCCATTCTCTGTCCTAAAACGCAAATATCCACTCTGTATAACTAGAGTTTTGCTCCACTCTTATTTCATACACCTTGTATACGCAACTACTTATGTGCCACCCAATACAATATTTTTAGAACCATCCTGTATAACTAATTCAACTCCAACTTATATTTCAACCACCCTATGTATACAACTGCTTATGTACCACCTAATATTAGATACACGCACGCATTCACCTACAACCTTATACCAAATAGAAGAGTTCGCAGACATACCAAATTCTTGATTTCGATAAACTAACGGAATATTTTCTGCCATTTCACCATATCATGACATATGTTGACATTTAAACTAGATATTTATGATGAAAATTTGAGACTGACCATGATGTTTAGAGCTTTTTTGCATATATTTTTCTGATTTACTGAAAAATGATGTTTTACCTTATAGATAAATATACGAAATCAAACTGGAACATATTTTTGTAGAATACAATATATAATATTCAAATTTATTGAGCGGTTTTAGAGTAAACGGGGAACATTCATTGAAATTCACTGAAATCTGGTCCCTTATTTACTTTTTTTCTGATTTTCTGGAAATCCGTAAATCTCATGTTATAGACAATTACATGGGACGTATCTGTAATGTTCCTTAATATAATGCAGTTTAAATCATCAAAATTGCCCAAGCCGTTTTTGAAAAATCGTTCGTCATACATAAAAAAAAGTTGCAGATGAATTAATAACCTCCTCCTTTTTGGAAGTTAGTTAAAAACCAGAGATATGATGTGAATAGTTATACTTACAAACGGGATAAAAACTAATTTCCTTGTACCGGGTGTGTGTTTGGAGGAGTTCTGTCCGAGAAATTACTAACCAAGAAGCTGTGATCACTTATAGGATAATAAGACGACTAGAGGGGTTAAGGATATCGTTTTCTGACAATGGTAGTTTCTTCTGTATTAAGTGAATTAGAGAGGACGTCAATTGTTTTAAAATTTATTATTTAAAATATCCTCAATTTTATTTTGATAAGCATTACAAAATAGTTAAAACTATTTATCTTTAGCAACGTGTGATAATGATCTTTGAACATAGTATTTTTCATTCAAGTGTGAATTTCAAATAATTAATCGACTGACTTTAACATATTGATAAAAATATTCGTTTAAAAGTTTACTTACCGATTATCGTATGTACTCGAACAGATAACTGGGTCCGGAGAACTATAGAGTTCTTTTTGCTGCAACAAAAATAATTGTTAGTACAAATATTTAAATCACTAAAGTATATGTAAAAGTTGTATATACTTTAATCATCAATTTTAAAAACTAACATAAAGCATCGAGAAAATACCTATCTGAATAACAATATTTTTGTCAAATCTCTGGTTAACTTTTTTGGTACAAGGAGTTAAATAAAACACTTATAAACAATTTTTTGTGTGTATAACATCAAAACTTCTTGATTTTTAAATGATTTTTTAAGTTCCTCTATAAGCACCGCTATTAGCACGAAAACAAAAGTATGATTAGTGTTATAGTACTAATTAGTTTTATGGTTTTGCTTTTGATCTCATTCACAGCCATCTCAATTCAACGCTCAGTAGTAATCCACCAACATATATTAGTTCCAATGAAAATCACTAGGCGCTAAATCGGGGTTAAAAGTAAGTCAAGCAATAAACATTTGCAGGGGTCCTCATAGCCCTGGTTATTTCATTTGTAGACCATATCAATTCTCACTGCTGTGTAATAATAAATTTGGACTGATTTTTTGCATCATATGTTACATATAAATTGTTAGAAAAATCATGTTAACATCTATATATCCCATGTAGAAAATTTTAAACAATGGTTGCTGAAAGGTCTAGGATGAAAGTTTTTGGTCCTGTCTGTTGCAAGCTCGACATATATAAGTTATACAACAAACAGAAGAACACACCTTTTATTTTGATGTTAGACAGGTAAACCAAAATAATGTTTTGACCAGAAAACTTAGTAAACATAAAACACTTCTGAAAAATAAAACAGCTCAATAAGAACAATAATTACATTGTCAATACCAAAACTACATACTTCCAATTAAACGATGACTTTTACCAACAAGATTTTGGCATGGCCATGGGTTCTTGTCTCTCATCAGCATTAAGTAACATATTTATGGAAAAATTTGAACAAGTAATTTTATCAAAAGAAAATACACCTTTAGTTTGGTGGCGTTACGTTGACGGACATTTGCGTAATTTGGGAACACAATCTTGAACAACTAGATAAATTATTAAATGACATAAATAACAAAGAGCCAACTATCAAATTTACCCTAGAAATTGAAGAAAATAACAAACTGCCTTTCCTAGAAATATTAATAACAAAAACATAAGCATCATTCGAAACAGCAAAACAGCATTCAAAACAAGAAATACACTGAAATCACTAATATCGAAAACAAAACCAGCTAAGAAAACTCAGAACTCAAAAAAGTGCATCTACGTGATCCCTTGCGAATGCAATAAATTTTATATGGGGGAAACACCGAGACCATTAAACGTACGAATTAATAAACACAAGAATTACATAAAGAAACGACAATTTGAAAATTCGAAAATTTGTGGACATGCTTCGAACCTGGACCATAAAATAGAATTTCACAATTCAACTATACTTCGCAAAGAACAATATAACACAAAACGAAAAATAAAAGAGTTTGCCTTAATTCTTTTAAACGAAGACGATTGTATCGCTTCTACTTCTGTAGAATTTAATTGTAACTGGTTACCGACAATTAAGGAAGAAATTATTAGTGGTCATCTCCTTTTGAACAACCCAGTATCGGGATAGTTCATAAGGTTTTTCCTAGGTTTTCCCTTATGACGTTAATGGGAACACTGAAACAATAGAATACGTTGATCGCATTTTTGGCGAATGCGCTATCTTATAACAAAGTCGTACCTAGGAACGCCACTTATAAATTCTAAAGACAACTCTTTCAAGTTCTTCCAACTTGAAACCTGTTTAACTGTAATACATGATAGTCTGAAGTTGATAGACAATGTAACAAGGTTCCTTGGACTTCCATTTTCTTGAAGTTGTTGATCTCACAACGTTTCAATAGCTGTGTATCTGCTACATGATCTTTAGATATTTTTCTGCTACCTGTATATCTAGAAACAACAAATGTTTCTTATTTCAACTCAAATTTCGTATATCAAACTTTCATTTTGCATTTTATATTTTCAATAAATGCTGAAGCCGTTGAAAACGAGGTCAGAACTGATCTGGAAACGTTTGGTTGTTCCTTGAATATACAGATTTTTGTTTCGAAAGTAATCTTATTTCCCAAGAACAAATAAAAATAATCAAGAATATGCCACATATAACATTTAGAACATATCACTTTATAGTTCGGATCTATACCCTAAAAATTTATTTAATGTTGTACCCAAGCCCTATTAATGAAATGCAAAAATGCCTTACATCATTGACTAGAATTCCGGAAAAGGGAAAAGCTACAATCGCCTTTATTTAATAATTTTTTTATAAAAACTCTAGTGCCAAATCCATTCAGTTTATGATATCATTTACTTAGTAGTACATTAATACAAAAATTTGACCCGATCTTACAAAAATAAATGTAGGTGTTTAATGACAGTAGATAGCTACTGAAAAATTGAAAAACTAGAAGTATCTTCCTGGTTAGAAACGTTTATTGACCAGTTTTAAATCAGATTTATGAATTTGTTTAGGATATACGAAAGCATTATTTTTAAATTCGTCACACGGAATCCTCAAGTCACGTCCAACAAATTACAAAACGCATTATTTGAAAGTGAACAACAACAAGGTTTTAAAATTCACTTCCCTTTTCGACTACTTTTACTTGCGTCTTTGAGTAGAATAAAGATGAAGTTTTGTTCCTATATGATTATAATGAGCCTAATGTTGTTTCATAATAGTGATTAACGTAAAAAAGACGATATGTTATTTTGATTGTTTTTGCATTCTGCTTTAATTAAGCATTGTATCGTGGTTAATAATAAATCTATTTATATAAGCACTTGTAGTAAAGTAGTAAAAGTTAATTAACTAATATTGAAGAAACTTCTGGAATCTTAAAGGAAAGTTTTGGCAGACGGTATTTATTTCCTCATTTTTTAAAAACTATGGTACATCGCTCGTATGTTTATTTAAAGATTAAATTAAAACATCAATTTTTACGTTACCAACTTTGAAGTAGTACTAAAATGCTAAAAATAATTAACTAAGTTTTGTTAATTATTTTCAACTTGTGTTGGTAGGTAGGTTATAGTCATGCACAAAATAACAAGTCATATAATGGCACAGGCACTGGTGAATAGTGCTTAAAATATACAAATTAATTACAACCTATCTAGTAAATTTATAAGTCGATGTCAAGCAACAATTCGGTTTGATAAAGTAGTAGAAATCTACGTATCCATCTAAAAAATATAATCGAATAATAGAACTCAGTGGGGCTGTTTTAAAAAACTTATGAATAGACAACTACATATACAGAAAACAAAAAAAAAACACGTTTTCCGAGGGTGTCATATCTCATAAGCTTAATATGTAGATCATTTGAAATTACAAGTAAGTCTCTGATGACTCCGTGTCTGCTTTGTTTAATCTGGACCTCCGTAATTGCAAGATTAAACAAAGCAGACACTATAGGTACCACATTATATTAACATTTTTTTAACGACCCTGCATAACAATTATTTGACTCCACTCTGTATGCTGTTATCTTTAATTTCCAATTGTTTCTTGCTTTTTTCTAACCATCCTATGTACTATAATTACATTCGAGGCTATAAACAACGCTTACGGACCACCTAATAAAACATTTAGTTTCTAACATATTTTGAACCACCCTATATAATTATAATTTTGCACCACCAATTTATATTTATATGCCTCAAATGAACATACGAACTCATAAGGTTTTGCACATCCAAAAATTGCTAACCTTACCATTATTTTCCCTTTGTAGACTTGAAAAATCAAGCTGTAAAAATATAAAATATGATGCAGGCATAAAATAGTTCCATTTCAGAACATACAAATACAAATTGTATTGAAAGAATATTTAGAAGAGCAGTTTCACTTAAAAAAATAGTTATTCAAATTTTGAAATTCTGGTTATAAATGATAGACTTCTTCTTGTTTAACAGACAAAAGAATTTGGGAAACCCTGCTTTACACAATGTTGACTTTGCAAAGTCTTATAAGGCGGCCCACTATTTTAAGTCAAACGACTTCCTATAATAAAGATAACATTTTTGAATGTAAATATTTCCACATATTTTCAAGCAATTAAATACCTACCGTAGCTACTTTATCTTCTGTTAAATTAATTAAGGACGTTATGTAAAGAAATACCTCTGAAGACATAAATTACTAAAGACATTTCACTTTGTCTGGCACCATGACATACAGGTCAGTTTCGTCTAAATAATAAATTAATTACAGTAAACATCAAGGTACAGCCTAGTTACCGGTAGCTCATTGTTCAATTAATTCCTTCCTCATATAGAAAAGACGAATAGCTTTTGCTAAACAGTAATAAATAACGGTCTCGCTTTTTATTTCTATTGTAGTAAACGATGAAAAAAATGTCTGAAGATATTTATGAATATTTCCAACATGCTGTTTCCAAATCTGCATTTAACTGAAGAAACTTTCTCTAGGCTACCTAAAAAACTGGCAGCTTGTTTGCAAGCATACTTAAATTGCTACTTATATGGAATATCAAATAATACAGAAAGAAAAGGGAAGTGTCACACACATGCGATTGTTTGTTTTGAATGTTCACTGAGTGGGTGTAGAAATTAGACAAAGCTATTAAAATGGTAAGCTCGGGACGAGACATTTAAAGGTTTTAAAAATGAGGAGAAAATGGGTACGAATTTATTAATCACGGATTGACACAATTGTCCAGTAAAATGTTTCGTGTCTCTTGAACGCATTTAAAGGATAGTCGATGTTTTATACGGTATAGAACCATAACTTTTTTGAAGTGAAAGCTTTTTAACGAAGGTCCGCACTTACACCTATCAAAAACAGTTGAGTATAGGAACTAAATGCATTTGTTTCGATATGTTACGATGGACACACACTTGCTTGATCTTTTAATATCCATACAACTCAGTTCGCAGTAAATATGACATCCAATTAATATATAAGCATTGTACAAAATTTGTGTTTCGTCCTAATAGACATTTCAAATTCTTTTTTTGCGATATTTTAAGTTAGAGACTTGACATACTTCAGAAGTTAGAAAGAACACCACAAAAAAGGCCATTAAATTTGTGTTCTACCGAGCTTCAAAATATAATTTTACCTTAATACTTCTGAATAATAAGTGAAAATAATATAATAAATTATTTACCAAGATGCTGTAAAAACGTGGAACGACCGTAATGCTATGCTATTAAGAAAAGTTTGCCTACTATCACGAAGCAACTGTAGAGGGCTACAAATGTCTCATCCTTGCACATTTACGAATTTTACAGGGTCATTCACCTTATACGACACGGAATATTACGAATAACCGATTCAATTTAAAACAATAAATTCTATTCTACGAATAAAATGGAACATTGATGTTTGGTATATTTAGGCTCCCTGAATATAGTACAAATAATTTTCAAATATTTTTTAACCATGTTATTCCATTTCGGATAACATAAATTACGCGATATAGGATTACTGCATTGGGAGTTGAATTAGAGTAATGTGTAAATATATTTTGGATGAGGTTTTTTAAAACTTAACATTGTGTGGAATTAGGCAGTAGCTAATTGTAACTTTAGAAAAAATAATAGATCAGTTAGACCAGAATAGAATATTAATTATTTTTTATATAATATAAATATGTACAAAACCTGGAAAATTTTCAATATTAAATATTTTGTTTTTTTATGTAAAAACTTGTCTATGAACAAAGACAGGCACAGGCTTTGCTTCTTAAAAAAAAATCGTATTAAATGACGTGTTTTACAATATTTTCAGTTGAAAACTGACTGAGATACAGCTGTTCAAACTTCACCATATTTTCGTATTTTATTTATTTACTTTTTATTTTATTTAGATAACATTATGGTCATTGGCACAGTTACAGTGTCAATGACCATAATGTAATATTACAATACTTATTACTAGGGCTATGCTAAATATTTACAATTACTATTTACATTACAGGTATTTACAGTTTTTATTTATATTTTGTTCTATAGATATACCAAGGATTTTCCTGAGATTATTCTTGAGATTATGTTGTCTGCGTTCATCTCTGTAGTGTGGGCGTGGGCATTCTACAAGAATGTGTTCAACAGTGAGGGGGCTGCTTGGATCACAATGCTGAGTGGACTGTCCTCGGTCATCAAGAAGCTGTGTGTAAGTACACTGTTCTCATTTATAACAACTTTTTTGAGGTCAGGTTATTCTTTGTAGTGTTCCCTGTTATAGCTTCTTTGGCAGCTTTGTCGGCTAACTCATTTCCTTTTATGCCTATATGTGTGGTATCCATATAATAACTATTTGAGTTCCTCTCGATTTTAGTTGATGGATGGTTTTGTGAATTTCTTGTACCAGAGGATAGTTTGTGTATATATCATTTAAAGAGTATACTGCATATTGCTACTTTCTGGTTGTTTCGTTCAATTGTCTTCAATGCTTTTATATGCTGCTGTGTGTATACAATAGTGGTTTTTCCAATCTACTCTGTTTATGACGTCCCACTCCCTGGTTGTTCTTGGCAGCATTTGTATAAAGGGGTTGAATTGTGTTAAGGATTTGGAGGAAGGCTTTTTTTAGGATAGTAGGTTGGGTATCGTGTTTGCTGTGTTCTGTTAGAGCTGTGTTGAAGTTGGGCAACATGAGAGTCCATGGTGGGATGTTCGAAATTGTGATTGGAGTTAATCGTTGTAGGTATATGTTTTCCATCAAAGGTTGAACGTTTTGGAGTATTGGATTCAACAACTGTGATGGGAATTGGAAGGGATGTGTGGAATGAAGAAGTTTATAAACTAGGTTTTTTGGAGAAGTGGATACTCTCGTTACTTATGATGGTTCTGTTACTGTTGTCTGAGGGGGAAGGAGATTTCTCATGATTCAAAGTGAAGTGATTCTATTGGGCTCGTTCGATATGCACCGAGACAGATCCTGAGCGCTGTGTTTTGAACAGTATTGAGTCGTTTTCTATTTGATTTGGAGAAAGAGACGAAGACTGGGCTGCAGTAGTCGTGCTTGGGGCGTATGAATGCTCTGTAGATTCTTAGTAACGTTTCTTCTTCCGCGCTCCATAGGCGATTTAAGCAACTTTTCTTGGCTTCTTCCATATGTATTCTCCAGGTTAGTCTGCTGTCGAATGTCAGTCCAAGAAACTTGATATGTTTTACCAGTTGTAGTGGAGTTGCGTTGATTGTTAATTGTGGGACTTGTGTGTTACTACGTCTTGTGCTAAATCTCATTATTTTGGACGAAGAGTTGAAGCCGTGCTTGCCAACCCATTCGGTTAGTTTGTCAAGAGCCAGGCCATCTGCATATAAAGAGTGTTTACAGGGAGTTGTAGTGAGATGCATATATCGTTTACAGCCAGCAGGAATAGTGTTGTGCTGAGTACAGAGCCTTGTAGAGTGTGAGTCTGATGTTTTCTCATTTACTTTTACGAAGAAGTTTCGGTTTGTCATGAATTTTTTTATGAAGTAGAAGATGTTTCCAGTTGGTTTTGTTTCTTGGAGCTTATTGAGGATGGTCTGCTTACCTGTGGCTTCAAAAGCAATCTCTATATCTAGAACTACTGCTATAACGTCTTGTTTATTTGATATAGTGTGAGCTATTTCTGCTTGCATTATAATGTGGTTGTCCATTCTGCTACGATTTTGTCAAAATCCTGATTGTAGGTCTGATAGTATGTGTTTTTTTAAGTACCACAGTAGCAGTAGCATCTATGTTTTAACAAAACAATATTGTCATTTCTTTGTTCTTAAATTTTCAGTGAGATGAGACGGATTTCCAATTTTGTCAACCTAATCGGTTGAAATAAATTAAATCATTTGGAGCGTCCAAATCTCCACAATTGTAATTATTTCTATGATACAGTCTTATTAAAGTTACCTTCCTTAACAGTAAGGAATGCGTCTCACTGCATATTGAAAAGAGAAAATTTTAATACTGTAAATCGATAACACTGATAACTGAAACGGTCGCACTTTTAAATAAAATTTCTTCGATAAATGATCTCCTTTCACATGTTACACATTTTTATATGTAAGTTATGTAAATTATTAATGAATTATTATCAGATAATGAGAACTGGTATTAATTAATTCCGTGAACGACCTTAATACAGGAACCTGCACCTTATCTTTTTTCAAGATATTTTAATGGAATATTATTATTATAGATATGTTTCAATCGTTTATGTAAACCAAATGCTTAGACATTTCTGCGACTTCTTGGTTGGAGTTCAACTAAATTTATTGCGAGATTTTATAATCCAGTAAACGCAAGAGAACCTTCATCAGTTGCGGTTTCCTAAACCGATCGAAATTTCAAATAATTTCATAGATTTTAATGTCAAATGTATGAGGAGGTTTTTCGGGAAAAAATAGAGGTATGAAACGACAGATGATAAAGATTTTTGCCTAGGAACAACATATCTTGCGTTCAATGGATTTTAAAATCTCAAAAAGATGTTATCAGAATTGCTTTGATAGATTCTAGTTATATACGAATTGTATACGTTAATTTATGCCTGCGAATCACATTTTAACTACCACCCGTCATTAGATTTTTTGAAACAACACCACGAGTTTACTAATGGGAACATTCTAAGAACTCTTAGATGGCGAAAAACATGACTAAGAGACGATAAAACAAAAGGCATGTGTTACAGTCACCAGAATTGTAAGTAGAAAGAATATTGACATCATTTTTAAAACCACCAGAACAATCAGCACTCTCTGGAGCAAGCTGCAAAAACAATAACATCTATATATATAAATAGGCAAAGACAAAACGATTAGGTACCATTTTCTCCTCTGTCTCTCAACCGATTTTCTTCATTTTTGTTTTGTTAAGTAGCTACTGACGACCTTCAGTACAGAATGCTAATATTAATTTATATAATTGGTTCATTCATTAAATAAAATATAACACAAATTCATCATTTACGTCCATAATGTCAACGCCAAACAACTGAATGTGCCGCCGCCGCCAGACTCAAAACATTGAGTAATTATATATAGAGAGACCAATGCTGGTATATACTTAGAGCATTTACTTTTGGAAATGGTAAAGTAATCTTTGTATATTATAATTATACAGGGCGATTCCATGATATGTTAGAAATCATTTTTTTCGTGGGTGGCACATAAGCAGTTGCATATATAGGATGTTTAAAATATAGAGTAGAGTACAATTATAACTAATAACATAATTATATAGGGAAGCCCATTAGCGGTTGAATTTACAGGGTTCTTGGACTAGAAGGTGCAGTAGAATTACAGTTATACAGGGTGGTGCAAAAAATATTATACAGAGATGCATATACAGGGAAATTCAAATGGAAATGGAAATTCAACATTTCGGAACCCATAAGTTGTATATATAGGGAAGATGAAATATAGGGTGAAAGGAATTATAGATATACAGGATGATGATAAAAAATGTTAGAAAAGGAAATGATTTATAGAGTAGCCCACGAAGAGTTCCATATATATGATGATTGAAATATAGGTCGGAGTAGAATTATTGTTACAGAAGATAGTTAAAAATTTCAGAAATAAAAAGAGTAAATACGGTGGCACATACGCACTGTCATATACAGAATGGTTTACCGAGTGATTCAAAAATGTTAAAAATATTATGCGTGGTCCATGAGCAGTTACATATACAGGGTGGTGGAAATATATAATGAGATGGAATTATTATAATGAGGATTTTAATAAATGTTAGACAATTGAGTGCAATTATAGTTATAAATGGGAGGTTAAAAAAATAAATATGTAGGGTAGCCCATTAGTGGTTGAATTGTTGTCATATTAAATTAAGAATTACAAATTTGAACACAAATAAAGTCCTATGAATTATATCTGAAAAAAACTTGAATTTCGTTACTTATTAGTAGAAGCGAGATGTAAGACCGATTTTCGAGGAAACTATCACACAGAGGTTCCGAATCTGGATCCGTTCCGTGTAATTGCTGTTCTCCCTAAAGTCCTAGATAGAATTTCACGATAAAATTTTCAGTTTACTTAACCTGTCAGAGATATTGACACAATTGGTCTAATTTCGACCACTGGGCGACAGCTAGTAATAATGATTGCGAGTTATCAATATTACCGACGAAGCTAAAAATTACAAAAAGTTACAACTAGAAACAATCTTTTTGTCAGTATTTAAATCGTAAACTACGTTCATATCAACATACGATTGGATTGGTCTTTGTAAGAATACTTTACAGTTTCGATTCAACTAACGACACAGCAATTTCATTGTTATAATGAATTATGAATTAAAATATTTCTTTGGTCGTTAAGATTACTTCTTGATAAAAGTTCAATGTCAAGTTCATCAGTTATTGTGTTATTGGGTTACCTGATTAAGCGATAAAAAACCCACCAACAATGGTCTTTATTAAAGCTCCCATGAGGAATCAAAACATGACTGTTTCACCAATATCTTTTAAAGTCGTGGGAACGGTCTCGATGGATATTATAACTTACATACTTCCACAGCTTTTGTTGATTGTTTCAGTTTATTTATAAATATCGAGGCAGCATTGTTTCAGGAAATAATTATCCGGTAAACGAGGCGAATGCCATTTCGACTGATTTTCTGTTTGTTGTTATTAACTGCCTGTGACACAATTCGTTTGTTATGATTTCATTTCTTATCCTAATTGCCAGTGGTAGTTAAACAGAAATATGACTGACAATAAATATTGGTCTATTTTCCGTAATGGTCTCTTTACGTTTGATGGCTTTCATGTTTGTTTGTTTTTCCTTTCAAATCTAATTGTTCGAAACGGATGAAATATTTAAAATTAACGAAAGTATGTCTGTCCATGAGATTAACTAGAATTTTTATGTGTATGGTTTCGAAATAGGTTTTAGAAACTCTTACCAAATTTATTTTCGATAGTTTCAAAAACAGATTTGAACGGTTTAAAGGTGTAGTGCTAGATGCAGACATGCAAATTTGTTTGAAATCCCTTAACATATACAGGGTGTTCCTAAATTGAAGGTACAAACGAAAAGGAGAGATTCCTTGAATACTTTTAGGAAGAAAAAGTTCCATAAACATGGGTCCGCAAACGTTTCGTTTTCAAGATACAGAGTGTTAAAGTTTCAATTTTTTTTCAAGTTTTTTTCTCAAAGTATCTGCACTTCACAAGATATTCAAATGAAATTTGGCATAGATATTACAATTAAGAGTTTAAACCTTGTGACATGCCAATTTCGATTGTAAATCTACAAGGTGATATTTTTTCGGAAACACTGTCCAGTGTTGTCCTTCTGAACTTTTTTTTGGTGAGCCACTGGTACTTTCAAAAATTGTAAAGAAAAGCCTTGTTGTTATAGCAAACTTTATGTTCTCTTGTAGTTTTGTCGTATCTAATCATAATAAAAAAACTAAATAACAACAAAGGAACTAAACTACAGCAATTGTTGAAAATGTCCTCCCCCAACCCTTATACAAGCTTCTTTTCTTCTTCTCATAGACGATCGAACTCTTTCAAACACTCCTGGAGTATTCCTAATTGTATCAAACGCGACTATTATACGATTTCTCAGTTCGTCTACGGTATTCACTGGCGTTATGTACACTAGAGATTTCAGATGGCCCCATAGAAAGAAATCTAAACTATTTAAATCTGGGGATCTGGCGGGCCATGGCTGATGTCCACCTCGTCCAATCCACCTGTTTATATAATTTTCGTTCAAATACTCCCTAGCCAAAAGTGAAAAATGAGCAGGAGCACCGTCGTGCATGAACCACATTTCACGTCGCATCATAAGAGGTATATCATCCAATAACAAGGGCACATCGTTCTCTAAAAAAATGTCTGTATGATTGACCAGTAAGTCGCCCTGGCAAGAAGAAAGGGCCAATCAAATAATCGCCAATATTACCACCCCACACATTTATTGGAAATTCCTCTTGAAAATAAGCTTCTGCAATTTCATGTGGATTCTCCTCAGCCCATATGTGTTCATTATGAAAATTTATGATTGAAGTCCTTGAGAAACAGGCTTCATCAGTGAATAGGATTTGGCAATCAAAATGAGGATTGTTCAATAGTCTGTTGAGGTACCACTGACAAAAAATAATTCTTGGATGACAATCTCTAGGCAAGAGCGCCTGCACCCTCTGAATGATATAAAGATAGAGCAAAGAATCCCGCAAGATCCGCCAAACAACTTGATGACTTGTATTTAAGGTAATATTAATTTTTCTTGTACTGGTTCCTGGATGTTCTTCTATTTCGTTCAGCACTGCCTCTTCGAGTCGCGGTGTTCTCACACTTCGTGGTCTACCTGCATTAATATTTTTCGCAGAAAAAGATCCAATTTCTGATAGACGCCTGTGAATATTAGAGAACATCCGATGACCAGGCATCCCTCTATTGGGATAGCGTTCCATGTAAAGACGCTTAGCTTCTCTTGAATTACCATTTGCAAGACCATACATGAAATGCATGTCAGCCATTTCGGAATTCGTAAAATTCGGCATGTTTTGCTATTAAAATGCAACCATCTTTATTTTTTAAAACACAGGAGTTTAATTTGTGGTGTCAAAACTAACAATAAATTTATTCATTCACCACAGCCTACTAGGTAGGTAACTAGATTTCTATGACAATTCGGAATTTTCTGTAGATTTCCAAGAGAATCATTCAAATTTTTTTTCTCGAAACCGGTAGTAGATAAGACAAAACTACAAGAGAACATAAAGTTTGGTATAACAACAAAGCTTTTCTTTACAATTTTTGAAAGTACCAGTGGCTCACCAAAAAAAGTTCTGAAGGACAACACTGGACAGTGTTCCCGAAAAAATATCACCTTGTAGATTTACAATCGAAATTGGCATGTCACAAAGTGTAAACTCTTAATTGTAATATCTACGCCAAATTTCATTTGAATATCTTGTGGAGTGCAGATACTATGAGAAAAAAACTTGAAAAAAATTAAAACTTTAACACTCTGTATCTTGAAAACGAAACGTTTGCGGACTCATGTTTATAGGACTTTTTCTTCCTAAAACCATTCAAGGAATCTCCCTTTTTCGTTTGCACCTCCAATTTAGGAACACCCTGTATATTAGTAAATCTGAAAGATATTAACACAATTTACTCAAAAGTTGCCAATCTTGGTCTCCATTCTTTGGTCTCTCTCTACTTTTAGTATCTTGAATGTCTGCTATCACTATTCTACGTTGAATACAATCTCTCCTTAAAATGTATCTGATCCATTTATCTTTCCTTACTCTTATAGTTTCATTATGGATCTATCTTCCTTTACTCTTCTCAATACCTCTTCATTTCTTATTTTATTTCATCATTTGATATTTTCCATTCTCCTTCATAGACACATTTCAAAACTATCAATGTACATTAATACTTTTTGTCTTAATCTCCATGTCTCTGAGCTGTATAAAACTACAAGGCAGTCTTACTTGCTGTTAATCGTTTACTTCGACATATGATGTTTTGCCCACGGTTATTCTGCTCTGCCTTAACATATTAATACTGAATTAGAATTGTAGCCTATTATAGTAGATACCACACCAAACATTAAAACCAAATTTTATCTGCGGTCGTCTTTGTTCTACATGGAAAGGGTTTTCTTTAGCCCAGATATGCTCATTGTGTCTATTGAACATACCACAGTTAGTAAATCTAGTTTCATCTAACCATAACACCTTTAATGGAAAGTGTAGATTATCAAGGCACATGTCTCTAAACCATGTACAAAACAAAATACGTCGATGTTCGTCACCAGCATGCAAAGTTTGAGAAACTGAAAGTTTCTACGGGTGGAACTTGTGCGGTTTTAGTACCTTAACAACAGTTCATTGAGATGTGCCAGCTTCTGCCGCAATCTCACGAGTTGATGTAGATGGATTTTGATTTACCATTGCCAAAACATTTATTTGTGCTGCTTCGTTAATTTGATTACGTTCCTTTGGGGTTTAGTAAAAGATCCATATCTGCGTAAACTATCGTAAAGCCTCTTAAATGTACATAGAGCAGGTTGACGACGATTAAAATATCTATAAAAATATTCCTCAGCTGCACGAACTGAATTTGTATGGCATATGATATAACATTCCACCATATTCAGTTATTCTTCGTTAGAATATTCCATTTTATCACAAAAACTTGTCAATATCGACTGTCAGTTCAGCACTACTAATGGAATTACTGTCAAATGAGGAAACGTCAAAGTGAAAACAATCTTTTGCATGGCTACCTACGTTAAAACTGAAAATAAGAGAGAAAAGCATCCATAACTCCGTTATTTTTATGAATAACTATATTGAGTATTATATGGACGAAAAGCTCTAAAAATGTCCGATTTTTTTTTTCATAGCCAACTATGGTTTCCATTCAAAAAAAGATAAGTTTGTGTCATATCTCGAAAACGAGAGCTGTCACGCAAACGAGGACATGACAATCATATTCTGGGATACAATTCCCTTCAATTTTGATATTTACACTTTTTTGTAAAATCAAAAACAAAGGAGCTAGAGGGATTTGACTAAATCGAAAGAATTTCGTTTTTTCAAAATATCTAGTAAGCCAAGACTTTTTACAAAAATCCGAAAGTGTCATTAAATTGGGCCAGTAAAACTGCAAATCTTTCCTAATTCAATCATTGCTCTATCTCCGCTAGTTTCCTAGATCCCCATACTGATCATCGAAAAAAACTCACCCTGTATGTCCCTGCAAGATTGTGGGGTTATTTTGAAGAGGTCACGTTAGAGGCAGTAAAAAAAAGTGTCGGTAGAGGTAACAAGTGTAAATATGAAAAAACAAATTCGAAGAACAATACTATGGTTAGTTATAAAATAAGAATATTTGCATTAACTGTCAAAGTAATGGTACTCTGCTTATTCATTTGTATAGAATTGATTCCAAAGCCTGAGACTGAACAAGTAATTTATTTAAAAAACTTGGAAATATGTATAGAAATTACTGATAATCCCTAACGATGGAATGAGAGCACCAATCAGTTGGGTATCAGTCAGTATTTATAATGAAATACTTGACATTTTATAGGCGCTAAAGCAAAGTAGGTCTTTGAAATGAACAGCATTTTTTAACAACAAATGAGCATAATATTCACCAAATCAATCAATCATTTATGTTTTAAATAGCGAGAATGTTGTTCGTTACGGTACTTTTTCAAAGGCTAGTTATCAGAAAGGTGTTAACTATCACAATACCACAACATAAACGATTAAATTTGTATTTGAAACTAATGCCTTATTTAGAAATAATATATATACGGATTTAGAATGTCCGCTAAAAGACAGTTTACTGTAAGAGTTGTATTAAACAGAGTTTTATTAATACAAGTAGTGAAACATTTTCCCTATTACATTGAAAACTGTTGTTGTTTAACGAGGTTCGGTAAGAAATGTAGTAAAAAGTTCCGAACATTGTATAAACTAAGTATATTTTAAACAAATACATAAGCCACACTGATGTATTTGAAATCATGATGTTAATTAGTGTAAAATAGAGGATTAGAAGCCTTAATGATCTAAACATTACGTTGATAACATAATAAAACATTGTAATCTATATACAGTGATGGGCAAATGTGTGGAACCAAGTAAATATCTCTGGAATTATTAGAGATATCAAAATGAAATTTGGAAGGTGGATACTGAAGTAGATTGCCTATTTGTTTTCAAATTTTTCTATAATTTTGAACTTCCTGTTTTACCGGAAGTAATGTCGATTTTAAAATTTGCAATAAAACACAAAAATACAAAAATATGGGGTTTGATATTGTTTACTTCAATACCTACCGAGATATTAACAGAAATGTAACTAAGGAAAGGAAAAATTCGATGCAATCTACATCAATAAATATAAAGCCATTGACAACGAAGTCAGAATAGACTTTGAAACGTTTGGTATTCCTGCAATATAGGTCGTTTTATTTATATTGTGGTGTTATTGCCCAAAAAAACATAAAAGTAATCAAGAATATGCCACAAACAACAAACTGAAGTGTTTTTTAAATGGAAGTATTCATTTTTATCCACGGATTTCCAATGAAAACACTTTTTAATCTAGCCATTTTTCATTATTTATCCCTCTTTTGGCCATATTTTGGTTTGTTTTTCATTTAACTTTCGAAATCATTGGTGCATTCTTTAAAAAAAACTTCATTCAGGTCACAAAATTTAATTTCTTGTTCAGAAATTGAAATATGGGTCATGTGATGGTTCATTTAAAGCCGTAAAACTTTTGTCTAGAAGTTTTTTCAAAATATTACTTTGTCTCAAGATACGAGGGCTGCCTTTTATATTTCGGGATTGGACAACCTTAGTGTTGCAATCTGACAACTGACAGTTCTATCGTAAAGTTTGATATTTTTGAGGTTATACGTACTCAGAACGTTTTGACATAAGAGCGCTATGTGTTGTTTACAGTAACTTAAAGGATTCATCTCGGCCAAAAAATGGAATTAAATCGTGAAGATTTTCGTGTGATTATTTTTTACAACTTTCGACGTGGATAAAGTCAGCAAGAGTGCATGGATGAACTTAATTTAATTTTTGGCAAGGACCACTGTTTATCGATGGTTTGGTGAATTCAATCGAGGTCGTAGTTCACTCCAGACGAATTTCGTGAAGGTCGTCCAAAAACAGTTGCTGTTTCGGAAACTATTGATGCTGTGTGCGAACTGATATTGCAAGATCGTCATGTGACCTACACAATTTGTCAATCGTTCAAAAAAGGCTCTTGGTCGAAAGAAAAGCTCAAAAAATACGATCGCGGTGCTTCAAAACACGTTTATGACATAGTGACAGGTGATGAATTGTGGATTTACGCGTATGAGCCCGAAACTAAACAGCAGTCGACTGTATGGGTGTTTCAAGATGAGCCGAATCCAACAAAAGTTGTTCGCGCACGAAGCACTTCCAAGCAAATGATCGCCTGTTTTTTCGGAAAAACTGAACATGTCGCAACCGTACCACTAGAACAACGCAGAACAGTCAAGTCAAGACGGATCACTCTTCACCACGACAATGCGAGCTCTCACACTTTGGCTCAAACAACTGCATTTTTGACCACTCAAAACATCGATTTGATGAGTCATCCGCCGTTTAGTCCTGACTTGTCACCAAATGACTTCTTTTTATTCCAGTACGTAAAAAACAAACTGAGAGGTCGACGTTTTTCGACACCTGAAGAAGCGGTTGCTGCGTTCAGAATGCATGTTTTGGAGATACCTCAATCAGAGTGGAAAAAGTGCTTCGACAATTGGTTCAAACGCATGCAAAAGTGTATAGATCTTCATGGGGAATATTTTGAAAAACAATAAAACGATTTTCGGTGATAATATTTGTTTTTGTTCTCTAATCCCGAAACTTAAAAGGCAGCTCTCGTAAATGTCCCAACCAATTTGTAGAATGGGAATAATAACTAAACGAGTATAATATAAATTTTTAACACAATTTATAAAATCAGTTTCGTAATTTGATATCACTTATAACCCACACTTTGTAATTATATCAAAATATCTATAAGAACTAGAATTTACCTGCAAAAATAGCAAACAGGTCCCAGAGTGCAATTCTCAGACAAAGCAACCAGCAGATCCGACTCTCTATGAGCAATACTCCTGCACTGAGGTAGAGGAAACACTTCAGAACAATCAACATCGTCTTCTATATCCTCCACATCTATATCACTCAGAGTTCCGTCTGTGGATTCGAGCGAATTCGCTCTCTTCTCATGTTCTTCATCGTTAAATTCATTGTCTGCGTAATGCAACCAGAACAACGACGATCGGGTCTCCAATGAGTTGAGCCACTCGGACAACAAATCCGTGGACCGTCTCTTGTAAGTGCCGAAAGAAACGTCAGAGTCATCTTCAATTACCAATGCTTGTCTGTTCATCCTTGGCAATTAAAGAGGCGTACTAGGGCGAATCTAATCGAAGAAGTCTTTGTTAACAATTATAAATTAAGTAAATTGTTATTGTTCCATTCAGTTTTATTTTTGGGCACCGTTATTTTTAAATCTTGGCTGCTAATGTTAACGTTCACTACTTATTTACTGAAAACTTGATATAAGTTGATAGTTAACATTAAATTTTAACCTATTATAAAATATTTAACAAACCATTATTTAAGTTTTCATGTTAATGTAATTGCTTTAATATTTATAAGTTTAATTTTAGAACTTTTAATCCATCAAAATAGGTAAATAAGTCAAAAATGATAAAAATCATCAGCTGAAGCGATAACCCGACCTGTTTCGTTTTGCTAAAGTCTCTTCAGTATTCTTGAAGAAACCCTAGCAAGGCTTATAATACGAAACACTTTTTGAAAAAATATCAACCTACTTCAAAGGAAAACTAAAAAGTGGACACTAATTAACAAAATACAAGACTATACAATAAATAGCATATTCACTGTTGTTAGATACCTACATACAAAGATTGTAAATTATAAAAGGTACTCATTTTGTACAAATTAATTACCTCAATATCTACTATATTTTTTAAGTCAGCGTCAAGCAAACCTAAAATGCAACATTGCTTATATATCTACCTCTTTTTATAAAGAATTAGATGTCGCCCAGTGGTCGAAATTCGACCAATTGTGTCAAAATCTCTGGCAGGTTAAGTAACCTGAAAATTTTATCGTGACATTCTATTCTAGGACTTTAGGGAGAACAGCAATTACACGGAACGGATCCAGATTCGGAACTTCTGTGCGATAGTTTCCTAGAAAATCCTAGATGTCAGTCTTACATCTCACTTCTACAAATAAGTAACGAAATTCAAGTTTTTTTCAGATATAATTCATAGGAATTTATTTGTGTTCAAATTCGTAATTCTTAATTTAATATGACAACAATATAGCTGTATAGCTATAATTGCACTCAATTCTCTAACATTTATTAGAATCCTCATTATAATAATTCCATCTCATTATATATTTCCACTACCCTGTATGCAACTGTTCATGGACCACGCATAATATTTTTTAACATTTTTGAACCACCCGGTAAACCATTCTGTATATGCCACTGCCTATGAGCGACCGTATTTACTCTTTTGTTTATGAAATTTTTAACTATCTTCTGTAACTATAATTCCACTCCGACCTATATTTCAATCATCATATATATGAAACTCTTCTATAAATCATTTCCTTTCTAACATTTTTTATCATCATCCTGTATATCTATAATTCCTTTCACCCTATATTTCATCTTCCCTATATATACAACTACTTACGGGTTACGAAATGTTGCATTTCCATTTCCGCCACCCTGTACATATATATCTGTATAATATTTTTTACACCACCCTGTATAACTGTAATTGTACTGCGCCTTCTTTTCCAAGAACCCTGTAAATTCAACCGCTAATGGGCTTCCCTATATAATTATTTTATTATTTATAATTGCACTCTATATTTTAAACACCCTATATATGTAACTGCTTATGTGCCACCCACGAAAAAAATGATTTATAACATATCTGGTATCGCCCTGTATAATTGTAATATACGATTACTTTACCACTAAACAATAACAAAGCTTGCATGCCCCTTCTAGAAGTACATACTCTAAGTATATAACAGCATTGGCCCCTCTATATATAATTACTCAATGTTTTGAGTCTGGCGGCGGCGCCACATTCAGTTGTTTGGCGTTGACATTATAGACGTAAATAATGAATTTTTATTATATTTTATTGAATGAATGAACGAATATTATAAATTAATATTAGCATTCTGCACTGATGGTTGTCAGTAGCTACTAAACAAAACAGAAATAAGGAAAATCGGTTGAGAGACAGAGGAGAAAATGGTATCTAATCGTTTTGTTTTTGCCTATTTATATATAGATAACTTTTATAGTAAATATTATTCATTAGAAAGTTTTCCATTTGAGTCCATCTTATGAAAACTGAGAACCGTAAACAGCAACAATTGTTTTCTTTAATAGTACTGCCTTCCCCAAGGGTTACTATACCATGTGCCGTAGACAAACCCGTAGTCAGGTTCCGGGGTTCAACACTTCTCCTCCAAAATTTTAGACTATTGAGTTGCAAGATTCAATTTTAACCAATTAATCTTTTTTTTATAAGAACAAATTTTATATTTATGTATTTTTCTATATCCTGGAAATATATGAATTGGAATGCAGATTTTGCAGTATTAATCAGCCCAACACCAATCAAAAAATGTATCTAACAACGCAACCTCCCACTCCACCCCGAAAAATTTTTCTGACTACGGCGTTGGTCATAGATAAAAGCAACGACAATAGATACAGGGTAACTTAATTGAGAAATATCCACATAGATTTTCAGAATATTGAGAAAACACAAAAAATTGTGGTTTTCGGAAATTCGCCATCTTGTAAATAAATTTGATAGAATTTGGAAGTTTTGTGTTAGCAACGTTAACAAATTTTCTATGCCTTCTAGATTGTCATTGAATAGCATATAAAAAGAGCTTTTCAGCCCTGTATAACCGACCTAACTTTTGATGACAGAAAATGTAAATTATTAAAAAAATTATTAACAAAAAGTTTTTCACTTACATAGCTGTGAAACAAAATGCTATTTGTTGTCATAGCTATGAATCTCTTTGTCAAGACTTTACTATTGATGTGTTAAGAGTTTAATATTTTTCAAAATACATGTGATATTTTTAATAAAACAAAACATAACATTATTCAATAAACTAGTCATTAAGCCAAAAATTACAAAAATCTGTTTACTATAGCAAATAATTCAAAAATTCTCTTGCATTTATGTACTATTACGAAAAAATGGCACCCACTTCTTGACCCTGGCTTTAATTTTTCTTTGAACTCTACATCTTTGGCTAAATGCGTCTTAATCATATGTGCTGATTTACATATTCTTAAGATCTGATTGTCTAAATTTCAGGCAAGCACAATTTGCTTTCATTAATCAACGTTTCTTCTCGTCTCAATATAAATGCAAAGTATTTAATTAAATGCGGTCAAGGACTTTGAATTTGCTTGTACTAAGAATTAGCTGTTCCAGATTTATAAGTTAGTACATTACAGAACTTAAAATGGGTTGGTATGAAAGAAATTCTAATGCCAATAAAATAATTTAAAAAATCATGTAAATGTAAAATCCATAATTTTCAAGCAAGAGGGTGTTAGGAAATAATATACCTATGTCATGGACTCTTGATATTGTAATATTTTTTGTGATTAAATCACATGTAATACAGTTTTTGAGATTATCCACTGAAGCCGTTTTATTGTTGAAAATTGTTTTTATTTTTATTTATTAGTGGACCATAGCAACATAGATTTTCTTTCTATTTTATTTATTTATTCTTACACGGGTAACCCCATTTACATAAAATACCAAAAACAAAAAAATTTGTGTAAATAACATTAAATCTAAAAAACATATAAACCTAAAGTTGACATGTCTAACATTTGACTCAACTTTTAGAAACAATACAAAATACAGAATAAAATATAGTTAATTCAAATTAAAATTATAATTAAAATACATGTTGTCGCGAAGAAAAGACAACACATCAAAACAAAACAAACGGCAGCATTAAATATTATAATATAATGAGTGCTTGATTATATTGACAGAGTTTTAAACACATCAAAATGCGAGGAGTACTGATTGGCTGTACGCATTAACCTAGTCATTGCTGAACAAAATCCACAGTTAGTTCTATGAAATGTAACATGGAAGAGTTCTGAAGAACGAGTTCTCATTGTCGTACTCAAGGAAATTCTGTCTAGTAAGGAAGGGCAGTCAAGTTCACCTGACAACAACTTGTATAGAAAACAAATATCAGCTATGTTACGCCGATTTTGCAACGATTGTAAACGCATTTGTAATAAAATATCACTATATTGATAATTATCCCTGCTCAAACCCATTTTAAATGCTACTATACGAAGAAATTTATTTTGAACTTTCACAATATTAGCTATATGTGTGTTATAGTGGGGGTTCCATATGACAGAACAGTACTCCAGAATAGATCGTACTAGTGAACAATATAGTAAACAAATCGTATTATGAGAAAATGTTTTAGATGAACGATTGATAAAACCCAAAACCTTGTAACTCATGAAAACAACTAGATTAATGTGTCTACGAAAAGTCAGAAAATTATCGAAAACGACACCAAGGTTACGAATTTCACTTACTCCCTGTATCGTTTGTGAATTAATAGCGCATGAAATGATTATAGGTTGTTCAATTTTTGCAAAAGTAATAATAAAACATTTATTGATATTCAGGTCAAGATCATTGCAAATAAAGAGTTTAAATTAGATTGGAGTAACATTGCATCATTGCAAATTGCAATTTCTTTAAACAGTTTGAAATCATCAGCACACATTAAGATATTACAATGATTAATAATTTTGCCAATACCATTAATAAATAAATTAAAAAGAAATGGTCCCGCGCGAGAGCCCTGTGGAACTCCCGAAGACACACTTATAATCCTGGAAATAATACCCCCCACTTTAACATAATGGTATCGGTCTGAGAGTTAATTCTTTGTCCTCTCTAAAAGTGGCTCATAAAATCCTAGAGCATGAAGTTTGACAAAAAGTATTCTATGGTTAACTCTATCCAACGCTTTAGCGAAATCCGTATAAACAGAGTCAACTTGTACTCTATTCTCCAAAGTTTTTACTATAAATGACTCGTAGATGGCCAAATTGGTTAAAGTAGATTTACCCGAAAGAAATCCATGCTGTTCGTTAATAAAAATGTGTTTAAATTGCCATGATAAGAATTGAGAGAAAAAGTAGCCCAATAATTTCGGGATCTCCGATTGCAAGCATACAGCTCGGTAATTCTCAGTATTTTCTTTAGATCCACCTTTGTGGATTGGCTTTGTAGCTATGTTTCCAAAAACTGGGAAACTTTCCGGATGACAGTGACAAGTTAAAAAATGTTTTCAGAGGAAGCACTAGAGTGTAGACACAGTTTATTAAAAAATGCGAGGGAATATCATCCGGGCCACACGAGAGCTTTATCCGAAGTTCATTAATTCTGCTAATGATGTCTGCTACAGTTACACAAAAGGAAGACAAGTTAACAGAGTTTTCATAATGAAAATGAGGCACATTAGTGTTCTGATCCAATTTATAAACCGTTGAAAAGTAGCTAGCAAAAAGACCTGCAGTTTCCTCAACCCCGTTGCTTATTTCATCCTTATTAAACATGAATTTCGGAAGATTTAAAAGACTTTTTCATGCCATTAATGTACCCCCAAAAACTTCTTGGATTGTGATTTAAAGTATTTTCAGTATTATTAATGTATAATCTGTAACAATTATTAGTGACATCTTTACAAATGCCTCTGGTATGGGAAAAAACCAAATAAACATCATAACTATTAGTTGACTTAAACTTTTTATGAGCTGCCTTCTTTTCAGCTACCAGATGACGCAGATAACTAGAAAACCAAGCAGGATAAGGGGAAGACTTGAATCTTTTAACAGGCACGTGTAAATTAATAGCCGAATACAATTTATCATAAAAATAAGCCACAGCTGATTCAATATTTTTAATATGATTTTTTATTGTGATAATAAAGAAATATTTAAAAGATCAGATCAACAGTTTTATTGACTAAAACCACTTAATATGATATAAAGGAAAGGGTTATTTTTTTGATGATACTCACGTATCCCAAGTCCTATTGATTTTAATGAACCATCAGTTCATAATACCATCCGGGTGTGTCACTGATATTGATTACCAGAACAGAAAATTAACCACCTGAAGTCATTTAGTTGTTAATTTATTGTTTCCGTTCTTTGTCAAATGTTAATTTCACGGGCTGCATCATATTGTAACGGGAAGTAATGACGGAAAGCCTTTGATGTCATTTCGACTCTCTAATTTTCAAATTAGATTTAGAATATGATCATGTAAAATAATTACTATAAATTAACAGTAAAAAACTTTGTATAATCTGATCAGAACTGGAAATTCCTTTATGAAAACTATTGCTTGTTGAATAATAGGGTTAAATTTTTTTTTGCGACGCCCCCTCAAAATCAGCAATTTGATGAAAAAAACTGGGAATTTTTTTTAATTCAAAACAAAACGGGGCTCTAGACGTTCTAAGTCAATTTTTAGGATTCCGTATATACAATATACGGATACCCTTATAATATCACTCAGGATTTCTGCCTCTGTCACATCACAGCAATTATCTCCTAAACTACTGGACGGAAGAGGTTGAAATTTGGTATCAATGTATAGTTTGGTGACCCGATCGGGAGTACATATCGTATAAGAAGAAATTTTGATTTTAGGGGTACTTCTGGGGGGAAAAACTAAGAAAATCAACCGTACCCCCCTGGTCACCGAAACTACTGAGCCTAAAATTTTGAAAAAATAGAAAATATAGAATGTTGCCCGAACTTTACAGAAATGTAATGAATGTAATACATCAAATGAAAGGTCCCATTCTGAGGAACACTAATATATTTTTTTCATATTAAAAAAAATTAGTTAAAAAGATAGTAATGAAAATATACCAAAATTCCCCCATTCCCCCCCCTTATCTCCAAAACTATAAAACGTAAAGTTTTGAAAAAAATAAAGGTATAGGGTCTGACCTGAAGTTTTCTGGAAAAATAAGGAGTAACCTCTACTTTTAGTTTTGGGGGGCAAATTACAGGATTAAATGGAAAATATAAAATTGAAATTGTTTCTTACCCATAATGTTATATATCAAATGAGAGGGCTAATTATGACGAAAAGAAATATTTTTTTTCAAAATTTTAAAATAAATTAGTTAAAAGATATTGTTGAGGATTCATTCACAATTATTAGTAGATTAGTGTATTTATTTTTGGACAAGAGTTTTGGATTAGCAGTGTAATTCCGAATCTTTTCTTTTGTATTTTTTGTTTTTGTTGGTGATTTTTACGCGCACACTCATTGCCAGAGTCGCTTAAACCACCGTCTGGGACGGTATAGACATTTTTGCTCGTAAAAGCACTAGTAACCTCTAGTTCTTCATTGTTGTAGTTTTTAGTGAAATCCTACCGGTCGTGAAATAGACACAGTAAAATTCACCAAAGGGCAGTGCGGGTCAGCTTCTTAAGATACAGTCCACTTCGCCCACAGAGCGGTCATCATAGCAGTCAAAGACAAAAGTAAGTACTCTGGCATGATCGTTCTTTTCAATTGTTACCAACATATCAAAGTTAAACCTCATTCCATTTCAGATATTGACAACGTACTTGACCAAATTATTGGGTATAGTATTAAGGCTTTGGTGTATGGTAATAATAGAGTTGCTATAACGATTTCCTCTTCTTGCCTAGGTGGTTTATCCAGTTCATTCATCAAAAGGACTTGTTTATGTTTCAACTGTACTTCTTTGAGAGCCTCTGGTGTGCTGCATATATTTTTGCTGTGTTTCGACTATGGTAGTTTTCAGTAAAGACGAATGGCATTTACTATCTTCCCCGCCCCAATCTTGAACTAAATTTCGAAATTGGGCGAATTTGATGCAATAGAACATAATATAAAATTTTTAATCGACTTTAATTCCTTTAATAAACGTCGGAATAATAACAAACATCATAAGTGGATGTGATCCAAACTTTTGAGCTGATATGAAGGTTTCACCAATGGGGCGCCTAGGCTGGCTTGGTCCCCAGACCAAGACTTTGTGGTAAGGGCACATAAAAATGTACATGAAATGAGTATAGTAGGCTATTCTTAAAAGCCACATGTCATCCCAGACTTTTCTGTAGGTCTATATGAGAGGAAGAACTCCACCATACATTGTTCTTACAACTCAAAGGTATTAGGCAGCGTTTTTGGTACTAGTGGCTCAAAAATTGTATTCGTCTATAAAATGCTGCACTGTTTCCAAGTGTGTTGTTTTCTATGTCAGCGAATACAATTCCTACAAACAATGTAAACTGATAAACTTGAAACTCGATTCATTCGATTGTTTCACATTTTATTACTTAATACAATTTCCAGTGTAAAACAAAAGAACTGTAAAATCCACTGAAGAACCATGTCAATCACATAAAATTATCACTACATCTTTAATGGACCATTACGTATTTTCGGATGAATGAATTGTTCTTCCATTGAAGTGCAATCATTGAATACGAGAATAGAAATTTGCATTCCTCGTAAGTATTTCACGTCGAAGGTCTGTGGTTTATGAGGCGACTACGTCAACCTGAATTAAAATACCTAACCGACTTCCTATAATGTTTTCCAGAATATATTTAATACAGAAAATACCAAAAATAAGTGAAAACTCATGTGTTTTAACTTCATTTTGAAATTTAACAGCATTCATTTTGCCGTTGTTTTCTGAATGATACTTGTGGCATATTTTTCAATGTCTAAGCGCTTCTTGGGAAATAACACCACAGTTTAAAGAAAATTGCTGTATGTTCCAAACGTATCGGGGTCTAGATAAGACCCCGTTGTCAATGGTTAAGAAACTACGGATTAAAAAGGCACAATTCTAAGATGTAAATTAAAATATTTGACAATGTGTATTATTTGATTTTTGACCATCAAATAATACACATTGTCCTCAAAGCAGTTCTGATATTCACATTTCGGTAAGTCTTTAAGCTCTTTCAGCAATGTGTTTTTTCTCCTCAATAGCGGCAAAACGTCGTCCTTTCCCAAGATGTAAGTGTCTCAAACAGGAAAAAGTCGCAGAGGGTCAAATCTGGTGAATGCTGTGGCTGAGACATGTTTACGGTGTTGTTTTGGACTAGAAATTACGAACAAAGCGGCAATGGTAACAACTCCTAATGCAGTACGCCATGTAATTGAGGATAACAGTGATCGGATTTGGAGAGCTTTTTGGTCTTGACTTTCCTGGACTCTTCCATTGGGACAATTGGATGTCATAACCATTTACTCATGATTTGTCACCAGTTAAGACCCTTTCAGCAAATCTGGAATAAGGTTATAATCATTCAACAATTCCTGAGCCATGCTCATGTCACAGACCCAAAAAATTGCATGGAATGAGCCAACGGATATGCCGACATCCTCAGCAACTTATCTAATAGTGATTCGACGATATCCATAACTATTATCCACTTGTAATTATTTTTTGACTCATAGTATATTCACCGTATGGCACTGCCAACATTTCAAGTGTTTTTGAGCACTTAATTCTATTTTTTACACAAAATTTGATGTAAATTCTTTGATCAATTTTTTCTGCAGCTAACACGCAAAACCCTTCTAACTTGTATGTCTCTCACAAACTAAACTTGCTATATAGCTGAAACTGTGAACGTATGTTCGAGATGAGTGTACCAATATAACAAAAAAAATCGATAATCGAATGTACATAGCTCGCGAAATTTGAAAATATATCTTATTTTTTTACAGCCATCGTATATTTGACGTTCTATGTCAAACGGAACAAAGCTCTGCACAAAACTGATATTGATGGGTTTTAGGGTTTTAGATGACCTTGTGCTGTTATTGACTCCCTTCATGGGTTAGGGTGGCATTTTCAGAAAAAAAATCAAGTTTTGAAGTAAGTGTGCTAAAAACAACTCACGAGGTTTATTACTGACAGCTTTCAAAATTTCAATAGATATGTTTGGCAAGATCCAACTTGGCGGAAACATCAGAATCGTCGAAAAATGATGTAAGTCGAGACTTTGTATTAAGATTTTTACATTTACTCTCGTTATATTGGTCAGCAATGTTAGTATTGAGTGGCCTATTTCATATACTGGTTTATAGGAATCGAAAATCCAAAATGGCGATTCCAATTAACTCCAAAATGTAATACAAATAATGAGAAACTCTTCTATTCAGGTGAAAATTCTCGTTCGATGCAATTTTTTATACAGTGATGGGCAAATGTATGGAACCAAGCAAATATCTCTGGAATTATTAGAGATATCAGAATGGAATTTGGAAGGTGGATACTGCAGTAGATGGCCTATTTGTTTCCAATTTTTTACAATTTTGAACTTCCTGTTTTACCGGAAGTAATGTCGATTTTAAAATTTTCAATGAAACACCCTGTATAGTATTTTAGTTTATGATGAAACATTTTATTGCGAATACAAAATTATCGGGTTTGATATTTTTTACTTCAATACCTACCGAGATATTAACAGAAAAGTAATTAAGGAAAGGAAAAATCTAATATCCATTAAAGAAATACATAATCATAATTATTAACTAAATCTAAGTGATTTTCAAAACATTGACACTTAACTAAAGTTAATGTATTAGATGTTCAAACTGAGCACCGTTTACTTCTTGACAATAAGTCGGTTTTTAAATTCTCTAGTAACATTAGGTATTACTTCTGGTGTAATTCTCTGGATATCTTGCAGCTAATTCTTGCAAATTATTTGGTTTATCAACATAAACGTTAGATTTTAAGTCTAGTGAATTAAGGTTGGGACTTCGTGCAGGCCATTCATAAGTACCCCTTCTTCCAATCCATCTGTAATGAAATGTCCTATCTAAATAATCTCAAACAATGCGAGCGTAATGGGGTGGTGCTCCATCCTGCTGAAACCAGATATCATTTGGTAATTGTCCATTTACCTCCAATGCCGGAATAACTTGTGTCTCCAAGAGCTGTAAATACCTGTCTCCTTTTAAGGCTTCTTGGAGGAAGAAGGGTCCCACGATTCTGTTGTTATAATGCTGGCCCAAACGTTCAATTTTTGGGGATGTTGTGTATGAGCCTCTTGTACCCAATTAGGATTACTTTGCGACCAGTAGCGGCAGTTATGTCGATTAACCACTTAACTTAAACAAAATGTAGCCTCGTCTGAAAACACCACATTTCTTATAAAATTATTATCACGGTTACAAATATCCATCATCGTTTCACAAAATTGCAAACGTCTGTCGAAATCGTCTTCGGAGAGTTCTTGAACGAGGCGAATTTTGTATGGATGATATTTTTCTCGCCATAATACCCTTCCTAGTGAACAACAGCTAATTCCATGCATATTGCCGATGTCGGTAGTAGATAAGTGAGGATTTTCTTCCAAAGATATAGCAACATTTTGAGCTATACCTTCATTACTTGCACTTTTTAATCGTCCACTTTTTGGTAAATTGCTAACAGTTCCACTTGTGTCGTACCTTCGCAAAGTTTTCGTCACTACTGAACGGGATATTTGTGTATTCGGATGAACAATGTTAAAAAGGCCACAAACTTCTTGATGCGTCTTTTCCTCTCCCCATACCCAATCATCATTAATATTTCTATTCTTTCTCTTTCACTTAATTCGGCCATTTTACGATCAAATTAAAACAATACAATCTTTTTACGTTCAACTAAAAAAACTTATAACTTATTTTGACAACTACTGTCACTTCTGTAATGAATTTCAAACGCACGTATATTCGACTATGGAACAAGCAGTGCTGTTGGCTGTGACGGTATAATGCCACCGATTGGCCAATACAAATCCTTACCGAGCGGTTTGTTTATATCGGGCGTAAATGAAATCTGAACCGAGTTTAGCTACCATCGAATTTTTCCTTTCCTTAGTTACTTTTCTGTTAATATCTCGGTAGGTATTGAAGTAAACAATATCAAACCCGATATTCTTGTATTCGCAATAAAATGTTTCATCAGAAACTGAAATACTATACAGGGTGTTTCATTGCAAATTTTAAAATCGACATTACTCCGGTAAAACAGGAAGTTCAGAATTTTTAAAAAATTTGGAAACAAATAGGCAATCTACTGCAGTATCCACCTTCCAAAAATTTCATTTTGATATCTCTAATAATTCCAGAGATATTTACTTGGTCCACACATTTGCTAATTAAGATTTTCTAGTCATAATCTCAGTATTGGAATTAATTTCTTAAATTTCCTTATTGCCAACCATTTTTTTAAAACTTGCTACTGAAAAACGCTCTACCATATTACTACAACTACAAACAAATAACCTTAAACCAACAATAAAGTAATGAAATAAGTTGTTAGTATTTTAAGAAGATAAATATTATTATTCACAGTATAATAATAACAATTATGCTGATTTGTTGAAAGTTCTCTAACAGTTTCTGAAGGTTCTAAGAATGGTATTCGGTTCTTTTTACATATCACAGCAATAACGCCCATTAAAAAGCATCAATGTTAAAAGTACCGAGATATTATCAGTTGAAATTGCTCGGTAGGTTGTACATTTTACGATATTATATATTTAAATATTCGACCTAGTTCTTTGCTAATATTAGGTTTGCAATATAACGTAATATGTAATTGAATTAACCGTTATAGAATATTATCAATAAATGGTAATTCGAAATAACTATTTTTGCAGTAATTTATGCAAGTAGTTCATTATATGATCATCTGCTTAAGTGGAATTGTCGGTAAAGGTAATTGAGATGCACGTAAGAAGAGTTCAAAATATTTTAGAACATAGAATCTTGGATTTCAACTCGTATTAATTGTATTTTATGGTTTCGTGGTTGCTGATCCGTTTCTTAAAATCTATGCTGTTCTAGTTTGATCATTTCTGGTAGTTCTTTGAATTTTCTTCCTGAAAATAATATATAGATAGATACAAGAAGAAACCACTTTCAGGATTGACCGAAAAGACAGCACAACCTTAACACACCAGGGTCAATAATTTTTGAAATCCATTGAAAAAGAATCTGTATATAATTAGGCAAAGACAAAACGATTAGGTACCATTTTCTCCTCTGTTTATCAACCGATTTTCTTTATTTTTCTTTTGTTTAGTAGCTACTGACGACCTTCAGTGCAGAATGCTAATATTAATTTATAATATTGTTATAAACAACTGAATGTGCCGCCGCCGCCAAACTCAAAACATTGAGTAATTATATATAGAGGGACCAATGCTGTTATATACTTAGAGCATGTACTTCTGGAAGTGGCATGCAAGCGTTGTTATGGTTTAGTTGTAAAGTAATCGTTGTATATTATAATTATACAGGGCGATTACAGATATGTTAGAAATCATTTTTTTCGTGGGTGGCACATAAGGAGTTGCATATATAGGGTGTTTAAAATATCGAGTAGAGTGCAATTATAACTTATAAAATAAGTATATACGGAAGCCCATTAGCGGTTGAGTTTACAGGGTTCTTGGAATAGAAGGCGCAGTAGAATTACTGTTATACAGGGTGGTGCAAAAAATATTATATAGAGATTCATATACAGGTGGCGGAAATGGAAATGCAACATTTCGTAACTCAAAAGCAGTTGTATATATAGAGAAGATGAAATATAGGGTGAGAGGAATTATAGATATACAGGATGATGATAAAAAAATGTTAGAAAAGGAAATGATTTATAGAGTAGCCCACGAAGAGTTCCATATATATGATGATTGAAATATAGGTCGGAGTAGAATTATATTTACAGAAGTTAAAAATTTCATAAACAAAAAGAGTAAATACGGCATATACAGAATGGTTTACCGGGTGGTTCAAAAATGTTAAAATATATTATGCGTGGTCCATGAGCAGTTGCATATACAGGGTGGTGATGGCTAAAGATAAAGAAGAAACAGGGACTGAACCTGCTTTACAAGAAGAAAGAAGAAGTAGGAAAATTTACAAGAGTCTACTTAACAAGATATTCTTTTTTTTTGTAGACGCACAAGAGAATTTTCTTATTTTAGATAACCTAACCTAACCTAGGTGAAGTCGATAATGCTGCAGTCCATCATACCTTATAAGCCAGTAAACCGTTCTGATACTTACAAGATGGGCTTATTCTCCTAACCACTCATTAGCCAAATTTCGAGTTGTCGACAATCATGTTAGATATCGATCTTGAACTTAATTTGTACCACTTCAACGTCAAGTGCCTACTCTTCTCCGATTTTGAGTATTAACAAACCACGCTTGACAACATCTTATAACAATTGTGGGATTTCTGTTCGTGTGGTAAGCGATTTCTCGAAATGAAAAACGAATATTTTGGCCTCTTTCAAATTCACTTAGCTGGATATACATTCGCCGTACATGTACTCTAGGCATTTCAACATTACTAAACACCGATTTTGGAAACATCAAACAGTTTGTTTTTGGTAAATTTAAAAAATGAAAAAATGACTACAATATTAATTGTTAAAAAAAGTTTACATGAAAAAAACACTCTGGACACTTTGGACTTTTGAAATTATTGCTTTAAGCACCTGAATTGTCAAATCACCCGTCAGTATAAAGAAACAACAATTAGATTTCCAAAATATGCAATTTTAAAATTCAGTTGTATTTCAACAAGATACACTTATAACGGTATGCTGATTTCTCAACTCAAATTCGAATGGTTGTGCGCATTACGTCACGTTGGAGTCAAAACATTCATTACACGATACCCTTATATTATTATTATTATTAGTTTTAATAGTATTACTAAGAAAAATGCAAACCGAAATACTAAAGGTACGAAAATTAAATATATTGGATTTCCAAAAAATGAGGATTTAGCCAAAACAGTGGATAAATGCTTGTAAAGAAAAGTTAAAATGAATTTAAAAAATGGTAAGTAAAGAGTTCACTATTACTGTTTTAATACAAATGCTAACCTTATAGTCTTTTAAACTTTAGCCCGTATATGTTCTTTATATTTTTAGGAGAATCGTTTTGAAGTTTCTATGCGGCAAAGACTATTGCAATATCTTACAAAAAATATTCAAAATTTAAAATCAGAGGCAGTCCCATTATTACAACTTCCTGATACCTGTCGGAAAAAAATGATTTATACCATTCAAAGAGAATTGATAAGAGGAACCAACGAGACACTGTCAAATAATTGTTACAAAAATCTGATCCGAATGAGTCTTATGTTGACAATTCTAGTGAAAATTCTATTGGAAATATCAAACCTCAGTTTATTAGTGAACTCTTAATGATTGAGACAGCACCTAATAAATGTGCAATTAATGTTGAATGTAGGTAAATTAAATTTATTTAATTTTAATTTGTATTAACCAATTATTATTTATCATTATTTTCGTGAAGTCACTGAATTAAAAGAGAAAATGAAAATACTTGAAAAACAGATTAAAAATCTACTGCTGCAAGTTATTAATGCTAATATGCAACTGCCAAAGAAAATTGAAAAAAAAACTATAACTTACACACACACAGACTCGTGACAATACCACTTAACAAAACCGACTTTGATACGGAACTTGAAAGAATCAAACTCATGGCAGTCAACAATGGTTACACCACTCAACTTATTAACAACTTATTAAACAGAAAATTAAAGAAAATTGCTATTAAAGAAGTCTATCCCACTGACCCCAATCCCATACCTAAATTATACCGTACTCACACATTCAATGGAACCCCGTCACAAAAAATCTCCCAATTTTTACAGAACAGGAACATATATACAGCCTTCACAACAAACAACAATTTATCTAGACATATAAGAAACAAGAAAGGCAAGACTGACAAAAATTCTAACTCGAGTGTCTATAGGTTGAACTGTGGTAGTTGCCCCAATTTTTATATTGGTCACACTGGAAGATCTTTCAGTTCAAGGTGGCGTGAATACACTAGGGCTATCGAAAATCAACAACAAAACAAATTCACATTTGCGGACCACTTATTGAAAGAAAACCTCAGAATGCACTTGATATTTTATATTTACAAAACAAAAGTAAAAAATTATATCTGCTTGAATCACTAGAATTTAATAAAAACAAAAATTCTCCTAATCTATTAAACGACCAAATGGATACCAATCCATCTCCATTACTTAATCTTAAAATCTATCTCTAAATAATATTATTTTATATCATTAACATCTATTGTGAACAAATTCATAAATGTATAATTTAACTGACCTATATCCAGCCCACTTCTTCCGAAATTCCCCAAAATTAAAACCTTTTAATCATTTTATTACCTTACCTGTAGTTCCTTTGTATGTAATATAAATTTAGCATTCATTGAATTTCCAAATTCTGATGAAGCCAGACTTGACGAAACATGTCAAATTTAAAGAAATAAAAAGTGAAAATTTAAACAAGTGTTTGTTGTTTTTTAAGTAATCTTTTAAATGAATTTTCATCAAGTGAAGACTGAAACAATCATCAATTTAAACAATTTTCTTAAACGATTGTCTAATATGGTAATTATAAATTTCTTACATTCGTCTCGGTTTATTTTCAGCTTCATACTTTGAACCAAATATGTCAGAGTAAACGTAAAAAAACCCGATACGAATAAAGTAATATTCAAATTGATGATATTGACCTCGAAAAATAACATTCTTCGATGCAAACTAGGACTACTAGCCGCGGCAACACAAGAATAGCGTTTCGATTGCATCAGTTGGCTCATCTCGTAAAACGAAAAGAACAAAAACCAAAAGAAAAGTGAAGAGCAACGGAGTTCATCATTTTCAGAATGTTGTATCCATCAAACCTGCATGTCAGTGATTGCTGTGCCAAGAGGCGGTTGGTCGGTCTTCCATCCTCGGTCAGTGGGTTACCTATGCCTTCTGGCACACAGAATACGAAACATATACTCACCACGGCAGACTCTAGTGTTATACCCGTCGAACAGGTGTTTACACGCTGGGAAGAGAATCAAAGTCCGTCATATGAACTATATTTGCTTAATCAATTTTAATAAAAATGAAGTACTGAATAAAACTGGTATCAACCCAAGAACTTTACACACTACGAGGGCTGCCTTTTATATTTCGGGATTAGGGAACAAAAACAAATATTAATAATCGAAAATCGTTTTATTGTTTTTCAAAATATTCCCCATGAAGATCTATACACTTTTGCATGCGTTTGAATCAATTGTAAAAGAACTTTTTCCACTCTGATTGAGGTATCTCGAAAACATGCACTCTGAACGCAGCAACCGCTTCTTCAGGTGTCGAAAAACGTTGACCTCTCAGTTTGTTTTTTACGTATGGGAATAAAAAGAAGTCATTTGGTGACAAGTTAGGACTATACGGCGGATGACTCATCAAATCGATGTTTTGAGTGGTCAAAAATGCAGTTATTTGAGCCGATGTGTGATAGCTAGCATTGTCGTGGTGAAGAGTGATCCATCTTCGGCGGTTGGTTTTCCTCATTTCTTGGAAGACAACTGGCAAACAAATGGTTGTGTACCACTCAGAATTGACTGTTCTGCGTTGTTCTACTGGTACAGTTGCAACATTTCCAGTTTTTCCGAAAAAACAGGCGATCATTAACTTGGAAGTGCTTCGTGCGCGAACAACTTTTGTTGGATTCGGCTCATCTTGAAACACCCATACAGTCGACTGCTGTTTACTTTCGGGCTCATACGCGTAAATTCACGATTCATCACCTGTCACTAAGTCATAAACGTGTTTTGAAGCACCGCAAGCGTATTTCTTGAGCTTTTCTTTCGAGCAATCGACACGAGCCTTTTTTTGAACGATTGCCAAATTGTGTGGGATCCAACGCGAACAATTTTTTTTGACGTTCAAATGTTTATGCAATATTGAATGTATGCTGGTCCCACTAATGTGTAAAGTTCACTTAGTCTCACGATGGGTCACATGACGATCTTGCAATATCAGTTCGCGCACAGTATCAATGGTTTCCGGAATAACAACTGTTTTTGGACGACCTTCACGAAATTCGTCTTGGAGTGAACTACGACCTCGATTGAATTCACCATACCATCGATAAACAGTGGTCCTTGGTGGAGTTTCATAGCCAAAAATTAAATTAAGCTCATCCATGCACTCTTGCTGACTTAATCCACGTCGTAAATTGTCTGATCTAGACCCCGAAATGTTTGGAATATACAGCAATTTCCTTTAATGTGTGGCGTTATTTCCCAATAAACACTTAGACATTGAAAATTATGCCACAAGTATCCTTCAGAAAACTACATAATAATGGTTACAATTTATGTTCGAGAATAATGGTGGACCCATTGTTATTTAGACAAAAATTGCATCTTTTTAAGATTGACCTTACCCCTTTCCTCACAGACCGCGTATCAGTTTCTTTAATTCCTTGTAACACCGCCTCCCTTAGGTCACCAACTGTCTCATACTTTCTTTTGTATACTTTGTTTTTTAGCGCACCCCATAAATAGAAAATGCCAAATCGGGAGACCGGGTGGCCATTCGCGTGGGCCATTTCTTCCTATCCAAGAGTTTGGATAGATATTATCTAAGTGTTGTCTTACTAATAACGAGTTATGAGCAGGTGCTCCATCATGTAGGAACCACTCAATTTCTAAACGAGTTCTCAAATTCAAATTATGCAACATGTCTAGTTTTCTGTGCAAGTAATGTAAACCATCTTCGATTACAATGTTCTTACCTTTCCTCATAGAACGCATCTCATGCATTTTTCGGAGTATAACAACTAAAGTTAGATTCTTTCATCTAAGGCAAATTAGATACGTTCACTAAACTCCCTGTGCAGAAAACTGCTGGAATGACAGCGTTAATTGTAAAATAACTTTGAAGAACCTCAAAATACACACGAAAAATTATAAACATTTGTAAAAATAGACGTGTTTACTTTGTTTTTCAGATTTTTCCGCTTGTCGCAGTAACAAAATTCTGATTTAGAAAGTCCCAGTTCACAGATAATTTCATTAGAAACATAATTTTCTCTACAATATACAGCATTTCCATAATTGATGAATTTATCGACAATATTTTTTTATCGTTGCGCTTAAATAAAAATACGACTAACCACATTTAGGGTGATCTAATTCTTCTCACTCATCACTCACCATCCTGAAGATATTTAGTCACTAATCAGCTTGTATTACATTATCGATTCATTCAGGTCCTTTGCCTAATATATTCAAATTTTCCTTCAAAACTTTCTTAGTTTGAAACTGATGGATTGAGTAACCTGGTGCTAAATATATCCAAAGATCAGATTACTTCTTCTGGTTGGATTTTAATCTATCAAAAAAGTGTATTTTCTGACAGACGTTACATATTTCCTGTCAAATCTGACCTATGAAATGATGCATTAGTTATAGTCTATTTTGGGTGTTATACCGTGTTTATTTTTGTAAATTATTCCAATTTTTTAACGTTAACTACTGTAACATCAATTTATCAGTGCGGAAAAAAAATCAATTAGTGTCAGATAGCTATCATAATGAACGTCTATGAAGCATGTTGAGATTCAATTCGGTAAATTAAAACTAACTGTGATTTTGGCCACGATTTCTAATATGCTGAATAGTCAGTTGATAGTTGTAGGAAATTATTATCAAAACTAGAGAAACTGACACTGAATTAGTATTAGCCAGTGTACAAGAAACCCTTTTTATTTTTGTGAAATGTTTTTATTTGGCCATGATGTACCTACTTCTTTTAGAAAATATTCTGTATTTTGTTTTCAGATAGATTAATATTTTATAATGTGTAGTAGAATTTAATAAGAAAATATCAACGTGCTTGATAAATATTTAAATCATCACAATACTGGATGACAAGAAAAAAAAACAGTATTTCTATTGTCAAAATATAACTGTGCAATAGTGTTTACCTAAGAAAATTAAATAATTACCCAAAGTATGTTCGTTTGCTCGAGGATTACAACAGTTGTTAAGATGTTTTGGTTGTCGAGAGTAATTTGTAACAAAACTACGAATAGAATCATTAAATCAATTACTAAGAATATAAAACTGGGCAAAAATAACAAATGGTTGGAGAAATGATTTCAATGTAATGCTTAGCAATCGTCAGAGGTTCTACACATGTCACAACATGTCATCCACATGTTCTAATAAACGGTGGCCAAAAGGGATCTTTCGAGTAAGATTGAGGTACAAATAATTACGTTAAACTTCTGTGGTCAACTATGTGTCAAAAACAAATATTAATAAAAGTGACATATTTGTTTGATATTTTGAAATAACTGCTTTATATCTAGTTTCTATGGATATGTGTATTGTCTTTTAATGTTTGTGTGTCTGTATGTCAGGAATAATCTCTCAGCGACTGGGAGATGCTGAACTAAGGGTTGCCATAGGATAATTCTCTTGTTGCAAACATAAGCGAACTTTACGTGAAATTCAGTGAACCACGCGGCACCCATCTTGCAGATAGCTATTTCATATATCAATATTTAAACAAATTATTGAATAAGGAAAAAACTAGCCAAAGAAATTTGTTAACCATTTAGGTAGTCATTATGGTAATTAAGAGTGTAGGATACTAGGCATCTTCCTTGCTCATATGGTCAATTTGGAAAATAGGAAAAGACTTAAAATCATTATATCCTCTATGTCTCAAAAATCAACGAAGATACTTTTTAATGAGTTCAAAACTATACTCACTAACTGTTGGTCGCAGAAACAAGAAGAATACTGCAGTACCAAAACTGTGAATTCACTTGATATTAGAAACTGCAGGATATACATCATTAATAGTCTTTCTCGGGCCTAATATTATCAATGATTTGGAAGCTGCAAGCATTTATTGAATGCTGGGTTGCGTTCAATGTCAACAATAGATTTAGATAATTGGATAGTCAACAATCTATGTAACCTTGCTAGGATATGCTACAAATTTATGCTGCAGAGATAGCATGAGCATATAAGATTGTTAAGAGATACCGAAACCGGTGGATTATTCTTATACGGTTGCCAGTGGGAAACTTATGTTGAAATTGATTTATGTATGTAGACGCGAGATGTAAAAAATGTCAGGTTAAGTTCACCTAGCAGAGATATTGAATACTCTCTTCTTCAATGACATGGAACGGCTCCAGATTCGGAACCGCTGTGTGCTAGTTTCCTCGAAAATCTCAGGTCTACATATTTAACGATATGCATCAAATACATAAATAATTGTTCGAGAGGACATTATTTTGTGGGAAGCGCAACTGATGAAGGTTCCCGACCAGAAACAATATATATTATATATATATATATATATATATATATATATATATATATATATATATATATATATTGTCTTACTTACAAAAGAATGACATCTCGAAGAGTGTATTAATTTAGGTATGTGGTTATGGAGCAGTTGTGATAGTAATTGTCTTTGTGTGTAGGTACTTGTTGGAAAAAATAGTTGTTCGTGAATATTTGACCTAAACTGGAGCATAATGGGTTACTTATAATTAAACATTTTGTAGAGAATAATTTTGCCTAAATTAAAGGATAAATAGAATAAATAACTCGTTTTTAGTATAGACTACACTCGAGTGGCCTCTAAGTAGGAAGACTGTCATACTATAGTTTTAACAAACGTTTTCAAGAAAAAAACTGTCATACGCAAATTAAAAATCAAACAACTAAATTCACAATTTAAACATTCCTTCAGCCTGAAAAAATATATAGAAAAAGCACCATTTCCCTCTGTTTTAAACTTTTTACAAAAATCGGGCACTATAACTATAACTTTAAATAAACCGAACGAAATCATAGTTGGTGGGGGGTCTGAATATTGAATTTGTGAAAGAATGAGACAGAGAGAAAGTCAAAGAGAAAAAGGAAAACGAACTAAGAAAAAGGGAGAGAGAGAGAGAGAGAGAGAGAGAAAGCTAGTGTTTTGGTTATTAAATCAGTTGATATATTATTTACTCAGTGTCTATTTGAGTTATTGTTTTAAAAAGTATTTTTACATTTTTTAGCCAAAGACCGACCTCTTTATGGAGTTTCATTAGTAGATATTAACCTGGGGCGTACAGGGTCATGATTGTTAGGGTTCTACTTCCAATTGCTAACCAATTTTTACAAAAGTATTTCCACCTAAAAGTTAATATTTGCTAGTAATATCTTTGGTACAAAAACGCATTGGAAACATTTAAAAGATAAGTTAGTTTTGTTAATTTCATTCATTTGGACTCGTGAAAATTAAGTAAATTATTATAATTGTGTCCTTGAATAAAGTTTTGAATTTACGGGTGTAATATTGTTCTTCTAAATTCGATTAAGTCATTATATGATAGAGCAAAGACCAACGGTTCTGATAATAATAAATTCAACAAAGCAAAAACAATAAAAATGTTCTAACTGGAAACAATTACCGCACAAAATTTGTCAACAAAGAGTTAAACAGACTTGAACAGAAAACAAACCTTCCGAATCAACCTAGAATCTTACTAACACTGCTACTCAGAACTACCACATTACATTTACAACTATACCAAACATACAGGGTCTGTCAGAAAAATTGAAAAGATTTAATGTTAAAACAACATTCCAAAGAAGAAATATACTGATATCACTAATATCGAAAACAAAACCAACCAACAAAACTCAGAACTTAAAAAACGGCATTTACAGGATTCCTTGCTAATGCAATAAATTTTATATTGGAGAAACATCGAGACCATTAAACGTACGAATAAATGAACACAAGAATTACATAAAGAAACTACAATTTGAAAAATCGAAAATTTCTAAACATGCATGGGACTAGGCCATAAAATACAATTTGACAATTCTACTATACTTCACAAAGAACAACATAACACAAAACGAAAAATAAAAGAGTCTGTCTTAATTCTTTTGAATGAAGACGATTTTATCGCTTCTATTTTTGTAGAATTCAATCTGGTTACGGACAATTAAGGAAGAAATTATTAAAGGCCATCTCCTTTTGAACAACCCAGTATCGGGATAGTTCATTAGGTTTTTCCTAGGTTTTCCCTTATGACGTTAATGGGATCACTGAAACAATAGAATTCTTTGATCGCATCTTATAACAAAGTCATACCTAGGAACGCCACTTATAAATTCTAAAGACAATTCCTTCAAATTCTTCCAACTTGAAAGCTGTTTAACTTAATACATGATCTTTAGAATTTTTTGTACTACCAGTATAGTTAAAAACAACAAAATTTTTATTATGTCAACTTAAATGTCATAAATCAAACTTCCAATTTGCAATTTACAACTTCAATACATAATTTTAAAGTCGTCTTTGAAACGTTTGGTACTTTCTTTTCAATATACAGCTTTTCGTTCCACTTGTAGTGATATACCCAAGAAAACATAAAAATAATCACTGATGTAACATATTTTGGAAACGTGTAGCGAATTCTAATGTAAGCAATAATTTGACAGTTACCTTTTTGGATATGTTGATTAGTGCGACTTTTATTTGAACCCTTTACGTAATAATATTTTTCCTACCCTTTAAACTTAGCAGTTCTTACATTAACTAATCTGATAAATAAAATTCCTAAATGTTAATACGTTATCTATTGTTAGCATGAAGATGGTTTTGGTATTGTGATGAATCTGGATTCTGTCGAAACAATTCTAAATCTTAGAATGGATGTAGTTGTTCTTCAAAACATTCTTCGTGAATTGCATAACAAGAAACATTTTAAAAATAAATAAACTTATTCAGAAATTGACTTTGATATCTTGACCTGAAAATGTTACCAACAACGATCAGAACTATTTTGTAATCCACCGATATAATGAAAAACGTCCCACTCTCTGCTATATACGAATCCGAAATTTCGTAAGTAGGCGCCGTTTTCACTACGGTCTTATACACACTTCCCAACGAAATTACATACGAGCCGGTAAGAGTTGTTTCTCAGGCCAGATTACTGGGCAGATGTACCAGTTTAAATTTTTTGAATGAACCCATCGGACAGTTTCTAGTAACTGTAGTATGCTGTGGGCGTGCCTGAGTCGTAAATATTTTTAGGTGACTCCTTTCCTGTCATTTACAACCATATTAAAACAAACAGTCTTTCATAATCAATTATTGAACACAATGATTATTTTTTTGAAAGGAAAAAGCGTAACTTTCATTTTTGAAGAAGAGTTCTTCAACAGAAATGTTCTCACAGTTAAAAAAACAATGTGTTAATTAGTACTAAGTATATAGTGAAGCGCTATTTTACCATTTAAATGTTAAGTAGAAAATCAAATATATTAGGATTTACTATCCATAACAACTAGTTCAAAAAAATGTTTAGTATCACAATTAGGGTTATAAGTTGATATATTTATATATTAGTAATTTAGAGATTCATCAGCAAACCCCCTTTCTTTAATCAGTATCCTCGTACATTTATACTATAAATTACGGTCTTTTTAGGTTATCTAAGTTGAGAGGTTTAGTTTAGTATACAGTACTTTTGACATATCCCCACAAAAAGTAGTCCAATGGCGTCAAATCAGGAGATCAGGCCATTCTATGGATCCGCGCCTCCCCATCCCCCATCCACCAATTTGATTCAGGTAATGCCGGACATTGATTTCGTAATGGAGCGGTGCTCCATCTTGCTGAAACCATATCGTATCGGCAGAAAATTGTGGATTTACTGGATCAGGATATAAATTTGTCAAAGTTATTTTGGAGCAGTTCTAAATATTTATCTCCATTCAAATTGGCATCAAGGAAAAATGGACCTACGATATGATTTTCAATTCCTGCCCAAACATTAATTTTATATTGCGTATGTTTCTCTGTCATCCAGTGATTCTCATTAAACCAAGAAAGGCAATTTTGACGAATAACCTGACCGTAAAGTATAAATGTGCTCTCATCAGAAAATAAAACATCTTCTAATTGGATCACATTGTTATCTAACATTACAGTCATTTGTTTACAGAAATACGTTCTTTTATCGGAATCGTTTTCTATGAGCTCCTGAATCGGAATCATGTTATAGGGATGTATTTTACTTTCCTTCAATACTGGAAAAATTGATGTGTAGCTAACGTTGAAAAATGCTTTTCGACCAGAATTATGTGGATTTTCTTGAAACTCAAGCATAATATCCAATTTCGTAAAATCATTTAGTGTATTGGCAGCTATTTTTTAATCTGTCTTACATGATCAAGCTCGCGAAACTTTTTTCCTATTTTGCTAATTGTTTCTTGGGATACAGTCGGCAAATGTGGAAAATTTTCGTGAAATAAGCTAGAAACTTCCATTTGTGCCCGTATGTTATCTCCATAACCAATCATTTGTAGAATGGTTATTTTGTACATTTCTGTTAAATGAACTAGTGATGTAACGAATCTCTGATTTTCGATATTCGCGAATACGAATGCGAATGCGAATTTTCTCTTCTAATATTCGCGAATAGGAATGCGAATATTAAATTTTTTACTATGCTGCAAAAAGTAAGCAATCACAAACACACATTTGATGGCTCATTTACGACCGTTCGTTTTAAAAGACAAGTAATATTGTCTTCTAAATATAAATTCTCCGTGTAGTGAACTTTCAAAATTTCTTTTAAACATTATTCGTCCTCTTACAGGGAGTTCTGTTTCTCATCTAAAAAACAGTGCACATTTCTTGGAACAACTGTCTCATATAGAATGCAAAAATACTTTTACAATAGCAAGTTTTGATATAGTAAATCTTTATAACAATGTTCCTGTTTCCAAAACATTTCCAATAGCAAAACAACTACTAGAACGGGACTTTTCATTAAATCAACGAACTCAGTTATCAATTGATACAATAATGGAACTACTAACATATTGTACCAAAACTACATACTTTCAATTAAACGATGACTTTTATCAACAGGATTTTGGCATGGCCATGGGTTCTTGTCTCTCACCAGCATTAAGTAGCATATTTATGGAAAACTTTGAACAACAAGTAATTTTATCAAAAGAAAATAAACATTTAATTTGTTGGCGTTACGTTGACGACATTTTCGTAATTTGGGAACACAATCTTGAAGAACTAGATAAATTATTAAATGATATAAATAACAAAGAGCCAACTATCAAATTTACCCTAGAAATTGAAGAAAATAACAAACTATCTTTTTTAGATATATTAATAACAAAAACAGAATCTTCATTCGAAACAGAAGTTTATAGAAAACCAACTCATACAAACAGATACCTAAATCTCAATTCAAATCATCCGAATACAGTAAAGAAAGGTGTCATTAAGTCATTATATGATAGAGCAAAGACCAACTGTTCTGATGATAATAAATAATTATAAAGAATGTTCTCACTGGAAACAATTACCCCACAAAATTTATCAGCAAAGAATTAAACAGACTTGAACAGAAAACAAACCTTCCGAATCAACCCAGAACTTCTCTTAACACTACTACTACTCAAGACATTACAGTTACAACTATGCCATATATACAGGGTCTGTCAGAAAGATTGAAAAGAGTGGGCAACAGATTTAATGTTAAAACAACATTCCAAACAAGAAATACACTTAAATCTTTAATATCGAAAACAAAACCAACAAACAAAACCCAGAACTCAAAAAACTGCATATATAAGATTCCTTGCGAATGCAATAAATTTTATATTGGAGAAACATCGAGACCATTAAACGTACGAATAAATGAACACAAGAATTACATAACGAAACGACAATTTGAAAAATCAAAAATTAATTTGTGAACATGCTTGGGACCTAGGCCATAAAATACAATTTGACAATTCAACTATACTTCACAAAAGAACAACATAACACAAAACGAAAAATAAAAGAATCTGCCTTAATTCTTTTGAATGAAGACGATTGTATCGCTTCTACTTCTGTACAATTTAATCGTATCTGGTTACCGACAATTAAGGAAGAAATTATTAATGGTAACCTCCTTTTGAACAACCCAATATCGGGATAGTTCATAAGGTTTTTCCTAGGTTTTCCCTTATGACGTTAATGGGATCACTGAAACAATAGAATTCTTTGATCGCATTTTTGGCGAATGCGCTATCTTATAACAAAGTAGTACCTAGGAACGCCACTTAAAAATTCTAAAGACAACTCTTTCAAATTCTTCTAATTTGAAAGCTGGTTAACTATAATTCATGATCTTTAGAATTTTTTGTGCTACCTGTATATCTAAAAACAACAAATTTTCTAATGTCAATTTTAAATGTCATAAATCAAATTTTCATTTTGCAATCACATCAATAAATATAAAGCCATTGACAACGAAGTCAGAATAGACTTTGAAACGTTTGGTATTCTTGCCATATACGTAGTTTTATTTCTATTGTGGTGTTATTCCCCAAAAAAACATAAAAGTAAACAAGTAATATTATTTACATATTTTGGTTTAATCAAAAATTATACCACAAATTGTATTGTATATAATTATTATATAAAGCAGTTCTATTTTTAATATATAAACAGAAATATATGCGCAACCTTTGCTGTGTCACAGATGTATAAGCAGAATATTTTGTATCCTAACATCAAACCCTTACACTAAAAGCTGTTTGAACACTTAGGCTGTCATCATATTGGAGTGAACCAAAAAAGTTTGATATGAATATAGTAGTTTCATTTATGAGACAAATTATAAGAATTTGTAAAGCTCGTTTACGTGGGACACATCCTTAGGAAAAATATTCTACATATTTCCAATTTGGCAGTTTGCCCTGACAAACGGCCTGGAGCTAGTCTGAGCGTTCCACAAACTGTCAAATTTAAACTTGGGCCTGAAATTAAAGCTTGGAGTCTATTAAGTGTCTAAACCTTTTTAAAAGTTTAGAAGTAGGAGATATATTTTAAAGAAACCGCTTACTGGCGAAAAATGTATAATAAAAAAATTCTTAAACAACAGCACAAAACGATAGGTAGAATACATCCATCAACAAAAAATGACACGCGAAACACCATAAACCGTTTGTTTTTTTAGAGAACGGAATAAGTTCAGTTACTATATAATGGTGACTGAGGAATTCTCAAGACCTTATAAAGTTGAGTAAGGAATCAGGCTAAACTCGAAAAATAGTTGCGGTATTTCTTTACATCACCCGGTATGAAATTGTAGCAGGATTTGACTCACCCGATAACCTCTCAAAATTAAGGTTTTAATAAAAATTATATCGTCATTAGGTTGCACCATTGTCGCACAATTGTCCATAATCCGAAATAGGAGCGGTACCCAACGAAGGAAAATTTGTCATCAGGAGATTAAAATATACGTACCTATATAGTGTAAATAGGACAGTTATTTTCCTAATCTCAATTGTATTTATAAATATTCAAGCTTTCAGAATCTTATTGTTGAAACTTCCAGAATCTTATTGTTAAAGCTAGAAGTAACCCAAGAAAGTACCAGCATGTTTCAAAGTTTGCCAAAGTTTAGATACGTCTGAATTTTTTTTAAACTGTATCTCTCTGACACCATCAATTGTCTTTTAAACAAGCCATAATTTAAAATCAGTACGCAGATAAAAATATTATAAAACGAAAATAAAATTTCGTTTTTCTTGGACAACCTTATATAATATAATCTTTTCGAGATTTTACAAACCATTGAACGCAAGGCAATATGTTACTTCTAGTCGAGAACCTTTATCCACCCCGGCCCTCAACTGATTGAATCTCTAAAAGATTGTATCATAATTTCTTTAACAGTTTTTATTTAACCTACCTTATTTGTTCTAGGAATCACAAGGAAATGGCGTTATATACAGTAATACTCCCGATTTCGAGTCTCTGTAAGCTAGTTTGTCCTGAAACTCCTAGATCTCGAATTTTATTTTGGCATAAAAGCCTATATCATGTCATGAAACTGACATAAATTGCTAAATTTGATTTAGCAATTAAATAGATCCTTAATTGCATCTACGGATTCCAGTAGAAATGTAAATATGTAGTTGACACACAACTAGTGTATTTTGTATCAAAGTTATAAAGAAATGTATATCATCATAAAATTGTTATTTCATATTGCAAATAGAAGTAAATGCCTACCTGTACATAACTTTTGAATTGACAAGTTCAAAGTTTAAAACTAATATCGCCTTTCATTGTCAAACAAATTCGCAAAAAATTCGCATATGTAAACGCGAATACGAATGCGAATCCGAATATTAAAAAAGATGCGAATATTCGTTACATCGCTAAAATGAACCATTTTTCTGATATTATTACGTAAAGTTAACGAAGTTCAAACAACAATAGCACTGACATTAGGTATGTCCCAACTTGATGCATACACCGTACATGAATCGTGGAGCGCATGCGCATTATTAAAAAACCATTCCCTTTTTTAATATTGCGCATGCGCTCCACGATTCATGTACGGTGTATGTATCAAGTTGGGACATACTTATTGATCACCAATGTTATGCAGACAGACAACAAGATGGTAAGGCTATAAGTTTTGACGAAAATAAACAAAACTTTTTTTTTTCAAATCAGTAAAAAAGAACGCAGGAATGTTTTTCTTACAATCTCAATATCAAGAGTTTAATGGGAATTAAGTATTGAGTGTAATGTAGCTAATTTGTGAAATAAAATAATTTCCTTTTTTAATGTTAATTTTTGTAATAAATCTGAAAACCCTTAATATTTTCGAAACAGTTGAAGATAGGTGCAGGACATTGTACATGAATTATGTCTAGAATTTTCTGGAGAATCCAAAAAATAAATAATATACAGGGGCTTGCATTTAAAATAAGAAATGGTATTAGCCACTGTAACATGACAAACCCTATATATTTTTTTGTTGAAAAAATGTGCATTTAAAAATACAAATCGACATGTCCAAGCGTTTTTCCCTACAAGTCCTCCTTTAGTCGTTATTTCCATTTGGCTGTTCCACACTGTATAAAACTCAAACTCCGTTCACCTGTTCTAAAATGAATTCCTTAATAATATTACCTTAAACTTAAAAAATGGGGGTGATATTTCTATAGAAGATGGATTGAGAAAATTTTGTGGATAATTATCAAGAAAAAATAAATTCATGAACTTTTTCTCAGGTTTATACGAACACTCTGTATGATTGTATTATTTAACCAAAAATATACAAATAAATATCTTCAAAAAAATGCCAGACACATTCGTTTTTTTTTTCTGTGCTAGAGAAAGTTACAGCCGTAAACGATAAATTCCTCAGCACTTCAGTAATGACTAGGAACTCACTATAATTCCTCAAGAAAGTTATCGCACCGACATCATTAACGCAATAATACTTTAACATTTATAAAATTGCTGAAACCTGTTGACTTACTTCCAAAATTATGAAGTGAAAGAATAATAATCTACGGAACTTTCTGATATCCGATGGAAATATAGTCCGTTTGATGATTATGTCACTTATTTCTTACTAGTCCAACACGAAACTTGCCGTACATAAGTTCATACGTAGGAGTAAATCTGTCAGAGACATTAGGTAATATCCGCAATGTGCACAAATTTTGCATAATTTTTGTGTTACCTAATAACCCATAACTAAACTTATACAATTAATTATCTTTGGTATGCACTCAAATTAGTTGGACTTTTAGTAGAACCCTACCTACCTCTGTGTTTTTGTCAGCTTTTAAACTATTAGGGAATTAAAACACCCATTAAATAAAAAATTCAGAGGGTAATAATTTTTCATTAGTTATTTATCAGAATCAGAATGTTTACAATACTTATACACTAGGTATATAATAAACACTGCAGAGGTAAACTAAGTTACCTGTTCGCAGGTCTGATAATTTTAACATTAACTTTAATGATAATTTCCTATAAAATCTTATTACTTATAAATTACAAATTTATTGTTGTTGAAATAATTATGTGATACTAATATATAGTTTAAAGAATTAGACCTTTATATGGATTTCTCCCTATATAATTTACTATCCTGCTATTTGAAATTTTAAATATTAGCCAAGATCCATGGTTTTATTTTCGTTTTGACAGTGTTAAGGCTGTTGAAAACATTAATAGCTTTAACATAACTATTTTTACTGCTTATAGCTTTATTTCTTTTTGGAATCATAATACTTCTATTTCTTGTAGAACTGTTGGATTTTATAAATTTATTTTTAAACATGTCATAATAGTATTTAAGAGTCTCAAAAGCAAAGATTTGTTTCAGATATAGTGTTTTTTTTCCAATAAAAGTTTGTTTTTTATATATAATTTTCAGGAGTTAATTTTGTAAACGTTGTAATAAAACTTGTTTAGTTGAATCAATCCCTCCCCAAGCTATGTTACCATAGCAGATAATACTATAGAAAAGTGCATAGTATAACATTATCAGCGAGTCTCTCAACATAATTTTGGCCATTTTCCCAAATATAAACACTAAGTATTTTGTTTTATTTATTAAATATTCAACATGCGTGTCCCATCTCATTCTATAGTCAAAACAAATTCCTAAGTATTTACAATTTTCTACCTTCTCATTTTTTTTGTTATTTATCTTAATATCTATATGGCGAGGAACACTATTGCAGTAGTTTCCGAATGTCATGAAAACCGTTTTATCAACATTTAGAGACAATTTGTTTAAGGCAAGCCATTTATTTATCAAATTAAGGTAGTAATTCATTTGCGTTGCGACCGCATTCCATGTTTTTTGTGTTGATATCACAGCTGGATCATCAGCAAAAGATAATATAATTCCCTCTGGTATATCAAGTAGAAAGTCATTTATATATAAAATTAATAGTAGGGGACCCAAGATGGTACCTTGTGGAACACCTGTTTTAATTTCACTGAAACCACTTACAGTGTCATTTATTTTTGATATCTACTTGTCAAGTAGCTCGAAATGAGTTTGAAAGCACTTCCTCTAATTCCATAACTGTATAATTTATCTAATAATATTGAATGGTTAACAGTATCAAAAGCTTTGGCTAGGTCAAGGAATGTAACAGCTATAGGTTCACTTTTAACAAGTTTCTCATAAATTGTATTAGTAATAAAATTTAGAGCATCTCTTGTACCAGTATTTTTTATGAAGTCATATTGTATTTTTGATTTTTTATTCTTTTTAATGAAATCGATGGATAGATACAATGCCAACCCGCACTTTTCAAGTAAGATTTTGTTTAAATGGTGCAGTAAACAGGCAAAATTTTCGATATTGGGCATCAGAAAACCTACATTGGATTATGAAAAGTCATGCAAAGTTTTCCAAGCAAGTTAACGTATGTGCCGGAATTGTGTGTACTTCAATTTTGAGTCCGTTTCTTATTGAGGGAACACTTAACTCGGAAAAGTATTTAGACCTATTACAAAATGAGATAATACCCTGTTTAACACAACTCTACCCGAATGGTGAAAACCCCATTATACTGGCAAACTCGGTATTGTTTCAACAAGATGGAGCGCCCCCGCACCATTCCCGAACATTGCGAGATTTTCTTGACAATATTTTCCCAAATAGATGGATCAGAAGGAAAGGTAATATTGCATGACCAGATAGGTCTCCAGATCTAAGCCGGTTAGATTTTTATCTTTGGGGTTACGTGAAATCGAAAGTCTACTTCAATAAGCCGGAAAATATTGAGGAATTAAAGAATAGAATTAGGGCCGAAATACAACGAATCCTGCCACAAACGCTAAATGAAGTGTTACGAGAATTTGAAAACCATCTTAGGTATTGTCAGAAGTTAATGTTCAACAATTTGAACGTTTAATTTGATATGTTGTTTTTTTCCTTCAATATTGAAATAAATGTATTTTTTTAATAACTGTTAATTCTCGGTTAAATATTTAGAACTCAATGCAAAATTCAAAAATAAAATAAAATACAAATGTTTCCATTTGAAAAAGTGAAGTTGATTTATTTATTATTTATTTCTGGCCCACCCTCTATAAATGAGTTTATCAACACAAAAACCACAGTCCAAAAAGGAATCGACGTGTCCGAGCGTTTTTCCAAAAAACCAACATCTGAATTTTAAATTAATTTGTTACAACCCACGCGTCCTCACTCTATAATAAAACCAAACGTTTATTTAAAACACTCTAAGTTGTCATTTTCACGGAGTAATCCAAACTGGTGTAAGTGTGTTTTTGCATTTTTCAGCTTAACAATAAGTTTTTTATTTCTCCAGGTTACTACAGATCTAACCAGAATTTTATTATTTTGATATTTCTTAATAATATTGAGTATTTAAAAACAGAAATGACCTTCAAACCCTTGAGACGGTAAGAAAGTATTCGAACCAGGAGTTCTCGTCAGATAAAGTTCTAAAGTGAAATACTTGGATGTAATTCTAAGACAACACATTTATAATTCAAACGGGTATGCAATAACATTTACTCTTGGCAGGTGGTTCGAGTGTTTTATATAAAAAACTGAATAAAAAAATTCCCCATAACAAACGTCTAACTCTAAATTAAACTGTTTTCGTTATTAATAAAACAAGCATTCATCTCCTTTTGACGTTTTGTTAATAATTCTTCAAACGTTCTGTACAAGTTGTGCCGATAGACGTTTATGCGAAAACTAAATATTTACTCAAAGGCAAGGAGGACTAAATAGAAGCTAATGAACGTTTAAACAAGTCAATGTCAAGTTCATCAGAAGCAGCAGCAGCTTTGTCATTGCTGCCTTGATAAACAAATATTAGGCATTAAAAGGAGATCATGTTGGATGTTTAAGTTTGGAAACATTTACATCAATAAACAAACGGGCTATAATTCTAAGAAGAAAATGTGGGACGGATGGTGATAATGAATGTGTAAAGTTGTATTATTTTAGTAGTATCTAGTAGAAGTAGTAGTAAGGAACCAGGAAATGATTTGAAGAGCATTAGGAACAGTTATTTCATAAATACGCACATTTATATTCATTTTACTAACTTCTTGTGAATAAAATATGTGAAAAATCCAGATCCAGACTGTATTTCCTGGACTGCTTCATTGAAAATAGTTTAGTTCAATTGACAATCCCTACCTACATCTTAAATAGATTTGAAGTTATTAAAGTTGTTAAAGAATTTAAACTTAAAAATGGTGGGGTAGATAACATTCATGCAAAGACTATTTTAGCTTTATCGGAGCATATTGTTGAGCCGCTGACTCATATTATAAATCTCTGTATTGAACAAGCTATATGGCCTAATGCTTTAAAAAAGCTGATGTTATACCTATATCTATATATAAATCAAAAGATAAACACTTTACATCAAACTATAGGCCTATTTCATTGTTATCAAACTTTGCTAACATATTTGAAACGATAATTTGTATAAGATTATTGCAATTTGATAAAAAATACAAAGTATTATCAAGAAGGCAATGTGAGTTTACAAAAAATATCAAATCAAAGACGTACTGAACTATATAACAGACATTATACAGGGTGAGTTTTTTTTTATGGTTAGTATGGGGATCTCGGAAACTTGCGGAGATAGAGCAAAAGATTTGCAGTTTTACTGGCCCAATTTAATGACACTTTCGGATTTTTGTCAAAAGTTATGGCTTACTAGATATTTTGAAAAAACGAAATTCTGTCGATTTAGTCAAATCCCTCTAGCTCCTTTGTTTTTGATTTGATAAAAAAGTGTAAATAACAAAATTCAAGGGAATTGTATCCCGAATATGATTGTCATGTCCTCGTTTGCGTGACAGCTCTCGTTTTCGAGATATGACACAAACTTATCTTTTTTTGAATGGAAACCATAGTTGGCTATGACCTCAAAAAATCGGACATTTTTTGAGCTTTTCAACGATATAATACTCGATATAGTTATTCATAAAAATAACGGAGTTATGGATGCTTTTCTCTCTTATTTTCATTTTTAATGTAGGTAGCCATAAAAAAGATTGTTTTCACTTTGACGTTTCCTCATTTTAGAGTAATTCCATTAGTAGTGCTGAACTGACAGTAGATATTGAAGAAAAACTGAATATGGTGGAATGTTATGTCATATGCCATAACAATTTTGTTCGTGCAACTGAGGAATACTTTCATAGATATTTTAATCGTCGTCAACCTGCTCTATGTACATTTAAGAGGCTTTACGATAGTTTACGCAGATATGGATCTTTTACTAAACCACCAAAGGAACGTAATCAAATTAACGAAGCAGCACAAATAAATGTTTTGGCAATGGTAAATCAAAATCCATCTACATCAACTCGTGAGATTGCGGCAGAAGCTGGCACATCTCAACGAACTGTAGTTAAGGTACTGAAAGCACACAAGTTCCACCCGTACAAACTTTGTTTCTCAAACTTTGCATGCTGGTGACGAACATCGACGTATTTTGTTTAGAGACATGAGAAATTAGTATGATATTTATACTCTCCCACCTGCAGCGACTAAATGGATGAAGAACCTATCTGTTAGTTTGTGATTACTATGTGTGGACTTGTTATTTACAAATGCTCTGTTTCTGTTTTTACTCTTTACTATTCTTGTTCTTGTGTATTGTTCGTGTTTAAATGTAATTTCGTATTTTTATATTATAAGATCAGCTCATATATACTATTGCCATACGCTAAATAAATAAATCGAAAATAGTGCAGGTAGACAATATAACTCGGTCCTCGAACTTTCTTCATTCTACCGTTATTGTTCCCTGGTAGGCCGTAAGTTTACCGTCTTGGTATATATGTTTGACTGTTTGATAGGCTGCCCCGCATTCACAATTGTGCGTGGGTTGTTTATTCCATTTATACAGCATATCTGCACAGACGCCGTGTCCCGTTATAATTCTATTTGCCGTCTTCCATATATTGCGAGGTAAATCGAAACCCGCAGGTTCCTCATGGATGCTCACATAGTCGAGTACCTCTGGAGGGGCATCCTCCCTCCAACCTCCATTCTTGGAGACCCCTGAAATCACTTTCATGCAACGCTTCCGCAATCCTGATTGGTAGATGTCTGGATTTCATTCTGGTGAGGCAAGCAGTTGGTATATACTCATGGATGGGCAACTCCGGGATATCCATTATTTTCTCGTATTCTCGTAGGAGAGCTTCTTTCCGTCGGATATTTGCCGGCATAATATGGCTGAGAGTTCGGAGCCAGTAAGTTGGAGTAGATTTTATGCATCCCGTTATGATTTTACGTGGAGCTGAACATCAACTTTTGAGACATGGTGGCTGTTCATCCATACTGGAGCACCATACTCAGCTGCGCTGAAGACGAGACCCATTGCCGAACATCGTAAAGTATCGGCAGTTGCTCCCCATGAGGTTCCACAAAGCTTTTCCAGAATGTTATTCCACGTTTGAATTTTTGCAGCCGTGTTCTCTATATGTTTCCTAAACGAGAGCGTTCTGTCCATTGTAATACCCAGGTATTTTGGGTTCGGATTGTACCTAAGTCGTTCACCATTCCAGAATATTTCAGGCTCTTGATTAGCCTGTTTATTATTTAGGTGAAAAAAGGAACACTCTGTTTTGCTAGGACTTGGAACTAGTCTCCATTTTTTATAATAAACATCCAAAGTTTCGAGATCTTTTTCTAACATTCTCTTTGCTGCATCAAAATATTTAAATCTATTTTCGATGTTCCTCCTGTATATTAAAGAAATCTCTGTAACTCACACTTGATAGGTTACACTCGGGGTTTTTAAATCATAAAACAAAAAGGACTTAATCACATTTTCGCTAGTTCTCGAAAACCAAAAAAGATAGTTCTAGTATTTCATTCTCCTATAAGACGTATACGCTATATTATCTAATTCATTACAATGACTTAATAATGAGTCTTGATGTACTCCTTATAAATATTCAAAGACACGCCTCAGAAACTTAAAAAGTAAAAATTGAAGATATCCGTGTAATTATAAATGTTGATTTTAATACAGATAAGAAACATAACGCCACACAGTTATTTATATTTTTTATGCTTAAGCATTAAAAAGTACTTCAAGCGGAAAAGGTAAATATCCTTTTTAAATTTAAAGTACTCTAACTGAAGCGTATATATTTAAATTTATTCCAAACGAAAAGGTCTGATGAAATTATTCAGTATGCATCGCATCTGCTTGGGATAATTTCAACCATTTGAAAGACATAAACACAAACTATTAAAAAAATAATAAAATTTAAACATAGAAAGAAGATTACTTTTATTTGAAGTTTTCCCATAATGGCCTTTCGTGATGGAAATTTTAAACCCTTTCAAACCATATCTTTTTAATGGTAGGATCTACTAGAATACAAATACTTCCGTATTGTCTGTGTTATAAAGTCTTTGTTTTAGTTTGTTATAAAAAAATATTTCAATAAAACATTTTGAAAAAAGATATAACCGACTTCCACCTATAACTAAAAAGCTAAAAATAATTATAACAAATTACAACTCTAGCAAATAAATAACACATTCAATGTTGTCAGGTACCTACCCAGGAAGTAAAAAATGTAAACTTTAAAAGGTGATCATTCTGTACAAATTAATTACCTACCAATCTAGTATATTTTTGAAGTCTGTGCCAAGCAAATCGAAAATCCTTCATCGCGTACTTATCTACTACTTTATCAAACTTGATTGTTGTTTGGCACCGACTTCAAAAATATACTAGATGGGTAGGTAATTAATTTGTACAGAATGAGTACCTTTTAATGTTTACATTATTTACTTTCTGGGTAGGTACCTGACAACATTGAATGTGTTATTTATTTGCTAGAGTTGTATTTTGTTATAATTATTTTAAGCTTTTTAGTTAAAGGTGGAAGTCGGTTATATTTTTTTAAATGTTTTATTTTCAACTTTTTAGTTTATTTTCATTCTCTATTTTTATTTATCTTAATAGACAGAACCAGGTAAAATCGAAAGCCTCAACATTACACAATGATACATTTTCATTTAAATTGAGAGGTTAATGTTCATGAACAAAATGAACTAGTACGCTTTGACTTAATAAGCCCAAAATATATTTATGCCTTATGGACCACGCCATGTAACCTTTCTTCAAATTTTTTTGACAACTCTGTATAACTATAGATAATTCCATTTCACCCTATGTACCAACCATCCTGTACATACGACTGCCCACGGATAAGCATAAATTTGTTAGCTGCCTTCTGTAAACTATAAGACGGAGTAGAATCCATCCCATAATTACGGAGTCAAATCCGTCCTATATTTCAACCATAGTATATAACTCCTTGTGGGCTACCACATAAATTAACATTAATTCCTCTAAACACTTTATGCAACTTCTTATGGCCTATAAAATAAATAATTTTTTATTCACAATGTATAAATATAATTCAACTCCTGCATATATTTCAACCATCCTGTATATGATTTGTTTTCGTCCACATCATATAACAGTTTTTTAATCATCCTATATAATTTTAATTTCACATTTTTATACTATCAAACGTCCACTCCACCCTATACTCCAACCATCCTGTCTGTACGGCTGCCTATGGACCACTATCATTCTACTCCGTCCTATATTTCAATCTTATATAAATGCAACTCCTTCTATCACTTAACTTTGTAATTTTGTTTGCTATAACTGAACACCCTGTGTATAAATGCACCAAATAACAGTTTACAGTTTGACATGTGTTGTCACTGAATTTCCTATTAAGCCGGGGGAATGTGACAACCCAAAGCACCGTCTTCGCAAAATGGAAAAATTTTCATTTAAATAGGTGTTTAACTGTTATACAAACAAAACGAGCTTGGTACTCATTGATTTAAGGAGCCGAAAATACTATGCTTGACTACCTATATGCTTGAGATGTACATAGAAAATTTTCAAATTCACAATTAAAACTTCCATTGTCTAAAATTACGGCACTATTACGTTGGAATTAAAATATTTATGAAACTGTAATTACGAGTATATTAAGAATTGCCGTCAACCATTAGGCGATTTTCAGATATTAAAAATCAATTGAACATATTTTTACTGTAATATAATAACAAACCATTTTTGTTACAAACTGCATATTATAAGTTGTTCTTGTAAAAAGTTTTTATAACAGATCACCTTACGGTGAGAGTGTAATGAGGCAAATATATTTAATGTACCTATCGCTACTCGCGTTTTGTCAAGTGAGAGGTTTTGAAATCTCATCAGCACAGACATGACCACAAACACTAGGTACCCTGTGCCCCTGTGGAAAGGTACAGTCATAAAACCTTAATCTGGAACCGTTTGAAAATGCCCAAATAATGGACTGCAAGAAAATTACTTTAGTAGAAACCAAAATGCCCGGTCTGACGAACATCTCTTGGAAATCCAAGAACAACAAAAAATTGAAAGGTCTGAAAATAAGTTCAGTGATGGGACAGTAAATATTCATCATACAAGACCACGCGGTACATGCTCTCGTCAATTTATATATCTGCACTTTAAAAAAAAACATTTCTCAAAAAACGTGCAAAGAAAATCAACAAAGTGCATCTCCTTAATTATTCCCGCCATTAACTTAGCGTACTATACCCTATGCGGGACCGAATTGACTTGCGGGTTACTTCCGGTTTCTCTCGCTTGTTGCCATGCATTAAATGATGCAAAATTGACAGGATGTAACACGGCCAAGCAAATTCGGTAACGCGATCGGAGTACAGTGCGCTACCACATACGCTACATTCTGTTAATATATTCACAACATCGTATTCATCATCTGTAATATTCAACCAAACTGTTTGGTTTATTCCTTGATGATGACAACTTAGAGTTCAAACGGCATTGAGTGTTTAAATAAAGGTTTTTTACATATGTGACACACTAAAGGTTCCATACCATTTCCAATACGGAGCAATTCTGAAGTCTCTCAGCACTTCAGTCAGATACATCTATATATAAATAGGCAAAGACAAAACGATTAGGTACCATTTTCTCCTCTGTCTCTCAACCGATTTTCTTCATTTTTGTTTTGTTTAGTAACTACTGACGACCTTCAGTGCAGAATGCTAATATTAATTTATAATATTAGTTCATTCATTAAATAAAATATAATAAAAATTCTTTATTTACGTCTATACTGTCAACGCCAAACAACTGACAGTACCGCCGCCGCCAGACGGTCAAAACTCAAAAACATTGAGTAATTATATATGGAGGGAGCGATCGTTAGATGCTGTTATATTCTTAGAGCATGTATGTCTGGAAGTGGCATGCAAGCGTTGTTATTGTTTAGTGGTAAAATAATCAATGTAGCTTCTACAAACCTAGAGTGAGCATCATACTATAGGGATCTCATTAAATAGAAGAAGTCTTAATCAGCTCATGTTTGCTGTGAGATCAATCGTATAACAGAACAGCTACAGATAATATTAGAAGAACACTGATCTGTGCTGCTTTTGAGAAGTTAAAGAGGATATTAAAAGATTTACCAATATTTTAGCAATTGGGAATGTTTGACCAATTTATCTTCCCAATTCTGAACGATGGAGCTGATACTTGTACTCTTCCAGAACAATCGATGAACTAAGGGTGACAGAGAAAAACGTAGAGTTATATGTGGGACACAACGCTTTTACACGAAAAAAGATCTGGATAAAAAAACGTCGCCGAAGGTAGTGTATCAAGAGATAAAGACAAAACTGACTTAGGACAATTCTAAAATTCTACTACTTATATAATGTAGAAAAAAATATATTATTATTAATTCTCTTCCATTTCCTTTCAATTTTAATTGAAGTGCAATAATTTTAGTTCTTGACAAAAGCAAAAATATATAATATAATATGTTATTCAATATATTTGTCTTTCACTAATAAATCGTTTGAAAAATTTGGTGCAAATGTTCTAAAAAAATTCTCTAATCCCGGATTTTGCATACAAATTTGTATGAATGAACGAATAGCACAAATACTTGCTACCTATTTAATAATTATGCAAAATCAATTTATTTATTATTAAAACGCTTTTTTTTTTATCCAAGAATTTATGAAAACAAAACAAAAAGATATTATATTGTTTCTAGTGACGAAGTGTCATTAGGTATACTTATAAACGAATGAAATCTCAAAAAAATAATTATCTTTGATAGGCTCAGTTATATTTTTTTGAGTAATTTTGCCCTCTGAACTCACAAGGCGAAAGCAATGGTACAGAAAGACGCCTAAATAGGAACCTACGTATGCTGGGTTTCCATAAACTGTTTCTGTATTATATTTGTTAATATTCTGACAAATATAAAAATGAATTAATTCGTGCTAAACTGTTGCCTGTCAATTGTGAGTATTAATATTTACACTGTTCAGATTCAATCCGAACTAATAAAAAATATTCATAACGGTACCCAAAATTGAATGGAACAATAACTTTACAAAAAATGGAAACTAATTCGAATAATTACCATTCAAATGAGAGAAAATCATCCTCAATTAAGTCGAACCAGCACTAAAAATCCAACCACGTCTCGTACACAAATAAATTCAAAAAACAGCAAGACCACATCACAAAAATCCATAATAAATTTGTATTCTCGAATGCACCAGAATGTAGAAAACGAACGGAAAAATCGCGCTAACGCGGCCCCGAAGACAGTGGATTGCACGGACTTCCTTCTCGTAAGACTAATGCACAATGAGGTAAGTGAATGGAACTGGTAAAGAGTAAAGAGCTCGGCACCGATATGCTGTGTGCTGAAGACAGCCTATCGAAACAGAAACACCGACTGACTACCGCGATTCTGCTGTGCATCAGTGACACATTTCTCGGACCCCGATTCGAGATGTAGAGGTACTGAGGCTTGTTTAGATAGTAGTACAATGCTATTTTGTAACATAAATTGCAGCAAATACTAAGAAGAATTTATGCGCGAAGCTTTGAATAATAGTAAGAGAATATTGGGTTGAAAATGTTGACAAAAACTTAGTTTCAACAGTAACCAGGGGCCGATTCAAGGGAAAGGCGATAGTGCCGCCCCCTCCCCGAATGCCTCAAGGTAAGTGAATTAAACGCCAAAATGAGGAACTCATGACCTAGGAGCTTAAAATAAACTTTACTTAAAAACAACAACCACTTTGTTAAATTTTCACTTTTTTATTTCTTTTAGTTTGACATTGTTTCGCCAATCTGGCTTCATCAGAAATTGGAAATACAATGAATGCTAAATTCATATTTGTTACAAAGAAACTAGAGGTAAGGTAATAAAATAATTAAAGCTCTTAATTCTGGAGAATTTCGGTGGAAGTGGGCAGAGTGTAGGTCAGGTAAATTATACATTTATGAAACTGTGTTAACAATAGATATTAATAATGTAATATAATATTTAAAAATGGATGTTGAGATTAACTAAGGAGATGAATTGATATCAGTTTGGTCGTCTAATAGATTCGGATAATTTTTGTTTGTGTTGATTTCGAAAAATTCAAGATGAAATAATTTTATTTTGTAAACGTAAAATTTCGAATGGATATGCTGTAAAAGCTTTGGTGTGTCACAAATGTAAAAACACAGTTTTGCACCTTAACACCAAATCTTTATTTTAAACAAGTTGTAAAATGTCGAATGTATTTTGAGGTAGGTATATGGTTTTCTTTTAATAAATGGTCGGCAAAGTAGATTTATTTTGTTGTTGATTTTCACGACCTATTGAACTGAAAGATCTTCAAGTGTGAACAATATAGAAATTGGGGCAACTACCACAGTTCAACCTATAGACACCCGATTATAATTTTTGTCAGTCTTGTCTTTGTTATTTTTTTTCAACAAATCAATAAATACAAAAATTCTCGGAATCTATTAAACGACCAAACTGATACCAATTCATCTTCCTTACTTAATCTCAACATCCATTTCTAATACTCTCTTCGAGGTGTCATTCCTTTGTATGCAAGACAATATACATTATATATCAGATATAACATACATTGTTTCTGGTCAGGGAACCTTCATCAGTTGCGCTTCCCACAATTGAATGTCCTCTCGAACACTTCTTTGTGTATTTGAAACATTTCGTTAAATTTGAAGACGCGAGATGTAAGACCGACATCTAGGACTTTCAAGAGAATCAGCAAACAGAGGTTCCGAATCTGCTCCACAAATAAATTTTCACAAAACAAACACAAGCTATTTTTTAGAAAGTTCTAACTATAACTAAAGCAATAGTAATATATAATAATATTACAAAACACAATAAAGTCAAAAACATAAGAAGGCATTAAGACAAGTTAATGCAGATACAAAAATTACTAACAGTTGGTAAAAAAGTTTTACTTATTACGGCAAACTATTAACATTGCATTTAAAACAAAAAGTAGTTTAGGAAAGTTAATAAAAACAAACAAATTGAAAATTGATAAAAAAATAAATAGGGAATATACAAAACAGTAGAGCGTGTGAAAATAATTTGGTCAAGTGCGAGTTGGACTCGCATACTTAGGGTTCCGTACCACCTTCAAGATGCTAATATTCCACTTTCAGACAAGCAGGGAATGAGTGCATTTTTTATATTTGCCCTAATATCTTTTAATGGAAGCGTTTTAAATTTATAAAAAATATACACTTTTATTTTCCACACATAGACTTTTTATTTTATCTTCTTCAGGATTCGCTTGATTTTTATAAGAAAACATATGTGTTTAGTATTCTAATTTGGCCCCCAAAAATTAACATTAGAGTTTTATTTTACTAATAAACTTTCAGGGAAGCCTTTTATAATCTACTGTCTGAATTTTGAGGCTCTGTAGATTGGAAGGTATAGGGTACAATAGGTCAATTTTTAAATTATAAATTATTAAATCTATTATTCAAATTATTTAAAAATACAAATAAAATATATATTTCAAAATTTAAATAGTTTCTAAAGTGGGAATTAAGTCGATGATTAATATTGTTGTTAATATCTTTTAAACAAATGATTTAAAAATATGATATATTTGTAATTCACATAATGAGCCTTTTATCTAATATGATGCGTTTGAAAATTGAATTTTTATTTTCCACTTAATTGTATAAATTGTCTCTAAAATTACTATTTATTTTTCTTATACATTTCACGTCAGTACCAGTACCCCTAATTATTTTCAAAATTTTAGGTAGTATGGTTTCGGAAATAAAGCGAGAAATAAGAATTTTTTATATCTTTATGTTAATATCGTATAAACAATTAATTTCAAAAATATGAAAAATATATATTTGTATTCCTCATAATAACCCCTTTTATTTGATGTATTGCATGATGCCTTAAAAAATATTTTTTTTATTTTCCGTTTAATTCTAGAATGTGGACCAAAATATTAATATCAGGGATTTCTTCGTATTTTTCCTGCAAACAAAAAAATGTGGGTCTTATAGTTTGAGGGATAAAGGGGGAATGGGTAATTTTTTAAATATATTTTAAATATTAAAAAAAAATAAAAAAATATAAAAGTATTCTTCATAATGAGCCCTTTGATTCCATACATTACTTGATCCGTTAAAAACAATTATATTTTTTTATTTTACATTTAACTCTATAATTTGCCCCCCCCCCCCAATGAATATTAGGGGTTTCTCCTTATTTTTCCAGTAAAGTTCAGGTGAGGCGCTATATATATATTTTTTTCAAAACTTTACGTTTTATAGTTTCGAAGATAAGGGGGGGGGGAATGGGTAAATTTTGGTATATATTTTTTTAAATATATTTTTAATTAATTTTTTTTTAATATGAAAAAAAAATATTTGTGTTCCTCCGAATGGGACCTTTCATTTGATATATTACATGATACGTTTGAAAAAAAAATAAATTTCATTTAATTCTATAATTTGCCCCCCAAAATTAAAATTAATTATTTCTCCTTATTTTTCCTGTTAAGTTCGCGTAACGATCTATATTTCCTATTTTTTTTCCAAATTTTAGACTCAGTAGTTTCGGAGATCAGGGGGGGGAACGGTCGATTTTTTTAGTTTTTCCCCCCAGAAATACCCCTGAAATCAAAATGTTTTCATTTATGATATGTACTCCTGATCTGGTCACCAAACTATACACCAAACATACATACAAATCCGGAGTGATATTATAAGGGTATCCGTATATTGTATATACGGAACCCTAAAAAACAAGCCTAGATGTTAATAGTCTGAAACAGATTTTTACTATTAAGTTTGGTTCTCAACAGTCGTCTTACCCTTCTATAGAACTCTGTTGCTAAGTCCTTTTTCATGGTGGAGTGATCAAGACGTTGAGCCAGCTTTATTCCAAGAAAGCTTGTTATTTTTATTATTACTATTGAGCAATGTAGGAATGTTTTGGTGAACACTGTACAACTAACACGAAAGAAAGTTTAATCTTATCAATGAAGTAATGGTAATACTTGAATAAATTAAAAAGTAATTGGTTCAACATTAACTTCAGCTCAACTCAAATACCTAGCATAGGAAACAAAGCACATTATAACGAACGCAATAGCAAAAAAGCTCTTATAAATGGTTGTTTTAATTACATTTCCCATTCAATCTAAGCCTGTGATGAGAAATTCACTTATAGCCTACATTATCTTAATCAGCAGTTTCAGCAACACTCTTGGTAATTAATGAAGAACTGTTTTCCTTCACTTTTAACTTTTTGTTCGCTAGCACCGCCTCCTTTAGCGTGTCAGATCTGGTAAATAATCGCTTCGTCGTCGTCTCCATTAACTAACGTTATATTATTAACAAATCTGTCATTACACGACTACCTGAACATGATGCTATTACCTAATTATCTGGTTTTCCGAGTTAGCATACAGTAAACGCAGAAAAATTTAATCCACCGCCTCTTGAAAGAACAGCTGTTCACATGTGCGATGTGGCCTATATTTAACGGCATTATACTTACATGCGAATAGTTCATAACAGTATATGATGTGCTGCGAGATTGGCCTTTTGTATTGTGTGAAGAAATTACAGTGAAAAATTGGATTAGATTTTTAATTTTGCCATACGTTTAAGTAATAGACTGTCAGTGGTATCCGGATGTGCAGAAAATCTTAATAGCAGAGTACAAAAAGTTGTGCCTATATTCTACAATACCTTATCATTGCTTTACCGTTATTTACGTACAAATATTTGAATTTTTTATGACGGCTGGAATATTTTAGGCAACACTATTGTCTATACCGCGTCTCTAACTTTCAGGAAAATTAAAATAACTGTGACTTTTTTATTACGGTTCAATTATTAGTTCTAATTGTAATTTAGTCCTTCATTTAAACATATGACGTGCAAATTACTTTTTAATTAATGTAATGAACTATAATAACCCATTCCTTGTTAAAAATAAGGGATAGTTTACTTTAAAAAATCTACAATTTTGGCGAATGTATCTAAAAATTAGTAAAAGCGAATAAATGGAAACAAAAATCAAATTAGCCTATTAAAATATTTTTAAAATCATTAAAGAAAATGGTAGGTACCTGAAAAAAAGAAGTATCTGCCTTACTACTAATGATCTATATTAATACGTCCGACAACACTATTTAAAGTAATTTAAATAACATCTGTAATGGACAATTTTAACCTCAACAACTTCATCAAATAAAAATTACTATCCTCTAAATGTTAAATACACCGTTATGACCGAATGCGGGTAATAATTCTGTGAAATATGTTCAAAGATTATTATCTAATGCTATAATTTGCTAAATAATTTACAATTATGGTTACATGTTTTATTTAGTTAGAGCAATCTATCAGAACATCATTATGATGCGTTTATTGTTTCTCCGAAAACGTTATAAAGTCGTTGAAACGCATCGAGATTGTCCTGTTATTCCACGTGTTTAAATAGCAATTAAATATTAGAATTAATAACTATTTCTTCACACATCATGGTTCAACATAAAACCAATTAAGAGTTGTTAATGTACGAATTGTTTCTACAAAAACAAAATATTTTAAGTATGCACATACGCGAAAACATTTTAACATTTGAACGAGTTTATAAACATGGAAAATAATTACTAACGGACTTCAAACATGATGGAGCTTCTTGTTTCGTCTGTATATATGGCCAGTACTTTTGGAAGATGTTCCTTTAATTAAACGCCAAAGCATATGGTTTGTGCAGGACGGGGAGCCACCTCATTACCTACATAATGTAAGACAACACTTAAATGTATGGAGAAAAATGGATAGGCCGAGGAGGTCCTTTTCCCTGGCCTCCACGTTCCCCTGGTCTTAACCCCCTGGATTATTTTTTGTGAAATCATCTTGAGGCAATGGTTTATAAAATTTCCATTATTTTCTATTTATCATTTAGCTATTGTCTGAATTCGTAATTAGTTTTTTAATTAGTAATTAATTGTCTTAGTTTATGTCCTAAATTATTTAAATGAACGGAACCTCCATAACTGCAATTTACTTAAATAAATTTCAAACTCAGTTTATTCTAAAAATGTTGAATGTATATATACATTTGGAAAAATACACATTTTTACGTAAAATTGTTGAGATTCTATAAGTATGTAAAGAATATTGTAAAAAGATTGAAATAAAAAATACGGGTTGAAAACCCTCTTCACCAAACTAAGTAGGACGTCTATGATTTGTATGTCGAAAAAAGGAGTATAAAAAATATATAACCGACTTCTACCTATAACTAAAAAGCTAAAAATAATTATAACAAAATACAACTCTAGCAAATAAATAACACATTCAATGTTCTAGGCACCTACCCAGGAAGAAAAAAATGTGAATATTAAAAGGTGCTCATTCTGTACAAATTAATTACCTACCAATCTAGTATATTTTGAAGCCGGTACCAAGCAAGTCTAAAATTCTTCATTGCGTACTTATCTACTAATTCATCAAACTTGATTGTTGCTTGGCACCGACTTCAAAAATATACTAGATTGGTAGGTAATTAATTTGTAAAGAATGTGCACCTTTTAATGTTTACATTTTTTACTTCTGGGTAGGTGCCTAACAACAGTGAATGTGTTATTTATTTGCTAGAGTTGTATTTTATTATAATTATTTTTAGCTTTTTAGTTATAGGTAGAAGTCGGTTATATATTTTTTTAAATGTTTTATTTTCAACTTTTTAGTTTTTTTTTAACTCAGGTAGTTTTCATTCTTTATTTTTTATTTTGTATGTATAACCTTAATAGACAGAACCAGGTAACATCGAAAGCCTCAACATTACACTATGATACTTTCTCATTTAAATTGATAGATAAATCTTTACGGACAAAATGTACTAGTACGCGTTGACTTAATAAGCCCAAAATATAGTTGTGCCTTATGGACTACGACATGTAACCTTTTTTCAACTTTTTTTGACAACCCTCTATAACTACAGATAATTCCACTCCAACCTATGTACCAACCATCCTGTACATACGACTGCCCACGGACAAGCATAAATTTGTTAGCTGCCTTGTGTAAACTATAGAACGGAGTAGAATCCATCCCATATTTACGGAGTCAAATCCGTCCTATATTTCAACCATAGTATATACCTCCTTGTGGGCTACCCCATAAATTATTTCATTTTTAACATTTTATATTATCGCCTTGTGTAACATTATTTATTATTTCTCTCCACACTTTATGGAACTTCTTATGGGCTATAAAAGAAATATTTTTTTAATAACACTATATAAAGATAATTCAACTCCAGCATATATTTCAACCACCCTGTATATGATTTGCTTTTGTCCACATCATATAACATTTTTTAGTCACCCTATATAATTTTAATTTCACATTTTTTCCAACATTTTTATACCACCAAACGTCCAGTCCATCCTATATTCCAACCATCCTGTATATACGGCTGCCTACAGACCAATATCATTCTAGTCCGTCCTATATTTCAATCTTCATATAAATGCAACTCCTTCTTTGATTTTGTTTGCTATAACTAAACACTCTGTCTATAAACGCACCAAATAGCAGTTTAAAGTTTGAGATGTGTTGGCACTAAATTTTCTATTAGTCCGGGAGAATGTGACAACCAAAAGCACCGTCTTCGCAAAATGGAAAAATTTGCATTTAAATCGGTATTTAACTGGTATACAAACAAAACGAGCTTGGTACTCATTGATTTAAGGAGCCGAAAATTCTAAGCTTTACTACCTATATGCTTGAGATATACATAGAACATTTTCACATTCGCAATTAAAACTTCCTGTGCCAAAAATTACCGCACTATTACGTTGGAATTAAAATATTTATAAGAAAATGTCCGTTATGTCATTTCGATGAAATTTTTGATAAGAATTTTGGAATTTTCGGCGATTTTCGGCAAAACTGCAAGTTGCACGTCGCAGAAAAGTATATGAGATCACCTAAGGATCTTCCTTAATAGATTAAACGTTAAGAAACTATAGACATCCATAAGGAGTTATGGAAAAATCGACTAAAATATTAGCGATATTGGTCGATTTCTATGCACGCATGTGTTCATTCACAAATTTTATCACTTTACCGATAGAATTCTTTTCCAAAATTTGAAGTTTCACCAATACGGATATACACTCTATTAAACAAGAGTATATTCATTCAAAACGGTGCACCACAGGAAAGCGAAAAAAAATGCGCGACGAATTGATAACCTCCTCATTTTTGGAAGTCGGTTTAAAAGTTATGTAATACCCATACATTTTTATTTCTATTTATTTCCGACCGTTTTATCAACAACAGAAGAACAAAAAACAGTTTTGTTTGAGCCTTCTGAAGGGATGGGTTTTAGAGCACATATTAATAGGGATTTTTCTGCTTATTCTAATGAGTTCTATGCACAGAAGAACCCTTTTTTAGAAACACCCTGTATATAGATGATTACTTAATCTTACTTAATTTTTTTACACTTTATATATCACTGTGCAGTACTAATTGTAGGTACATGAACCTTATTATAAATAAAATATTAAGAGGTATTAATTTATTTTTCGATAAGTAAGAGAAGGAATCTCAAAAATTGATGCTCTATAATTTGTAGGATACAATTTATAATATTCAAATTGCTTGAGCAGTTTTAGAGAATAGACTGAAGATTCATTGAAATTCACTGAAATCGAATCCCTTATTTTATTTTTTTCCGATTTTTTGGAAAACAGTAAATCTGATGTCATACATAAAAAAGTTGCAAACGCAAAGATAACCTCCTCATTTTTGGAAGTCGGTTAAAAATTTATTGCAATTATTTGTATGGTGTAGCCCAGATACAATAAAAATTCACTAAATTGATTATTTAAGCCCAAAATCTAAATTTCTGGAGGTGTAAACCCTTATTGTATTTGTTTTATAATTCTATAATTCTACTAAACTTAAATTATATTTTGTTGACTATTCTAAAATCCACGTTTTTTGCTATTGTGGTTAAAGTTTAGTAATGAAATGTTTCAAATTTATAAACCAGCATTCACATTGATAATAAATGCAAGAAAAATGTCGTTGAACAACCAAATAACATAAATACAAGCTATTAGCGGTAATGGTACAAAAATACCGCATATCTGAAATGAAAGTATTCAAGTATCCAACACCAATTCTGTATCTTGAGATGTTAAAATTATTTGCGAGTAAATTTGGCAGGATACAAGAAAAACAAGATTTTGAGAGAATAACTCTTTCATATGTAAAGTGACTTTTACTTTCAGAAGTTCTTATTATTCGTTATCTGAAAATTTCTCATTTGTCTCGGTTGTCGCTACAACTTTCAAAATTCAGTCTCCATAGCGTTCAATACTTTTATATTTAACCCGACGTCCATCAATCCGTTGGTTTCAATCGCATATCAGTACAAAATCGAAATCACAAGGTTATTGCTGAAATTCAGCTATATAATAAAATGAGGCAATTGATTTAATATATATATTTGTTTTTAAGTTTTCGCGGGCACTAAATGTTTTAGGTGGTTTCCAGGAATTCATCCGCGTAGTTGATAACTGATCCCTGCCGGGATCGATGGTAAAATGACGACGTTTCGGCAGAGTCACATCTGCACTCTTCAGGTCGGTTCGCATAATTCTCGTAGCCTTCTGCTTTCGCTTATAGTTATCGAATAAAGTAAGTAATGAGGCAATGTGACTCTGCCGAAACGTCTTCATTTTACCATCGATCCCGGCAGGGATCAGGTATCAACTACGCGGATGAATTCCCGGAAACCACCTAAAACATATATATATATATATATATATAATCGAAAATTTTGTAGGAATATACAGAGTGAGTTTTTTTTTGATGATCAGTATGGGGATCTCGGAAACTAGCGGAGATAGAGCAATGGTTAAAATGGGAAAGATTTGCAGTTTTACTGGCCCAATTTAATGACACTTTCGAATTTTTATAAAAAGTCATGGCTTACTTGATATTTTGATAAAACGAAACTCTGTCGATTTAGTCAAATCCCTCTAGCTCCTTTGTTTTTGATTTTATATAAAAAGTGTAAATATCAAAATTGAAGGGAATTGTATCCCGAATATGACTGTCATATCCTCGTTTGTGTGACATCTCTCGTTTTCGAGATATGACACAAACTTACCTTTTTTTGAATGGAAACTATAGTTGGCTATGACCTCAAAAAATCGGACATTTTTAGAGCTTTTCAACGATATAATACTCGATATAGTTATTCATAAAAATAACGGAGTTATGGATGCTTTTCTCTCTTATATTCACTTTTAACGTTAGCCATGAAATAGACTGATTTATTAATAACTATTCCAAAATACATTGAACGATTTTTTTATTAGGTATATCAGATATAACGAAAAAACTAAATAAGTAGCTACTTACTAAAAACTTAAGAAATTAAAGTACATAATAATGGTTACTATTTATCTCCGAAAAGTCGACCATTGTTATTTAGACAAAAAATGCATCTTTTTAAGATTGACGCTTTCCTCACAGAGAGCGTATCAATTTCTTCAATTGCTTGTAATATCGCCTCCCTTAGGTCACCAACTCTCTTATACTTTCTTTTGTATACATTGTTTTTTAGCGCACCTCATAAATAGAAGTCTATAACTGCCAAATCGGGAGACCGGGGTGATCATTCGCGTGGGTAATTTCTTCCTATCCAAGAGTTTGGATAGATATTATCTAAGTGTTGTCTTACTAATAACGAGTTATGAGCAGGTGCTCCATCATGTTGGAACCACTCAATTTCTAAACGAGTTCTGAAACTCAAATTATGAAACATGTATTGCAAGAAATGCAAGTAGCGCTCCCCAGTAAGTGATTCGTCATAGATAAAAGGCCCAGAATAGTAGACCCTATGATACCACAACAAACATTAAAACCAAATTTTATCTGGGGTCGTCTTTGTACAACATGGAAAGGGTTTTCTTTAGCCCAGATATGCTCATTGTGTCTTTTGAACATACCGCAGTTAGTAAAGCAAGTTTGATCTGACCATAACACCTTTAATGGAAACTGTGGATTGTCAAGGCACATGTCTCTAAACCATGTACAAAACAAAATACGTCGACTTTCGTCACCAGCATGCACAATTTGAGAAACAGAAAGTTTGTACGTGTGGAACTTGTGGGCTTTCAGTACCTTAACTACAGTTGGTTGAGATGTGCCAGCTTCTGCCGCAATCTCACGAGTTACTGTAGATGGATTATGATTTACCATTGCCATAACATTTATTTGTGCTGCTTCGTTAATTTGATTACATTCCTTTGGTGGTTTAGTAAAAGATCCATATCTGCGTAAACTATCGTAAAGCCTCTTAAATGTACATAGACCAGGTTGACGACGATTAAAATATCTATGATAGTATTCCTCAGCAGCACGAACTGAATTTTTATGGCATATGATATAACATTCCACCATATTCAGTTTTTCTTCGTTAGAATTTTCCATTTTATCAAGAAAACTTGTCAATATTGACTGTCAGTTCAGCAATACTAATGGAATTACTCTCAAATGAGGAAATGTCAAAGTGAAAACAATCTTTTTCATGGCTAGCTACGTTAAAAGTGAAAATAAGAGAGAAAAGCATCCATAACTCAGTTATTTTTCTGAATAACTATATCGAGAATTATATCATTGAAAAGCTCTAAAAATGTCCGATTTTTTGAGGTCATAGCCAACTATGGTTTCCATTCAAAAAAAGATAAGTTTATGTCATATCTCGAAAACGAGAGCGTCATGAAAACGAGGACATGACAATCATATTCGGGATACAATTCTCAGACGTAGAATTAATCGCTCTTTTCGAATTTGCTATAAAAAAGATGAGTTTCTGTTCCGGAAAAAAATGATCTATACTTTTGAAATGACCTCTAAAGCCAAGCTCAAGGTCTAATCTGTCACGAACCAATAGCGCAGAAAATTAAAAAAAATTTCATAATACTTGAGCAGATTTAACGTCAAATGCGTAGAAGTAATTTATTTAAACAATCAAAACCTGCAAATATAATTTGCGTATATTTTGAAAACATCATGCGCTGTCACCGGAAGAGTTATAGAGAATCACGAAGAAATTGTAAGTGTCGCATTATTTATCGACAACGCCGAAAAAAACCCGTAAAAAGTGGATTTTTTTCAAAAATTCATATTTGTTGTAATAAAGAAATAAAGACTTATAACAATAAATTAATATGTTTATTGATATTATACATGAAGTAGTGTTACAGAATTCTTATTTAAATAACTGAGTGAGATTTTGTGAAATACGCTCTATTTATCCCGATCGTTGAATTGAACCAAAGATATTTTCACTTTTTACTTCTTAAATTAAGTTTGTTGTTAAAAATCTTTGATAAACAACCGGCTGAATTTAAAGTCATATTTATTATACTTAAGCCAAAGATTATATTATTGCGAATCATTACAAACAAGTCATATTTGCTACATAAGAAAAGTAAGTTTCTTATCGTGAATCCTTCATTGGTATGCGAATATTTGTACACAAAAAATATACCACATATTAACGAAGAAAATTGTTTTCACTTAAAATCCTCTAATAATGTTAATAAATTAATTACACCATGCCGACTTTAATACACTTTCTCATCATTTACTTTACAGTGTTAATTTCTCGATATTGTCCATTGAACGCATGCTAACTTAACATCAATCATTATTTTAACATATAATTTATCTGTCATCTTTAAGTTAAATTTCTTTTTAGTGAACAGTATTACTGTCCATTATGAAAAAATCTTAATGAAGCAATTAGCAGACGTTTATAGAAACATCAGCAATCACAAACTTTTGATCTGTATATGTTAAATCCAACAAAAAGAAACGTTGGTATGTAAATTAAATTTTTATATTGGTCAGACTTGGAAGTACCTCAAATTCCGTGTAACCGAACATAGAAAAAAATTCATAATAACGAATAATAGTAAATGTCATAAGGTGGTTTAAACCCATCACCAATTATTTAAATTGGCGAGATATTGTGTTGTAGACGTTGAAATTGAAATATAGACGTAGGTAAATATATACAGTGATGGGCAAATGTGTGAAACCAAGTAAATATCTCTGGAATTATTAGAGATATCAAAATGAAATTTGGAAAGTGGATACTGTAATAGATCGCCTATTTGTTTCCAAATTTTTTTAGAATTTTGAATTTCCAGTTTTACCGGAAGTAATGTCGATTTTAAAATTTGCAATGAAACACCCTGTATGGTATTTTAGTTTCTGATGAAACATTTTATTGCGAATACAAAAACATCGGGTTTGATATTGTTTACTTCAATATCTACCGAGATATTAACAGAAAAGTAACTAAGGAAACGAAAAATTCGATGGTAGCTAAACTCGGTTCTGATTTCATTTATGCCCGATATAAACAAACATCTCGGTAAGGATGTGTATTTCTATTGGCCAATCGGTGGCATTATACCGCCACAGCCAACAGCACTGCTTGTTCCATAGTCGAATACACGTGCGTTTGTTTAAATCAGGCGGAAATTAAATCTGAATCAAGATTAGTAGTCCATGAAATTCATTGCAGAAATGACAGTAGTTGTGAAAATAAGTTATTAGTTTTTTTTATTTGAACTTAAAAAGATTGTATTGTTTTAATTGTTTCGTAAAATGGCCGAATTAAGTGAAAGAGAAACAATAGAAATATTAATGATGATTGGGTATGGGGAGAGGAAAAGGACGCATCAAGAAGTTTGTGACCTTTTTAACATTGTTCATCCGAATACAGAAATATCCCGTTCAGTAGTGACGAAAACTTTGCGAAGGTACGACACAAGTGGAACAGTTAGCAATTTACCAAAAAGTGGATGGTTAAAAAGCGCAAAATGTTGCTATATCTTTGGAAGAAAATCCTCACTTATCCACTACCGACCTCGCTAATATGCATGGAATTCGCCGTCGTTCAGTAGGAAGGATATTAAGGCGAGAAAAATATCATCCATATAAAATTCGCCTTGTTTATGAACTCTCCGAAGACTATTTCGACAGACGTTTGCAATTTTGTGAAACGATGATGGATATTTGTAACCGTGATAATAATTTTATAAGAAATGTGGTGTTTTCAGACGAGGCTACAATTTGTTTAAACGGTACGGTTAATCGACATCACTGCCGCTACTGGTTGCAAAGTAATCCTAATTGGGTACAAGAGGCTCATACACAACATCCCCAAAAATTTAATGTTTGGGCCGGCATTTATAATAACATAATCGTGGGACCCTTCTTCCTACAAGAAACTTTAAACGGAGATAGGTATTTACAGCTCTTGGAGATATAAGTTATTCCGGCATTGGAGGTAAATGGACAATTACCAAATAATATCTGGTTTCAGCAGGATGGAGCACCACCCCATTACGCTCGCATTGTTCGAGATCATTTAGATAGGATATTTTATCACAGATGGATTGGAAGAAGGGATACTTATGAATGGCCTGCACGAAGTCCCGACCATAATCCACTAGACTATTTTATAAGAAATGTAGTGTTTTCAGACGAGGCTACATTTTGTTTAAATGGTACGGTTAATCGACATAACAACAGAATAGTGAGACCCTTCTTCCTACAAAAAACTTTAAACGGATATACGTATGTAGATGGATTGGAAGAAGAGGTACTTATGAATGGCCTGCACGAAGTCCCGACCTTAATCCACTAGACTATTTTCTGTGGGGTTACTTAAAGTCTAAGGTTTATGTTGATAGACCAAATAATTTGCAAGAATTAGCAACAAGAATAACTCACGACATCCAGAGAATTACACGAGAAGTAATAGCTAATGTTACTAGAGAATTTAAAAACCGACTTGCTTATTGTCAAGAAGTAAACAGTGCTCAGTTTGAACATTACATTAAGTTTAGTTAAGTTTCAATGTTTTGAAAATCACTTAGATTTAGTTAATAATTATGATTATGTATTTCTTTAATAGATCTTAGATTTTTCCTTTCCTTAATTACTTTTCTGTTAATATCTCGTTAGATATTGAAGTAAACAATATCAAACCCGATATTTTTGTATTCGCAATGAAATGTTTCATCAGAAACTAAAATACTATACAGGGTGTTTCATTGCAAATTTTAAAATCGACATTACTTCCTGTAAAACAGGAAGTTCAAAATTGCAAAAAAAAATTGGAAACAAATAGGCAATCTACTGCAGTATCCACCTTCCAAATTCCATTTTGATATATCTAATAATTCCAGAGATATTTGTTTGATTCCACAAATTTGCCCATCACTGTATAATTGCATGTATAGATTTAAGAAGTCGGTAAAAAAGGCTTTCGACAAAAACAAAACAAATAAAATGTATAAGTGACAACAATGACATAAATAAGGTTACCTGTTGCTGTTGGCAAATGATAGATAAATACAAAGACAATTTACCAAGTTTTTTTAAACAAATCCACCTATGCGACGTATATTTAACTAAGCAAGACAAGTAGTCTGAGCGCAACTGACAGTGTAATATTCTTTTGTTGAACATTATTTACTTTAAAAATTTAGTTTACAGGAACTGGTAAGCAAGGTTTCCAGCAACAATAAATATTTACTTCACTTAGACTTAGAATAAGTGTGGGATCTGTTCTACAAAACAAATAAGAGAGGCGAGCGAATGCAAGTTATCGTAAGACGTTCAAAAATATCCAAAATAAACAAATCGTTGTATTTATGAAGATAACTCAGATCCAGGAAAAATGGTGGACAATGCAAGTTGGAAAAGTTTGAATATTTTCTAGCATCGTCCAGAATAGTTTTGGTAATATTGCGTCACCTGGTCTGACTCCTGTGTTAGCAGGAAATTCTGGGATGCCTTCGTATATTCTTAATTTGGCTTTGGCTTCCCTTTATATGCTAGCTAATGTTCCTATAAATGGTTTGTCTATACCTGTTATTGTTCACCCAGGGCATACTGGCTCCGGGTAGATGGTTCCGAACTCTTTCTCGAAGTCAATGAAGGCTAAGACAAGTGGTACTTGACATTCCCTGGTTCCACTGATAACTTCCCTAAGAGTATGTGATCAATGGTGCTGAAGCCACTGCGGAGTCCAGCTTGCTCTCGACGTTGAGCGAGTGGATCTTAGTGAATACCTTGTACACTACCGGTAGAAGACTGTCGGTCTGTAGTTTCTAATTTTCTTAAGGATTAATACTCTGACGGCGCTATTCCTTTGTTCTGGTACCTGTCTTGTTCTTGGGCAGTGTGTATATATTTTGCCATCGCTCTTGTCCCTTTTCATTTTCTTGATTGCTGACTCCACTTCTTCCACGAGTACTTCTGGTATTTCTTCTGCCGACATTGATATAGGTCCTTGTGGAATTTGGCGTCGTCTGTTAAAGCGATTAGTTGTCGATTTCCGATTATATTAATGCTGATACAAACGCAGTGACTAAGTAGGTTCAGTGTGGTGAGGTAATTCCAGAAAATAATTAACTGGGCCATTTTTAATGGCAGCATAGCAAATGGAATTCGTTTACAATACAATTTGGTCATATCCCGGGAGACTTTAGGCACTTTTGGTTCCAACAAGATGGAGCACCTTTGAACGGTCTTTCAAACTGAAGGTACCTACGAATAGTCCCTATAAATACATTACCCGTAACAAAAATGTACCATAATACAAAATTTTATGTTTGGTGAAGTTTTTGAATGAATAACCATTAACATACGTGTACAATTTAAAGATTAGTTAATAAACTTGAAAACTGATTTACAGATTTCCCAAGTGTGTACACGTTTTTTGGGACATGCTGTATTTGACACAGAAAATGATCTCGTGATATTCAAACATTAATTTCAACCATTCCTTTATTAATCGTGTGAAAATTGTTATGCAGTACAACAAAAGAACATGAAATAATTTAAAACGTATTCACGGTTTGATTCACGATTCAGTTTTATAGTCATTTTACCCACAAGTTATAGTTGAGATACAAAATCTATAAGCTCTTTTGAATACGCCGCAGATGTATCTACATAGCTTTCCACATATTGTCTAAGACTGTGATTTTGATTCGGGCATATGAACGCCGAAAACTTTATTATCAGATCAAATTTTATCAACCGACAAAAGGTTTTAATCAAGATGACAGATGCAAAGTAACGGTCAATTAAAAGATGGACTGGTGCTTGTAAAAATGAACGGTACAATATGGTTATTTTTAATGTTCAGGCTTTATTCAGAGTCTAAAAGAAGGTCGATATTTTAATGTTCCATTAAGCAATGGAAGAGAGACATCATATTTCGGTCTGGGTCACTTTGTAACTGGACATACTACTCGATTTTAGTTCTCTTTTTGCGCTAAGTCATTTCAGTTCATGATTTTTGTTTCATAGTATGTGAAAAACCAGTACCAAGCATGCAAGTTACAATAATTTCCAATTTACACAAGCCATTGTTCGACACATAAACCTTTTTTCTGCTTATCTTCAATTAAACGGATTTGTATTATTCTATAGGTACTTCTGTAAAAAAACAACAAAAAAATTAAACTCTAATTAGAAGAGCGTATAGAGGCTCAATCTAGAACATCGTATAACGCCTGTCAATCACCTTAGAGCATATACTTCATGTGGTATTCTGCAAGGCACAAAGATCGTGACAGGACTATAAAGAGAGGGCAATAGAGACAATACTTCACTCAATTGGAATCTGGTTCTAGTCAATTTCAACTAGTGTGTTGTATTTTATGTTGACCTCTATTTCTAGTCGTATCCCGGTATTTATTCTTTGGAGGTTATCTCTATAAGTATTAACTCTATGTCAACAACTAACTCGTAGGTCTGACTTAGGAGATTTGGGTTATGTTGATGTTTTATATGCTCAGCTTCATTACATTTTGATGATACTTTCATTAAATTTTGTAAAGTGAAAAACATTAACATCAAATCAGAATAGAAACAAAAACTCACATACGTTGAATCTTAATTTAAAGTCAGTGCATTATTGAACCTAATAGATGTCGGTGACATCTACCGTCTAGTGAGTAATTTAAGTATATGAAGGCATACTATGCTATAACATATACCATACTCTTGACAGATGGTTCGAGTGTTTTATATAAAAACACATAAGTAAATACATATACAGATATATATCCATATATTTAGAACTATATCATTCAGCGTATGACAGCCGTTTCGAACCAGGAGTTCTCGTCAGATACGCTTCCTTGAATGACAAGTTCTAAAGTGAAATACTTGGATGTAATATACAACAGGAAGACAACAGTCAGTGTTTGTCACCGACATCTATTAGGTTCAATACACTGACTGTTATCTTACTGTTGTGTATTACATCCAAATATTTCACTTAGAACTTGTCATTCAAGGAAGCGTATCTGACGAGAACTCCTGGTTCGAAACGGCTGTCATACGTTGAATGATATAGTTCTAAATATGTGAATATATATCTGTATCTATATAAATTAGTTCAAAATAAAATAGACGGTAGTGATATCATAAATAACTTCAATTTTAACTGTGGCATCAGTGTACTTTAAGAACTAAATTCTTAGTTTACAGTCCTAGGTGTGATACTAATTCCTCCTACAACTCCTGTTTGTACAGGATGCTGAGAACGTACAACATACATTTCTTGGACATTGACATTTCCAGCATTTCCTTCTATGCACTAATAAAAGCGGAACATTTAGTTTTCAAAATTTAAGCACACATGTATGTAAGTAGCTTATTAGAAGTTTTTCGTATCTTTATTGTTTTCTTTCTTTTTTATTGTAATTGCGTAGTATATTTGTGTGACTCTGACTAATTGTGTAACATGTGGTTTCCTATAAGTGGGTAGTCCAGGCTGTATGTTGGAAACCCAAATTGTAAATAAATAAATAAATAAAATGTCTGCACCAAAAACTTTAATTTGGAAAGTTTTTCACCTACCCACAAGGTCAATTTTTTATGTTATCTTTATAAGTATCACTAACATTGACCGTTACAAGTTTAACTTTAATTAAAAGCCGCACTCTCGGTAATTTACAGGATAAATATAGAAATCAACAGTTTCCGCATGATTAGAGAATTCCTCATTCAACTAAACGGCTGAGGCATCAATTCACATCAGGTAAAGAATAATTAGTTCTACTTTTCACCTCCAATGATTGCTCCAGTTGATCGTCTTGTGTGCTTTGAAAGACCGGGAAAGTTTAATTACACAAATGAATGGAGGCTGCTACTTAAGCCACTCATCTTTCATAAATTATCATGTTAAATCTGAATGGTAATCCGCGCAACACTCTTTCGAAGATAAGAGACTACACCATATGCTGCTTATTGAAAATTTTCTTTTAATTAATGCAAAGCGAAGTGCTGTGTCGGTATAACTGCATCAGAAACTTTCACTGTCATATGTTTTCAGTGTTTCGGTGTACATATCACTCTATGGGCATATAGTATACTGTGGCAATATTATTGTATTAAAAATTAGTCAATTATTTTGCCATTGTGTTGTGACAAATAAAAAAATTATAAAAGACAGCGCAACTGAGTAATTAAATGATAAAGAGAGCTAAAGATGAGGAAAAAAATTAATACAGAGAACAGATGATTCTGTTTTTCCGGATTTGGGCAAGTCATTTTTTCGAAATAATTTATTCATACAGGGTATTCCATCTCAAAGGAGCCACCAGTATCTTGGTTATTTTCAAAACTATTGCAATAAGAAAACACAGATTTTTGCTTCGAGAGGGAAATTTTTGGGGTGAATTAGCGCTTGCATGCATTCAACATAAACAGGCCAATTCAATGACCTTGAGATTCGAGATAGGGAAAATAGGTGTTGCCGTTATATCACTTGAAAGCCCTTTTTACGGACTATACCGTCATAAGAAAAATTTTTTATTGCAATTCCTGATCATGTAACAGAAAACCTAACGGACCTAGTAGTAAAACCGTATTATTAAATTAAAAGTTTTTACTGCATGGAAAAGTATTTAAAAATGAGTTCTTTTATAGTATGCTCTTAAACCATCCTGTTTCACTGCCGCACACTGTAATAACACACAATACAAGAAAAACATTAAATGTAAACATTCATTTATTTCACATTATTTGTTTGCTGATACTTATAGCAAGTTTGTTTACCTGTTCTGTCTTTTATTCGATCATTTAAAACATTGTACATTTGTCTGTCAAGTTATTACTTTACTGATTTGTTGAGAATTTAAAAGATAATGATGGTATACACAGTGCAAGAAAGTGCTGAGCTGGTAAGTCTTTATTACCAAAATCAAAATTGTGCTCGATCTGCTGCAAGGGTTTTTAACCAGAACCATCCCGAACGTAAAAAGTTCGTCATAAATACGTAGTGGAGTTGATTTTAAATTTTGTTGAGACGGGTTCAGTAATGAATAAAAAAAGAGGTCCTATTGGAATGATAAATGATGAAGGGTAGCTGTGGCTACATTGTACAAAATTAAATTACTTCAAGAAGGATGATTGGGATTGAAGGCAAGAGTTTTGCGAAATGATCGAAAACCCAAATTTCTTGTACAATGTTTGTTTTTCGGATGAGTGCACTATTTCACTTCATGGGCAGATTGACCGACATAACTGTAGATTTTGGAGTGATACAAATTCTTATTTATTTCGAATATTTAACGCATTGATAATAGAACAATTAGATCTACTACATGAAGAGCAATTGCATTTCCAACAAGATGGAGCTCCTCCTCACTACGCCGCACCAGTTCGTCAATACCTCGATTTGGAATACCCTGGTCGCTTGATTGGAAGAAGAGGTCCTATAGCTATAGAATGGGCTGCCCGATCATCTGATCTGAACCCTTTGGATTTTTTTTTGTGGGGACATGTTAAATCCAAAATTTTTATGACTCCGCCTGAGAATTGGGACGAAATAAGTCAACGAATTATAGCGCAGTGTCGTCAGATTACACCGACTATGCTGAACCATGTGAGAGGCGGCTTTCAGTCAAAGTTGTAGTATTGTATGGAAGTCAATGGAAGACACTTTGAACATTTGCTTTAGAGTCATTGTATTGTAATGTAATTTACATGTACAGAAATTGCGATAAAAAAATTTATTACGACGGTATATTCCGTAAGAAGGACTTTCAAATGATATACGACAACACCTATTTTCCCTATCTCAGATCTCAAGGTCATTGAATTTGCCTGTTTATATTGCATGCGCGCAAGCGCTAATTCACCTCAAAAAATCTCCCCTTCGAAAAACAAATCGACCTGTTTTTTCTTATTGCAATAGTCAAGGTGGCTCGTTTGAGTATATCTGAACCAACATTTAACAAAGTTTTCCGACGTTTCGCCAACACTTTTATGGGGCTTTTTCAAATATGAGAAATACATATGTTACTTACCTTGCGGCGACTGCATTCGTTTAGTCGTTTTCTCACAAACAAACTTTGAACCTTCACTTTATTAAAATTTTCACATACAAGTTGTAAATGACTAATACTTTGGATCTAGCTACCGATGAAATAATAATTGACCCTCCGAAATTTTAGATAAAAGAAGGGTAGGAGGTACTTTATGGGATTATTAGTATGTAATATAAGTGATTGATTTTTTTGATGAGGTGTTGAAATGTGGATGTAGGGTTGCCAGATGGGCGAAAGTTAAAAACCTTTGTCTCGGTTGAAATTCTTGGGATTTTTGGCGATTTCAACGGCCTCACAGAATTTTCTGGTGAGAAAAATAAGGAGATTTGGCCACGACAAAGGAGCTGTCGAAGAGGATTTGGTGGCCCGTTTCGTGATGATGTTCACCTACAGCGGAGATTGAAAGGAGGCCCGTTTTCAAACAACGTTTGTGCTCACATAGACGGGTGTTTATAGATCGACCTGCTTGACCGATGTATACTGCCCCATACGAGCATGGAATGCAATAAACAACCTTGGATGAAAGAGGATTTTGTTTCTCCTTTGGAGAGGGTAACAATTGTGAGATTTTAGATAGTGGTTTGTAGACCGTTTTAACCCCGTGCTTATGGAGAAACTTCCCAATCCTACCTTGCTGATATATGGCAAATATGCTACTAATTTAGTAGGTAACAATTCTTTCTTACGAAGGAGATTTTGGTGAAGAGAAATTGTTTAGTAGGCTACCCTCTACCCATCCTAATTTCCTTCTCAAACTTTTGGGTTCGGAAATTGAGATAGCCCGATGCACCAAGGAGTTCACGGCTGATCGTTTCTGAGATGGATGATGACGGGACCAGTCGTAAAGATATGTTTTGTTGTGTGTTGGTTATCTGTATACAGAATGGCCCATGCATTTAGCACATATGAAGCCATTGGACTCAATTGGGTATTAATGTGGTTAAAGAACAATTGGGGAGCCTCTTGTCCATGTGGCCATGATTAACATATCTCAACCAGATTTTGTGTTTGTGGCTTCAAGACTCGACAACCATTGCCTCAAATGCTTCCATAAAGATATTTGCCACTACCGGTGACAGAAGAGAACCCATTGGGGTATCAGAAGTTTGAAAATAATACTTATTTTGAAAAAGAAAGACATTTTTCCACCAATATAAGTAAATCTAAGCTTTGCCGGTCTACCAACAGCAGGTCTCTAATAATCGATAGGGTGTCTGAGATAGGAACTTTGGTAAACCGTGAATTCACATCAAAACTAACTAAAATGTCATTGAGTTAAATTGATATCTCTCACAGAACAGTTACGAAAAGAGATGAGATTAAATTATGTGAGGGCGATTTTCCAGTGAATGTCTTAAGAATGTCCGCTAAATATTTGGAGCTGTTGTATGTTGGAGAGCTGATTAAGATCACAATCGGTCGTAACAGAACTTGTTCTTTATGAATTTTCGGCAGGCCATATAGGCGTGAAGAAAACCGCGAAAACCTACGTTCTCACAAGACAGAGAATGCCAAATAAGATTTTGGCGAAACTACAAGGCGATATTCAACAGAATTTAACTGACTAGTGGATGAACCCCATAATAAAACATCAACCACATAGTTTCATTCTTTTTAAAAGTTTCATAGTTTGTATGTCGACCATTGTAAAGGAGCCGTATATCCGCTGAAGACATTTTATACTAAAATGTGAATTCAAACTCACACTTTATTCAGATATGAAATTATAGGTGGTATTGTAAAATAAAAAAACCTCGACATACAAATGACATATTCATCACATAAATGTTTATGTTTAAAAAATGGTAATGAACTAAACAGTTTATCAATAAAATAAATATATAAATTGGTGAACACTCCGTGAAATTTGTTCACAGCCGGAATAAAATATCACTCACGAATTCATAAATACGTGATTATGGATTCGCTAAAGATAAACTTAGAAAGTATTTGTCAATTAAGTGACCTTCGCCGAAACCGTTTCATTGATATTTTCGACAATTTTTGCGTGAAATTGATTATTCATATTTTTTGCTATAGCTTTCATTTTCCAACAGTTTTTCACTCAAAAAAAAACTGTTTGTAGTGCAAGTTCAGTGTCAGTAGTGTGGCAGAGAAATAAATACCGACTAAACCACTTTCCTTTTTCATAACTTTTATAAATGTGCAGTTTAGACTTTTTTAAAGAAACCGTAATTATGAAAACAACATTTCTTATATGTCACTTTGACCGAATTAATAAAAGTGAATTTACAAAAAGAGACAGAAAACTCCGTCATTTAGTTTAAATAATTTATAATTGGCTTGTAAAAAGTGGTACCTGTTAATTAATGAAAAGATAATTGAAACTGCGATCCTTATAGGAAAATTCTATAATTGTGGGAAGTAAAAATAAATCGATAAAAATGAATGGAAAATAACATCAAAATAATTGCAATCTTCTCGATTGGTATTTCTGTTGCGTTGGATTTTGTGATATGATATTCTTTATTTTCTACTCTCCCACACAAGATTTAAAACTTTCAGCCATTGTGTAGTAAAGATGTTGTTCGACGCTGATCCAATCGCTATAACGAAAAGTTCGTCTACTTTCAGTTACAGCTGCAGAGGGCTCTGAATGTCTAGTCCCTGTACCAACTCCCTTCATAAAGTTAAGTGTGTTTATCTTAAAATCATTATGGAAATTTCTTTAAAAGTAATCGATTACTACCAATATCAATGAATTTTTATATATTTGAATAATAACAAATTTTGTCCAACGAGATTGACAATTTGAATGGGATTATTATGCTTATTATCATATATGAGCCCTATATAAGCATCTATAAACTAAATCGATATTTCTTTATGGTTGAATTTATTCACAAGAGATGGATTTATTACATGAGAATACAACTTTATTCTTTATTGTTATTTATTTTCGTTTGCCAGCAGCATGGTTTCCTTACAGGAAGATCTACGATCACAAATCTAACTGTTTACGCATCATTTTTAGTGAAAAGTTTTGAGAAACGAGTACAAGTTGACTTTGTCTATCCCGATTTTTCCTAGCGTTTGACAGAGTTAACCACAGAATACTTCTGGCCAAACTCCATGCTCTAGGCTTTAACAACCCTCTTTTAGAATGGGTACAGAGTTACTTTTCAGGCCCTTACCAATGTGTTAAAATAGGTGGTTGTCTTTCTGGGATGATGGAGGTGTCTTCGGGGGATCCTCAATATGTTGATGATCGCGGAGAAGTTGGTAATTGGCATGATGTTATTTTACTCCAATCCGATTTGAACTCATTGTTGGCATGGTGTATTAGCAATGATCTTGATGTTAATATTAATAACTGTTTTATTATTACTTTTGCAAAAATGTCACAACCTATCATCTAGTCATACTGCATTAATTCTCAACTGATAAAACGAGTAAACGAAATTCGTGACCTTTGGGTAGTTTCCATGAAACTCTCTTTTCGTACTCAAATAGATTCAATGGTCTCCAGGAGCTATAAGATTTTGGGTTTTATTAGCCATTCAACTGAATTTTTCCCCTAGTGTACGAGTCGATTACTATATATTGTTCATAAGATCAATCTTGGATTACTGTTCTGTTATATGGAACCCCCACTATCACACGCATACAGCTACTATTGAGAAGGATCAAAATAAATGCCTTCGCCTAGTAGCATCTAAAATGAATTTGAATACGAGGGCTGCCTTTTATATTTCGGGATTGGACAACCCTAGTGTTGCAATCTAACAACTGACAGCTCTATCGAAAAGTTTGACATTTTTTGAGGTTATACGTACTCAGAACGTTTTGACATACGAGCGCTATGTGTTGTTTACAGTAACTTAAAAGATTCATCTCGGCCAAAAAATGGAATTAAATCGTGAACATTTTCGTGCGATTATTTTTTACAACTTTCGACGTGGATTAAGTCAGCAAGCGTGCATGGATGAACTTAATTTAATTTTTGACGATGAAACTCCATCAACGACCACTGTTTATCGATGGTATGGTGAATTCAATCGAAGTCGTAGTTCACTCCAAGACGAATTTCGGGAAGGTCGTCCAAAAATAGTTGTTGTTCCGGAAATCATTGATGCTGTGCGCGAACTGAACTATTTGCAAGATCGTCAAGTGACCTATCGTGAGATTGAATCAACCTTCCAGCATACATTCAATATTGCATAAACATTTGAATGTCAAAAAAAATTGTTCGCGTTGGATCCCACACAATTTGTCAATCGTTCAAAAAAAGGCTCGTGTCGATTGGTTGAAAGAAAAGCTCAAAGAATACGATCGCTGTGCTTCAAAACACGTTTATGACATAGTAACAGGTGATGAATCGTGGATTTACACGTATGAGCCCAACTGTATGGGTGTTTCAAGATGAGCCGAATACAACAAAAGTTGTTCGCGCACGAAGCACTTCCAAGCACATGATCGCCTGTTTTTTCGGAAAAACTGGACATGTCGCAACCTTACCACTAGAACAACGCAGAACAGTCAATTATGAGTGGTACACAACCATTTGTTTGCCAGTTGTCTTCCAAGAAATGAGGAAAACCAACCGCCGAAGACGGATCACGCTTCACCACGACAATGCGAGCTCTCACACATCGGCTCAAACAACTGCATTTTTGACCACTTGAAAAATCGATTTGATGAGTCATCCGCCGTATAGTCCTGACTTGTCACCAAATGACTTCTTTTTATTTCCGTACATAAAAAACAAACTGAGAGGTTAACGTTTTTCGACACCTGAAGAAGCGGTTGCTGCGTTCAGAATGCATGTTTTGGAGATACCCCAATCACAGTGGAAAAAGTGCCTCCACAATTGGTTCAAACACATGCAAAAGTGTATAGATCTTCATAGGGAATATTTTGAAAAACAATAAAGCTATTACAATTAAATTTACAGTATTTGCAAAACCGGCGTAACTTTGCGCAAGTTGTTGTTCGGAGAATTTGACTGCCCTCCATTATTACACCAAATTTCGTTTCGCACTGTCATGCGCACTCGAGCTTCTGAACCTTTCCATGTCCCATTTGATCGCACTAATTATGGATTCTCTTCCGCTATGACTAAGTTAATGCGGACAACAAATCAGCGTTCTTCTCGGATTGGTCTGTTTTCTTTTTCAGTTAATGCAATTAAGCGTACCTTGAACAACAATATTTAATCTGGTGTCTATTTTTTGTCTGTCTTAATGTATTTTGTATTTTATTTAATATTGGTAAACATTCTTAAAAACTATGTAAATTTTAATTAGTATCTTTTGTTCTATGTGTATTCTGATATATTGTTCTATTGTCTTTACATATAGTTGTTTTAATAGTTGTTGTTATTAAAGGAGGTAACCCGTGGAATAAATTATTAAATAAATAAATAAAAAACTCAAAATAATTTCTGTCTATGGTATGGAGTTCAAAACTATTTGATAAAAGACTATTTACAGCATTTTACACAAACTTTATAGGGTATTATAATATATATTTTTCTGCATTCAATTTTATACATCTCAAACTTCTAAAACACGTTTCCTTAAGAGTAAAAACTACCTTTACACCCTCTTTAATCGAATATGGCGATTAAGGCGGTACAGACATGGAAACTTGCCTTAAATTATTTGCACTGGGTTTTATTGTTATACCAAATATATAACACCAAAACCATGAAAGATATTTTTTTATATACCGGCTCACTATCAAATTTAATGGAAGCAGCATTTCACAAGTTCTCAGACCTTGACTACAGGAATGCCCATAAAAACGACAATGTTTAAACCGTACTGATAAAAGTTGCAAAGAAAATTAGCTAAGAAATCCACTGAGCTTATCTTGATCTTCAAACGTTGTGTCATTATGAACAAATGAACAGTAAATAATGTTTAATAAAAGATATCTCACTCATTTATCTAGAGTTCTATAACAAAACAAACACCAACACGGTATTAAGACGCGACATTGTAGCATTCGATGCAGATTTTATAATGCAATTGGGAAGATGCTAGTGATCAAAGTAAGTAACTAATAACAATTAGTGCCAGACAGTATTTGTATGTATTGTAACTGTTATTGTTTGTTTTGTAGCTTTTGCAGCTGGGATTCTTACTGAACCATTTGGATATCGCCTTAGTAAGAGGCTGTCTATTCATTTCCAGTAGTTTTTAATAAACGGATGAGTCATTTAAAAACTTTAGATTATAATATTTTTTTATTCCAACAAACTAAACAACAGATTTTTAGTAGAAATAATTTGGTCAACTGTGAGTTGGATTCGCATACCAAGAGTTTCGTATCACCTTCAAGATTCTATTATTCCAGTTTCAAACAAGCAGGGAATGAGTGCATTTTCTTATATTTGCCTTAATATCTTTTAAAGGAGGCGTTTTAAATTTATAAAAAATATACACTTTGATTTTCCACACATAGACTTTTTATTTTATCTGCTTCAGGATTCACTTGATTTTTATAAGGATACATATGTATTTAATTTTCTAACTTGGCCCCAAAAATTAACATTAGCGTTTAATTTTACTAACAAACTTTAAGGGAAGCCTTTTATAATCTACTTAATACTTGATTTAAATTGCAAAATGAAAATTTGATTTATGACAATAAATATAAAGCCATTGACAACGAATTCAGAATAGACTTTGAAACGTTTGGTATTCCTGCAATATACGTGGTTTTATTTCGATTATGGTGTTATTGCCCCAAAAACATACAAATAATAAAGTAGACCCTATTATACCACACCAAACTGTAAAACCAAATTTTATCTGGGGTCGTCTTTGTTCTACATGGAAAGGGTTTTCTTAAGCCCAGATATGGTCATTGTGTCTATTGAACATACCGCAGTTAGTAAATCTAGTTTCATCTGATCATAACACCTTTAATGGAAACTGTGGATTGTCAAGGCACATGTCTCTAAACCATGTACAAAACAAAATACGTCGATGTTCGTCACCAGCATGTAAAGTTTGAGAAACTGAAAGTTTGTACGGGTGGAACTTGTGCGCGTTGAGAAGTGCCAGCTTATGCCGCAATCTCACGAGTTGATGTAGATGAATTTGGATTTACCATTGCGATTTATTTGTGCTGCTTCGGTAATTTAATTACGCTCATTTGGTGGTTTAGTAAAAGATCCATATCTGCGTAAACTATCGTAAAACCTCTTAAATGTACATAGAGCAGGTTGACGACGATTAAAATATCTATGAAAGTATTCCTCAGCTGCACGAACTGAATTTTTATGGCATATGATATAACATTCCACCATATTCAGTTTTTCTTCGTTATAATATTCCATTTTATCACGAAAACTTGTCAATATCAACTGTCAGTTCAGCATTACTAATGGAATTACTCTCAAATGAGGAAACGTCAAAGTGAAAACAATCTTTTTCATGGCTACCTACGTTAAAAGTGAAAATAAGAGAGAAAAGCATCAATAACTCCGTTATTTTTATGAATAACTATATCGATTATTATATCGTTGAAAAGTTCTAAAAATGTCCGATTTTTTGAGGTCATAGCCAACTATGGTTTCCATTCAAAAAAAGATAAGTTTGTGTGATATCTCGAAAACGAGAACTGTCATACAAACGAGGACATGACAATCATATTCGGGATATAATTCCCTTCAATTTTGATAACTACACTTTTTTATAAAATCAAAAACAAAGGAGCTAGAGGGATTTGACTAAATCGACAGAATTTCGTTTTTTCAAAATATATAGTAAGCCATGACTTTTTACAAAAATCCGTAAGTGTCATTAAATTGGGCCACTAAAACTGCAAATCTTTCCCATTGCTCTATCTCCACTTGTTTCCGAGATCCCCATACTGATCATCAATAAAAACTCAACCTATGAATTTTCTTGAACAATAATATAATTAGCCAGCCCAGCGTCCAAATTAGAAACGTGTGGAGAGCGGCTCAGGTTGGACCAGATAAGGGACATACTCAATAGGCAGGACCATCGACGCATGACCGTTTAAGGGTATAAAGACGAGGGATAACCTGATTACGATAATTACGTCATAATCAAATCGCCACATTGTCGACGGGCGTCGAAAGATGGCAATCCAGCTGATGACAGCAGGGGGGTGGAAACTCAGATAGGGAAAAGTGGTTCTGATTTCTGAGACCTCTGGCCCATTGGCAGCAAACCTTAAGCTTCCCCAAATCTCCTTGTGAGGGCGCCATGATAGGCGCAATTTGCGTGATTGTTTACATGATGTCGACCATTATTATTGTGATTTTTGTCTGTGAACGTAGTGGCCATTAATCGCTTATAAGTTTTCTGGAGTATTTAAAATAAGGAATATCACACCAGTAAAATCATTTCAATATACAGAATAGATAATGGCTACTCAGAATTGTTTTAATTTGTAGTTGTTTTAATAGGTCTAAAAGGTAATGATTTATGATATTTTTTTACCTTAATTTAATGATTTTTTTTAGGTATTATTTTGCAAAAACCACAAAATGCCAGGCAATATGGGCTCAAGATATAATCAGTGAAGAGATGTTTATTTCAAATCTAAACAGTTAAGTAATCTGTGAAATGCATTTTGAAATGGAATACATTGGAAGGAATGGCAAATTACTAAGATTGTTTGTCCAAAGTTACAAGATATGCTCATGTTTTTATCTTATGCTGTCACTTGTTTTACATATATTGGCTTATTTTAGGTTACACAAGAAAAGCAGAAGACAATTTTGTACACCTAGACTACAGAAAAACATGCTAGTGATTATGTTGAGGAAAGACAATGAATCATGTTATGATTTTGTAGAAGCTCTTGAGAATCAGGAAAACTAGGAATATACCATATCAAGTAGCATCCAAACCTCCCAAGTTTAGTTTGCCAGATGAGAATGTTGAAAGTAGGAAGACACTTTTCAGTAAGTAAATTGAAGAGGATTGCTTGCCTGAACCTGCCGATGAGTCATTTTTATCAAGAAATTTAAACATACAAAAGGGTAAGCATTTTTATAGAGGTTGTTTCATATATCACAATATTTCAATGAGTTTATATATCATGCAAGCAATTTGTTGTATATAATTAGAGTCGTTGGCATGCACATGTTTTATAAATTGATCTTTTTGTCAACAAATTAAATTTAGGGATTGATTCACAATTTTATTACTTGAGAGGAAAGAATGTTATTAATCAGTTAAACTTTCTGTTGATTATTCAAGAAAATGGATGTGTACTTAGAAAACACATAACACACTGATTAGGTTAGTTCTAAACATGTGTTACTCATAAAATATTTCTTTATATTTTACATTTAATGTTTATAACCTATTGGTATTCTTTGAAAGTATTATATCATGTAGTATAACTATTTATTGATATCTGTATAGTATATTGTCATACATTCTAAAAAATTTACACACTGGTTTTAATAATGTGTCTTTGTATGTATTATATTAAATTGTATGTTTGTTTTTTTATAAATAAAAAAAATAATTTTCAATTACTAGTTTTATTTCTAAAGTACAGACATCTAGTGGTACATTTTTGAAACGAGGATTATGGGTAATATAGATTCCTTTTTTATTTTTGGTAAAACCATAATTATAGATACCTATACTCGTTTTATTTTCAAGAAAAGAGTAGGCAACAACGGTTTCTGTTCCATAGTAGAGTTTTGTTGCCCACCGTAACAGCGCTAGTCGTAATTTTTTTAACACAATTTTAACCATAGAGTTTCCCATCTATTCTCTTGTGTGATCTGTGGATGACAGTCTGCTTGAGTAATCCGGTGGTACACGTTCGAACGATAGTACCAGACTATTGACGTTGTATATTTTCAAGAAGATTTACATCACGTACTAATTCTGGACACCATATGGGCCCACAGTACACCATTAAAGGGCGAATGTATGATTTATATAGACTAGTGGACTTCCTCCTCGTTTATTCTGACGATCGCACCTGTAGAGGTTATAACCATCTATGTTATAAGTAAATACTTACCTAATGTTTAAATAACTGCTAACGTTATGACCATAGCCTCTAAAAATATAGTTTACCAATATTCTTTTTAAGCTAATTTAACATTTTATTACAAAGTGAAACAATTCTGTTCATTCAACATTTTAAAGGCTTTCCTTTCAAGAGGAAAGACAACAGCTGACAATTGCTCATACGTTATGTTGTCACAAGGTCTGTTTCGAATTCCACTTTTCAAAGGCAAATCGAACATCACGATGGCGACTGTGCGATCGCATTTAACAAGCGGACAATTAGAATTTAATAAGCCGACGAAAGTTAGAACAGACCGACGGAATATAACGTCGAACGATACAAAATCACGTTTTAACCTATTTTATTGAATTAAATTTACGATCATTTATCGGCATAAATTCGTTATTCGTGATATAAAAATCAGATTTTGTCGTTTTATTTTAATATTGCATTACCATAATTTTCATAAAATATTCTCTGATGCCTTCTTTGTTTGTAAAATGGAAAGTTTTTTCGATTATTATTGCGAAAATGTTTAGTATTCATCACTTTCAGATTCCAGAAGAGATTTCATCGGTAAGAAGTATTAAACTAGGAACAATAACTGCTAAACTGTATAGGTTTCATTCACTTTAAGAATGTTGCCGGTCAATTCTGAACTGCCAGTGTATATGAAATTCGATTCTGGAATCACGTCGAGTCAGGTCTTTCGTCAATCGAATTGTTTTAACACAAACGAAATTGTCGGTTGTTGCAACATGAAAAATCTGCCGTCGCTGAGCATGCTTTGCTACCAGAAGAACACATTATACAACACGAAAACACAGAAGTTCTCTCAAATGCATCTCACTATCATTCTTGTCTCCAGTCTTTCAATAGGAAAGAAGAAAGTCTAAAACTCAACAAAGCTTGGGATCCCGCACTTCGATGCTCAACACAAAAACCCTCTAACCCGTAGTTCCCGCCCACCCAATTCCCCCTAACCAATCAGGGCAGACCATGCTTCCACCGCTTAGTATAAATACCAGCGTCACGCCAGACGACAGTTCTGGGGCAACTGGACCTGCAGAAACCAGGCTACTATAATCTGCAAAAAATTCTGAGAACGGACAAGCCTCCAGTACCTCCACTTCATGGCGAGCAGGGTATAGTCTACTCAGACCTTGAAAAGGCAGAAGTATTCGCTGACAGCCTTGAGAGAGAGTGTAGACTAAACCAACACGGCGATGACGCCGACGACCATGAACTCCGAGTCGAGAGGCAAGCCAGAAGGATAAGGAACCAAGAGGACATCCCACCGATCAGTACCACGACCCCGGAAGAGGTACGGGACCAGATCAGACGACTCAAGCAACGAAAAGCACCTGGATATGACCGTATATCCAACAGGATAGTCAAACGGTTCACCAGGAAGGCTGTCGTTTCCTTGATAAACATCATCAATGCAATGCTGACTCAGATACTATCCGAGGAGATGGAAGTATGCCGACATTATCATGATAAGGACGGTACTTTTCCACAAAACTATCGCCCTATTAGTCTATTACCAGCCATGAGTAAAGTAGCAGAAAGGATCTTCGCGAATCAACTCCAAGAGACCATAGACGATCTGAACGTGATTCCAGACCAGCAGTTTCGATTCAGACATCGGCACGCCATCGAACACCAAGTTCTACGCCATGTAGAATACGCCTCAGATGAACTCCACTGGAATCGAAGAACAGCCTTCATCTTGCTGGATGTAGCAAAAGCCTTCGACCGAGTATGGCATGACGGGCTATTAGTCAAGATGGCCCAATTAAGATTTCCCACTAGCATCATCCAGCAGTGGGTTCCTTTTTGAGACATCGAAGAGTAAGAGTACGAGTAGGCCAAGAGCACTCCAGAAACCGGACCACCGAGGAAAGGTTTCCCCAAGGAGCAGTCCTGTCCCCGATGCTACTTTCAATCTACACTGCAGACATTCCAAGACCAACCGACGCTATAATTGCCCAGTTCGCCGACGACACAGCCATAGGATTCAGATTCGAGCCAGCCTTGAGGAGGCTGCAGCAAGCCACAGACAATTTAGCGGAATGGTGCCTTCAGTGGAAGATAGCCATCAACGAGGACAAAACCCAAGCTCTGTTCGTCAACGGGAGAAGCCGCACGATCATTCCAACAGGAAACCTGACCGTCAACGGCAGACAAATTCCATGGAAGAACGAAGTCAAATACCTTGGAGTCATCATCGACAAGGGGTTGACCTTCACGAGGCATGTCCAAGAGACTCGTAATAAAGTCCGGGCTGCCCGTGCCAAACTTTAGCCCTTAATAGGAAGAGGAAGTAAGCTGGGACTCTTAAACAAGCTGACTCTCATACTTCAATAGTATGGGGGTACACCAGCAAGAGCAACAGGCAGGCCATCCAAAGGCAGGAGAACCTATGCCTACGCCTCGCACCCTGGTCCGTTCGTAACACGGTGATTTTCAACAATTATCGACCCCAGATTTATTGACAGATACAAACGGCCTAAGAACCAGCTCTGCCTTAGCGAAGGGGAAGATGACGAAAAAGCCCAGAGATAACCCGGAAACATATATTGCATCCATTGACTCCGGCCGTGAAATACTTTGAAAATTTAATTTCCTGAATTATGGGAAATTTTTTGAAATTCGAATATAAATAAGCATCCCTCTATGACATTTGTTGTGTAGGATGAAAAGAACGTTTTCAAATAACAAGAAAGAAGATACACTTACCGACTCTATGAAGAATATTTCTTATTGAAACTTACCTAAAAAAGAAAAATATAATTAATATTTAAAAACATAATTAAATTAATTTGTTAAAAGATAATATCAATATACTGTGAAGGATTTAGGCATCCATTGTTCAATTGTATTTGGAGAACATTGGAATTGGAAATACAAAAATGAAGAAGATGGTAAGTATTCAGTATTTTTTATGGCATACTAGCAAATTAGGTGGTGTCAAAATTGTGATCTTTTATCTATGTTTAACACTGTTATATTTTTTTCAGTAATTAGCGATATTGGAAAGGCATGCTTCCTCACAGACGCTCCCGAATGCAAGAGGGGAGGAATTAATTTGTTAAATAAAAATTTGCGTCAAATGACACCCCAAGAACTATCCTAAAGAGTACAAGAAAGGAGATTCGTAGTGTTTAGTAACTTTACTTAAGCTGAAGTAAGCAAAGAAATATAATAGCAAACTAACCTACAGTAACAGCCAATATCATGGTGAATATCATAATTTTAATGTGTTTTATTTCATTTTAAAGGTCTATACCTGTAAAAAAACACACTTTAGTAATCCAAAAATTAATTACATGTTATAATTGATACCAATTTCGAGGCGAATGGCAATAACCATTTCATATTCCGTGAGACTGATGTTATATCGTTTTCAAAATATCAGTTTCAGATACATATTGTAATTTAAGTCTGGACATTTGTAAAACACTTCAATGAAAACGATGACTTTGAGGATATAAAAACTAGTTCACATTCTACCTAAATAGAAAACAGTTTAATCTATCTAAATAGATTTAGTCTAGAAAAGTCGTTTAGTAGAACTTTCCTGCAAAAGGATATATCTCACAACAAATGAAAATCTAAGAACCACCTCGGGATCTTTCTTAACATAGTACAGTTTAAACTGTCTAAATCGATTAAGTCGTTTTCGAATAGTCGGTGAACATTAACAAAAAGTTTGATGAGTTGAAAACCTCTTCCTTTTTTGAAATTATCGAAAAAAGTACTAAAAACTCAAACTGGTAGGCCGTGATGTTAAAACAACATTTCTAGTGCGTAATGTTTAACAAACTTTTTTTTAAAAACAGCTTATTAGTAGCAGATTTAAAAGTGATGCATCTCTTGGTCCTTTAAGCTCGATCATCGTGAAGAACTATTGGTGATAATTTTCTTTTTCAGGACTACAATATCCGACCTTATAAAACTGAAATGTAGGGAATCATTCCTTTGAACTGGCTTTATTTGTCCTTGGGTTTGAATCCCATAGAGCATAATACTTTAAACAACAACTCGAAAAAATCTTTCTCTACCTGTCGCAGTTGCTACAAAAATGTTAGAATGCTAATTTGTTTGCCAAATGCCATCGCGTCCTCAAACATTCATGCCAGAGGTGAAAATACACCTTTATAAAAAATAGTGGTATTGCTTTTTTTACGTCATTGAGTTTATCTTAGAAATAACTAAGCAACTAATATTTTATTGGTGTTAAACTAAGCAAAACATGTTGCTTAAGAATCATGTTGATGCAAAATTTTTAAATCTCTGTATATTTTCCCAACTGATATGGTCGTTTGTTGGTACAACTTATTTTCGAGCAAATATGTTTTGAAAATCACCGCAAGCATAAAAAAAATATCACATACCGATTATAAAGATCGTAATCCCTAATAAGGTAACCCATTTTTCGACACAATTATTTTCACATCAGAATCGTAAAATAACAAAATTTCTTCTAGGCCGGGTCGAATATTCAAAGCAAACTGAGCTACAAACAACAAAAATATCATCGATGCACAATGCTAAAAATATTCCATAAAATTGGCTACCGAACGAATTTTGCAATCCTCGAGATATCAGCGAGTAAATAAATAGTTATGTAAAACAATTAATTTTCGATGAGTTCCGCCAAAACATTCTCACGAAATAATAAGTTTGATGTTTTTACATCAAGCGTGACAACCACGGTGTTTTTATGTTCTCCACATTTAACTCCTCTAAAAATATCTACTAAAGAAGCATTTGATGAATAACAAAAGCTGAATGTATACAATGTTTGTTAAACTTAACCCCACAGTTTTATTTTGAACTTCATGCCTGCTTCAACATCTAATTTCTCCTCTTCTTCATGTGCCCTAACTACTACCATGGCAATTTTAAATTTGTACCCGGCATTTCTTAATACAGAAACAGATGTGACTCTAAATCACTGTAACAAGTCACAAATGCCTTATTATACCAGGATCTCAGCTTCAATCTACTCTGTCTTGAACCACAAGGTATAGCAGAGGGTTTTAATTGTTTTGCTATCATTATCTCCTATAAATTGGAGATACGATCAGTCTAAAATCAGCAGAAATATGTCAAAATACCCTCATCTCAAATATCTCTAGTCTCTTGATTCAAGCAACCAGTCATATTGCAAAATAGGTAAAACTTCGGTCATCTTGTTTTAAAGAAGTTGTTCCGTACTTAACAATATGAATGTATTACTTTTATGTTTTTTTTTTGGGCAATAAAACCACAATATAACTAAAACGACGTATATTGCAGGAATACCAAACGTTTCAAAGTCTATTCTGACTTCGTTGCAATCTACATCAATAAATATAAAGCCATTGACAACGAAGTCAGAATAGACTTTGAAACGTTTGGTATTCCTGCAATATACGTCGTTTTATTTCTATTGTGGTGTTATTGCCCAAAAAAAACATAAAAGTAATCAAGAATATGCCACAAACAACGTTTAGAAGACAATATGAATGTAACTGTGACTTTTACTCTTTGATTGTCGTACATATTTGAACAGAACACCACCAAAAGTTTTTCCAGCTTTGATCCATTCCTGGTGGTCCCAACCAAATATCAAGTGGTTCAAGAATAACTTCACTTCCAATTGTTCCAATTTAGAAGCAAAATATCACCAAGATTTTTGAAGACAGTTGTTGAAGATCTCACTCTCCAAATACTCCCAAAGACGCTGTAGATCTCACTCTTCAAATATCTCGAAAGAAAAAAGGCCAAAGGGGCCACGATCTGATGAATCGTTTCTCTCAACAAACCGAAAAACTATGTTTGAAGGGGAAATCTACGATGTACATACTCCCGAAGGTAAAATACAGACCTTTGCCGACTGCCAAAATACAAACAGAAATCTAGTGAAATGGAATGATTTTCTAAACTGACCATTTAAAAGAGAAGATTGTTCAAGGGAGAAATGGTCAAAAAAATTAAAAGAAAATATCTAAAGCTTCCCGTTAATAACAATTGAGGGAAAAAAGCTTAGATTAACTTACTATCTACTTAAAAACCTGTAGATTTTTTTAATTAAGAGGTTGAAGGTCTCGGAAAACTAGATCCATGCGCTTTTTCATTTAAAATACTATCCATTGCACACTTTGTGTGACATAGCATAATCGGATGCAGTTTTCAATTCTACTAAACGTAGTCTGATAACAATTTGTGGTATGAAAAATACAGGTACTTCACTTTTAAGAAAAAAAAATCATAAAGCTTACGTCCTTGAAAAAAAGTATGGGACCACTTCGAGACCCCACTCAGCGGAATGAAGTTTGAATGATCCAAACCTCTTGAGATGATTTCGAGTAATCGTACACAGTTGAATTGAAGGCCGTTATCGAGGTTGAATTGTTAACCTGCTCTCTATATAATCCCCACTAGCGTCAATAATTTCATCATAGTATGGACTATACACAAAAAAGATTTAACGATCCTGTAAAATTATTGTTTATGATGACAAAAAAAAATTCCTAAAATTGTGAGGCCTTAATAACAATATTAAGTGGTGCATCATCGCAATTGTTAATTTTTCAACAGTTTTTTGCAAAAAAATCGAACTTAATCAGTTTAAAAAAATCTCATATCCTTGTAGGCAATTAAATTGCCCACAAAAAAGCTCTTTTAGTAAATTTTTGTAGGACGAGCTCTTTCTCTGTAATCAAGACTCAAACATTAGTTTACTTTTTCAATTTTTTATATTGTATTCGGGATTCTCCAATTATTATATCAATATTTTTTATAAGATCAATGATGCGTCTTAAAGAAAGTTTAATGCAAAAAAGGTGTCTTAACATTTTTCGTTAAACTCACTACTTCGATGTTAAAGTTTAATTAAAAAATATTTTACCGTTTATTTGGCGTCAGACATATTTTTTCCCACATCATTGATCTTATAAAAATATTGATATTTAAGGTCGTTTTGAGAATCCCGAATACAAAGTAAAAAATTTTAAAAATAAACCAATGTTTGAGGCATGATTATAGAGAAAGGTCTCGTCCTACGAAAATTTACTAAGAGAGCTTTTTTGTGGGCAATTTAATTGCCTACAAGAATATGAGATAGACAATTTTTTAAAATTGATTAAGTCCGAACTGTTAAAAAATGAACAATTGTTGTTGTTAATATTGTTATTAACGGTTCAGAATTATTAGGGATTTTTTTTGTCATCATTAACAATAATTTTACAGTACCGTTGAATTTTTTTTGCCCAGTCTAATGGAGAATGATCAATAGTTTTCTTTAATTAGAGCCATCTATGATAGCGGACACCTCTCATATTCAATTGTTTTAAAAATCATGTACAATATATAAAATCATACTAAACTTGGCAGATAAATGCAAATATGTAATGATACAAAGTGTTCCATTAAAAAAGTCAACTTCAATACGAGTTACTTTGTTTTGAGTCTCGGAATTCCATTGACGGTATTTTTAGTGTGTAGTTCTCATTACCCTTGATCTTGCCCAGGCGACAAAAATATATCAGTATATCCAGAATATTCCGTCTACACAGTATTGGTCCATCCAGTATATTAGGTGGGTTTCTATATCATGTGCCACCTCTTCTCGGTTACTTGTTCTATACTGAAAAAATCAGTACACGTTCTCCCTTCACAGAATTCTGTTTTTCAGAACTTTACTTACAGTATTGATAAAGTGATAAATTATAGGTGCCAAATTAGGAAAAAAATAGGATACGCTCAATTGTCTTTTGGTATACCTTGCCTATTTCAGACCATTAAGAAAAAGCGCAAAAAGACTATAATAAACGCTTTTAGCAAATGATCTCACCATTAATTTTCATCAAGCAATTCTCGGTAATAAACATTATCGGTCAGTGCTGTTTAAAGACCTACACGTCCAATAAATAAGCCATTAAAATCGATTTATACAATCAAGCTGATAAATTCGCACAACTTTTAACTAACAATTACTGTTTATTGGTGTTAATAATTATCCTTGACAAAAAATAGGAAACGCATTACTAGTCAGTGGTGTTTTCTTTAGTGAATATTCTGTTATAAATACTGTAATTTTATGTTCTTTATAAATGATGTTATGTAAATAATACCTTACTATACACCAGTGGTCAAATGGCTGATGCCCCTTAAAAAATAAACGTATTAGTGCACTTCTTGTTTTCCCTCGAGGGGGAAATGAGAGGTGAAATGGCTTTGTTTTTCTTAAAAAGTAGGGAAATCAATGTAAATTAAGGAAACATCTAGAGTAAGGTGGTGAATATGTGAAAAATCGCGTAAAAATTGGAACGGGTTTTTGTGGGTGATGAACAAGATTTCTACAAACTTTTCGTCGTCATCTCCAATGTGGAGATTGTTTTTCATTACCATCCCCAACTATAGCTGAAATAAATGTTGAGAGAGTGAAAATATTAAAAATTACCGAAAATATTGTATTAGATTTTCGTGGAAGCTGAGAAAACACAGGATAACCACTTTCAAAAATCCCATGATCACATTTGATGGGGATTTGGATTGATATTAACTAAAATTTTGTGCCCTTATACATCAGCATTTTATTAATAATTTGATACAAACTGTTCCAAATAAAGTAAACGCATTAACAAGGTACAGGAATAGTAGTACAAGGAGTCAGAGGAGGGTATAAACCTCACATAAAATTAATATTTCTATTGATTTTTCTTTTAATTAATTAATTTTAATTTAATTTTAATTATATTAAACATCATTAAACCGATATCAGTAAACAACGGTTTTGATGACCATCTCATCGATAACTTAGTAAAAAAGAAAATGTTCCATAAGGCTCTAAATTTAATTTATCCTATTGATAAAAAACCTTATGATTTTTTCAAATCTTTAACTTATCTTGGCGAAACAAGTAATAAAGTTAAATCATTTTTAAAAAAACAAGACAAATATCAGTTATAAAACTTCAAATAATTTATCCAGATATATTAAGAATAATAAATCAAGAGTAGATAGTAATTGTAAATCCGGGGTATACAAACTTAACTGCGGCAATTGTGACAAGCTATATATCGGTAGGACATTTAGAAATTTTAATACTCGTATTAGAGAGCACAAAGGAAGTTATTCCACACAAGACAATAAATCTAATTATGCACGTCATTTAGTAGAGGATAATCACAACTTTAACGATACTGTAAGTATATTACATTTGGAAAATAACCCCAGTAAAATTAATCTATTAGAATCTCTAGAAATTAATAGGTATTAATATTCAGGTAGACTATTAAATAACCAATTAGATCTTAATCCATCCCCACTTTTAAATCTTTTTAATGGCTCTGTATAATTAGTTTAGTTAAGTAATATGTATATATAATGGTGTAGTTAGAATAATAGTTTTAGTATTTTGTGAAACTTGATAAAGGCATTGTATGCACACACGTGTCGTTTATAAAATAAAGTGTAAATCTCGAAATATAATTTTCATTTTTGTGTTTCTCATTATGGATTTACATCAAGTATCAGCCGCAACAATTCAGTATGATTTTTCTTAGGTAAATAAACAAGACTTTCAGGAAATCTAATAATAATACACAATAATAAAATTATATGTTCTTACAATATCCATTTCAATTATTGAACCGTGTATTAAGATTGTATAATAAACCAATAAAACAGAACAGTATTTTTTTCGTGTTGATTTTTATCTGCAAAAAGAATATTAACTAATTGTTAGAGTACACTGAGATCAGACATAATATCAAGTGATATGAATTATTTAAGACCATTGGACTACTAGTTATAATTAATTGGAAAACAAATATTTTTAAAAAATATTACGAAACAACAAGTTTGTAATCAAAGTGAATGCTTTAAATTTAACAAATTTTTAACCGACTTTATTTCCTAGTGTACCCATTCCACAAACTCTGAAGTACCTGGAGGACTTACTGCGTCAAAACTCTTTTTGTGAGGCAGAAATTAATGAATTAATTTCCCTCACAAAATTATGTATGAGCCAAAATTGTTTTCAGTTTGGGGGTTGCTTTTATGAGCAGAAAGGAAGGAACTGCAATGGGAAACCCCTTGTCACCGTTTCTTGCCAACTTGTTCATGGGCAGGTTCGAAGTTGAAGCAAAAAATGACTCCCAGTATTTTCCTAGGGTATGGATACGGTACGTGGATGACATATTTGCTATATTTAATACTAATGAGCTCAATGTTAATGATTTTGTTATGTATCTTAACAATAGGTTTGCTTCTATTAAATTTACATATGAACAGGAAAAAAAGCTTACTCTACCATTTTTAGATGTATTCGTTTTAAGAAATGATAGTGATAAGATAGAGTTTGATGTATATAGGAAGGATACTAGCACATATAAATATTTACCTACTACGTCTTTTCACTGTCAACAACATAAAATGGCGGGGATTAATTTCCTTGTACATCGGTTGTTGACATTCCCTCTCAATAAAGAGAGGTTTGAAAATGAAAAGAAAACTATTAGAGAAATAGCTGCACGTAATGGTTATCCAACAGATATTATAGATAAATTAATTAGGAAGAAACGGCTTCGGTTACGAATGAAAAAAGTGTCAACTTTTCGAAATGAGTCATAAGAACAAAAGTTTATCTCGGTTCCGTACAGTCGTTATACTAGGGGCTTTAAGAAAGTTTTTAAAGAACTTGGTATGAAGGCGGTGTATAGAACAACTACAACACTACAGAAATCGTTGGGCAATCCTAAAGATAAACTTGCTGATTTCGAGAAGTCCGGTATTTATGAAATCAAATGTAATGATTGTGATTTAATATTATGGACAGACACGCAGATCTATCGGTACCCGTTTCAAAGAGCATATTGCCCATTTGAAATACGGAAGAGCGGATAAATCTAGTGTTGCACATCATGTTTTAGAACACAACCACTCTGTAGATTTATCTTCTTTAAAATTAGTTAAACAAGTAAATAATTTTAGGGAACTGGACTCGTACGAAAGTTATGATTTATAAAAATAATAAACTAATGAATTCAGATAAGGGTCCTATTCCATACAGTTCACTGTATAGTTTACTTTCTAAGAATCCATAAAATAAGTATTAAAAATGTCATTACTTAATAATGTAGCGTAAAAGTAGGTAGGTAATTTAGGATTATCCTAATTTACATATTTCCATTATATAAAATCTGCCTTATCTTTGTCCTTATCAGTCAATTAGAATTCAGATACTTAGGATTAGAGAAAATTGTAATTTAGATTTAGTTTGGGTTTACTCCTGAAGATGACAACTTAGAGTTGTTGAAACGTGCGTTGAGTGTTTAAAATAAAGGTTTGGTGTTATGGTGCAAAACTGTGTTTTTACATTCCAAAAAGGAGGAGGTTATCAATTCGATGTGATTTCGTTTTTATATGTATTTCAGGTTTACTTGGCACCGACATCAAAAATGTTCTAGATAGGTAGGTAATTAACTTGTACATTTTTTACTATGTATGTAAGTACCTAAAACAGTCAAGATGCCTTTTATTGTATAGTGTTATGTTTTGTTAAATTATTTTCGACTATTTAGTTCTACTTTGAAGTGTGTTAATATTTTTTTATAAATGTTTTTTAACTGTATTTTTTCTAACCATCGATTATCTTAGCCAAAATCTATATATTATCATTTAGATGCATAAAAACGTGGTCCGGTTCACAAAATCTTTTAGTCGTTATAAATTTTCTTAATAAAACGTTTCAGATCAGTGGTTTGACCAAAACAGTCACATTCAATGGCCCGTGAGGTCTCCAGAACTAAGCCCTGTGAGTTTTTAGTTTTGGAAATACTGGAAATACATTAACAATTTTGTAAATGTCGAAGAGTTTAAACGAAATTTAACGAATTACACCAAAGATGTCGCCAAGCGTATCCTAAATTTCACAAGACAGATGCAAATCAAAGAACTTAAATTCTAGAATGTTCAAGAATTGACTCAGTGGGTCCTGCCTACCCCACCCTCTCCCAAAAAATTTAACGTATATCACATTGTCAAATCTCTTAATACAAAAAATTCAAAAAAATGAAATCAAAAATAGGTTAAGTAATTTCAGAAAAATCCAAAAATAGGATTTCAAAATAATTTTGAAAAATGCGGCTGCTTCTGATCCACAATGTAAGTATTAATCTTCAATAGAAACTAAATGATGAAGTAAATATTAAAAAATATAGGACCGGATAATATATTTTATACGGATTAGAATAATATGGCTTTTAGTTTACTAAAACCAACAGAAAACAAAAATTTATCATTTTCTATTTTGTTAAGTAGATGGTAAAAATTCTAAACTTGGTATATTACACAATACTGATTTCACCTAGAAATCGAGCGAACACTGCCTCATTGTTAGGCAACGGAAAATACAAGACCGGTTTGAGTGCGTGGTTGGCTGCATAGCAATCGGCGCAACAAAACGTGTAAAATGTATGATATAAATTCAGCTTTATGTTGTTTAATACCTACAAATGAATATTTTTGACGATAAATTAACAATGGATATTATTTTAATACTTTCGCGGTAATAATCCATCAAGATAAATTAACATTACAATAGTATTTGCAAAATTAATATGTTTCATTTTATACTATTCATCTATTTCCAGTTTTATGCACTATGTATAGGACCTTTAATACAACGGAAAATAAAAATATTTACAGGGTGAGTTTTTTTTGATGATCAGTATGGGGATCTCGGCAACTAGCGGAGATACAGTAATGGTTAAATTGGGAAACATTTGCAGTTTTACTGGCCCAATTTAATGACACTTTCGGATTATTGTAAAAATTCATGGCTTACTAGATATTTTGAAAAAACTAAATTCTGTCGATTTAGTCAAATCCCTCTAGCTACTTTGTTTTTGATTTTATAAAAAAGTGTAAATATCAGAATTGAAGGGAATTGTATCCCGAATATGATTGTCATGTCCTCGTTTGCATGACAGCTCTCGTTTTCGAAATATGACACAAACTTATATTTTTTTGAATGGAAACCATAGTTGGCCATGACCTCAAAAAATCGGACATTTTTAGAGCTTTTCAACGATATAATACTCGATATCGTTATTCATAAAAATAACGGAGTTATGGATGATTTTCTCTCTTATTTTCACTTTTAACGTAGGTAGCCATGAAAAAGATTGTATTCACTTTGACGTTTCCGCATTTGAGAGTATTTCCATTATTAGTGCTGAACTGACAGTCGTGATAAAATGGAATATTCCCACGAAGAAAAACTGAATATGGTGGAATGTTATATCATATGCCATAAAAATTCAGTTCGTGCAGCTGAGGAATACTTTCATAGATATTTTAATCGTCGTCAACCTGCTCTATGTACATTTAAGAGGCTTTACGATAGTTTACGCAGATATAGATCTTTTACTAAACCACCAAAGGAACGTAATCAACTGCTCTATCCAACTCTCTTCCCCCACCCCCCTTTTTATCTTAACTGATCCAACAGATTTTCAGACTTCATTTTAAAGTTTATTTTCTAAATGAAATTCTAGTGGCATCCCAGATCTGCTGAACAGCTGTTCCACCCATACCCGAAGCTACAATAATCACCTTTTGGTTTGGAAGAGTGTATGATTCTGGCTATTTAGAAAACTATCTGATGACAACGAGAATATCTGTGCTGTCCACTCAAATTTTGAAAAGGTCAGCTATGTATATGCCAATTTATTCTGTTGTCAATAAAATCGCTGTCTCCAGTGATCTAAACGCCATCTCGCTATTTAGATTCCAGTAAAACCTTTCTTTCTCTACGGACAGTTTATGTGGTGTACACTACGAATAGCCTGCGGTATACACCAAAAATTTTGTTCATGTTCTTTTCTAGGTAATGGTCAATTGCATATGGCCTTTGTCTTTTCTTCGTTGGTCATTATACATGTTTCCAACACAACATTGGCAAGAACTGGAACATACTTCACGAACAGTGAGCATTGGTATTCTTGATTTTCGCAATTCTTCCAGATTTTTCAATTGCATAATCCTTGACCAGAATATCGTAAAAATGTACATAACATGCCCTACAAGTCAGTCCACGGAGCACTAATTAGATGTTTGAATGTGGCACGGGCATTACCCAACTCAAAAGGCATGAGAGATACCTAAATGGAACAAAACCTGTGTATTTGAAAATGTTGTCTTTCTGTTTTTCTTCTTCCAAAATTGCTGTTCAAGTTGTTAGTTGAATTTTATAGTCAACTTTGTTTTTTATTATAAAGTTTAACTCCTGTTTTTGCATTTCCTAGTATTTCGGAAAGTTGCTGGTGCAATATTCAGTAACTTTTTTCTATTTTTTGTTGTGCCATTTTATCCGATATCAGAACTAGTAATATTATCAGATTCCAATTTTATCCCACTTATGACACCACTTTTTGTGCATTCCGAAACTGAGTTATAAAGACTGTTTTTTTTAGAGGTATAGAACTTTAAGTTGGCAACACGCTTTTAACCAAAGGCCATCTTGTCAGTTGTCAAGTGATTTATGTTTAGTTTGGTTTGGTCTTTCATCATAAATAGACTGACTCCTGAACAACGCTTCCAAATTGTGCAAATTTATTTTGAAAATCATGGTTTTGTTTGAAATACGTATCGCGCACTACTTCCATTTTACGGTCAACATAATTGTCCATCAGAACAATTAATTCAATTAACTATGCAACGTTTTCGAACCACGTTCACTCTAAATGATAATACGCATCCACAGAGATGTCGTACAGTGCGTACAGAAGAATTCATTGCTGCTGTAGAGCGTAGCGTAGAGGAAAACCCGAATCAGTCTATCCGCCATCGTGCACACTTTATGGAAGATTTTGGAGAAAGATCTTGGTTTGTGTGGTTACAAAATTCAACTCGTGCAAGAATTGAAGCCACACGATCAACTAGCAAGGCGTGCATTTGGTGAATGGGCTCAAAACAAGATTGCCGTTGATCCCGATTTTCGTAAGCGAATTTTGTTAAGCTCACTTTTGGTTGAATGGATATGTCAATTAATAAAACTGCCGTATTTGGAGTGATGACAATCCTCAAGTTCATGTTGAGACACCGTTACATCCAAGAAAACTGACTGTTTGGTGTGCTTTATGGGCTGGCGGAATAATTGGTCCGTACTTCTTTAAAAACGATGCTGGCCAGAACGATACAGAAAATGGTGATCGCTATAGAGCCATGATTACTAACTTTTTGGTTCATCAATTGAACAATCATGATGCACACGAGCTGTAGTTTCAACAAGACGGGGCAACATGTCACACAGCTCGGGCCACCATTGATTTATTGAAAGAAACGTTTGGTAACCGCATAGTTTCACGTTTTGGACCCGTGAATTGGCCTCCAAGATCGTGCTATTTAGCACCGCTTGACTATTTTCTGTGGGGATACGTGAAGTCACTAGTTTACGGCGATAAGCCCGAAACAATTGACTACTTGGAGGATAACATTCGCCACGTTATTGCCGATATACGGCCACAAATGTTGGAAAAAGTCATCGAAAATTGAACCTCCAGATTAAGTCCGAGCCAGCCGTGGCGGTCATATGTCAGAAGTCATATTCAAATTATAATGCCAGAATCTTTCGAATAAAGTAAATTTCATGTCAATTTTAAAAAAATATCCTTGTTTTATTTCATTTCAATGTTCTATACCTCTAAATAAAACCTCGTTATATACCCTTCGGGTCAGAGTGGTATTTTTGAAGTAAAAGTTTGATCCTCAATATTTTCAGTTTTTTAAGCCTAACAGAACAATAGCCTTCTCTAATACATTTACCCTATAGAACATTTTGAGTTTTCGATATATTTTGTCCATGATATTATGTTTTGCGATGTTACCCACTTTTTTTACAAATTGATTGTACTAGTTGTAAAATGTTTTCTAAGATTGGATCATACTTCCTTATAAGTAACATTTATGAATAGAAGTGGTAAATAAATATTTGTATTAAAGTTTTTTTATAACCTTTTGTTCTGTTCTCTTAATTTGAAATAAAATTTCAACGCCTGTTAAACAGATTTAATGCAATTATTAGGACCGCACGAACTAAAATAGAAACATGACCATCCAAACCGATATGGGATGTTATTACTATCATAATAGTTCACTCTTCACTCTGTAACGGTCTTTTACATCAATAAAAACAGGTACATCATTAGTCGTAGTGACTACAACAGCATGTCGTGTACTTACTTTGATTGAAAACCCTCAAACTCTTCTTGCTGTTCGCTTATGGAGGCTTCGAGGTCAAGGTAAGAACCATAATCGCCGTCTTTGTACAACTGAAGTGCGGCGTCATCCAACTGTAACAAAATAAAATCACCGATTTCATTATTTTTCTCCGATACTCTTATAAATTTTCTGTTTATTACTATGGGAATTTTTACAGCCACTACAAATGAAGCAATGGCTGCCTGGATTTTAGAGCCAAATCGACAGTAGTGGATATATCAAACAGTCAACGATAATTTATGGAAAAATACCGCAATTTTGACTTTTAACATTTGTAAAATATATGTTTGGCAAATTCAGTTTAATTCACATTCTTGGCTTAATGCGGGTATACAGATCTCCACCATAAATTATTATGGTCAAAGAAAGTAGTAAAATTGTCACGGTTATATTTTTGATTATACGATATGAGCAGTTATTTGAAAATAATATACACGACGACTGAGTGAAAATGAAAGAGGATCCAGCAAACAAAAACTCAATTCATAACAAAATTCAACTTGTTTGTCATTTGTAATTAATGTAATTATCTGTGTGCACATTCTTAATGCTTAACTTAATGGTATAAGGTATGACAAAGAGGCAGTATGACAAACATTTAGTTAACAGGACATTTCTTATAATTAAATAATTCAGCTATTAACCAGTAGAATAATATAACAAATGAACATAAATCACAATTACATTTGAATAGAAATTGCAAAATAATCTGTTTTGTTTTACTACTAATACTTATTCAATTTCCATTTGTACATTTAATTAATACTACAAGGGTGACCGAGATTTACTCGTAAATTCAAGGGTTCCTCAAAAATGTTGGTATATATATTAGGAATGTTAAGGATATGACATTTCGGATATGGATACGGATACGGATATATGAATAATATTATATCGGTTTCAGTTATGGTTACGAATATGAAATTATTTTGGATTATCCGACAGTTTCGGATAGTTTCAGTTATGGATATTAGAATTTTTGGAATTGAATTTGAACCGACAAGCCACCACACATAATCCGTAATTGTCAATGGTAACTCGTCATCGCTCACTTTCGTCAGGGATTGTCAATCAGTTATTTCTGGGGTTTGAACAGCCTTAGAAAGTGCCTGTCTCGTTTTGAGATAAAGCCATCCTTTTCCGAAATTATTCTAAACTTTTATATCAGATTCGGTTAAGGTTTCGAATAGATTTTTATTTCGGAAATCCGATAGTTTCGGTTACGGTTATGGACCTCCATAACTTATATATATATATATATATATATATATATATATATATATATATATATATATATATTCATCATCATCATCATCATGTTCGCTAATTTCGACCATTATTTTATGGTGTAACCTCTCTTACATATTCGTTTCGCATTTCTCTCCATGCAGTTCTGTTGTACGCTTTTTGGGACCAGGTTATGCCTGCTATTTTCTTGATGTCATAGTCCCATCTTACATTGAGGCGTTTCGTTCGTTCTTCCGATCTCTTTTCGTTATTCCGATCATGCATCTTTCCATGGACCTTTGTCATATATACATATATATATATATATATACATACATACATACATACATATATATATATATATATATATATATATATGTTTTAGGTGGTTTCCGGGAATTCATCCGCGTAGTTGATAACTGATCCCTGCTCGGATCGATGGTAAAATGACGATGTTTCGGCAGAGTCACATCTGCCCTCTTCAGGTCGGTTCGCATAATTCTCGTAGCCTTCTGCTTTCGCTTCTAGTTAGTCGAATACTGAGTATTCCAGTTACTCGAATACATTAATCAAATGTTGTTGTGATCCGTAAACATGCACAATATATCTAAAATCAGAAATGAGATACTTAAACGCAAAATATTCAAAATAATATCAAAGTCAATAATGACATCTAAACTGTGAATAATTCAAAATTATATCAAATTCAATAACTGTACTGTTATTCTGAAATTTGAAGCCAAAAACATTCAGTTACTGACAAAAGTGTTTAATTACATTTAAAATCCAAGAAAAATCAATAAGGATTTCATAAATCTAGAAACAAATATTATCTTTAAAACGACCAAAATGATTCAATTAACAAGTCGACGTTTCGAGCTCTCACGACGCTTTCACAAAATACCAAATATTATCAATATCCAATAAAACCGTAATCATGAACTTGTCTTAAATCCTCACACGAGTATGGTTTCCGTTAAAATCCAAAACTATCACAAAACTAATAACGGAACCAATGAATAAAGTGTATCCAACTAAATCCCAAACATGGATGGCACAAAATTGCCATTATAAATTCAGATAACACTTGTAGACATCTATCACCTCATTTCACCATAACCTCTCTTCCCAAGTACTACACGCATCCTTACGCTAGGTCGGTCAACAGGCAACAACCTTTCACGAGGACGGTCGGCGGCCAACTCCCCTTCCGACAACTGACATCTCACAAAGCCACCAACCCCTTCTCAATTCCACTAACATCGTCTTAAATTCCCTACAATTCCCTACATACAACGCTCTTCTTCTACGACATTCCACAGCATCAAGGCTCGAAATGTCTGGTGCTCGACTCTCCTTTTCTACATCTTCTTCCCATAAATGCCATTAACCTATTTAGAACGTGTGATTCCACCCTTAGCAATTCGCCTTGTACGTCAAGAAAATCTAACCAAATGTCTTAACCTAGAATAAATCAACATCAAAACAAAAAAAAAATAAAAAAAAATCAGTACCAAATACAAAGCGAGAATATTTCCAATACGAAAAACCCAATAAGCCTATCGCAATAACAAAAATGCTACAGAATAATAAAAAAAAGGTAAGTGTTTACGTTTGAAGATAATTTTATACTATCCGTTGGTGTTAATATTCGAAGTCAATACTCGTGTTTTAGTTACTAGAAAACAGTTATTGTAGATAAATGACACATCCAACGTCCAGTTTAGGCTATTTAAAATACGTTTTGCATAATTCAAACCTCAGATATTTCGTCGTTTACTTGTTCTTTTACGGGTTTATGGAATACACTGCTAGTTACACTCTGCGGCAAAAATGTAATGTTACACATTAAATTTATTGATGTTAGAACAGATGGTTTTTGCTCAGTCATATAGAAATTTGATGATAGCTTTTTTACTGAATTTGGATGATTAGAGTAAAATTTTAGATACCTTAGTCTGAGTCGGTTCTCGAAATGTCGATTTTCTATTTCTGATTCTGATATGTAAAGCTAATGTCGGAACTGGGTATAGAGCCAACAGACTAATCCCATCTAGTAAGCTGGTTCCCACCGAATTTACACACAAGATAGCTGTGAATATCCGTTTTTAATTAAGGACACATGACAAAGATCCTAGTTTTATTCTCAATAGTCATCACTGTCCATCTGTTTCAGCCTTATAGGAATCCAAGAGATATCAAACATGTTATTGATTCACTTTAAAAATTGCATTTTTGCATCACTATTTCGACTAGAAAGACCTTCATATGTTTTATTTTTAATATTCAGATCTTACATTGAATGAAGTCAATTACTTTAAGAAACTAATTACTGGATGTCACAACCGTTAAACTCAACCCAATTAGTTAGTATTTCCCCATCTAATTCGAACACTTCGTACTTATAATATTTCACTTTTTTCACATATTTACAAATATTAATAAATCAACACCAACTGACATTTACGATTTACAAAATATAAATGAAATGGATATTATGCAACAATTTACTACTGCATACATATTCTATACTTCACAACTACATCTAAATATTTTACTTTGCCCTTTCTATATGTATTCAATAGAAGTAGTAAGTAGCAATGAAGGATTGTTAATAATCATAAATCTTCACGTAATTATGCTCGCGATAGTTTGGCAAGCCCGTTTTAATCCAATAAAATGCTTGGAAATAAATTTTTTTGTTGAAATATTTATAGTATATAATGTTGCAAATTACGAAAATATTGTAGATACATATAACGCTTCAATGGCTTTTTTATAAGCAACTAATTAAGCAGTTATGGAAAACCACAACCATAAAAACGGTTTGTTAAAACTATCAATCAATTAATCTAGAATTTGTAAATCAATAAGTCAATAATACGTGTTTTTAGAAATTGATTTATTCATAATCAAATGTTTTTTGTTATAATTCGATGGTATTAAGAGGAAGATCTTATTTACCAATTCCTTAAATAAAGACATGGAAAAAATCAGGTATGCATTTATTAATGTTGACTTTAAGAAATAATTATGTAATAATCACCATAATGAGATATGTTTCCTCCTTGGGGAATATAAGATGCTGCTTTGCCTAATAAGGCCAATTCCAATGGTTACCTGAAAGTACTGATTATGAAATACTTAACCAATGTAGATGTAGGTTTCTTCAGTAAAGCGAGATTTTAATCTGATTTAAAACATCAACTTTTATGACTAAATTGACCAAGCTTTTGACGGCATGGAAAGTGTCATATCCTTCTATACAAGGACCTCACAAAATTTCCAATGAAGTCAACAAAAGACAAGTTAAAATAACTGGAGAATTCAAACTATTTTTTTTAATTATAAGAACATACAGTGTTCATACCGGAAAATGATCAGATGTCCAATCTATTTATAAATCTTAACCAACCAAAGTTTAAAATGTCTATTTGATTTAATTTATTCATGTTACTGGCCCATCACAGCCATTTTCTCCTAAACTACTGGACGGAAGAGGTTGAAATTTGGCATCAATGTATAGTTTTGTGACCCGATCAGAAGTAAATATCGTAAAAGAAAAAATTTTGATTTTAGGGGTACTTCTGGGGGGAAAAACTAAAAAAATCGACCGTTCCCCCCCTGATCTCCAAAACCACTGAGCCTAAAATTTTGAAAAAAATAGGAAATATAGAACGTTGCCCTAACTTTACAGGAAAAATAAGGAAAAACCATTGATATTAATTTTAGGGGGCAAATTATAGAATTAAAAAAAAAATTTAAAAATAAAAAAAATTTAAACGCATCATGTAATATATCAAATGAAAGGTCTCATTCTGAGGAACACAAATATATTTTTTCATATTTAAAAAAAAAATTATTTAAAAAGATATTAACGAAAATATACCAAAATTTACCCATCCCCCCCCTTATCTCCGAAACTATAAAAGGTAAAATTTTGACAAAAAATAGATTTATTGGTTGTGAAAATTGTTTCTAACCCAGCATGTTATATATCAAATAAAAGGTCTTATGATGAAGAAAACAAATATATTTTTTCCATATTTATAAAATAAATTAATTAAAAGATTTTAACAAAAATATAAAAAAATTTACCCATTCCCCCTTATCTCCGAAACCATAAACTGAAAAATTTTGGAAAACTGGAAGTATAGCCCCTCACCTGAAGTTTACTGGAAAAATAAGAAGAAACCCCTAATATTCATTTTGGGGGACAAATTATAGAATTAAATGGAAAATAAAAAATTATAATTGTTTCTAACGGGTCATGTAATATATCAAATCCCAAGGCTCATTTTGACGAATACAAATATATTTTTTTTATTTTTTTTTAAATGAATAGTTTAAAATATATTAAAAAAATGTTTTAAAAAAATTACCCACTCTCCCCGTTATTCCCCAAACTCTAAGACCTCATTTTTTTTGTTTATAGGAAAAATATGAAAAAAATCCCTAATGCCATTATTTGGCCTCCAAATAATAGAACTAAACGGAAAATAAATTATTAGAAAACCCCCATAGTAATTTTAGGGACAAATTATACAATTAAATGGAAAATAAAGATTCAATTTTCAAACGCATCATGTAATATATCAGATAAAAGGCTCATTATGTGAATTACAAATATATCATATTTTTAAATCATTTGTATAAAAGATATTGTTACGAGAATTCATCCGACCGCTGGTGCAATCGGCCATCAACCAGTTCATGGAAGGGACATTATTCCGATAAATTCTGGGAACCCGTAATGTTTGTCTCTCAACCGGCGGACCGCTTCCGTTACTGGGAATTCCTTTAAAGTTTCCAGAACGTGATGGAATTTCCCGATGGTTCGTGGACGTACCAGACAATTCCAAGATAAATGTATAAATAAGAAGAGCTAGCGATAGGAGGATTCAGTTTTCGTCGGTCGTTTGTACAGTTAAGATAAAATGTAAATAGTAGTTTCTGTGAATATAAATTTGTGTAAAAGTAGTGGAAATAAATTAGAGTGAGTTAGTCTGTGTTCTTAAATAAATCCAAGAACTGAATTGAACCCGAGTGTGAAAATAAAAACATTACAGTGGTGTCAGGTGTGAAGTGAATTTGTGGAACTTTTTGAAGTGAAGAATAAATAGACAGACAATGTTTAAAAACGTGAATTTGGACCAATTGAAAGTGACGGACTTAAAAAAAGAACTTGAGGAAAGGGATGTAGAAATTACTGGGAAGAAAAGTGAATTATTACAACGGCTACGAGATGCCCTAATAAATGAAGGTAACGATCCCGATACTTATTTGTTTGAAGTTTCTGGCAATGGTGACATGAGTATGATATTAAAGCAAATGGAAAATTTAAAACAAACATTACAAGAAAACTCTAAAAACCTAGAAGATAAATTCCTAGAAAATTCTAAAACTATAGAAGAGAAATTGCTAGAAAATTCTGAATCCCTAGAAGAAAAATTAGTAGAAAGATTACGAGAAAATTCTAAAGCGCTAGAAGACAAACTGCTAGAAAATTCGAAGTCTTTAGAAGATAAGCTACAAAAATTACACGAAAATGCGCAATCTTTAGAAGAAAATTTGAAAAGCATGGTAAAGCAAAACTCAGAAATGCTAGAAGAGAAAATAGTCGAAAATGAAGCCCGAATTGAAGATCTGAAGCAGACCACGGTCAAATATGAAACCCGGATGGAAGAACTAAAGCAAACAATAGTTGAAGAGCTGAGTCAGACGACAGTTAAAAACGAAAGGCGCATAGAAGAGTTAAAACAGATAATGGAAGGCGAGATCACCAAAATAAAAGAACAGGTAGTGGCAAAACAAAGGGGAGAAATACCATATAAGACCGAAAGCAACAGCAGTCTAGAAGTAGTGGATTCAAAAATTGGCCTCGAGGGGACAAGGCAGAAAATGAAACCTCCCCAATTTGATGGAAAATCATCATGGACTAATTATCGTCGCCAATTCGAGGCTGCAGCTAAGCTAAACGGATGGTCGACAGAGGAGAAGGCAATCGCATTAACCCTAGCCTTAAGAGGGGATGCTACAGATATCTTACAAACATTGAATACTTCGGAGCAAGAAGACTACGATCAACTGGTCAAACATTTAGAACTGAGGTATGGTCAGACACATTTGGAGCACGTCTACCACTCCCAATTGAAAAATCGCCACCAGAAATCAAATGAATCCCTCCAAGAGTTTGAAGCTGATATTGCCCGTCTGGTTCGCCTTGCCTATCCAGCCACACCGGAAAATGTTATAGAAAGGTTAGCAGTCCAGGCGTTTTTGGACGGACTTCGGGACCACAAAGCCAGACAAGCATTGACGCTAGCTCGACCCACTCAATTAGTAGATGCACTGGCTCGAGCTTTAGAATTCGAGGCTGCGAAAAACACCTGCAGAGGTCAAGCCAGGGTCCGAATCGTTGATGGAGAATCTAAAGATGGCGGAAACGATGAAGCCTGTGTAAGAAAGATAATAGAAGAAGTCCTTACCGAAAAAAGACTAGTAAGATGTCGGAAGTGTCGTAAGGTAGGACATGTCCAGAGTCGTTGCAAGGAGAGCAACGGAGTCCAGACTTCCTCGCCCGGGAAACTAAAGAAGGCTTATGTAAAGGGACCATCATCGACCTGCAGCAAACAAGGGTCAACTATCTACGCATATGTCGCTTCGCTACGCAACCACGTTAACAGTGTCTTTGTAGATGGCTTTATTAATAAGAAGCAATGTGCAATGTTGCTGGATACAGGTGCGACAAAATCAGTTATAAGGCCCAACATTGTTTTAGACAAGGCAATGATAAAACCAACAAAATGGCAACTGCGAACAGCGACAGGAGAAGCAGCGAAAGTCCATGGTGAAATAGTGATTGAAATGACCTTGGGAAACACAACCTTCCTACATCGAGCATTAGTGGCAGACATCGAAGACGAAGTAATCATTGGAATGGATGTCATGAGCTCCAAGGGATTTCAGTTAAACTTCAAAGATGGAATTCTGCGAGTGAATGACGAAGAAGTGGTGCTTCATGGAAAAGATGGCATAATGCATCGAGCCATCTTAGCAGAGGATGTCAATGTTCCGGAAAGAGCTGAAATCATTGTAGATGCTTGCCTAGATGGGAAAGCTAAAACTAGAACCGTAATGATGTTTGATCCTGAATTTAACGACGGAAATGTAGGCAGAGGAGTCGCACTGGGGAAGACTCTGTTTCGGGTCAAGGAGATTGTGCCAGTAAGAGTAATGAACCTGAATCATTACTCGGTTGTGCTAAAGAAAGGAACAACTTTGGGCCATTGTTCATCAGTTTCCTCTGTAGTCAGAAGCACACAGCATGCAGATATACCACAAGGTAAACTATCTGAGGAACTGGAAAGACTCATAACCGATTCATCTAAGAATTTGAAACCCAACCAGAAAGCAAAATTGTGGGACATCGTTAGAAACTACCAGGATATCTTCGATGTAGGGCATGGCAAAAGAGGACGAACTGATCTGGTGAAACATAAAATCAATACTGGGGAAGCTCAACCTATTCGACAGTCGGCGAGAAGACTACCTCTAGCTAAAAGAGAAGAAGCCGACAGGATAGTCCGCGAGATGGAGGAAGAAGGTGTTATTGAACCATCCAATAGCCCTTGGGCTTCTCCAGTTGTGTTGGTTAAAAAGAAAGATGGTTCGACCCGGTTTTGCGTGGACTATCGGCAATTAAACCACGCTACAAAGAAAGACAGCTATCCCCTTCCAAGAATAGACGATACCCTAGACACGTTGGCTGGATCGAAGATGTTTTCCACCCTGGACTTGAAGAGCGGTTATTGGCAGGTGGAACTTGCTAAAGAAGACCGAGAAAAGACTGCTTTTACCATCGGCTCAGGACTTTATCAATTCACGGTGATGCCGTTTGGACTGTGTAATGCTCCAGCAACGTTTGAAAGATTGATGGAAACAGTGTTAAAAGGACTTTCATGGAAAACTTGCCTGGTGTATCTTGACGACATTATCGTGGTTGGAAAATCTTTTGAAGACCACGTGAGGAACCTGGAGGAGGTATTTCGGCGACTTCGAAGTTCCGGACTAAAGTTAAGCCCGAAGAAGTGTCAGCTGTTCCAAGAAGAGGTGCAATATCTTGGACATGTAGTTTCCGCACAGGGAGTAGCTGTTGACAAACAGAAAGTCAAAGCTGTCCAGGAATGGCCGATACCTAAAGATATCCATCAGTTAAGAAGTTTCCTGGGGTTATGCACGTACTACCGTCGGTACGTAGCCGGATTTGCCAACATCGCCAAGCCACTTACTAGACTGACAGAAGGGAAGGTGCAGTACCAATGGGACGAGGAATGTCAACGATCATTCGACACATTAAAGAGAGCTTTGACGAGTGCTCCCATATTAAGTTATCCTTTGCCAGATGGAAACTTCGTATTGGATACCGACGCAAGCAATGTCGGAATTGGTGCTGTGCTTTCGCAGATCCAGGAGGGCCAGGAGAGAGTGATTGGATACTTCAGCAAGACCTTGAGCAAGCCTGAACGGAATTACTGCGTTACTCGCAGAGAACTCCTGGCTGTGGTAAAGGGGGTAGAACATTTCTACAAGTACCTCTATGGTAAAAGATTCCTCCTGAGGACTGATCATGCAGCACTGAAGTGGCTTCTGCAGTTTAAAAATCCTGAAGGACAGGTGGCAAGGTGGATTGAGCGATTGCAAGAATTCGACTTCGAGACTGAACATCGAGCTGGAACAAGCCATAAGAATGCTGATGCCCTATCGAGGAGACCATGCCCTGATGATTGCAAACATTGTCAGCGAGCAGAAGAAAAAGGGGCTGTTCTCTGCAGAACTACCGCCATCGATGACCACTGGCAATCTGCGGAGATCCAAAGAGACCAGAAATTAGATCCAGATTTGAAAGAGGTTATCCGGTGGAAGGAAGAAGACCGCAAACCTACGTGGCAGGAGATTTCCCGATACTCACCAACCATAAAGTCGTACTGGGCTCAGTGGAACTCCCTCATCCTGGAAAATGGACTTCTCAAGCGCGTCCTAGAAACCCCAGAGGAAGGAAACGACAGAAAACAGATTGTAGTTCCCAGAAATAGGAGACCAGAGGTTTTACGAGAGCTACATGATGGTACAACTGGAGGACATCTGGGAGTAACCAAAACCCTGGGGAAGTTGAGAGAACGTTTCTATTGGGTAAACTGCCAAGTGGATGTCAAGGACTGGTGCCGGAAATGCACTGTTTGTGCAGCAAGTAATGGGCCTCAGAAGCGTCCAAAAGCTCCCATGAAGCAATATAACGTGGGCAGCCCATTCGAAAGAGTAGCCATTGATGTTGCCGGCCCATTTCCTGAATCCGACTCTGGAAACAAGTACATTGTGGTGGTGATGGACTATTTTAGTAAATGGGCCGAAGCGTATGCCTTGCCGAATCAAGAAGCCTTGACCGTTGCTGATGTCCTTGTCAAGGAATGGATCAGTCGTTTTGGTGTTCCCTTGGAGTTGCACTCAGACCAAGGTAGAAACTTCGAGTCTACTCTTTTCCAAGACGTCTGCAAACTCTTGAAGATCAATAAAACACGGACGACGGCATTACACCCGCAATCCGATGGAATGGTAGAACGGATGAATAGAACCATTAACCGCCATTTGTCAAAGGTAGTCTCTGACCACCAAAGAGACTGGGACCAGTATCTGCACTTGTTTCTAATGGCATATCGTTCATCTATACACGAGTCCACGGGTCAGACCCCGGCCAGTATTATCATGGGACGAGATTTGAGACTACCATGCGATTTGAAGTTTGGATGTCCCCCAGGAGAAGAGACTGCAGGTGAAGACTATGTCAGCCAGTTACGTCGAAAGATGGATGACATACACCAACGAGTCCGGTCAAATATCGAGAATGCCAGTGCCCGAATGAAGGAAGCCTACGACATCAAAGCCGAGAGCGGAGAATTCCAAGTTGATGATCTTGTTTGGTTGTATAACCCGCAACGTCGTCGTGGATATTCTCCCAAGCTACAGAGATCTTGGGAGGGGCCGTACCAAATTGTGAAGAAAATCAACGATGTTGTCTACCGAATAAAGAGCTACCTCGGGGAAAACCAAAGGTCGTGCATTTCAACAGGTTAGCCCCTTATGCCGGAAGTCATGACAGCGGAGATGACCAAGCCCAAGTCCGCAGCATCCAACCACCCGATGACGAGATGACCTTCGAACAGTTTATGGCACTGTACTCTAATGGGCAGAAAGTGCAGCACGACGTGACCACAGAGGAACCCCGAGACCTGTTTGAGGTGCCCATAGAATATGCCCTGGCTCATTGTGTGGCTCGAGATCTCCGGATGTCCAGAGGAATAGCCAAGGTGTTTGCCAAGAAGTACGGCCAGTTCCAGAAGCTACGGGAACAAGATCCAGTGGTGGGGAAGGTCCTTCATCTCGAAGATAAACTCCCAGTGGGTACCAGAGACATCTTTTATTTGGTAACGAAAACATTCTCGCAAGACAAGCCAACATACAGCGATCTTTGGAAGACTCTGGTAGAATTGAGGAATGTAATGATGGAGAAGAATCTGATGAAATTGGCGGTCCCAAAGATAGCCTGCGGGTTGGATGGACTGAATTGGAGGGTGGTGAGAAGTATGATGGAGACAATCTTTCGATTCAGTGGCGTCGACATCCTGGTATGCTGTCTCAATACTCGCAGCCCAGATTCGAAGACCGTTGATTGTTACTTCCACCAAACTTCACGTTGTCGAAATGGAGGGTTCTGCAAATATCGTCACACCAGGAAGGATTCTGCGACATTCCGGGACGAAATGGTCTTAAGGAGGGGGCAATGTTACGAGAATTCATCCGACCGCTGGTGCAATCGGCCATCAACCAGTTCATGGAAGGGACATTATTCCGATAAATTCTGGGAACCCGTAATGTTTGTCTCTCAACCGGCGGACCGCTTCCGTTACTGGGAATTCCTTTAAAGTTTCCAGAACGTGATGGAATTTCCCGATGGTTCGTGGACGTACCAGACAATTCCAAGATAAATGTATAAATAAGAAGAGCTAGCGATAGGAGGATTCAGTTTTCGTCGGTCGTTTGTACAGTTAAGATAAAATGTAAATAGTAGTTTCTGTGAATATAAATTTGTGTAAAAGTAGTGGAAATAAATTAGAGTGAGTTAGTCTGTGTTCTTAAATAAATCCAAGAACTGAATTGAACCCGAGTGTGAAAATAAAAACATTACAATATTAACAAAAATATTAAACATCGACTTAATTCCCACTTTAGAAACTACACTATTTAAAATTTGAAAAATATATTTTATTTATATTTTTTAAATAATTTGAATAACAGGTTTAATTATTTATAATTTAAACTTTGACCTATTTTGCCGTTTTTCTTCCAATCTACAGAGCCTCAAAACTCAGGCAGTAGATTATAAAAGGCATCTCTGAAAGTTTATTATTAAAATAAAACTCTAATGTTACTTTTTGGGGGCCACATTAAACAATTAAATACATATGTATTGTGATAAAAATCAAGCGAATCCTAAAGCAGATAAAATAAAAAGTCTGTGTGTGGAAAATCAAAGTGTATATTTTTTATAAATTGAAAACGCTTCCTTTAAAAGATATTAGGGTAAATATAAGAAAATGCACTCATTCCCTGCTTGTCTGAAACTGGAATATTCGAATCTTGAAGCTGGTACGGAACCCTAAGTATGCGAGCCCAAGTCGCACTTGACCAAATTATTATTATCTTTAATTGCTAAAATGCCTAGATTTCTAATTCTCAGTACATCTTTAAATTGGCTTAGGATTTTTAATAATTCCCAAAATTATTATTTTCACCTTTTTTCTGAATTTGGTTTGTTACATTCTACAATATTTGTACTAAAATTACTTTGTATTTGTAATGGCCGTTGTGAATTTAGCAGTGAAAAGCTTGAGGAAGCATAAACTATATCGTGTTAATTTAAAGAAGCCCATGGTTTGGTCTATTAGGTTGTACAACCAGTTGATGACCAACAGCTCATGCCACTATGTAGTAATTTAAATATAAAGTTGACAAGCTTTAAACGTTCGTACAATATTTTTTTTAGTTTTCATTAATGACAATTTGTTCAGGAGACAAAAACATCTTGCATGTAATTTGATACTGCACTTTCTTAGTAAATTATTTACCACAAAGAATAGGTATTTATTCAATTTCAATTATATTTGGACGAGGGTGAATCAAAAAATATGAACCGGACTTTTTTGTTCTCGCCCTGTAGGTAATTCGAGTGGCGTGACGCCTCGATATATGTTAGGTAGGGATGTTAAGAAGAGGGGAGTTCGTCGGTTTGGCGAGGCGTAGTCGATGCGCTGTTAGTAGCATCATGTCAGAGCAAGAGGTGCATACGTATACATATGAGAGGAGACTATTTAGAAAAATAATATGTATTAAAATTTGAATTGATCGTACCAACAAAATTTTTAAAACAAAAGTCCGGTCATATTTGATTCACCCTCGTACGTAAAATGTTGATTCGATTTTTGAAGATCCTTTTTGATACGAGTTATTGTAATTTTACATTTTAATCGCATTATGTGTATAGCTTTTAAAAATCCCATAATTGCATTTTCATAATTAGAAAAACAAGATATCACACGAGCTCTTACACGGAGCCAAACTAATACCATTACGGTCACGTTTTCAGAGCGCGCTCTAATTTATTGCAGCATGTGCAGCACGCAGACTATAAGCCTGTGTTGCATGAACTTTGACATGTGCGAGGAATAAATCAGATCCACTAATGTGGCGAAAAGTCTATGTGTATAATTATAAGAAGGAGCCCAGTTGTTCGTTTTGGTCTTGGCTCGAAATATCGAAACAGCACGCACTAAGTTATGTAAGAGTTACGTAAGGATAATAAGCCTTTATATAAAAAAATTCGTCTATCCTTATTCAGTTATAGCTGCTGATTTATTTTATTTAACCACTATACATGTAATTATTGATTCCCTGAAAGTTATTTGGGATTTAAGATTCAATTTTAACGAAGTAATAATTTTTGTCATAAAAATATTTTTTTAATCAATACATTTCTTATACAGGGTGAGTTTTTTTTTGATGATCAGTATAGGGATCTCGGAAACTAGCGGAGATAGAGCAATGGTTAAAATGGGAAAGATTTGCAGTTTTACTGGCCCAATTTAATGACACTTTCGGATTTGTGTAAAAAGTCATGGCTTACTAGATATTTTGAAAAAACGAAATTCTGACGATTTAGTTAAATCCCTCTAGCTCCTTTGTTTTTGATTTCATAAAAAAGTATACATATCGAAACTGAAGGGAATTGTATCCCGAATATGATTGTCATGTCCTCGTTTGCGTGACAGCTCTCGTTTTTAAGATATGTCACAAACTTATATTTTTTTTGAATGGAAACCATAGTTGGCTATGATCTCATAAAATAGGACATTTTTAGAGCTTTTGAACGGTATAATACTCGATATAGTTATTCATAAAAATAACGGAGTTATGGATGTTTTTCTCTTATTTTCACTTTTAACGTAGTCAGCCATGAAATAGAATGATTTATTAATATTTGAAGACGCGAGATGTAAGACCGACATCTAGGATTTTCAAGAGAATCAGTACAAAGGAATGACACCTCGAAGACAGTATTGATTTATTAATAACTATTCCAAAAAGCATTGACCGATTTTTTAATTAGGTATATAAGATATGAAGAAAAAACTAAATAAGTAGGTACTTACTAAAAACGTAAGAAATTAAAGTATATAATAATGGTTACAATTTATGTTAGAAAAGTCCACCATTGTTATTTAGACAAAAATTGCATCTTTTACGATTGAAATTACCGCTTTCCTCACAGACCGCCTATCAATTTCTTCAATTGCTTCTAATACCGCCTACCCTTAGGTCACCAACTGTCTCATACTTTCTTTTGTATACTTTGTTTTTTAGCGCACCCCATAAATAGAAGTTTATAACTGCCAAATCGGGCGACCGGCGTGACCATTCGCGTGTGCCATTTCTTCCTATACAAGAGTTTGGATAGATAAAATCTAAGTGTTGTCTTACTAATAACGAGTTATAAGCAGGTGCTCCATCATGTTGGAACCACTCAATTTCTAAATTAGTTCTCAAATTCAAATTATGCAACATGTCTTGAAAAGTGAATTGTAAGAAATGCAAGTAGCGCTCCCCAGTAAGTGATTCCTCATAGATAAAAGGCCCCAGAATAGTAGACCCTATGATACCACATCAAACATTAAAACCAAATTTTATCTGGGGTCGTCTTTATTCTACATGGAAAGGATTTTCTTTAGCACAGATATGCTCATTGTGTCTATTGAACATACCGCAGTTAGCAAATGTAGTTTCAACCGACCATAACACCTTTAATGGAAACTGTGGATTGTCAAGGCACATGTCACTAAACCATGTACAAAACAAAATACGTCGATGTTCGTCACCAGCATGCAAAGTTTGAGAAATTGAATGTTTGTATGGGTGGAACTTGTGCGCTTTCTGTACCTTAACTACAGTTCTGCCGCAATCTCACGAGTTGATGTAGATGGATTATGATTTACCATTGCCAAAACATTTATTTGCGTTGCATCGTTAATTTGATTACGTTCCTTTGGTGGTTTAGTAAAAGATCCATATCTGCGTAAACTATCGTAAAGCCTCTTAAATGTACATAGAGCAGGTTGACGACGATTAAAATATCTATGAAAGTAGCTGCATATGATATAACATTCCACCATATTCAGTTTTTCTTCGTCAGAATATTCCATTTTATCACAAAAACTTGTCAATATCGACTGTCAGTTCACCACTACTAATGGAATTACTCTCAAATGAGGAAATGTCAAAGTGAAAACAATCTTTTTCATGACTAACTACGTTAAAAGTGAAAATAAGAGAGAAAAGCATCCACAACTCCGTTATTTTTATGAATAACTATATCGAGTTTATATTGTTGAAAAGTTGAAAAGCTCTAAAAATGTCCGATTTTTTTAGGTCATATCCAACTATGGTTTCCATTCAAAAAAAAGATATGTTTGTGTCATATCTCGAAAACGAGAGCTGTCACGCAAACGAGGACATGACAATCATATTCGGGATACAATTCCCTTCAATTTTGATATTTACACTTTTTTATAATATCAAAAACAAAGCAGCTAGAGGGATTTGACTAAATCGAAAGAATTTCGTTTTTTGAAAATATCTAGTAAGCCATGACTTTTTACAATAATCCAAACGTGTCATTAAATTGGGCCAGTAAAACTACAAAGCCTTCCCAATTTAACCATTGCTCTATCTCCGCTAGTTTCCGAGATTCCCATACTGATCATAAAAAAAACTGACCCTGTATACTGGAAATACATTAATAGAAAATTAACTTTTTGGCGTCTTAAACATTTCATCCATTGTCAAAAAAAATGTAAGAGTCGTCCACCACCCCATATATTGTTTGACTACAGCCTTGTAAATTCTATGCAAAATGCTAGTAGAATGGTTCGGCAAGACATGTGGCCCTCGAGAATGTTCAAGAAAATTTACTCGTAGAATATATTTTTTTATTTTCATCATTATTTATTTCTATTTGTAGATAGTATTTTGATCTTTAGAAAAGGCTATGGCTAAAAAACATCATTAAAGGACAACCACAAGATTAACTGATGGAAACATGGACACATTTCTAGGGACAATGAGATAGTGGTGAATATTCTGTGCAACAAAGTGCACCTTGTTGGTCTGAAGTCTTCTAAATGGTATAGAAACGTTAGCTATTGATCCATTGTAAAGAAACAGAATGGAATAAATCACCATGATACGCACTGGAAGAACATATCACACAGTATTTTTTCTGATAGCCGAGACGCTAAACCAATTATATGGAAACAATAACATTGAAAGTTAGTAATTAAGGCAAGTACTTTTGGGTAAATTGACGGGATAACGAAGTGAAAATGGGTTTACATCACCATATGTGAAAACATATTTAGATAGACATGTGTCAAATCATATCAACTATGCTACAAAACTGTAACACAAATATTATCGCCCACCCCCTAGTGAAATGAAATACTTTCTAATTCATAGTTTATGCAGTACATGCAAAATAAGCCTGCCAAATTTGGTAACTATATATAAATAGGCAACGACAAAACGATTAGGAACCATTTTCTCTTCTGTCTCTCAACCGTTTTTCTTCATTTTTGTTTTGTTTAGTAGCTACTGACGACCTTCAGTGCAGAATGCTAATATTAATTTATAATATTGGTTCATTCATTAAATAAAATATAATAAAAATTCATTATTTACGTCCATAATGTCAACGCCAAACAACTAAATGTGCCGCCACCGCCAGACTCAAAACATTGAGTAATTATATATAGAGGAACCAATGCTGTTATATACTTAGAGCATGTACTTCTGGAAGTGGCATGCAAGCGTTGTTATTGTTTAGTGGTAAAGTAATCGTTGTATATTATAATTATACAGGCCGATTCCAGATATGTTAGAAATCATTTTTTTCGTGGGTGGCAGATAAGCAGATGCATATATAGGGTGTTTAAAATATAGAGTAGAGTGCAATTATAACTAATAAAATTATTACATAGGGAAGCCCATTCGCGGTTGGAATAGAAGGAGCAGTAGAATTACAGTTATACAGGGTAGTGCAAAAAATATTATACAGAGATGCATATACACATTGGCGGAAATGGAAATGCAACATTTCGTAACCCATAAACAACTGTATATATAGTGAAGATGAAATATAGGGTGAGAGGAATGATAGATATACAACGGTGGCTCATAAGCAGTGGCATATACAGAATGGTTTACAGGGTGTTTCAAAAATGTTAAAAAATTTATGCGTGGTCCATAAGCAGTTGCATATACAGGGTGGTGGAAATATATAATGAGATGGAATTATTATAATAAGGATTTTAATAAATGTTAGAGAATTGAGTGCAATTATACTTAGACAGGGAGGTTAGAAAAAATAAATATATAGGGTAGCCCATTAGCGCTTGAATCGTTGTCATATTAAATTAAGAATTACAAATTTGAACACAAATAAAGTCCTACGAATTATTTTGTCTATTCATGGGTTTTCTCTCCTCCAAATTTTTTCCTGTAACAGATAAGTATTTAAAAAATTGTATATGTAGAACAAAGTGTAGGAAAAAATTTGGAGGAGAGAAAACCCATGAATAGACAAAATAATTCAAGACCTCCTCAACAATCTTTTCGAAATTTCCTACGAATTATATCTGAAAAAAACTTGAATTTCGTTACTTATTTGTAGAAGCGAGATGTAAGACTGATATCTAGGATTTTCGAGGAAACTATCACACAGAGGTTCCGAATCTGGATCCGTTCCGTGTAATTGCTGTTCTCCCTAAAGTCCTAGGATAGAATGTCACGATAAAATTTTGACACAATTGGTCGAATTTCGACCACTGGGCGACAGCTAGTAATCATAATTATGGTAGTTCTACAATTTTGAAATTAACGTCTATCTATATGCAAGTAGATGATTCGGGTAGACTCTAATAAACTGCGAGATATCAAATTTCTAACCAGAGATTCTTAATGATTTAAAATCCATATCTTGCTTCCCACCACTGGGCAGTTTTGTAACAAAACATATGAAAGTATTATTGTTACTGTCCATAAAATTACTAAAAACAACGATACAGTACATTTAGCTGAACATAAAATAGAAATCATACTACGTACGGAACAAATGGTCCTACCAAATATAGGAACATGCATAAAACACTGTTTTCATGTTTTAATGTAACACCTGTTATTTAATATCTTCCAAGGTTGTGTTTGTTGTAAAACAAAGTCGGTTCACACTATAATATTACGGTTTAAAACCAGTAAATAAAATATTTCAAATCAATTACTCACCGAAAATAATGAGATTGTTCTGGTTCAAATCATCAGAAAATTACACGGAATGTTAATGTCTTTCCTTGAACTTGAGAAGCCAAGCGGTTGTTAATAGAAATGAAAATATAACGTATCCCAAAAGGGAAAGAGCACTTTTATTTCTCCAAAATAAAAATGCTCCAAATTAATTTATGAAAAATAAATGTAATGATAATAGAAATTTATGACCTCAAAACAATATCGTCTAAATTATGCACAGTTCGAAATTGTTGAAAATGTATTATTTTCAAAGGGATGTCCCTAATTCTCAAAAATTAATTTCTTAATCACTCTTTTCTCTCACCGAAAATTCAAGATATTTATATATAAATAGACAAAGACAAAACGGTTAGGTACCATTTTCTCCTCTGTCTCTCAACCGATTTATTTGATTTTTGTTTTGTTTAGTGGCTATTGACGACCTTCAGTGCAGAATGCTAAAATATATTTATAATATTGATTCATTCATTAAATAAAGTAAAATAAAAAATTCATAATTTACATCCACAGTGCCGCCAGATTGCGTGAATAGAAAATCGTAAGACGGATTGACTCGAATGAGAAAAACAAACTAAATTAAAGGAAAAACTAACAAATTTCGTTTGGTCCTGAAAGTTATTCTACATTATCATGCTATTGAGAATTCACCCACAAAAATTGATATTATATGATAATGACAATTTATTGGGTACTCGCAAGTTTTTCTATATAAACTTTGTCAACTAAAATCAGAAATTTGTATTGCGTGGTAACTGAACAATGTTTTTCCGATATTATTTTATTATTTTAACATTATACTATTAATTTATATTGTTTCTATTTTAAATGCTAATAGTTTCATACAATTTAACTAAGATTACAAAGCCTATGGTATAAATACAAATAGTGAAATTGAAGATAAATAGTTAGATCTGACATCATGGCAATGGTTCTAATTTCTCGACCAGTTCACGGCCAACCACAATGTAGCAGATTGAATTTCAATTTGACATTTCTTAACAGTTAACCGCTAGGTTAAGGTACCTTCTCAATGCAATCAGAAAATTATCAATGTATAATTTTCAAAAGTTCAATTTCAATGAACTTACAAAAATTGTCAACAAATAAAGGTATTCTTTAACATAAATTAATAGGTAGTGCATTGTATTTCTTAAATGTTTGATATAATCCCCGATGAAAACTTTTAGGTAAGTAAACTAACTATTGAAAGATTATAAAGCTAATTGATACATTTGATTTCAGATCCTCTGAAGTTGAATATGTTTTTTTTATTTTATGCGATGTGCAAATGAAAATTGAATAAGTATTAGTAATAATTGCTGTTTTATTCGATATAAGGTAATCTTTTAAATTAATTTTAACACGTCGTCTAAAATATTAGCAGTCAGTTAAAAATTGTTAAATGTTCTTTTAACGAGATGTGATATGCTGCAAATATGTTTTTACTTATTTATCTAACAATATAATGTTTTGTTTATTTACATATATCTTATTATATGTAATTCTCGCAAACTGCACTATAACTATCGAAATTTCGTTTCGGGATTTTGGCGTCTACAAATCGATTGCTCGGGAAAAATCGTTTTACCAAGAAAGAACGAGATTGTGACAATAATTATGACAGCTCAGTTTTGAAGTTACAAGAGTTTCAATACAGGATGATTTGGTAACATACTTGAGGTTGAAACTGCTCTTGAAACAAATTTCCAATACAAATTGATGTGTAGACACTTATAAGAATTTTATCGCTATTTAATATTTTTTAAAGTAAAAATTGCTGCTTAGGCGATTTTTGGATGGGTAAAAATTTATGTGTTCTCATGTTCTAAATTGACTGAGATATAAGGCGTTGTATATTATAATTACACAAGGCGATTCTAGATATGTTAGAAATAATTTTTTCGTGGGTATCACACAAGTAGTTGCATATATAGGGTGTTTAAAATATAGAGTAGAGTGCAATTATATCTAATAAAATAATTATATAGGAAAGCCCATTAGCGGTTTATTTTACAGGGTTCTTGGAATAGAGGGCCCAATAGCATTACAGTTATACAGATGGTAAAATCATTTTACCATCGATCCCGGTAGGGATAAGTTATCAACTACGCGGATGAATTCCCGGAAACCATCTAATATATATATATATATATATATATATATATATATATATATATATATATATAATATTTTATATTCTATTTGTTACTTTTCTTGTAGCAAATATTTTATAGCAATTGTAATGATAAAGGGGCGACTATGTGACATGTTCATTAGGGTGATTCATTTCCGCAAAAAAAATTGTTTTTCTCAGTGCTCAAGCAAAATTTTAATCTACCAATAGAAACAAAAATTCTCACCAAGATTGAGCTCTTAATTTTAATTTTAAGTACTTGCAATTTAAATATGAAGTTTTCTCTTTTAAAATGCACGTAAAAAAAGTTTTTTTTTAATTCCTAAAGCTCAGACACCTTTTAACATTTTTTGAATCGGTTTTATGGACCTTACAGGAAATTCCACGCTCTTTAAAATTGTTTTAGTATGTTTTTTCGTAACTTGCACTGGGTCGCCAGTAGGAGCGATCAAAGTGCAGTTTTTGGAATAACTTGTTGTTATTTTATTACTAAATGTATTGTTTTTTTATTTAAAAGTGGTCAAAGACGATAATAACTTTAGAAAAAGTTATTATTGTAGAGAAACATGTTAGTAATCAAGAAAAAAGTTAAATGAAAGAGCAACATTAGTTAGTGTATATCAATTTCTTACGTTTGAAGGTCTAAAAATGGCTGTAAATTCATTAAATATTGGTAAAAAAACTATTTTTTCTGAGTCAGTTCTTTTTTTCTCCCTAATTTTTGCGATTTACTTAAAAAAATGAAAAATAACAATTTATTCCAAAAACTGCACTTTGATCGCTCCTACTGACGACCCAGTGCAAGTTACGAAAAAAATACTAAAGCAATTTTAAAGAGCGTGGAATTTCCCGTAAGGTCCATAAAACCGATTCACAAAATGTTAAAAGGTGTCTGAGCATTAGGAATTTGAAAAAAAAAACTTTTTTACGTGCAATTTAAAAGAGAAAACTTCATATTTAAATTGCAAGTACTTAAAATTAAAATTAAGAGCTCAATCTTGGTGAGAATTTTTGTTTCTATGGGTAGATTAAAATTTTGCCTGAGCACCGAGAAAAAAAATTTTTTGCGGAAATGAATCACCCTAATGTTCATATATAGATTTGCTCTTAAAATCTGGTTAGTTATCCTAAAAATACGGCACCACAGACAGACATCAATTAGAAAGTAACTATTGTTAGTTACTGTTTAATACGTCAAAGTAACTTATTTAGAAAAAAAACATCGTTCAACGTAAAATTTCATATAATATTTAAGCAATTATTGATCATAAAAAAGTCAGTAGAAACAATAAACCGAATTTATAGCACACATAGTTTCTATGAAGTATAACAGGAATGTCTGTAAATGTGAGAGTTAATAGGGCGAATTTATGAGTAATTTGTAATAAAAATCTTATATTAATCCGCATTTGTAGAACAAGTTACGCAAATATTATTGATAGTAAAATTCTTATTATTATAATATATTGTTACTGAATGAAATGTCGGCAGTTCTATAAAACCTAATATCATAAATTATATGTTTTTTCCATGTTATCATTGAACAGAAATATTACTTACCCCTTTCAGTACAAACATATGTAAATACGATAATAGGTAGCTAAGGACTCAAACATCATAAAATTAAATCTCTAATGGAATACAGTAGAACCAGTATTTGTAATATTTCTACACTATTTTTCTTGAAATCCAGAAATAATCATTGATAGCATTTAAATAAATTCAGATTTGTTAATCTCTACTTATCAAAAGACCAGGCGAATATACATCACCGTTTATAGAAAATTCAAATTCAAAACCATGATGTTCAATTTAATGTTTACCAAGATTCGTGAGTTGATGAAGAGGCAGAACAATGGAGAAATTCTAGATCACCAAAGTCGATCAAAACAAGAGGTTTTTGATGAAGAAGATACTATTGTACAGCGATATGACGAACTATTCTATCCATTTTAACAAAATATCTACAGGGTGTTTTTTTTTTGATTATCAGTATGGGGATCTCGGAAACTAGCGGAGATAGAGCAATGGTTAAATTAGGAAAGATTTGCAGTTTTACTGGCCCAATTTAATGACACTTTCAGATTTTTGTAAAAAGTTATGGCTTACTAGGTATTTTGAAAAAACGAAATTCTGTGGATTTAGTGAAATCCCTCTAGCTCCTTTGTTTTTGATTTTATAATAAAAGTGTAAATATCAAAATTGAAGGGAATTAATTGTATCCCGAATATGATTGTCATGATCTCGTTTGCCTGACAGCTCTCGTTTGCGAGATATGACACAAACATATCATTATTTGAATGGAAACCATAATTGGCTATGACCTCAAAAAATAGGACATTTTTAGAGCTTTTCAACGATGTAATACTCGATATAGTTATTCATAAAAATAACGAAGTTATCGATGCTTTTCTCTCTAATTTTCACTTTTAACGTAGTTAGCCATGAAATAGATTGATTTATTAATAAATATTCCAAAAAACATTTTTTTACTAGATATATCACATATAACGAAAAAACTAAATAAGTAGGTAGTTACTAAAAACTTAAGAAATTAAAAAAACATAATAACGGTTACAATTTATGTTCGAAAAGTCCACCATTGTTATTTAGACAAAAATTGCATCTTTTTAAGATTGAAATTATCGCTTTCCTCACAGACCGCCTATCATTTCTTCAATTGCTTGTAATACCGCCTCACTTAGGTCACCAACTGTTTCATAATTTTTTTTTGTATAATTTGTTTTTTAGCGCACCCCATAAATAGAAGTCTATAACTGCCAAATCCAAGAGTTTGGATAGATATTATCTAAGTGTTGTCTTACTAATAACTTGCGCCATCATATTGGAACCAATCAATTTCTAAACGAGTTCTCAAATTCAAATTATGCAACATGTCTTGAAAAGTGTATTTCAAGAAATGCAAGTAGCGCTCCCCAGTAAGTGATTCGTCATAGATAAAAGGCTCCAGAATAGTAGACCCTATGATACCACACCAAACATTAAAACCATATTTTATCTGGGGTCGTCTTTGTTCTACATGGAAAGGGTTTTTTTAGCCCAGATATGCTCATTGTGTCTATTGAACATACCGCAGTTAGTAAATCTAGTTTCATCTGACCATAACACCTTTAATGGAAACTGTGGATTGTCAAGGCACATGTCTCTAAACCATGTACAAAACAAAATACGTCGATGTTCGTCACCAGCATGCAAAGTTTGAGAAACTGAAAGTTTGTACGGGTGGAACTTGTGCGCTTTCATTACCTTAACTACAGTTCGTTGAGATGTGCCAGCTTCTGCCGCAATCTCACGAGTTGATGTAGATGGATTTTAAATTACCATTGCCAAAACATTTATTTGTGCTGCTTCGTTAATTTGATTACGTTCGTTTGGTTGTTTAGTAAAAGATCCATATCTGCGTAAACTATCGTAAAGCCTCTTAAATGTACATAGAGCAGGTTGACGATGATTAAAATATATATGAAAGTATTCCTCACCTGCACGAACTGAATTTGTATGGCATATGTTATAACATTCCACCATATTCAGTTTTTCTTCGTTAGAATATTCCATTTTATCACGAAAACTTGTCAATATCGACTGTCAGTTAAGCACTACTAATGGAATTACTTTCAAATGAGAAAACGTCAAAGTGAAAACAATCTTTTTTATGGCTACTACGTTAAAAGTGCAAATAAGAGAGAAAAGCATCCATAACTCCGTTATTTTTATGAATAACTATATCGAGTATTATATCGTTGAAAAGCTCTAAAAATGTCCGATTTTTGAGGTCATTGCCAACTATGGTTTCCATTCAAAAAAAAAAGTTTGTATCATATCTCAAAAACGAGAGCTGTCATGCAAACGAGGACAATCATATTCGGGATACAATTCCCTTCAATTTTGATATTTACACTTTTTTTTATAAAATCAAAAACAAAGGAGCTAGAGGGATTTGATTAAATCGATAGAATTTTCGTTTTTCAAAAATCCGAAAGTGTTATTAAATTGGGCCAGTAAAACTGCAAATCTTTCCCAATTTAACCATTGCTCTATCTCTGCTAGTTTCCGAGATCCGCATACTGATCATCAAAAAAAACTCACCCTGTATATATGATGATTGAAATATATGTCGAAAAAGAATTATAGTTACAGAAGATAGTTAAAAAGAGTAAATACGGAGGCTCATAGGCAATCGCATATACAGAATGGTTGGAGTGGGACTTTAATTTTACCGGGTGGTACAAAAATGTTAAAAAATATGATGCGTGGTCTGTGAGCAGTTGCATATACAGGGTAGTTAAAATATCGCTGAGAGTAGGATTATAGTTACATAGAATCGTTAAAAAAAATTACCAAAAATTTTGGATTTGGGTAATCCATTAGCAGTTAGATAATTGAGTGCAATTATGGTTATACAGGGTGGTAAGAAAAAATAATTATATAGGGTAACCCATTAGCAGTTGCATTTACAGAGTTCTTGGAATAGAGGGCGCAGCAGAATTTTAGTTATAGAGGGTGTGCACAGATATTTGTCATATTAATTTAAGAATGGCGAATTTGAACACAAATAAAGTCCCTATCAAATATATCTGAAAAAGAACTTCAATTTCGTTACCTATCGACACAATTGGTCGAATTTCGGCTACTGGGCGACAGCTAGTGTAATACGAGGGCTGCCATTTATATTTCGGGATTGGACAACCCTAGTGCTGCAATCTGACAACTGACAGCTCTACATTTTTGAGGTTATACGTACTCAGAACTTTTTGACATACGAGCGCTATGTGTTGTTTACAGTAACTTAAAGAATTCATCTCGGCGAAAAAATGGAATTAAATCGTGAACATTTTCGTGCGATTATTTCTTACAACTTTCGACGTGGATTAAATCAGCAAGAGTGCATGGATGAACTTAATTTAATTTTTGGCGATGAAACTCCATCAAGGATCACTGTTTATCGATGGTATGGTGAATTCAATCGAGGTCGTAGTTCACTCCAAAACGAATTTCGTGAAGGTGGTCCAAAAACAATTATTGCTCCGGAAACCATTGATGCTGTGCGCGAACTGATATTGCAAGATCGTCATGTGAACTATCGCATATATTGCATAAACATTTGAATGTAAAAAAAAAATTGTTCGCGTTAGATCACACACAATTTGTCAATCGTTCAAAAAAGGCTCGTGGCGATTGGTCGAAAGAAAAGCTCAAAAAATACGATCGCGGGTTCTTCAAAACACGTTTATGACATAGAGACAGGTGATGAATCGTGCATTTACGCGTATGAGCCCGAAAGTAAATAGCAGTCGACTGTATGGGTGTTTCAAGATGAGCCGAAGCACGTTTTGGAGATACCTCAATCAGAGTGGAAAAAGTGCTTTGACAATTGGTTCAAACGAATGCCAAAGTGTATAGATCTTCATGGCGAATATTTTGAAAAACAATAAAGCGATTTTCGATGATTAATATTTGTTTTTGTTCTCTAATCCCGAAATATAAAAGGCAGCACGCGTATAAATATATAACCCAATAAAGGAAGAGGCAGAACTGTCTAAAAAATATATAAGAAGAACAACGTATCTTGATACACTTAGATCGAACAAAGTGTTAGCTTCCATCAACATAAACGAAGTAAATTCTCCTGCTGTTCACTCCGTTCTCATTTCTATGCATACATAATGTAAAAACGATCGATGCATATAATTTATAGCGTTGTAATACATCAGTACGATTACTTTCCCAATAACATAAACGTGGGAGAACACTATCACGCTAATTTGAAATGTGTAATGAAAAGCTCGTCGGGTTATACAATCGGAATTGAATTGAACGCAATGAAATGCATAATACGACACCTCCCGATCTGAAATTGACCGCCTCGGGCCGGTTATTATTTTCTAACTTATTACTATCGAGTTTTGAGTGACACGAGTCTATTCTGTGGCGGATTTAATATTGTCATAAAACGCTGAAGACTTCCTCTTCTGGAAAGTAATTTGCAATTGAAATGGGGAAATTTTCATAATTAAGGCACGCTAACGGCGGGAGTTCGAGTTATGGTAATGCTAACCTGATAATGTTGGTGAAGGTGGCTTTGCATATTCGTTGTGGTAAAATATACGTGCATTTTTAGCAAACTGAAAATACACCGGCCGACATTAAATTCGGCCAGTTTTCCTGAGCATTTAAGCAAAACGAAAATAAAATATTGTATGTTAGAAAAAATTTTAATGACTAGATAACTCTGAAGAGGGCGCTTTCTGCGAGACGAAATACAAATATGTTTTGGTCCACCTTTCGAAACACCCTGTGGAGTTATCTAGCCATTTATAAGATATAAAATTGTATTCTTTTAAAACGGCACCTTTTTCAAATCGTTGGTGTGTTGGTTTATGTCGGTAGCATATTAATATTGGTTCATTCATTAGAAAAAATATAATAAAAAAAAAACATGAATTACGTCCATACTGTCAGTGCCAAACAGATAACAGTAACAGTGTCGCCAGATTGCTTGAAAAGAATTAGCATGAAGGTATCTGTTGTTGTGAGTTGCTGTCCTATATACTGTATGGCCAAGGGTTCCATCTTCCTTGGCCATACAGTACATAGGAAAGCAACTCACACCAACAGATACGTTCATGCTAATTCTCATCACCACCCAGCCCAACTACAAGCCGTCGTCAAGACTTTAGTAACCAGATCACCAAGACTAGCTGACCAGGATAACATCAAACAGGAAATGGACAGTTTAAAAACAACTCTGAGACAAAACGGATTTACAGACCGAAATATACAAAGAGCCCTAAAGTCAAAACCGAGACAAACAGAAGAGGAGCAGGAGACACCAATAACTAAGGTTTATTTACCCTATGTCAACGGGACCATGGACAGTATTGCAAGAATTCTAAGGAGACACAATAGCGATACTATTTTCAATACAGACAGAAAAATAAGAATCGGTGTTGAGGACTTCGAAGACGAGGATCCCTTTAGAACAACAGGGAGTGTACGAGATTCCATGTGCAGACTGTCATAAAACCTATGTGGGGCAAACTAATAAAAGAATTCAAGCTAGACGTGATGAACACCAAAACGCTGTAAGAAAGCAGGAAAAAATAACATCCATTACGGAACACGCCACCACGATGTCACACCGAATAGACTTTGAGAACACCAGAGTACTGGAAAATATAGAACACCCGAAATCAAGACTCGTAAGAGAGGCAATTGAAACAGGAAGAGGCCTCACAGTCTAAAAGCACGCAATGAAATTCAGAACTTATCGAATTGTTGGAAAATTCTATTAAACACCGTACCTGCCCGGACCCGTCCAATAACAACTCAATCGGAAATAACAAATCAGCAGGCGGGAGTGGTGCCCACTGAGCGCCCAGGGCCAATCACACGCAGCCGTTCACGGTGCCAACCAATAGGCGCCGAGCCGCGACTATATAACAGCGCGAGCGCTTCTAAAAATCTTAATAATCGAGTAACTAGAAGCGAAAGCAGAAGGCTACGAGAACTATGCGAACCGACCTGAAGAGGGCAGATGTGACTCTGCCGAAACGTCGTCATTTTACCATCAATCCCGGCAGGGATCAGGTATCAACTACGCGGATGAATTCCCGGAAACCACCTAAAACATTTAGTGCCCGCGAAAACTTAAAAACAAATATACATATATGTAAATATATATATATATATATATATATATATATATATATATATATATGTTTCGCCTGTTGAATTCCGCTCGCTGAATTCATGCTTGACGTTTTGCCAAAATCTTATCTGACCGATTAAAGAAACCCCTCGTCTTTCTTCGGCCTCTGATTCCCCGCGGAAACCTCTGATATTTCAAATCACTTCTTCTAATCTTCTACCCTTGATAGAATTTGGCTCTCTTTCTCTCGTTGGAGGGCAGATCCTTGCGAATTAAAACGGGGACACACCTAATACACGTTCTGCATCTTCAGAAACTCCGGGGCAAGACGGGCATTGAGAGGCTTTTTTGAAGCAATGGATATATGTGTGGGTGTGTGTGTCTTCAGCTCTCACAATTGTAAAAAAATTGCAGCTTGATAAGAGGTCCTGACCCGGATCGAATCCCAAGTCAAGGTTTCTTCAATTAAAAAAAATGTGACAACATGAAAAATTTGTTAAATATAGCTGCATATGATGATGACTATGATATACAGTGATGGGCAAATGTGTGGAACCAAGCAAATATCTCTGGAATTATTGGAGATATCAAAATGATATTTGGAAGGTGGATACTGCAGTAGATTGCCTATTTGTTTCCAAAATTTTTTTACAATTTTGAAATTCCTGTTTTGCCGGAAGTAATGTGGATTTTAAAGTTTGCAATGAAACACCCTGTATAGTATTTTAGTTTCTGATGAAACATTTTATTGCGAATAAAAAAATATCGGGTTTGATATTGTTTACTTCAATACCTGCCGAGATATTAACAGAAAAGTAATAATGGAAAGGAAAAATCTAATATCCATTAAAGAAATGCATAATCATAATTATTAAATAAATCTAAGTGATTCTCAAAACAATGAAACATAACTTAACTAAACTTAATGTATTAGATGTTCAAACTGAGCACCGTTTACTTCTTGACAATAAGCAAGTCGGTTTTTAAATTCTCTAGTAACATTAGCTATTAATTCTGGTGTAATTCTCTGGATGTCTTGAGTTATTCTTGCAGCTAATTCTTGCAAATTATTTGGTCTATCTACATAAACCTTAGACTTTAAGTAACCCCACAGAAAATAGTCGAGTGGATTAAGGTCGGGACTTCGTGCAGGCCATTCATAAGTACCCCTTCTTCCAATCCATCTGTGATGAAATGTCCTATCTAAATGATCTCGAACAATGCGAGCGTAATGGGGTGGTGCTCCATCCTGCTGAAACCAGATATTATTTGGTAATTGTCCATTTACCTCCAATGCCGGAATAACTTGCGTCTCCAAGAGCTGTAAATACCTATCTCCATATAAAGTTTCTTGTAGGAAGAAGGGTCCCAAGGTTCTGTTGTTATAAATGCCGGCCCAAACGTTCAATTTTTGAAGATGTTGTGTATGAGCCTCTTGTACCCAATTAGGATAACTTTGCGACCAGTAGCGGTAGTTATGTCGATTAAACGTACCATTTAAACAAAATCTAGCCTCGTCTGAAAACACCACATTTCTTATAAAATTATTATCACGATTACAAATATCACACATCGTTTCACAAAATTGCAAACGTCTGTCGAAATCGTCTTCGGAGTGTTCTTGAACGAGGCGAATTTGGTATGGATGATATTTTTCTCGCCTTAATATCCTTCCTACTGAACGACGGCTAATTCCATGCATATTGGCGAGGTCGGTAGTGGTTCAGTGAGGATTTTCTTCTAAAGATATAGCAACATTTTGAGCTACACCTTCATTACTTGCACTTTTAACCGTCCACTTTTTGGTAAATTGCTTACTGTTCCACTTGTGTCGTACCTTCGCAAAGTTTTCGTCACTACTGAACGTGATATTTGTGTATTCGGATGAACAATGTTAAAAAGGTCACAAACTTCTTGATGCGTCCTTTTCGTCTCCCCATACCCAATAATCATTAATATTTCTATTCTTCTCTTTCACTTAATTCGGCCATTTTACGATTAAATTCAAACAATATAATCTTTTTACGTTCAAATAAAAAAAACTAATAACTTATTTTGACAACTACTAAACTTGATTCAGATTTAATTTGCGCCTGATTTAAACAAACGCACGTGTATTCGATTATGGAACAAGCAGTGCTGTTGGCTGTAACTGTAAAATGCCACCGATTGGCCAATAGAAATACAAATCCTTACCGAGCAGTTTGTTTATATCGGGCGTAAATGAAATCTGAACCGAGTTTAGCTACCATCGAAATTTTCCTATCCTTAGTTACTTTTCTGTTTATATCTCGGTAGGTATTGAAGTAAACAATATCAAACCCGATATTTTTGTATTCGCAATAAAATGTTTCATCAGAAACTAAAATACTATACAGGGTGTTTCCTTGCAAATTTTAAAATCGACACTACTTCCGGTAAAACAGGAAGTTCAAAATTGTAAAAAAAATTGGAAACAAATAGGCAATCTACTCCAGTATCCACCTTCAGATTTCATTTTGATATCTCCAATAATTCCAGAGATATTTACTTGGTTCCACACATTTGCCCATCACTGTATAATGTAAATGAAGAACGCTTTATTTTGAAATTTCACTTGTTTTCATCTACTAGATAGTATATAACAATCCCTTTTGTGAATATTATCATTGTGTTACAATTTTTGTTGTTGAAATTCACATCTGGTGGACATTAATCTACAATTAGAATAATAATTTCAAAAGTGTATGACAACTGAAACCGTAAAATACAATACTAAAACGAAAATCATTACCGATGAACTATTGAAACTAAAACTAGCCACAAAATCCCATCTATCAAGTATCAACACACTCATTCATCGCATTCTTCTATATATGGGCATTGTTTACCTTAACCCCATGACCTGTGAGTTTGTTGTCCATGCTATGGGTCGATGAGCAGACAACAATACACGGCGGTGCACCAGACCGTATTTGCGCGGAGCTTAAATGCATCGCTGGCATGGAACTTCGAAGACGGGCTGTACATTTTTCTTATTCAAAAGCCCTGCGTATTTCGTAACGTCTTAGTACCTTGACTTTGATGAATTTTTTTCTCTTTCTTTGATCATTATTATTGAATGCATCTAACGTGGGAAATAGTTCTTCAGCGGAACGGAGAAAATATATAACGAGTTTGTTATAATTGAATTACATCCGTTAGTAAATGGCGTCAACAGCAGGGAATTCTAGTTCGATCGGAATGATAGTGAAGAATATTAGAATAGTAATTACATAAAACTAGCGTTTGCCCAGTGGTCGAAATTCGACCAATTGTGTCAATTTCTAACAAAATTCAACTTGTTTTTCATATTTAATCAATAGGACTTTATTTGTGAGCACATTCTTGATAGCTATAGCTTGGAAATTGATTTAATCAACATGGTTAATAGGGCAAATAAAGAAGCAGTAAGCAAGGAAATTAAAGACATGCACCGAGCAATTTCAAATCATAACATGAAATTTCTTAAAATGTAAAAATATATAGGTGCAGCTCTTATAATGGTCGGTAGGTTAAGTAAAATCAATAACTAAAAATGAGAAGCGTAAATGACAAGTTTCGAGTTAGATATTTAGGAATAGAAATTGAATATTTATATTTGGCGATTTATTTTATGCATCAAAATAATCTGATACAAAGTATATTAAACAAAACATTTTACTACCAATTATTATCTTAGACAATTTGACCTGCCATTCATATATTACATTTGTTAATAATACCTAATCAGTACACGGACCAATTTTTATTACTTTGTCGTAAATTCAAAAAAGTTCATACTGAGTATATGCTATACATGTCGGAGAAACGTGGTAGGTACATACATATATGCATATAATCGGATATTTGATCTAAGTTTTCTCAAGATGGAGTGATTCAGTTTAATTTCAACACTCTAAGACATAAGACCCAATGAAACATTTGGTTTCTAACATTTCTGGAATCACCCTGTATGATTATAACCTACAGTGCCTTATATCTCAGTCAATTTATATATGCATATGTAGTTGCTCAAGACAACTTCATTGAGTGCCTCAAGTTAACATAAGAAACACATAACTTTTTACCCATCCAAAAATCGACTAACCAGCAGTTTTTACTTTAAAATCTTGAAAGGTTCAACTGTAAAAATGTAATGCTAGAAAAATATCAAGTAGTGATAATATTCTTATAAGATCCTATACATCAATTTGTATTGAATAAATTTTCTAGAGCAGTTTTATTCTCAAGTAGGTCACATAACCCTGTATTAAATGAAACATAATTGTTACAATCTCGTTCTTTCTCGGTAATACGATTGATCCCCATTTGTATATGCCAAAACCCCCCCGAAATGGAATTTCGATAAAACGTAGTGCCGACTGCAAGAATTACATATAAATAAGATGCATGTAAATAAATAACAGTTTCTGCCAACAATAGTCCGAAAAAACAATATGTAACAATGAACAGTAAACTCCTTCAACTAACACTGACATTCACAACGTCAGCTATATCATACATACGGGAAGTTTCAGCAAGATCTAAAAATTCATCATTATTTCTACCTTCACTTCCCTTAAGAAATTGTTCCCTCAACTCTGAAGAGACCAGCACGAACTGAGACTACCAAGACCTGCTACTCTTAGGTCAGAAACCTCTAAACCATCAGAAGATCGTGCCGATTATATAAGAAACACTGGAGACGTCGGTCTCGAAAAAAAATGCCAATGTCGGTCCAGGAACAGGTGACGTCGAATTTAGACAAGGATTCGAACGAGGACGACCAACATAATTGTATTTATAAGTTTTTAAATTGTATTGTCCTAGCCTAACCTCCAACACGAACATTTTTGAAACTCTAAAATCAACACAAGTTTCGTCAAGTTTGGTGTGATTCCCCAAGAAGCCCATAAAGAAAATAAAGATGCCAGAGCAATTCATTATTATCATTATTATATTATTAGCTATAAGTAAACATATCCTTTTTTTGTTCCTCTTACTGACACATCTTTTGAATGTTTATGTGTCTAATTATTTTATAGTTGTCTTAGAATATATACCACCCATCTCTCCTTTTATTTCATCTGATCATCACTATGAGTTTATTAACTGCATTACTAATTCATTGGTTCAGTTGTTACGTGGATTTCATGGAAATATTGAAGTACGCAATGCAGAAAACATCACTTTAAAAGTTTCTGCTCTAATATCAAATGCTCACTCAATTTAATAATCTTACAAATACTAGCAATAATACACTTTTGATCTAGTTTTCTCTAATATTTCGATGATGCTTCCCTGTTTATTGTTGCAACACTTGAATCAATTTTTGACTGTGATGAGCATCATTCTGCTATGGATATCAAGACCTACCATACAGTAAAATGAAATCTACTGAATATAACTTCGATTTTAAAATCCCAATTACGATACTATTGTAAGTATAACTGATTCTGGAGTCATCATTTTTGAATTTACTTTAGATTGTAAAGGATCTGATATGAATCGCATACCCGACAGTTTCATGGATTTTTAAGTAAAATTTTAATCAATTCGTTCCGATTTGAGGACGTGATAAAATTTCCCAAATGGTTCTCTAAGGATCTCATACAATTGTAAAATCACAGTCCTTCTTTTTACTATATCATACATATTCAGAACTGAAAGCGTCTATGTAATAAAGTGATCTTACCTGAAACGAAACTAGTTTTAACATGGTGGTAGAAGAATTAAATTTGATTCTTTAGATTGTTTTAGCAAATTGGTGTTCTTGGAATCTGACATTATAAAAGCCATAAATGACCTCGAAGGTAACTCTTCCCCAGGTCCTGATGGTATACACCCTCGATTGGTAAAAGACTGTATAAATGTTTTAGCTCCTTATTTAACTAAATTATTTAACTGGTCTATTTCTATAGGAACTTTTCCAAATTCCTGGAAAACTAGTTTTGTCACACCCTTATTTAAAAATGGGGACAGATCTGATGTGAATAGGTATAGACCAATTACAAAAAATGTGTTTTTGACAAGCTTATTGGTAAATTAGTATACGATAAAATATCTTCATTTATATTCAAATTTATTACGCCTATGTAACATGGTTTCTATCCTTCCAGGTCCACACAGACGAATCTTTGTACCTACATAGAATATATAAATGATGCAATCAGTAAAAATTGTATTGTAGACTCTACAGATTTTCAACGAGCATTCGATGTCGTTAATTTCGGTCTCCTTGTTAGGAAGCTCTTGGCCTATGGTTTTCATGGACCATTACTACATTGGCTTGAATCTTTTTTAACAAATAGAACTCAAATTGTTAAGATTAAAAATTTCGTGTCTGAACCATTTGATGTCACATCAGGAGTCGCTCAAGGTTCCCATCTTAGTGCCCTTCTATTCATACTTTTTATAAATGATTTAAATCTAGAGATCAAAAATTCTCAAAATTTGCTGACGATGCGAAACTATATAAAAGCATTAAGTCAACTCAAGACAGACTTTCCCTACAAAGTGATCTGGACTCGCTTCTAAATTGGTGTTCTTTTAACGGTTTTACATGTAACCCAGTAAAATGCTTTGGAGCTAATATTGGGGCTAATATTGGGAAGGTAGACGTAATTAAGGATCTCGAGGTATATATCGACTCCAAATTAAAATTTCAATTCCCCTTGGATTATGTGGAATCAAAAGCCACTAAACAAGTCAACTTCATCAAGCGATTTTCAAGTAAATTCACTAGGTTTGAAACATTCAGAATTTTGTACTACGCGTTTGTATATCCTAGTCTATCTTATTGTCATTTGGAGACCCCATTGGGATTACCAAATCACTTGAAAGACCTCGTAGATGCTTTCTTCGTTATTTTTCTTTCAAATGTGGTCAGCCTATGCACAACTATTGTAACATGGCACAAACACTTAAAAATGATCTGTACTCATCACTGACAAGAAGTGATATTGTTTTTGTTTCAAAATCATTTGATTCTATTGACTTGTTGGGTATATTTTCACTGGTTATCGCTGATGGAAAGAATATCAGAACTTATGAATAATAACTGTTCGTGGCTTGATTTATATAATTGTAATGTTGCTAATGTTAGTATTAACTCAAAAGTTATATTTAATTATTCTTAATCATTTAAGTGTTGTTTTTATTAATTTATATTTTTATAGTTTGTTAATAGATTTTTGTACGGTTTTTTTGTATTCTTATACTTTGTTGCATATTTTATGTAACGTAAATTGGGTTTTACCCCGTAAATTATAAATAAATAAATAAATAAATCATCATTATCATTAAGAACACAACTACACTTCAGCTGTTAAAAAAAAGTGTACCTTAACTTACAAGTTTAATGACAAACTATTAAAGACCACCTAACAGATTCCTACAAACTTTTTGAGATTAAAAGATAACGTTAAGCACTCAAGAAACAGATTTACTCATTTTGTTTTAAAATACTGTTTCAGAAACAACTATAATTATATATTTATGTCTTCGTTACAGTTGTTGGAATTTTCGAATGAATTGTTCCCACGCATTTTGCCGAGTATCAAATTCACAACGCCTTCGCTTGTTTTTTTTGTCTTACCCGAAGCTAGTAAAATGCAGGAAGTGCATTGTTTTCAAGGTGGTTGTTTTTTAGGTTTCTTCACCGAGTGACGGCTGAAAATTTATCTACCGGTGTTCCCAAGATCGATAAGGTGTAATTGCTAGTTTATGTTAAGCTGTAATTCAACCTCAACAACAAAGCTAAATGAACATAGCGTCAGCGAATTATGTATTTGGTTTCGTTGCAAAAGCTCCACTAGTTTCTATTCGGCAAACACACAATTAGTTAATCGGTTACGTTAAAATCTCAATATAAAATGCCGAGTAATTGTTATTAAATCACAGGGACTGAGTTAAATAATAATGCATACATTTATAGGAATTTGCATAATATATTTCTGTATCAACATTAAATTCTTAATTTAATGAACATTTCTAAATAATTAAGGGGGTAGATAGTGATTTGGGTTGTTTTCTGTAGGATCTCCCATTCGGAAAAACACTGTGACGGGAATGTATCCGATAATTTGTGGAATCGAAAAGTTGTTTCAATAGCGTTATCGAAATTCCTCGATTCTTCGAAAATTCATCGAGAGACTTCTAAGAAGAAATATTGAAATACGGAGGCAGACGAAAAGATTCATGAGGTACTAGATACCTTCTAGTAAACAACAGGTTTTCGGTGTATTTCTGGAACTTTAAAAGAGGAAAAATCGACTAACAATGTTTCAAGCGGTGAGTGTAGACCAATGCTGTAATGTTTTTTTATTTTGTATACTCTCGGTACTTGGATTTATTTCACAACTCAGTCAACTCAGTAAACTGATTAAAGTGAAACTTTTTTTTTTCTATCGGGTTAAATTTTGACATGGACCTATATACAGGGTGAATTTTTTTATGGGGATCTCGGAAACTAGCGGAGATTGAGCAATGGTTAAATAAAGAAAGATTTGCAGTTTTACTGGCCCAATTTAATGACACTTTCGGATTTTTGTAAAAAGTCGTGGCTTACTAGATATTTGAAAAAAAAAAACGAAATTCTGTCGATTTAGTCAAATCCCTCTAGCTCCTTTGTTTTTGATTTTATAAAAAAAGTGTAAATATCAAAATTGTAGGGAATTGTATCCCCAATATGATTGTATGTCCTCGTTTGTGTGACAGCTCTTGTGACTAAACCCCTTAGTGGTTTAGTAAAAGATCCATATCTTAGTAAACTATCGTAAAGCCTCTTAAACGTACATAGAGCGGTTTGACGACGATTAAAATATCTATGAAAGTATTCCTCAGCTGCACAAACTGAATTTTTATGGCATATGATATAACATTCCACCATATTCAGTTTCTCTTCGTTAGAATAATCCATTTTATCACGAAAACTTGTCAATATCGACTGTCAGTTCAGCACTACTAATGGAATTACTCTCAAATGAGGGAACGTCTAAGTGAAAACAATCTTTTTCATGGCTACCTACGTTAAAAGTGAAAATAAGAGAGAAAAGCATCCATACCGTTATTTTAATGAATAACTATATCGAGTATTATATCGTTGAAAAGCTCTAAAAATGTCCGATGTTTTGAGGTAATAGCCAACTATAGTTTCCATTCAAAAAAAAGTTTGTGTCATATCTCGAAAACGAGAGCTGTCACGCAAACGAGGATATTACAATCATATTCGGGAACAATTCCCTTCAATTTTGATATTTACACTTTTTTTATAAAATCAAAAACAAAGTTAGAGGGATATTTGACTAAATCGACAAAATTTCGTTTTTTCAAAATATCTAGTAAGCCACGACTTTTTACAAAAATCCGAAAGTGTCATTAGATTGGGCCAGTAAAACCGCAAATCTTTCTCAATTTAAACATTGCTCTATCTCTGCTAGTTTCCGAGATCCCCATATTGATCATCAAAAAAAAACTCACCCTCTATATATATATATATATATATATATATATATATATATATATATGTTTATTAAGTTTTCGCGGGCACTAAATGTTTTGGTGGTTTCCGGGAACTCATCCGTGCGTACTTGATAAGTGATCCCTGCCGGGATCGATGGTAAAATGACGACGTTTCGGCAGAGTCACATCTGATCTCTCATCAGGTCGGTTCGCATAATTCTCGTAGCCTTCTGCTTTCGCTTCTAGTTACTCGAATACTCAGTATTCGAGTAACTAGAAGCGAAAGCAAAAGGCTACGAGAATTATGCGAACCGACCTGAAGAGGGCAGATGTAACTCTGCCGAAACGTCGTCATTTTACCATAGATCCCGGCAGAGATCAGTTATCAACTACGCGGATGAATTCCCGGAAACCACCTAAAACATACGTATATATATATATATATATATATATATATATATATATATATACTAGGTTCTAGTGAGAACCGCATCTGAATTTATTAAATGCTCGACATTTTGACTCCTGCTTTGGAGCCATTAACAAGAGACAAAAGTGAAAAAGAGTTTCAGAGTCTAGATCGAACTCGGGGCCTCAATCTGCCTACACTCCAAAAGAGTCACTATGTAACTGAACAGTTCAAACCCCCACGAAATTTTGGTTTCACCATCCTGGAAATTTATGAACTGTATTTGGGCAGGTCGAAGCAGTTTTATACTCGCGACCTATAACCCCTTGTAGCAACGATCCATCGGATCCTTGAGTTGTTTCTTACAATGGAACCTTTAACAGCACCTCCTGAATTTGATTTCTTATCTGTCCCATCTAATCGTCTTAACAGATGGCAGTTACTGCGTCGTTTGCATCAGGCATTCTGTAAACATTGGTCGCAAGAATATTTACATACTCTTCATCAACGGAGCAAATGGACTGATCCCTCGGAGGTTGTTAAGCCAGGTACTCTTGTTATTTTGAAGCAAGACACTTCCCCTCCTTTGAACTAGTCATTAGGGTGCATCATTCACGTTCATCCTGGAGGTGATGGTGTTGTACGCGTTGCTACAGTTCGAACTGTAAGTGGTACTTTGAAGCGACCTCTTGTAAAGCTCTGTCCACTGCCAGTGGACCCTTGAGCTTTGAAATTAGTATTTCAAAACCGGCGGGATGTTGCGACCCAGCAACTTGTTTATTCTATTGTGACTGCCAACGATTTCGGACGCTTACCTGTTTGGTTTCGTGTTTTGATTTCCGTTCTAATCGATCGCTGCTTTTGATTCCGTCGTAAGACGGCCACTTTTTGTTGTTATTGTGTTCCGATTTCGCTGGTTATTAGTTCTGGTCGTAACAACCGCTAAACCGCTTTCATTTGTTTCTTTTGTTTTTGTGTTTACAAAAGCGCATCATTTGTTTATTAAACCCGAATCTGTTTGTTTGCTAAATCGATGAACATTACGTCGCTATTTTTTGTGACACGTGTCGTCCAGGTTTACTTTAAGAAAATTTAAGTCCCCAACACCTTCTTCTGCTGCTGCAGGGCTAGCCTCTGAAGAAAGAAGAACCAAGAGAACACCACCTGCAGGCCTTCGACTTAAAAGGTCAGTGATTAACTTCTACTTGGTGATTTCATTTACGCGACGGTACATTGTTTTATAGATTGTTGCGCTAAAGGTCATTCGTCAGGTACATACTTGCTTTGAACCAGCATTGAACTAAAACCGCAACATCTAATTCATACATTTTTTGGCTATTATATGTAATGTACCATCGAAGACATTACATAATTTGGAAAAATTGTCCAACCCACCCAAAAAAAACTTTCTGGCTACGGCCTTAGTTGGCACTTCCCGAGTGCCAGCAATTTTTTTTTGGTAAACTTTAAGTGAGACATTTTACACTAAAATAAATGATAGGGAATGGTCAATAAATGTCAAATTTTCCATCTGGAGTACACCCCAAAATCATTATTGGTTCAATTATAATTTTTACTCCAAATTAGGTCACCAAACTCTATATCAGTACCAGTTCCAGATATGTTGGTATAGTAGATTCAGAGAAAACAGTCTGTGACAGACTGATTCTGAAAGTCCACTTCATAAGAAATAAGGAACAATAGTTAGAGTTAACCAACCTATTTTTTGTCTAGTTCTTGGCTTCTCGTCGTTGCTGATGTACGATACTGAAAAAAATTCATTGATAACTCAGGTTACTTAATTATGAAAACTCACCATAACTTATTTTGAAATATTATTATTTAATTTGAAATTTCAAAAAATGATGAACACGTTTCAAAATATATCCTATCAATCTTCTTGATCATTATGAAGGAATTCTTGACAGTTAGAAAAAAGTTATAAAAAAATCCAGATTCATATTCTCCAATATTAAATATGAATTTAATTCCACATTTTCAAATAATAAATACAAACAGATTGAGATCGGTTGATTCCTTTGATCAGCATGAGTTTTTCAACATTTGAAACAAAAAAGGAACAATTCGTCGGGTATTTTTTTTTGTATGTATGTTACCTGATGTATTCTCCTGTGGTGAACCGTTTTGTATGAATATGGTCTCGTTTAATAGAGTAAATACAGATTGGTGCATAAACTTCAAATTTGGGAAAAAATTCTAAAGTGATGAGCAATGCGTGCATGGAAATCGACCAATATCCCTAACATATTGGTCGATTTTTCGACTCCTTATGGATGTGTATAGTTTGTTAACATTCAATCTATTAAGGAAAATCCCTAGGTGATCTACTTTACATAAACTTGTTTGGAAATTTCGGTTACATTTCTAATGACATAACGGACATTTCCTAATATATATTTTATAACGTAATAGTGTGGAATTATAGGATAGGCACATTTAATTGCGAAATATTTTCTATGTACATAAACATAGGTTAGCATATTGGGCTCCTTAAATCAATGAGTATGTATACCAGACAAATACCTATGTAAATGGAAATTTTTCCATTCATTTGTCACGATCCCGGCTAAAGGCTAATTCAGACAACCATGTCGAAAGTTATTCTACTAACTGCCATCTGGAAGATTAGGTTATAGCAAAAAAATCACAAAGTAAAGTGATAGGAGTCATTTATATGATGATTGAATTATGAAGGCCGTTTCATATACACAGGATGGTTGGAATATAGGGTGTAGTGGACATTTTAAATACCTAAACAATGTTGGAAAATATGTGAAATTAAAATTATATAGGGTGATTAAAAAACTGTTATATATATAGAAATCACAGGATGGTTGAAATATATGCTGAAGTTGAATTATATATAACTATATATTTAACGGTTTCGTTTAAAGTTGCATAAAGAGTGGAGAGGAATTAATGTTACACAGGACGGAAGAACAAAATGTTAAAAATGAAATAATTTATGGGGTAGTCTACAAAGACCAGTCATATACTATGGTTGAAATATAGGACGGATTTGACTCCGTACTCCAGTTTACAGAAGGCGACAAACAAGATGCTTGTCCGTGGGCTCCGTTTAAATTAGTTTCAGTTGAAAAAAGTAAAGCGTGGTCCATAAAAGGCATATATATTTTGGGCTTATTAAGTGCATTACGCGTACTCGTAATGTTTCTATTTTTGTTATTAGTATGCAATTTAAGATGAAAAGATTATGTTTGCACGCCAAACAGGCTTTCTTTTTCATCCTGTCGGTATTACAAAAAAAACAATGCAGCTTTGTAAGGTACCTACCAATTGAAAACTGACAGAATGTAAACAAAATTTATCTATAATTACTGTTGTAGTACGTACTTTACAGTCGGTGCCAAGCAACAACAATGAAGTAGTAGCAAACGCAGTGAAGGATTTTAGATTCTTGGCACTTTCAAAAAATACTAAATAGGCAAAGACAAATGAGCACCTTTTTATATTTAAACCTGGGTAGGTACCTTAAAAATACCACTGTCAAATATTGAATGACATCATAGGTGGAAGTCTGTTAACTGACATATTTTCAACATTTAGAGATTGATAAATCTTTATTTATCAGAGTTAATGAACAAAGGAAATTTATCTATACTGTTGTAGTACGTACTTTACAGTTACAATGCAAATTGATTCATTTAGTAAAAATACTAAATAGGCATATTAGACAAATACTGTTTATACGATTTCACGATCAAGGCCTTAAAAACACCACTGTCGAAATATTGAACTGACATCATAAACTGGAACTGACATATTTTATAGCACAGTCAATTGATATCTTTCAACAACATTTATCAGAGTTAATGACCTACAGAATTTATCTATACTGTTGTAGTACGTACTTTACAGTTACAATCGCACACAATTGACGGTTTCGTTTAAAGTTTTTTTCACGGAAGAATGTTGACCAGCAAACGTCAGAAGATTCCGTTTAAGTTATTTAAAGCCTTAAAAATACCACCTGCCAAATATTGAATGACATCATAAACTGAACTGACATATTTTTGTTTTAGTATAGAGATTGAGATATATTTGCACGCCAAACAGGCGTTTTCACGGTATTATAATGCAGCTTTGTGTAATTGAAAACTGTCAGAATGAACAAAATTTATCTATACTGTTGTAGTACGTACTTTACAGTTACAATGCAAATAAATAGATTCTTTAAAAAAATACTAAATAGGCAAAGACAAATACTGCTTATATTTAAAGCCTTAAAAATACCACTGCCAAATATTGAATGACATCATAAACTGAACTGACATATTTTATAGAGATTGATATATTTATTTATCAGAGTTAATGAACAGAATTTATCTATACTGTTGTAGTACGTACTTTACAGTTACAATGCAAATAAATAGATTCTTAAAAAAACACTAAGTACGCAACGACAAATACTGCTTATATTTAAAGCCTTAAAAATACCACTGCCAAATATTGAATGACATCATAAACTGAACTGACATATTTTATAGAGATTGAGATCTTTATTTATCAGAGTTAAATTTCTACAATAAATTCCTTATCCAAGTTAAATAGTTATTTTGGATGTTCATTTGGTTTTTTCACTCCTCACAATGGTTTCTGAAAATGAACATCAAAAAGCAAACTTCAAAATCAATTAATCAATCAATTGACATTGCGAGAAGAGTCATGCCTACGAATATTGTACCATCATACTATTATTAATACGTGAAGAGGAAAACGCACCACCCCTTTTTCTGTCTTTATTTTGAATGGATGGTAATGAAACGTATACCATTCGAAAGGTACCGTGCCGTGGATGTGCAGAATATATTAAGAATATTTATTTATTTCTGTTAAAATAAATAAAATAATCAAATTAAAGATACATTATTTATAAAATTCAAGTGAGATGGCTCCGTCTATGAATAAATAGCATAAGTCTTAACACTTCTCGCTCTTGATCGCCAACATCAATTTCCATTTTTTTTTCTACGGGGCTCAACTTTGTTTTTAAGACATACGCCTTTATATCTTTAAATAATGTTTTAAAAATGTAAAAAAAATGAAGACCGAAAAAATATACAGCTAAAAACAAAAAAATGTTGTTTCGTATAATGTAAGAAATTCTACTGTTTGGCCTGTTTCTTCGACGTCCATAAATATCAAATTTAATTATTTTTTGCATTTATAAATGTTTTAATAACTTTTGTATTTAGAATAATAAGGTTCTGTTTTTCTGTGCGCTTTTGGGTCACTTGTTGAATGAAACCATATATGTTTTTCTAATAAATACTTACATCCAACCAAAAATAAAAAACTAGGCCAATTTACTTTTTGGGCTCTGTAGGCCATTGTCTTGTATGAAGCAAAGCATTACGAGAACCAAATGGCAAGCCTCAGAGCCGAAACTGATAGTAAGTAGTGAAGCCCTTATATGAGTCACAGGGCCTGGGGAACATACTCTTCTGAGATATATATAATATTTATTGCACCACCCTCTATTCCAAGTACCCTGTAAATGCAACCGCTAATAGGCTACCCTATATAATTCTTTTTTCTAACCACGCTGTATAACTATAATTGCACTCCGCTTAATATTCTAAACAGTCTGAATGTGCAACTGGTTTTTAGAGCAAACATCACAGTAAGTAAAAGTCGATTATTTAAGCAATATTTTTACTTCCCTACACTATTGGGGTTTTGACAACAGCTGTCAAATTTTAAGGCTTAAGGTAGTTGTTTATAGTTGGCGCCATCTCACTTGGTTTTTATCAATAATTTATATTTAATTTAGTTATTTTAAAAGACATAAATAAATAGATTATAAAATATTCTGCATATCTTCGGTATACGTTTCATTACCCTCCTTTCAAAATAAAGGCCGAAAAAGGAGTAGTGGGTTTCCGTTTTTGCGTATTAATAATAGTATGATTTATAAACCGTCCTTTCATTTGCTTCAGGTTTGTAACAATCCGTCCTAGTGATGCAGGATTGTTATTAGATTAGGCAGACCCTTCTTGCAAAACACTAGCTCATATGTTATTTAATCCCCTAAGAAGAATATACCCGATCTATATATTGTCACAAATTTTGTATATCATGCCTGGAAAAAACACTTACAACTGAAATATTTTGTACAAAGCAGACCTTGACTTGATATTTTCTTCAAATTTGAAAGCGAAAATACTAGCCTACTAAACTCTGAACGATTATTCAGAATTTAATTAAATATGTTTTCATTTAGCAATTACGAAAACAAAAAAACAATACCAACATGTCCAGGAGGTCTATTTTTAATTTATGATTCATAACGATGAGTGTTTGGAATGATCGGCAGTTAAAAATATTGATTACCAAGATGAAGCTGATTGAAACCCTATAAAATTTGTTGTGGGTTTATATGATGAGCGTTACAATTTTATCTGTTTTTTTGTATGCGTTCATTACTTATGCATGTAGCTAACAAACTAACTAACCAAATAACTTAGTCCAGTTTAGCCTGCTTCTTATCATCTGAACTTATGAAACCACAACATCTAGAAGATGTTTAAATTTAATATTGTTTTGGTAAAATATAGAAGCTATAGTGAGGAATAAATGATAATAAAAGTTGGAAAAGTTTGCTTTTTTTAACAATTAATATTGTAGTTGTTTATTGCATTTTTTTTAAATTGACCAAAAAACAAACTGTTGATCCAAAATCAATGTTTAGTAATCTTAAAACGTGTAGGCCGAATGTATCGCCAGCTAAGTGAATTTGAAAGAGGTCCAATTATTGGTTTACGGGAAAGCTGGATCCATGTGAATTTGTTACCATGGCCGCCCAGATGCCCCGATCTATCACCCATTGAACATGTTTGGGATATGATGGGTAGAAAGCTCAGAAATTTACTCCAGTCCCCAAGGACTTTATAGGTTCTAAGACATGAAAAACACGTACCTTGGGATAGTATTCCTCAAAAACAAATACACCAGCTTATTAAATTAATGCCAAGATGTGTTGGGGAGTGTATAAATAACCGCGGTGGACAAACACGTTATTAGCAAACTTAATAATAATAAAAAATAAACTCATTGGTATTTTTTATTCAAAATTTGATCATTTACTAAAACATCTATGTTTTACCCAACCAATAGATCTCCTTCTTTCAAAATTCACAATCCACGATAACGCACCAATTTTTATGAAAAAAGTTAACCAATTGATGCACCACCAATTAACGGAAATCGATGTTTTTAATCCTGATCCGAAAGATTGCTTCAAAGAGGGTATTCCAAATTAAAAACAAATTTTACGTTGAACTTGGCTACTACTTGTTTTTTAAAAACCTGATTTCATATTCGTAATCATCGACGTCGAAAACCCTCGTATACCAAATTGGTAGTAGGTTGGTTGATTTTTTTCAAATTACCAATTTCAAAATCTGATTACGAATCTGAAAGATTTTCGCAATCCAAGAGGGCGGACCAGTTTTTCAAACAAAAACTGATTTCAGATTCGAAATCAGCGACGTCGAAAACCCCCCGTACACCTAATTTGGCTATAATAGGTTGATTTTTCAAACAAACTTTGATCACGGAATGACCTTGAAGGTCAAGTTCAAGGTCATGGTCAAAGTCATATTCGGACCTGAAATTTTCCGCTCTTTCTAAATCAGTAATGAAAAATGTGGCTTCGCATTTAAAAAAATTGTATATGACGTCATACAGACCATATTAATGACGTCATGAAAAATATATTTATGTCAGCTGTACGTCCTTATGGATTGTGATTTCTTTTGCGTTCTTTTTACTTAATGACGAAATGCATCCCTATTTTTGACAATCTTATATGCAGCCAATTTTGGAACGTTATCACTTCCATTGGCGCCTGTCTAAAAACGTGATGTAGTTCAGGAATTGAACTCAAACCATACATTCTGTCCATTTTCTTGATGACGAGCAAATACTGACTCTAAGTATCTCTTAGACTATGAGATTTCATTGTCAGTGTCAGGCTAAACCATAAATTAAACCGATATATTTTATATTTTAGTATTTTTAGCTACAATGTGGAATCTATAGGTGTATAACTTTTTCATATCAAACCATAGCCCAGCCATATTTGTCCTTCACTATGTGTCTGTGGAAACAGTGAAGATATACTGCGAAATAATATCAGAATTTGTCACCAAAGTTCACAGATGAAAATATTCTGATAATATGTAGAAGGATTCGTTCTTTTGACATACAAACTCCTGGGAAATATGGATAGTCCAGCCAACAAATTAATTAGATTTTCTTACAATGGTAGTCTCACACTTGCAAACGTCAGTTTTTACCTGAAACATTCTCTATAGGGGGGTTAAGTAAATAATTAAGAAAAGAAATTTTATATAGGGAAGGCCACGCAGTTTAAATTCGCTTAAATTGGAAATAAACTTATAACTAAGTCTATAAAGAGAAGTTCTGCTAAAAATATGCCTAATAGTAACTGGGAAGTAATGTATATTAATACACTACTCTAACTCATTGTAGTGTTGACCATTTGCTCCTATAGTCCAATCATCTTAGTGATTTCACTTCGGAATTCAAGATAATCGGCTGTAAACTCGTATAAACATTTATTTTAACATTCTATAATTTGTCTCAAAACGTACTTACGATAGCGTGGAAGCGACTTGTAGATATCTAAGGACAAAGGTAAAAAATCGATTTTTTGCGCATTTTATGCAAATATCTCATTCCCTGTAAAATTTACGCTATTTGTATTTATCATAAATATTGTAGAAGATAAAATTCTCTAAAATTTTTGTTTCAAAAATTATTTTATACCTCAAACCGTTTTTGAGATAGAAGGCGTTGAGCGTGCAGTCTTTCACTATGTACGGTATCATTCAAGTTCAACCAATAATCTCGGTCAAAAACACTCCGTATAAACCACGTTAATTACTGAAATATATACAGGGTGCCCCAAAAGTCCCGGAACGGCATTTTATATCGGCGGGAACGCATTTTAGAGAAAAATGTTTCAAACAAAACTTATAGGATTCGTCCCTGGCTATCGAATTGCGACCTTCAATTTGACCTTGACCTTGACCTTTAAGGTCATTTCAAGGTTAAGTCGATTTTTTCAAATGGGACAACATATTTCTGACCTCGGACATGGAAAGATCGGAAAATTTTACGTTCAAATATGTCCTTGACCATTTTTAAAATTTGACCTCTGGTGGTCAGTAAGGGTGTCTCAAAAGTCCCGGAACGGCATTTTATCTCGACGGGAACGCATTTCAGAGAAAAATGTTTCAAACAAAACTTATAGGATTCGTCCCTGGCTATCGAATTGCGACCTTGAATTTGACCTTGACCTTTAAGGTCATTTCAAGGTTAAGTCGATTTTTTCAAATGGGACAACATATTTCTGACCTCGGACATGGAAAGATCGGAAAATTTTACGTTCAAATATGTCCTTGACCATTTTTAAAATTTGACCTCTGGTGGTCAGTAAGGGTGTCCCAAAAGTCCCGGAACGGCATTTTATCTCGACGGGAACGCATTTCAGAGAAAAATGTTTCAAACAAAACTTATAGGATTCGTCCCTGGCTATCGAATTGCGACCTTGAATTTGACCTTGACCTTGACCTTTAAGGTCATTTCAAGGTTAAGTCGATTTTTTCAAATGAGACAACATATTTCTGACCTCGGACATGGAAAGATCGGAAAATTTTACGTTCAAAATATCCTTGACCATTTTTAAAATTTGACCTCTGGTGGTCAGTAAGGGTATCCCAAAAGTCCCGGAACGGCATTTTATCTCGACGGGAACGCATTTCAGAGAAAAATGTTTCAAACAAAACTTATAGGATTCGTCCCTGGCTATCGAATTGCGACCTTGAATTTGACCTTGACCTTGACCTTTAAGGTCATTTCAAGGTTAAGTCGATTTTTTCAAATGGGACAACATATTTCTGACCTCGGAAATGGAAAGATCGGAAAATTTTACGTTCAAATATGTCCTTGACCATTTTTAAAAGTTGACCTCTGGTGGTCAATAAAGGTCAAGTCAAGGTCAAGAACAACTTCGTTGCGTAGCTCGTCAAATATGGGTTCAAATTTTTTTTTTTTTCAAGAACTAAGGTTTAGGATTTTTCCACGGCAATGCGATGCTTAGTATGGCTACGCAACGAAGTTGTTCTTGACCTTGACTTGACCTTTACTGACCACCAGAGGTCAAGTTTTAAAAATGGTCAAGGACATATTTGAACGTAAAATTTTTCGATCTTTCCATTTCCGAGGTCATAAATATGTTGTCCTATTTGAAAAAATCGACTTGACCTTGAAATGACCTTGAAGATCAAGGTCAAGGTCAAATTCAAGGTCACAATTCGATAGCCAGGGACGAATCCTATAAGTTTTGTTTGAAACATATTTCTTTGAAATGCGTTCCCGCCGAGATAAAATGCCGTTTCGGGACTTTTGGGACACACTGTATAATTACAAATAGTTTACATTTTTCAATAAATATCACAATTAATATAATAATTTTTTTCATAAATAAAAGCTAATTAAAATTTTGTATACGCTGTGTTAATACAATTTTTTGCAAATATTACCTATGACATGCTATAATTTGAAATGATGGCGTACAGTTTCAGCAACTGTTGACTTGTTATAATTATATAATTACATCAATTTATTGCAACACAATATCCAGGAGATAGGTGGGTGGGTCGGATATAACAGTACGATCCAATTCGAAAATGCCCAGAGGAAAGTACCCACTTCAGATATTCAGAACTACAGCCGGGTAACAGTAAATTTTAATTGATGCACATTATTTAGAGACTCAACTAACTGCCTGTCGTCGTCTATTTATGAAAGAACAATTCAAAACAACAAGAAATGAAACGAGGATTAAAACAGACCGGTATAAATGTTGCACTATTAACACAAACAAGAACGAAACAATCAGCATCAAAAATTACATATAAGAAATCATGAATATTTTTAAGCATTGAAAAGCATTGCAAGAAGTGTTTCTACCCACAACTTAAAGTTTTAGTCGATATGTATTGTTATGGAATTTTTACTTCGTGGTTATTATTAAACTTTTATTTACTTTAAACTTGTCCACCCCGTAAAAACTCCACACAATATTCTTTATCTTCAACCAAACTGCTCCTGACTCTTGAAACTCTTTTTATTTTATTTAAATGTTATTCATGCGCCAACTGACCCTTTGCCAATAATAACACAACTCAATTTCTTTATTAAATGTATTATCAATCCTTTTTAAAAATAAACTTAGAAATTATCAACTTGTTTAAAAAATCAATTTATAAATTCAAATATATAACAAATCAAATCAATCAATAAATTTCTAATAAATATCAAACACCTTATAAATATCAAAGACTAATCTAAAAAGATTTGCTGTACCGAAATGATTCTAAATTCTCTTCAATCAAACTTATTTCAAGCTCAATGAATTTTCAAATGCAAAGTTTTCAAACACTATCTATCTAAAATGATTATTTCCCAAATGTTCTTTATAAATCTAACGGTTAAATGAAAATCAAAAAATATATGAATGTTTAAATACATCCAAAAGTAAATACCTTTTTCACTTTAACACTTTGAAAGTGCTTTCACCTTTTTAAACTGTGTAACTCTTTCTGACCAGGTCACTTTCACACCTTCTTGATTAATGTATACTGTGCTGCCTACTGTTGTGATATTTTATTTGTTTTTCTTAACTGTTTCCAAATAACTCTACTTTATACTTTAGAATGATTTTGATTTTACTGCCAGATATTTTTTTATTACCAACTTAAACTGCTTTCCTGTCTGCTACCAAAATACTGCTACTATGAAATGTTTACTACTTGTTTTTACTTGCTAAACTGGATACTTTGTTTTGATTGCTATTATTTTTTGTTACTTGATTTCAGTACTTTGCCATTCAACTGGTACTGTATTGTGACTATTTTATTTAACTTTTTTCACTTTAAATTTTTTAATCCAATTCATAATATTTTTTAAGGTTAACAACAACTGTCACTTTATACTCTTGAACGATGTTTTCTGTTACACTTCTAAATTTCGACTCTTCTTAAACTGCTGTCAGTTCTTGCCTTTTATAGTTTTTTATTTGACATAGGACTGAACATTTTAAACTTTTTAAATCCGCATATTTAAAAATCCATTTTTACACACAATAATCTACACCCTGATATTTAATTTCGTATCGAAATAACTTTCCAAAATACCCTCTACTTTTCTTTAAATTTGCTCTTTTAGCTATGTTGTTCCTTGTCACAAGTACCTGCTGGCTTCATTGTTGACCTGTCATTTAATTTTAACACAAATTTTTCATTGCTGGAACAAAACATTACTACCACTGGATTCAGCATTCTGTCCTTGCTTTGTCGTATGAATTTCAGTCTAATCCGACCTCAAAATATGAAATTACAATACAATTTTGACTATGAAATTTGTCTGCAGTCCTATTGAAACTTGATGTCTCGAAATAAAGATATGTTTTATATTTTCATTTCATTAAATGATGTTACTGTAACACAATAAGTCAATAGAATATTTTTATAACATCATTTGATTTTCTACTCTCTTTTTAATAAATTTAGTTTAAACTGTCACATTTGCTAATTGTCAAAAAATGTATTTGAATTTTGTTATGTAAATCATCTACACATAACCAGTTTACAGACTAGTTTTATATTTCAATCATTTATTCACGTTTTGATCTTTAAATTGTATTTTATGTTTTCATATTACTTTTACATGTATTAGAATCATTTTACAAAATTCTCATTGTTCTCTAATATTGGCTTTTTGTTTCAATTCATCATTTATTATTTTATATACTACTCATTTACTAAACAGAACTTATTATTGATTTGATTCCCTTTTATTTGGATATGGTTCTTTCCATTTCAGTATCTATTTAGTTAGTAACTAACTAAAGATCAATGAGTAAATTACCTCTGTCACATCAATAAATTACATAAAATAACAAAGACTCAAAATTCTAGTCCTACGCAAGCTTGTGCGAAAAAAGTCTAATGGTGTAAGATCCGGTGATATCGCTGGCTATTCAATAGGGCCACGTCGCCCAATCCAGCATACGGCAAAACGGTGTTTTTGTAATTTCGTTCCCTGATAAAATAATAAATAATAATTAACATACCGAGATATTTTTCTCAATTTATGTGTCCATGAATGAATATTGGAGCTACAAGATAATTAATTTTGGTTGGTCCTTACTAAACAACGTGGGATTTGTATCAGATCATTTTCATGGTGAACATAACCACTGAAAAATATCTTCATGGTTGAAACTGATATATTTCAAAAATTAGTATCTTGTCCAAAAATTTTCGTTATGTTTTCCTAATAATCGGCTCATTTATCTGGATTATCTCTAGTTAGTTCGAAAACCAGTTACTGTGCGTACGCCAGTTTCAGAACTTTTCATTGCCTGAAGAAGCTGCGGTGCCAGTGAAACAATTACTTCAAAATTCTTCTTCCACAGAATCTTAAATTTTGCTGAGATATAAGAGAAGCTCTCCCCTCCCCAATAGGCATGCGACATATGGTATCCTACGTTTTTTCATGTTCTGAATCAGCTTTCGATGTCAGATTTGCTCCAACACCCTTAGGTCTTCAGGAAAGCCCTAAAGGAATTCTTAAAACAAGTGGTAATAGTTTCCCGCAGACAACGATAAATATATTGTTGAAGATTTGAGTTGATATTAATGATAAAAAGTGACACAATGGTTCAAGAGAATCTCTATCATATAAAAAGTCTTGTAACTTCTAAATCTTCCATCCTTGCAGATCAATTTTCTGAAGACCTAATCTATTTTCGACAGATTCTTATTCAGAAGACAAAAATGCATCAGAATTCTTATGTCACATGTTAAGATCTCGGTACTAATACGACTTTTCCATGTTTCTGAAGGCCTAAGGATGCTTGAGCAAACCTAACGTACGATTCTAATTCAGCACATGGCAATAAGTGGAAAACCATGAGTTGCATGCCAAGATCTCGTTCTTAGTAAAAATTCTCCATTCTTCTGAAGGGTTTTAGCGATTTTCTGAAGACATAAAGATGCTCGAGCAAATCTGTCATCGAATTCCGATACAGAACATGAAAATACGTCAGAAACTATATGTCGGATAACAAGTTATCGTCACTTCTTATAGTTCGCCAATTTTTGAAGGCTTTCAGCTATTCCATGAGTGACCCACTTTTGGGTAAAGTTTCAAAATTACTTTTATGTTTTTTTGGGCAGTAACATCACAATCGAAATAAAACGACGTATACTGAACGAAAACCAAACGTTTCAAAATGTATTCTGACTTCGTGGCATTATATAAAGCCATTGACATTTCTCATAGTATCTGCACTTCACAAGATATTCAAATGAAATTTGGCATAGATATTACAATTAAGAGTTTACACCTTGTGACATGCCAATTTCGATTGCAAATCTACAGGGTGATATTGTTTCGGGAACACTGTCCACTGTCCTTCAGAACTTTTATTTGGTGAGCCACTGGTACTTTCAAAAATTGTAAGGAAAAGCTTTGTTGTTATACCAAACTTTATGTTCTCTTGTAATTTTGTCGTATCTACTACCGGTTTCGAGAAAAACATTTTGAATGATTCTCTTGAAATCCTCAGAAAATTCCTAATTGTCATAGAAATCTAGTTACCTACCTAGTAGGCTGTGGTGAATGAATAAATTTATTGTTAGTTTTGACACATCAAATTAAACTCCTGTGTTTTGAAAATTAAAGATGGTTGCATTTTAATATCAAAACATGCCGAACTTTACGAATTCCGAAATGGCTAACATGCATTTCATGTATGGTCTTGCAAATGGTAATTCAAGAGAAACTAAGCGTCTTTACATAGAACGCTATCCCAATAGAGTGATGCCTGGTCATCGGATGTTCTCTAATATTCACAGGCGTCTTTCAGAAACTGGATCTTTTTCTGCGAAAAATATTAATGCAGGTAGACAACGAAGTATGAGAACACCACGACTCGAAGAGGCAGTGCTGAACGAAACAGAGGAAAATCCAGGAACCAGTAAAAGAAAAAATAGTGTTACCTTAAATACAAGTCATCAAGTTGTTTGGCGGATCTTGCGGGATTCTTTGTTCTATCCTTATCAAATTCAGAGGGTGCAGACGCTCTTGCCTCGAGATTGTCATCCAAGAATTATTTTTTCTCAGTGGTACCTCAACAACTTCTTGCCAGGGCGACTTACTGGTAAATCATACAGACATTTTTTAGAGAACGATTTGCCCTTGTTATTGGATGATATACCTCTTATGATGCGACGTGAAATGTGGTTCATGCACGACGGTGCTCCTGCTCATTTTTCACTCTTGGCTAGGGAGTATTTGAACGAAAATTATGTAAACAGGTGGATTGGACGAGGTTGACATCAGCCATGGCCCGCCAGATTCCCAGATTTAAATAGTTTAGATTTCTTTCTGTGGGGCCATCTGAAATCTCTAGTGTACATAACGCCAGTGAATACCGTAGACAAACTGAGAAATCGTATAATAGACGCGTTTGATACAATTAGGAATACTCCAGGAGTGTTTGAAAGAGTTCGATCGTCTATGAGAAGAAGAACAGAAGCTTGTATAAAGGTTGGGGGAGGACATTTTCAACAATTGCTGTAGTTTAGTTGCTTTGTTGTTATTTAGTTTTTTTATTATGATTAATTTTTGAGTTGTTTATCGAATCTTTAAGAATCATTACTAGTTTAATAATTCAAAATTTTTTTCTCGAAACCGGTAGTAGATACGACAAAACTACAAGAGAACATAAAGTTTGCTATAACAGCAAAGCTTTTCTTTACAATTTTTGAAAGTACCAGTGGCTCACCAAAAAAAAGTTCTGAAGGACAACAGTGGACAGTGTTCCCGAAAAAATATCACCCTGTAGGTTTGCAATCGAAATTGGCATGTCACAAGGTGTAAACTCTTAATTGTAATATCTATGCCAAATTTCATTTGAATATCTTGTGAAGTGCAGATACTATGAGAAAAAAACTTGAAAAAAATTCAAACTTTAACACTCTGTCTTGAAAACGTAACGTTTGCGGACCCATGTTTATGGGACTTTTTCTTCCTAAAACTATTCAAGGAATCTCCCCTTTTCGTTTGTACCTCCAATTTAGGAACACCCTCTATAAATAAATTAATTCGAAAAAATGACGCTGTCTAAATCCAGAAAAAGCAGAATCAGCTATAGGTTTAAAGATGTTGCTTTGAACGAATTCCACTCCAGAAGAACAAGCAATTGTTACTACAACACATTTAAACTTTAAAGCAAAACAAAAATTTATGAGTTAACTTGTAGTATCGAATTTATTATGTTTCCCAGACAATATTTATTGCTGGTGCAGTATTTGCGATTCGTACAGACTAATAAACACTCTTAACATACTAAGATAAAACATGTGAATTAATTATACGTTTCCAAGTTTCCGCATATGCTGATTCGAAGTGCTATAAAATTATGTTTACAATTTTGTGACGTTAAATTGAGTATAGATAGTAATAATAGTTATAAATAAAGCTGGTAAAGGTATAATGACAGGCAAAGAGATCATAGTTTTCATCGGTTTCCGTATAAATTTGAAGGCCTGTTCATATACAGTGCGTTCATTAAGTGTGGAAACATTGCATTATTTTATGGGTTAATTGTTCTTAGTTTGAATTAATCGGTTTTGTATGTTAGTCAGTTATTTTCTCATCCCCAATTCTTTAAAAAGATATTACAGTGGATGCAACAACTGTAAATTATAACAGCGCCAAGAGTATGATACTGCTTTACTTTTATTTTCCTCATAAATACTTCCTAGTATTCCTATAACTCATTCTGTTATTGTGATTCATAACATTTGAGAGTCAGTAGTAACTAAAAACAGTACACAGGGTGAATTTTTTTTGATGATGATCTTGGAAACTAGCGGAAATAGAGCAATGGTTAAATTGAGAAAGATTTGCAGTTTTACTGACCGAATTTAATGACACTTGCGGATTTTTGTAAAAAGCCATGGCTTACTAGATATTTTGAATAAACGAAATTCTGTCGATTTAGTCAAATCCCTCTAGCTCCTTTGTTTTTGATTTTATAAAAAAGTGTAAATAACAAAATTGAAGGGAATTGTATCCCGAATATGATTGTCATGTCCTCGTTTGCGTAACAGCTCTCATTTTCGAGATATGACACAAACTTATCTTTTTTTGAATGGAAACCATAGTTGGCTATGACCTCAAAAAATTGGACATTTTTAGAGCTTTTCAACGATATAATACTCGATATAGTTATTCATAAAATAACGGAGTTATGGATGTTTTTCTCCCTTATTTTCAGTTTTAACGTAGTTAGCCATGAAATAGATTGATTTATTATTAAATTATTAGGTATATCAGATATAACGAAATCAAAAACTAAATAAGTAGGTACTTACTCACCTTAAGAAATTAAAGTACATAATAATAATAATAATAACAACAAGTAATTTGATGCAAAAAGCCGTCCTGTTGGGAACAGCCCGGACGGTTAGAAAATTCATGGGGAACTGCAGCCACGACGCCAACCACGGGCCTGATAACCTGGCAAGGGCTCCCACAGAGCTAAACCCTTTTGATATGTAGTATATCTGGGGTTTAGTGAATTTTCCCCTAAGGGCACACTATGTGTGCCTTAGAGGGAGTGTGATGCCATACATTGTATGGTCAAGTCGGAAGAATAACAACAAGTAATTTTATCAAAAGAAAATAAACCTTTAATTTGGTGAAGTTACGTTGACGACATTTTCGTAATTTGGGAACATAATCTTGAAGCACTAGATAAATGATTAAATGACATAAATAACAAAGAGCCAACTATCAAATTTACCCTCGAAAGTGAAGAAAATAACAAACTATCTTTCCTAGACATATTAATAACAAAAACAGAATCTTCATTCGAAACAGAAGTTTATAGAACACCAACTCATACAAACAGATATCTAAATTTCAATTCAAATCATCCGAATACAGTAAAGAAAGGTGTCATTAAGTCATTATATGATAGAGCAAAGACCAACTGTTCTGATGATAATTAATTCAACAAAGAAAAAATAATTATAAAAAATGTTCTCACTGGAAACAATTACCCCACAAAATTTATCAACAAAGAGTTAAACAGACTTGAACAGAAAACAAACCTTCCGAATCAACCCAGAACTTCTCTTATTAACACTATTCACTACTCAGGACAACTCCATTACAGTTACAACTATACCATATATACAGGGTCTGTACAACAGATTTAATGTTAAAACAACATTCCAAACAATAAATACACTGAAATCTTTAATACTGAAAACAAAACCAACAAACAAAACCCAGAACTCAAAAAACTGCATATATAAGATTCCTTGCGAATGCAATAAATTTTATATTGGAGAAACGTCGAGACCATTAAACGTATGAATAATTGAATAAATGAACACAAGAATTACATAAAGAAAAGACAATTTGAAAAATCAAAAATTTGTGAACATGCAAATAAAATTTGACAATTCAACTATACTTCACAAAGAACAACATAACACAAAACGAAAAATAAAAGAGTCTGCCTTAATTCTTTTGAATAAAGACGATTGTATCGCTTCTACTTCTGTAGAATTTAATCGTATCTGGTTACCGACAATTAAGGAAGAAATTATTAATGGTAACCTCCTTTTGAACAACCCAATATCGGGGTAGTTCATAGGGTTTTTCCTAGGTTTTTTTTGATCGCATTTTTGGGGAATGCGCTATCTTATAACAAAGTCGTACCTAGGAACGCCACTTATAAATTCTAAAGACAACTCTTTCAAATTCTTCTAATTTGAAAGCTGGTTAAGTATAATTCATGATCTTTAGAATTTTTTGTGCTACCTGTATATCTAAAAATAACAAATTTTCTAATGTCAATTTTAAATGTCATAAATCAAATTTTCATTTTGCAATCTACATCAATAAATATAAAGCCATTGACAACGAAGTCAGAATAGACTTTGAAACGTTTGGTATTTCTGCAACATACGTCGTTTTATTTCTATTGTTGTTTATTGCCCAAAAAAACATAAAAGTAATACATAATAATAGTTACAATTTATGTTCGAAAAGTCCACCATTGTTATTTAGACAATAATTGCATCTTTTTAAGATTGACATTACCGCGAGAATAAATATATCGAGTATTATATCGTTCCAAATTTATGACATAAAAGGATACTATTACGAAGCAATTTTATTTATAACTTATCCGTTATTGTACTTTGACACCAACGCTTTCGGCATAACCGTTCTAAAATCTGCGAGGAGTCGACTGTCGACTACAAAAGTGAATATTTAAGACACCGGCCATCTTAAAAATACCCCGTGACTCAACACTTTCGAGACAAAGATGAATATTTCCTTTCCTTTACCTTCTAGAGATATCCGTTGGCCATCTGAAACAACGGCCAGATAAGCATCTCATGCGGTTAGGTAGTTCTTACATAACATCTGTCGTATGTGCCGTGTACCGCAAAAATTTTACCTGAATCGTATGCCCACACCGAGAGTTTGCATGTTTTATGAATGGATTAGACCACATAAGAATGTTATATGTGTATTGTTGCATAATTCATGCAACCTATTGATTGTCCTCTTTATCTTTATATCACATGAAAGTATATCGTCGTGACTTCGACACGGATCAATTCAAAATCTAGAGCAGTTACTGGTCAAATATTCATTCAAATTGACTGTCAAAAACACACGTAAATGCGTGCAAATGGTTTTTTTTTGGGTAAAACAGCACATCTCTTGAACCCCGATTGTCCCCATATTTTAATAAGAGGCCGTTCAAAAAATACGTCACACTAAATTTTGACTTTTTGTATCGCCTCCGTCGAGCTGTGTCACACTTTTTATCACCCCTAGAACAGTTCAGTACCATTTTCTCCTGTGGTCTTCAACCGATTTTCTTTATTTTTTTGTTGTTTAGTACCTTTAGTTTAGGTTTAGTGGTGAAAGTGATGATTCAGTTATAAACTGCCAGTGTCGAACATATTGCAACGGAAAGTTATAACGTCGGCCGAGGGAGGACCCTGTATACATGGTGAGTTTTTTTATGATCAGTATGGGGATCTCGGAAACTAGCGGAGATAGAGCAATGGTTAAATTGGAAAAGATTTGCAGTTGTACTGGCCCAATTTAATGACACTTTCGTATTTTTGTAAAAAGTCATAGCTTACTAGATATTTTGAAAAAAAAAGAAATTCTGTCGATTTAGTCAAATCCCTCTAGTTCCTTTGTTTTTGATTTTATAAAAAAGTGTAAATATCAAAATTGAAGGGCATTATATCCCGTCGTTTGCGTGACAGCTCTCGTTTTCTAGATATGACACAAACTTATCTTTTTTGAATGGAAACCATAGTTGGCTATGATCTCACAAAATCGGACATTTTTAGAGCTTTTCAATGATATAATACTCGATATAGTTATTCATAAAAATAACGGAGTTATGGATGCTTTTCTCTCTTATTTTCACTTTGAACGTAGTTAGTCATGAAATAGATTGATTTATTAATAACTATTCTAAAGAAAATTGAACGATTATATCAGATGTAAGGACAAAATTAAATAAGTAGGTACTTACTAAAAACTTAAGAAATTAAAGTACATAATAAGGTTACAATTTAAGTTCGAAAAGTCCACCATTGTTATTTAGACAAAAATTGCATCTTTTTAAGATTGACATTACCGCTTTCCTCACAGACCGCCTATCAATTTCCTCAATTGTTTGTAATACCGTCTCCTTTAGTTCACCAACCGTTTCATGCTTTCTATTGTATACTTTTTTTAGCGCACTCCATAAATAGAAGTCTATAACTGCCAAATCGGGAGACCGGGGTGGCCATTCGCGTGGGCCATTTCTTGCTATCCAAGAGTTTGGATAGATATTATCTAAATGTTGTCTTACTAATAACGAGTTATGAGCAAGTGCTCCATCATGTTGGAACCACCCAATTTCTAAACGAGTTCTCAAATTCCATTAAGCAACATGTCTTGAAAAGTGTATTGCAAGAAATGCAAGTAGCGCTCCCCAGTAAATGATTCGTCATAGATACAAGGCCACAGAATAGTAGACCCTATGATACCACAACAAACATTAAAACCAAATTTTATCTGGGGTCGTCTTTGTTCTACATGGAAAGGGTTTTCTTTAGCCCAGATATGCTCATTGTGTCTATTGAACATACCGCAGTTAGTAAATCTAGTTTCATCTGACCATAACACCTTTAATGGCAACTGTGTATTGTCAAAGCACATGTCTCTAAACCATGTACAAAACAAAATACGTCGATGTTCGTCACCAGCATGAAAAGTTTGAGAAACTGAAAGTTTGTACTGGTGGAACTTGTGCGCTTTCAGTACCTTAACTACAGTTCGTTGAGATGTGCCAGCTGCTGCCGCAATCTCACGAGTTGATGTAGATGGATTTTGATTTACCATTACCAAAACATTTATTTGTGCTGCTTCGTTATTTTGATTACGTTCCTTTGGTGGTTTAGTAAAAGATTCATATCTGCCTCTTAAATGTACATAGAGCAAGTTGAGGACGGTTAAAATATCTATGAAAGTATTCCTCAGTTGCACGCACTGAATTTTTATGGCATATGATATAACATTCCACCATATTCAGTTTTTCTTCATTATAATATTCCATTTTATCACGAAATATGGACTGTCAGTTCAGCACTACTAATGGAATTACTCTCAAATGAGGAAACGTCAAAATGAAAACATGGCTACCTACGTTAAAAGTGAAAATAAGAGAAAAAAGCATCCATAACTCCGTTATTTTTATGAATAACTATATCGAGTATTATATAGTTGAAAAGCTCTATAATGTCCGATTTTTTGATGTCATAGCCAACTATGGTTTCATTCAAAAAAAGATAAGTTTGTGTCATATCTCGAAAACGAGAGCTGTCACGCAAACGAGGACATGACAATCATATTCGGGATACAATTCCCTTCAATTGTGATATTTACACTTTTTTGTAAAATCAAAACCAAAGGAGCTAGAGGGATTTGACTAAATCGACAGAATTTCGTTTTTTCAAAAGTTTTTACAAAAATCCGAAAGTGTCATTAAATTGGGCCAGTAAAACTGCACATCCTTCCCAATTTCCCAGTTTCCGAGATCCCCATACTGATCATCAAAAAAACTCACCCTGTATACTTGCCACTATAGACTAAATAGTCACTGGTTGTAGGCATGGATGTCCATATTAAATACCTTGTATACAGGGTATTTCTAAAATAGGATTTCAAACTTCTGTTGTGTATAGAACTCATAAAATAAGCCAAAAAGTCCCTATTAACATGTTCCCTTAAAACCACCCTTAGGTGACAGTTTATAAATAACTTAAATTTGTAGCAACGTCAGTCTTTTATTTGCAATGGTTAGCTGATTCTTATAATTTTTGGCCTAATAACTTAAAGATCGGACAAAGATAACAGTTTTTACATAAAATTGTTAAGATTTTCTAAATCTGTAGAACAAATTTTAAAAAATGTATATAAAAAATACGGGCCGAAAACCCTCTTCACCATCCTAAATAGGAGTAGCACATGTTATATAACGTAAAAAGTTTATTCAATTCATTTTGAGCCCTTTTAACGGCAATTAACTTATCAGGGATGCGTTTTAGGGACTTTTTGACTTATTTTAATGACTTCTCTACACATCAGAAGTTTGGAAAAACTCTGTATATAAACCTACAGGGAAATTTTCCAGAAAATAAGCTGATATTATAAGTTCTATAGTATTAAAACAAAGACAGGTATTTTATAATACTCATTACTTTATTCGACATTCATACTCAATATATATTCGCACGAACTACTAAACGAAAACAATTCAAACCGATTTGTTTGTTTAAATTAAACATGAACCTCCTACGGCAATACACTTAATAAATTATTCAATAAATACAATAATAACGAATGCAATAGACAGAAAAGTCAGACGTCCATTTGTATTATTCCCGAAGATACATCACTTATCCAATAATACTTCAAATCTATCGATTGAACGTAGCACAAAGGAATGTAAACACGACTGTTTACCCTGCGGCCATTGCTAACATGTTTCAAGAAACTGGAACACATTTTTTTTGTTTACATGCTGCACACTATGGGGATGGATCAATAGCAGTTGTTACGAAATTTTCTGTTGTTAAACATTGTATGACTAATGCAGGAACAAGTAGGTTGAAAAAATGATACGATATACATAATTGGTTAAAGCAACACAGGGAACCATGTATGTGACTTGGTATAAAATATTCCTGCAATCTATAACGATGATTGCGTTAATTATATACGCTAGTAAAGTATTTTTGACACGAGATCTTTGCGCCATCTCGAGTTTTATTTTCGGAACTCTGGTTCTGGCAAAGTGGTAATCAACGTGTTATTTATTTAAAAAAGTAAAAATATTGATATATTACAACAAAGATAGTTGAATTTTAAATTATGTTATGTATCTACATTCTTTGATTTTTCTGCTCCTTCGAAATGAGCACAGCAAATCCTTGAATATGTTCCTGGTTGCCATGGCTTTTCATCCCTCCTTTAACTAAAACGTTACTTTTTTTCGTTATTCCTAAAAGAATATATTATTAATTTAAAAAATACAAAAATTTGTTAACCTTAAATTTCAATTTAAAACGTGGAAATTTATTTTAATTGCTCTTGACGACGAACTGCTTTAATCATTTTTTAACCGACTTCCAAAAAGGAGAAGGTTATCTATCAATTCGTCGCGTATTTTTTAGTTTTTTTTTGGTATATATGTTACCTGATTTCTTCTCCTGTGGTGCACCGTTTTGAATGAACATGGTCTTGTTTAATAGAGTATATACCCGGATTGGTGAAACTTGAATTTTTGGAAAAGAAGATGGATTCTACTCCGTCCTATAGTAGGCAGCTAACAAATTTATGCTTGTCCGTGGGCAGTCGTATGTACAGCATGGTTGGTACATAGGTTGGAGTGGAATCATCTATATCTATAGTTATACAGGGGTTGTCAAAAAAGTTGAAAAAAGATTACATGGCGTAGTCCATAAGGCCTAAATATATTTTGGGCTCATTAAGTCAACGCGTACTAGAACATTTTGTTCGTAAAGATTTACCTGTCAATTTAAATGAGAAAGTATCATTGTGTAATGTTGAGGCTTTCGATGTTACCTGGTTCTGTCTATTAAGGTTATACATACAAAATAAAAAATAAAGAATGGAAACTACTTGAGTTCAAAAGTACTAAAAAGTTGAAAATAAACGATTTAAAAAATATATATATATAACCGACTTCTACCTATAACTAAAAAGCTAAACATAATTATAACAAAATACAACTCTAGCAAATAAATAACACATTCAATGTTGTTAGGTACCTACCCAGGAAGTAAAAAATGTAAACATTAAAAGGTGCTTATTCTGTACAAATTAATTACCTACCAATCTAGTATATTTTTGAAGTGGGTGCCAAGCAACAATCAAGTTTGATGAATTAGTAGATAAGTACGCAATGAAGGATTTTAGATTTGCTTGGTACCGGTTTCAAAATATACTAGATTGATAGGTAATTAATTTGTACAGAATGAGCACCTTTTAATGTTTACATTTTGAACTTCCTGGGTAGGTACCTAACAACATTGAATGTGTTATTTATTTGCTAGAGTTGTATTTTGTTATAATTATTTTAAGCTTTTTAGTTATAGGTCGAAGTCGGTTATATTTTTTTAAAAAATGTTTTATTTCCTTCCCCTCCGATTCCTATACAAATCCAGGAAAACTGTATAATTGTAATTTTTGATTTTTCTTTGATATATTTTCAAAATCAACTACACCACACCTTCGGTTTGATGTTTTTCTTTCCATTTTATGGGATAACAAAATTTTAATCTATAAAACAGCAAACATAAATTACGGCCTTGACAGAACCAGCGTTCCACAAATAAAACACGAGATGGCGCAAATGCCTACTGTCAAAGATACTTTACTAGCGTATAGGTCTAGGTTACTGATGTTGAGTTGCCATTACGATTTTTAGAAAAGCTACAGGAAACATTGAATGGGCAATTGCTTTGAGGATGTCATTATCAGTTTAGAACTGCTATTACTTCTTATTTTCTTTTGAGGTTGAAATAATTGTGTGCTTTTGTAATAATCCTGTATTTCGGGTGTTTATAAAAGTACGATAAAATAATCTATATTAGACTTTAGTTCTGTCGACTTGTATTACATTAGTAATGTAGACTTCTCAAAAAACAACATCAATTTATTTGCTTTTGAAACTCTACTTAAAGAATTTGGTGGATTACAATCGCTGACATATCTTCATAAAAGTGCAGCGGCCGTCCAAAGGAGAATAAAGATGGATAACTTCTCTTGTCCTTCATGGCCAATAAATCAATATTTTTCTATCAGTCAAATTAAAGTGGCCTGTGGAGTACACATTTTATCACTACTAGCTGTCGCCCTGTGGTCGAAATTCGACCAATTGTGTCAACATATCTGTCAAGTTAAGTAACCTGAAAATTTTATCGTGACATTCTATCCTAGTGTTTTAGGGAGAACAGCAATTACACGGAACGGATCCAGATTAGGAACATGTGTGTGATAGTTTCCTCGAGAAACCTAGATGTCGGTTTTACATCTCGCTTCTACAAATAAGTAACGAAATTCAAGTTGTTTTCAGATATAATTCATAGAAATTTATTTGTGTTCAAATTCTTAATATAATATGACAGTCCAACCGCTAATGGACCCTACATATTTATTTTTTCTAACCTCCCTGTATAGCTATAATTGCACTCAATTCTCTAACATTTATTAAAATCCTCATTATAATAATTCCATCTCAATATATATTTCCACCACCCTGTATATGCAACTGCTCATGGACCACGCAGAATATTTTTTAACATTTCTGAACCACCCGGTAAACCATTCTGTATATGCCACTGCCTATGAGCCACCGTATTTACTCTTTTTGTTTATGAAATTTTTAACTATCTTCTGTCACTATAATTGTACTCCGACCTATATTTCAAACATCATATATATATGTAACTCTTCGTGGGCTACTCTATAAATCATTTCCTTTTCTAAAATTTTTTATCATCATCCTGTATATCAATAATTCCTCTCACCCTATATTTCAGCTTCTCTATATATACAACTGCTTATGGGTTACGAAATGTTGCATTTCCATTTCCGCCACCCTGTATATGCATCTCTGTATAATATTTTTTGCACCACCCTGTATAACAGTAATCCTACTGTGCCTTCTATTCCAAGAACCCTGTAAATTCAACCGCAAATGGGCTTCCCTATATAATTATATTATTAGTTATAATTGCACTTTACTCTATATTTTAAACACCATATATATGCAACTGCTTATGTGCGACCCACGAAAAACATGATTTCAACCATAGCTGGAATCGCCCTGTATAATTATAATATACAACAATTACTTTACCACTAAACAGTAACAACGCTCGCATGCCACTTCCAGAAGTACATGCTCTAAGTATATAACAGCATTGGTCCCTCTATATATAATTAGTCAATGTTTTGAGTTTGGCGGCGGCGGCACATGCAGTTGTTTGGCGTTGACATTATGGACGTAAATAATGAATTTTAATTATATTTTATTTAATGAATGAACCAATATTATAAATTAATATTAGCATTCTGCACTGAAGGTTGTCAGTAGCTACTAAACAAAACAAAATTAATAAAATCGGTTCAGAAACACAGGAGAAAATGGTACCTAATCGTTTTGTCTTTGCCTATTTATATATAGATTAATGCATTTACTTTAACTAATATAACTAATAACTATCAGACAAGACATGACATTTAAACTACTTTTTGAAGTCGGTTAAAAGCAATTTTTTCCCGAAAAAGATTTAAAGTGAATATTTAAGTTTAGTTAGTTTTGTATCAAACGAACATAATTCTTCTGACTTCTTGTGTTACGTTTTCGGAGAGTGAAATACTGAGTACTTATTAGGATGACAATATGTTATACTCCTTAATTGCTTTCTTGAAATAGTCAATTAAAAGTGATAATGAAAACTAACAGTGAAAAGAATTCAACAATCAAGCATCATAATTAGTAGAGAATACACACTAACTTGCTTCTCATATAACATGGGATTTTACACACAATGAAACGAGAAAATAACAAAAAAGAGAACACGGATATCTGTGAGAATACCCAAGCACCTATTATGGTACAGTAAATAAATAAGTTCATCCTTATTTAACTGTATAGTAATAATTACTATAATTATGCTTCTTCAACATAGGTTGTCAACAAGAGTCTCAATTTAAATCAACTCAAAAATTCAATTCAAATAGTGGGGATATTTGTATTTTAGTCCCAAGTAGCAACCTCAACACCAAACTCTCAAAGTTAATTCCAAAATCAGTTGTTATCTTCGTAAAATAAACAAACAATAATTTCACTGTTAGTAAACGCCTTAATGTCTCGACAGGTTTGATACCTGAACTAGTTTCCTTAATAATCATAGATGTCGTTATTCAAATATCTAATCATATCAATCATATGTTTGGAGTACTTTTGATAATATTGGTGAGTTACTTGATCCAGCCAAATACCGAAGATTACAGAATTCAAGAGTTCTCAAAAGAACAGTTGAACTGGAAGCCGTATTACTCACCAAGATGATATAATTTACTAGGCACATGTTAGTGAGTTTCAACAACGATAGACGATTAGAATTTGGACCGGCTCCCTATTCCCACAATACGAGAAACGCGTTCCCTTATTGAGGAATTAAATGTTTCGTCACTAGGTGGAGCCGCGTAGCTTGTGTACCATTCAAGGCCATTACCAGTCTCCTGGTACTTTTTTCGTTATTAAACTACATATGAAGACACGAGATGTAAAGACCGACATCTAGGATTTTCGGGGATGTCGGTCTTTACATCTCGCGTCTTCACATTTAACGAAATTTATCCAATACATAAAGAAGTGTTCGAGAGGACATTCAATTGTGGGAAGCTCAACTGATGAAGGTTCCTGTTGCGTCCTCGCAACTTCTTTATTCTTAGTTTTTAAACTTGATTGAATTAGTCAATTGATTTTTTAAACAGTCGCGCCAATGCTAATTCATGTTTGTACATTTTTTGTCTCTAAAACAGAGAGAACTAAGTGTCTCGTGTTGTGACCGCCGACGAGTTCGGACGCTTACTCTTTTTGATTCCGTTTTAGGACGGCCGCTTTTTGTTGTTAGCAACAATCAAGTATGATGAAGTAGTAGATAAGTACTCAATGCAGGATTTTAGATTTGCTTGGCACCGACTTCAAAAATATACTAGATTGGTAGGTAATTAATTTGTACAGAATGAGCACCTTTTAATGTTTAATTGTTTTTTCTTTCTGGGTAGGTATCTACCAACATTGAATGTGTTATTCATTTGCTAGAATTGATGTTGGTATAATTATTTTCAGCTTTTTAGTTATAAGTGGAAGTCGCTTATATATATATATATATATATATATATATATATATATATATATATATATAACAATTTTTTATTTTACCTCAGTACTTCGTCAACTATGGACAAAACAAACTCACCCTGTATATACCCTTTCATAATGTAACATCAGAAGATTTACCCTTACAACTAGTTAAATATACTATTACGCAGAAAATCTGCGACTAAATCTCCATTGTAATAAACAAACGTGATGTCAGCAGCAATCTCGGGTGTTGAATATTTATATTCCTTACAGTTAATTTGACAGTGTCACTTTCTAAAACAATAAGGTTGATATCGTAGGCGAATATTTACACAAGCCGAATTTATGTCGGCTTTGCTTTTCTGCTGGATACCAGATGGCATAAAGTGTAATTATAGCCATCGTAAATTTTGGCAAAAGATGCATTTGTTTTTCGAATAATTCTAATGGGATTTCTCCAATTTATCAAACTCAAAAAAATAAACGCGGATTATTTTCATTGCTGTTGCTAAGAGATAGCGCTCTTGCGGGAGGAATTTGATTAATTACGGTGTCTTTAATTTTGATAAATTGTTTGGAGATTTTTTCAGAATAAATAATTAAAATCCTTAATGTTTTTTTTGAGAGTACGGGTTGTCCGATAATCTTCTAATTTTAGAAGCTGACGGAATTTTGTAATGATTTTGCAACTCAAAATCCTATTAATACGGAAGTGTGTTTTGTTGCTTTGTCCTTCTTGCACTCAGCAACAGAATAATGTACTGACGTAATAAAAAATAATTTGGTCAAGTGCGAGTTGGACTCGCATACTTAGGGTTCCGTACCACCTTCAAGATTCGAATATTCCAGTTTCAGACAAGTAGGGAATGAGTGCATTTTCTTATATTTGCCCTAATATCTTTTAAAGAAAGCGTTTTTAAATTTATAAAAAATATACCATTTAATTTTCCACACATAGACTTTTTATTTTATCTGCTTTAGAATTCGCTTGATTTTTATCACAATACATATGTATTTAATTTTCTAATTTGGCCCCCAAAAAGTAACATTAGAGTATTATTTTACTAATAAACTTTCAGAGATGCCTTTTATAATCTACTGTCAGAGTTGTGAGGCTCTCTAGATTGGAAGAAAAACGGCAAAATAGGTCAATGTTTAAATTATAAATTATTAAATCTGTTATTCAAATTATTTAAAAATATAAATAAAATATATTTTTCAAAATTTAAATAGTGTAGTTTCTAAAGTGGGAATTAAGTCGATGTTTAATATTTTTGTTAATATCTTTTATACAAATAATTTAAAAATATGATATAATTTGTAATTCACATAATGAGCCTTTTATCTGATATATTTCATGATGCGTTTGAAAATTGAATCTCTATTTTCCATTTAATTGAATAATTTGTTCCTTAAATTACTATGGGGGTTTTCTAATAATTTATTTTCCGTTTAATTCTATTATTTGGAGGCCAAATAATAGAATTAGGGATTTTTTTTCATATTTTTCCTATAAACAAAAAAATGAGGTATTATTTTCCAGTAAAGTTCAGGTGAGGGGCTATACCTCCATTGTTTTTTAATAATAATATCTTTTTAAATATTTTTTTAATATGAAAAAAAATATATTTGTGTTCCTCAGAATGAGACCTTTCATTTGATATATTACATGATGCGCTTGAATTTTTTTTTATTTTTAAATTTTTATTTAATTCTATAATTTGCCCCCCAAAATTAATATAATTGGTTTCTCCTTAATTTTCCTGTAAAGTTCGGGCAACGCTCTATATTTCCTTTTTTTTCCAAATTTTAGGCTCAGTAGTTTCGGAGATCAGGGGGGGAAAGGTCGATTTTTTTAGTTTTTCCCCCCAGAAGTACCCCTAAAATCAATTTTTTTTCCTTTACGATATGTACTCCTGATCGGGTCACCAAACTATACCTTCATACAAAATTTCAACCTCTTCCGTCCAGTAGTTTAGGAGAAAATGGCTGTGATGTGACAGAGGCAGAAATCCTGAGTTATATTATAAGGGTATCCGTATATTGTATATACGGAACCCTAAAAATATGGAAATTAAAATAGATGAAGATAAGTCATGTAATTAAAAAATTGCTCTTATTTAAAATCAAGTTATTTAGAAAATTGTGGTATTATTTTTTATATTTTTATTATTTTATTATACAGTGTGTCTCAAAAGATACAGATAGGAAAAAAATATCTTATGTATTATTAAATAATTTGGTCAAATGCAAGTTGGACATTTAAGATTTGTTATAATGTATGCAAATCTTATATTTTTTCAAATATTCCAGTTTCTGACAAGCAGGATTTTTTAATGAGAACGAAGGTTTTCGTCGTAGCTGAATATATACCATATACCAGCAAGGTCACGGATAGGATTGGGAAGCTTCGCCATAAGCACGAGAAACAGTCTACAAACCACTATCCAAAATCTCAGAAATGTTACCCTCTCCAAAGGATAAACAAAATCCTCTTTCATCTAAAGGTGTTTATTCCATTCCATGCTCGTGTGGGGCAGTATACATCGGGGAAACAGGTCGATCTATAAACACTCGTCTGGGTGAGCACAAACATTGTTTGAAAATGGGCCTGCTTTCAAACTCTGCTGTAACTGAACATCATCACGAAACGGGCCACCAAATCCTCTTCGACAACTCCTCTGTCGTGACCAAATCTCCGTATTATTTCACCACAAAATTCCTTGAGGCCTTTGAGATCGCCAAAAATCCCAAGAATTTCAACCGAGACAAAGGTTTTGAACTTTCGTCCATCTGGCAATCTTGCATCAACATTTTCACAAAATAAAACATTATCCACTAATAAAATTCTAGGAATGTATACGAAATTTCATCTCAATCATAAAATAATCCCATTAAGTGCCTCCTACCCTTCTTGTACCTGAAAACTCCGATTTTCAGATTAAAACAATATTTGATCTCAAGGTAACATATGACGCAGATAAGTACATACAATTGAAAAACGGAGAAAGACGCAGAGAGACGGTGTGGGACGGAGAGGGACGCAAATGGAGAGGGACGGAGAGGGTCGCAGAGGGACGGAGAGGGAAGAAGAAAGACGGTGAGGGACGGAGAGGGATTGTTTTTCAATTACCAAAAATGTTAAGTAGCAATAGAAAGGAGCAGCCATCTAAAATCGTTACCTGAACTCCACTTGAACAAGAATTAAAACAAAATGAATTCAAAAGGCCAAAAATTGTTGCGGCGATTAAGAAAAAGGTAAATCAGATGATCCAAGCTATAGCAATAAAAAAATGAGGATATTTGTCCATTTTGTTATGATTTTGGGAAAAACGAAGTTAGGTGGAGCTGTAGTGGATACGTTGCATGGACTCGTTCTGCATGAACATGATCTGTTCAAAGTGCAGAAAAATTTAATATATGCCTTAAATGTGTTGAAAATATCGTTTAGAATAATAATCGATATTACCTCTTTAAAGTGGTCGATATTTCCCATAAGGACGGGTAATATCGATCAAAGAAAATGTTTTTATATTTGTCTAGAATTAGTTAATATTTTTTGTTATATGTTTATTCGAAGAAAATACATCACAGAAAGTTTTGATGAAATAAAAACTTTAAAATTCTAATAAGTTTTTCTTTTGAATAAAAACAGGTCCTAGGTAATCGATATTAGAACACATTTCCCTAGAAAAAGTTGCTAAGCCTTATTTCCTGTCTTCATATGAAATCTCTGTTGTAGATGTGAAAGAAACATTAACCAGCCACTGAGGTTAGAAAATTGTGCGTCTTTATAATTTATGACTGTATTCCAACAAATACTTACTTGTATTTGTCATATTAAAACATAATGCTAATAGAACACAAAATAAAGTATAACAATGTATGATGAACAAAGAACTTCTACATCCACATTGGTACACTTGGAGAACAGCATTTGAATTCAAGACTCAACATCTAAGGTTCATCCGAGCAAAAACGAAAAAAAACTGAAATGTATAATTTGAATTTCAAATGGGTCGCTTACCTAATCATTATAGAATGCAAAAGATGGCGTTCACATACGAAACTGTTTGACTAGTATGCGAATAATTTCAAGGAATTGTTTTCTTTCACTTATTGTAAGATTCATAAACTGCTATTATAGTAATAGGCATTGTCCCATTCTTGTAGGGTTGTTTACATTTCAGTAATCTCGTTAAATATTCTTGTATGCATAAAGTAACGGTAATAGATCAGTAGAGTTATGCTTCGTGTATGTAATTATATTTGGTAACGTATGTGATTAAATTTGAAAATTTGTGGAAAGTTGCAAATGGAAAACAAGTTTAAAATACGAAATTTGTTACACTGATAAAAAAAGAGTGTCTGAATCTGTGACTGATCTATACAATAAGAAACTATTTAGGAATCATTCATAAATTACATCAAACCATTTCAAAGATTTCTAGATTGTCCTCAATCATTTGTTATCTTACCTAGCACGTTAAAAGAAATCTGCAGATATTTACCTGAAATAAAAAAAGGAATAAATTACTATAAACTCTAATAAATCTGGTAAATTAATTTAAGAGTATGTACAAATGTATCAGTTTTCTATATGTATGTGTTAAAAATCACCTATAACCTCGAGCAGATAACAAATCTACTTCAGAAGGGTATCCTTACCTACGCGAGCCCACATTTATCTCAAGACTACATAGGGGAAACCAACTATGTCCTCCCTCTTCTACATATCTATGCCGTTCACCAACCCGTCCAAGATATGCAGAATTATCCTCAAGATGTGAATCTTTAAAACAACGTTGGAATTAACCCACATGATTAGCAAATATAACATTGGTCCACTAGATGTTTCTGGGATGGTAACTCATCCAGTCGCTGATCTCCGAAGAAAGATTCAGAGATTTAGAAAATAAACTAAAATAACAATCAAATGAAACATAATTCGAAGATGGGTTCAAAACATAACCCCAAATAGCTCAGTTCATTAACGGAGAAAAAGACCTTTTGGTGACAAAATTAATAGTAGAACAAAACCGACGTCAATGTGTTCTAATGATAAAACTTGACTTATTGACATAAAACATTTCTTATCGATGTGGTTTTGTTTCTTATCAAAAAAAACAGCGAAAAATCGGTAATAATTTAGTTTTTTAACGTTTACAAAAAATCCACCGATAAAACCGTGTTTGCTACTATGAGCAATGTTGAAGAGAAATGAAAAACCTACAAAATGAGCTACTATACGCTTAATTTCGTTAAATGGTTTCTTAGATAATGGAACCTTTACCCAAATAAATAAATAATCGCTTACATATTTTTTTTATTTTATAGCTGAAACATTCTTATTAACTGAAGCGATAGATCTTCGCATACCCAATTCATGTTCTAAATATAAGTACTGTAGCCCCTGCAGTTTTTTCAAAATTTCAGTCAATCCTATGGAAGACATATTTTTTGAATGGCCATATTACCTCACCGGTTGACCCTATCATTATGAATAAACAACCGTTGGAAAGTTGAAGAGTTGGTCTAAAGACCCCTCATCTCACTTTTCCAAAATTTAAAGTATTAATACATATAAGTATTGAAACTATTTGGCCATTCCGTAAAAAATATTTGGACGAGTTCATTCGAAAAATTGCTAAGGGTTGGTACTATATCCGTAAGTGAAGAAATTTGGATACTAGGGGAACTTCTGGGGGGGGACTTAAAAAAAATCGACAGTTCCCCCCCCGATCTCCGAAACTACTTAACCTAAAATTTTGAAAAAATAGGAAATATAGATCGTTGCGCGAACTTTACAGGAAAAATAAGGAGAAACCATTAATATTAATTTTGGGGGCAAATTATAGAATTAAATGAAAATTATTTTTTTTATCAAAGGCATCATGTAATATATCAAATGAAAGGTCCCATTCTGAGGAACACAAGTATATCTTTTTCATCTTTCAAAAAAAATAATTAAAAAGATATTAACGAAAATATACCAAAATTTACACCCCCCCCCCCCCGCCTTATCTCTGGAACTATAAAACGTAAAGTTTAAAGGTATAGTGCCTGACCTGAAGTTTACTGGAAAAATAAGGAGAAACCTCTACTTTTAATTTTGGGGGCAAATTACAGAATTAAATGGAAAATATAAAATTAAAATTGTTTATATGTTATATATCAAATGAAAGGTCTCATTATGACGAAAACAAATATAACATTTTTAAAATAAATTAATTAAAAGATATTAGCAAAATATAAAAAAATACCCATCCCCCACCTTATCCCCGAAATCATAAGCTGTAAAATTTTGAATAATAAATAGAGGTATAGCGCCTCACCTGAACTTTTTTCGGATCAAGTAATATATAAAATCAGAGGGCTCATTATGACGAATACTAATGTTTTTTTTAATATGTTAAAACATATTTAAAAAATTACCCATTCCCCCTTTATTCCACAAAATATAAGACATAAAATATTTTGTAACAGGAAAAATACGAAGAAATCCCTAATATTAATATTGGGGGCCAAACTATAGAATTAAACGGAAAATAAAAAAATATTTCTTTAACGCATCATGCAATACATCAAATGAAAGGGTTTATTATGAGGAATACAAATATATATTTTTCATATTTTTTAAATTAATTGTTTCCAAGATATTAATATAAAGATATAAAAAATTCATCGTATCAGATAAAATGCTCATTGTGTGAATTACAAATATATCATATTTTGAATTCATTTGTTTAAAAGATATTAACAAAAATATTAAACATCGACTTAATTCCAACTTTAGAAACTACACTATTTAAATTTTGAAATATTTTATTTGTATTTTTAAATAATTAGAATAATAGATTTAATAATTTATAATTTAAAACTTGACCTATTTTGTCCTATATTTTCCAATCTACAGAGCCTCAAAACTCAGAGAGTAGATTATAAAAGACTTCTCTGAAAGTTTATTAGTAAAATAGAACTCTAATGTTAATTTTTGGGGGCCAAATTACAAAATTAAATACATATACATTCTTATAAAAATCAAGCGAATCCTGAAGCAGATAAAATAAAAAATCGATGTGTGGAAAATGAAAGTGTATATTCTGTATAAATTTAAGACGCTTCTTTTAAAAGATATTAGAGTAAACATAAGAAAATGCATTAGAATCTTGAAAGTGGTACGGAACCCTTAGTATGCGAGTCCAACTCGCACTTGACCAAATTATTATTTAAATATAAATTATGTCCTAACTGAAATTAAATCTAAAGTTCCGAAGGAATCACTTAAATTTTAAATCTAACTTAATCTCTGAACAAGTTAGATAAATTTTACAAAACTGAGGAGTCTGACCTGAAGTAAAAACTTAAAATATGAAGGTAAAAAAGTTGAAGATTTCCCATTTCTAGAATAAATTTCAAACTAATCTGAGAAAAATGAATTGAACGAATTGTTATCTTCAATGTTGTAAGTCCGGCTGAGACATACTGGGAAAACATTAAGTTTTACGCACACACAACTTAATGAAATGACTAATGTTTATCTTTATTGAATAACTTTTAAGATAAACATTACCTGCAGGAAACGTGCAATAAGTTAACTCATTAATTTCTTAAATGCTATACCGTTAACGCTAAAATGTACAAGTCAGTTTGCAATTCTTGTACATATTTATCATAATTGTCACATTTGTTACTCACTTACAGTTAAGGTAATGGCATTCTCGTTCCGTTTAAACAAAAAGTGTTCGTATACAAAAATTTCGTATGTCACGGTTCACGCACATTAACGTTTTATACGACCTTTTCAATTTAATTTTCGTAATACTGTTCGATAATATATTTTATAAACAATGCTTATACAACTTGGCTTATGCATGACCGTTTATATTGAGCCCTAAGTTTATTTGTGTCGGCCTTAAATTGTTTTGGGATGGTAGTTTGTTCTTCACTAATCCTTAATGTAATGCCCAAAGTGGTGTTTCATTTACAAATTTAAAGAAATAAGCTGTTGACAATTCCGAGCCAGTTGATGAGATTTATCTAGACTTTAGAAGAGCTTTTGATCAAGTCCCTCATAGCCGGTTATTGTATAAACTTGAACAATATGGTGTTCGGAGAAAACTGTTAGACTGGATTAAACACTTTTTTCACGTGTCGATCGGTTCGCGTTCGGGTGCACGGTGAACTGTCCGAATCATACGAAGTAATAACTGGTGTTCCTCAAGGTTCGGTTCTCGGGACTTTGCTGTTTAATGTGTTTGTCAGTGACCTGGCTTTGCTGTTTGGTTCAGATGCAGTGCTCTATGCGGACGACACCAAATTTTTCGGGAATCCATTAGCCACTGATAACCAACTAAGTAGTGATATTGCCCAAATAATCTTTACTTTATTAATAACACTCGAATAGTCCCAGTTATTACCCAAAGAGACCTTGGAGTAATTGTTTATTTATTTATTTATTTATAATTTACGGGGTAAAACCCCATTTACATTACATAAAATTATACAACAAAGTATAAGAATACAAAGAAACGCTACAAAAATCTATTAACAAACTAAAATAAAAACAAAACTTAAATGATTACGAATAATTAAATATACCTTTTGATTTAAAACTGACATTAGCAACATTACAATTATACAAATCAAGTCACGAACAGTTATTATTCATAAATTCCGATATACTATCCATGGGCGATAACCAGTGATATTCAGACTCATAAAAATAAGAAGTGTGTCGTAAATGTCTCTTCGGAACGTGAAAATTTAACCTACCCAACAAGTCAATAGAATCTATTTTGTTGTTAATGATTTTGAAACCAAAAACAATGTCACTTCTTGTCATTGATGAGTACAGATCAGGAATTTTAAGTTTTTGTGCAATGTTAGAGTAATTGTGATTTGTAAAATGCATAGGCTGGCCACATTTGAAAGAAGAATAACGAAGAAAAGATCTACAAGGCCTTTCAAGTAATTTAATTTGGTAATCCCAATGGGGTCTCCAAATGACTGAACAATAAGATAGAATAGGATAAACAAATGCGTAGTACAAAATTCTGAAAGTTTCAAACCTAGTGAATGTACATGAAAATCTCTTGATGAAGTTGACTTGTTTAGTGGCTTTTGATTCGACATAATCCAAGTGGAATTGAAATTTTAAATTGGAGTCGATATATACCCCGAGATCCTTAATTACGTCTACCTTCCCAAGATTAGCTCCATTTAAATTATACGTAAACATATTAGTGGAGTCTTTACCAAAAGACATGACAAAGCATTTTACTGGGTTACAAGTAAAACCGTTTAAAGAACACCAATTTAGAAGCGAGTCCAGATCACTTTGTAGGGAAATTCTGTCTTGAATTGATTTAATGCTTTTATATAGTTTCGCATCGTCAGCAAATAAGGAAATTTGAGAATTTTTGATCTTTAGATTTAAATCATTTATAAAAAGTATGAATAGAAGGGGACCAAGATGGGAGCCTTGAGCGACTCCTGATGTGACATGAAAGGGTTCAGACACGAAATTTTTTTTAATCTTAACAATTTGACTTCTATTTATTAAAAAAGATTCAAGCCAATGTAGTAATGGTCCATGAAAACCATAAGCCGAGAGCTTCCTAACAAGGAGACCGAAATTAACGACATCGAATGCTCGTTGAAAATCTGTATAAATAGAGTCCACAATACAATTTTTACTGATTGCATCATTTATATATTCTATGTAGGTACAAAGATTCGTCTGTGTGGACCTGGAAGGATAGAAACCATGTTGCATAGGCGTAATAAATTTGAATATAAATGAAGATATTTTATCGTATACTAATTTATCAATAAGCTTGCCAAAAACACAGTTTTTTGTAATAGTTCTATAATTATTCACATCAGATCTGTCCCCATTTTTAAACTAACGATTTTAACTAACGATTTGAAATGGTTTGCTCAATTTCCAAAGTAACAAAAAAAAACCAACTCTATGGCATACATAATTTCTTTGGTTTTTAAAATGTCTCCTACTTTGCTAAGTAAAATATACAAAACCCACATACGTTCATCACTTGAACTTGCAGTTCCCGTATGGAATCCATATTTTGCTAAAGATATTCATCTACTTGAACAGACTCAGTAATTGTCCATACGAGGAACGCCTAGAGAAGTTGGGCATTACTTCCCTTACAGACAAGCGATTATGTGGTGATCTCATTGAAACTTATAAGATTCTTCATGGTTTTTATTCGGTGAGCTTAAGTGTATTCACAATTAATCCAAACAACCGACTTAGAGGTCATAATTTAAAATTGTGTCCGGAAAGACTTTATAAGTGGTGTCGACAATTCTTCATATCCAACCGAATCGTACGTTCATGGAATTCACTGCCCTCCGAAATAGAGAATACTACATACATAAATTCTTTTAAGAATTTATATGATCGATATGTTACTACTATGCCCATATAAATCAACTATCAGCAACTTGCCGCCTACACCGCTTTTTCATCTAATAATAAAATAATAATAAAATTATAAAATGCGCATAAAGTAAATGGAAAAACGCCACCCACGAAAAAACAAACCAAAAAATTGCCAGAAGTGTTGGGCAATAATATGAGTTTGATAGTTGAATATTCCAATAAAAGAGCAACTCGAAAATTTTTCCTTGAAGGGAAAACGCAAGCCACTGCCAACTGATCCAACTTCCAAAATAGAATGGAAAACTTACAATACTCTCAAAGCATTTTACCAAATCATCTAATCCAAGGAACTTCTGCCAGAACATCGCTTAGATTCACCATGGAGCACGGGAAGAGAGTGAAGTGTCAGAACCAAAATCCAAACAACAGTCTACAAGAAGGCTACACATACAAGGTTAAACCTACACTACAATTCTAACCAACCATTAGCAACGAAAACACTAATCCATAGCGCCAAAAATATCTACAGTAGGAAATTGTTTAATGTTCTTTTAACGGGAAGTGATATGCTGCAAAAATATTTTATCTTATTTATCTAATAATATAATACCTATAATGTTTGTTTATTTACATCTTATTTTTATGTAATTTTCGCAAACGGCACTACGATTTTGTCGAAATTCCATTTCGGGGTTTTATTTATTATATGTTTTTTGGGCAATAACACCACAATGGAAATAAAACGACGTATATTGCAGGAATACCAAACGTTTCAAAGTCTATTCTGACTTCGTTGTCAATGGCTTTATATTTACTGATGTAGATTGCAAAATGAAAATTTGATTTATCATTTTGCAATCTACATCAATAAATATAAAGCCATTGAAACCGAAGTCAGAATAGAATTTGAAACGTTTGGTATTCCTGCAATATACGTCGTTTTATTTCTATTATAGTGTTATTGCCCAAAAAAACATAAAATAATCTAGAATATGCCACAAACAATGTTTAGAAGACAATTTGGGGTTTTGGCATGTACAAATCGGGATCGATCGTATTACCGAGAAAGAACGAGATTGTGACTATTAAAACTGCTCTAGAAAAATTCATTCAATACAAATTGATGTGTAGGATCTTATAAGAATTTTATCACTACTTGATATTTTTCTAACATTACATTGTTATAGTTGAACCTTTCAAGATTATAAAGTAAAAAGTGTTGGTTAGTCGATTTTTTGATTGGTAAAGAGTTATTTGTTCTTATGTTAATTTGTGGCCCTCAATGAAGTTGCCAAGATCAGTTACTTATGAATATACAAACTAACTGAGATATAAGTAGGTTATAATGATACAGGATGATTCCAGAAACCAAATGTTTTATTGGGTAGTCCATAGACAGTTACATATACAGGGTGGTGGAAATATATTATAAAGTGGAATTATTGTAATGAGGGTTTTAATAAGTATTAGAGATTGTTTTCTGAATGATACTTGTGGCATATTTTTAATTGTCTAAGTTCTTCTTGGGAAGTAACACCACAGTTTAAAGAAAATTATGGTATATTCCAAACGTTTCGGGGTCTAGATCAGACCCCGTTGTCAATGCTTAAGAAACTACGGATTAAAAAGGCACAATTCTAAGGTGTAAATTAAAATATTCGACAATGTGTATTATTTGATTTTTGACGTAACTAAGAGAATTTTATTTGTAATATACAGGGTAGCACAGAAATTTCTAAAGATCATATAATCATAAAGTTCCTGTCAAATTGGAAGAATTTGAAAGGGAGATCTTCAGAATTTTTTGTGGCGCTCCTAGGTGCGATTTTGTTATAAGTGCATTCGCCAAAAATGCGACCAATGAACTTTGTTAATTCAGTGATCCCATTAAAATCATAAGGGAAAACCTAGGAAAAACCTTATGAACTATCCCGATATTGGTTTGTTCATAAGGACATGACCATTAGCCATTTCTTTCTTAATCATTGGCAACCAGGAACGACTGAATTCTATGGAGGTAGTAGCGATACAATCGTTTTCATTTAACAAAATTAAAGCAGACTCTTTTAGTTTTCTTTTTGTGTTGTGTTCCACTTTGTGTAATATAACTGAATTTTGAAACTGTATTTTATGACCAAGGTCCCAAGCATGTTCACAAATTTTGGATTTTTCAAATTGTCGTTTTTTTATGTAAGTTTTGTGTTCTTTTATTCGAACATTCAGAGGTCTAGAGATTTCTCCAATATAGAATTTATTACATTGACACGGGATTTTATAAATACAATTTTTTGTATTTTGAGTTGTGTTATTTGGTTTGGTTTTCGATATAATTGATTTTACTGAATTTCTTGTTTTAAATGATGTTTTGATATTATATCTGTTTCCCACTAACAGGTATCTCAACTTATAACTCTAATCATCCAAGTTCAGTAAATTTCTATATGACAGAGCAAAAACCAACTGTTCTAATATCAATAAATTCAATGAAGAAAAAACGTTTATAAAAAATGTACTTTCTGCCAATCATTACCCAAATAAATTTAATAATAACGAGTTAAACAAAATGGAATACCAAACAATCCCAAACAACCAACATCAAATTTCACCAAGCAACACTGACTCCCAAGATAATCACATTAATACAATAACGATACCATACATACAGGATCTCTCAGAAAGACTAAAAAGAGTGGGAAACAGATATAATATCAAAACATCATTTAAAACAAGAAATACACTAAAATCAATTATATCAAAAACCAAACCAAATAACACAACTCAAAATACAAAAATTTGTATTTATAAAATCCCGTGTGAATGTAATAAATTCTATATTGGAGAAACATCTAGACCTCTGAATGTTCGAATAAAAGAATACAAAAATTACATAAAAAAACGACAATTTGAAAAATCCAAAATTTGTAAACATGCTTGGGACCTTGGTCATAAAATACAGTTTCAAAATTCAGTTATATTACACAAAGAAGAACACAACACCAAAAGAAAACTAAAAGAGTTTGCTTTAATTTTGTTAAATGAAAGGGATTGTATTCCGTAGAATTCAGTCGTTCCTAGTTGCCGACGATTAAGGAAGAAATCGCTAATGGTCATGTCCTTGTGAACAACTCAATATCGGGATAATTCATTCATAAGGTTTTTCCTAGGTTTTCCCTTATGATTTTAATGGGATCACTGAATGAACAACGTTCTTTGGTCGCATTTTTGGCGAATGCACTCTCTTATAACAACGTCGCACATAGGAGCGCCACATAAAATTCTGAAGATCTCCCTCTCAAATTCTTCCAATTTGAAAAGAACTTTATGATTATATGATCTTTAGAAATTTCTGTGCTACTCTGTATATTACAAATAAAATTCTCCTAGTTACGTCAAAAATCAAATAATACACATTGTCAAATATTTTAATTTAAATCTTAGAATTGTGCCTTTTTAATCCGTAGTTTCTTAACCATTGACAACGGGGTCTGATCTAGACCCCGAAACGTTTGGAATATACAGCAATTTTCTTCAAACTGTGGTGTTATTTCCCAAGAAGCACTTAGACAAAGTATTAGAGAGTTGAAATTAAACTGAATCACTTCATCTTGAGAAAAATTAGACCATAAAACAAGTTGAATTGAAACCACTGGGCGATCGCTAGTCTGTATATAAATAGGCAAAGACAAAATGATTAGGTACCATTTTCTCATCTGTCTCTCAACCGATTTTCCTCATTTTTGTTTAGTATCTACTGACGAACTTCAGTCTGATGTGCCGCCGTCGCCAGACGGTCAAACCTCAAAACATTGAGTAAATATGTAAGAAGGGAGCGATGGTTAGATACTGTTATATTCTTAGAGCATGTACTTCTGGAAGTAGCATGCAAGCGTTGTTATTGTTTAGTGGTAAAATAGTCAATGTAGTAGATAAGTATTGATTTTTCGGACGCGTTGCAGTAATATTTATATTAAATATTCTGTTCTTAATGTGAATTTAATTATTTGATTAATATATTATTGCCACAACATTCCCGAAGGTGTTGTCTAAAAAAATTGTCAGACAATAGAGAATGTATTAAATATTTAAGTTCTCCTAGGGTTGTTGGTCCTCTCTTTTCTTTAATACTCCTGAACTTGATTGAAACCGCAAATGACCAAAACTTTTATGTTGCAAAAAACAATCTAAAGAAAACCATGTACCTCAGAATGCACTTGAAATTTTACGTTTACAAAACAAAAGTAAAACATTATATCTGCTTGAATCACTAGAAATTAATAAAAACAAAAATTCCCGTAATTTATTAAACAACCAAACTGATACCAATTCATCTCCATTACTTAACCTTAAAATCCATCTCTAGATAATATTATATTATATTATTAACATCTATTGTGAACAATTTCATAAATGTATAATTTAACTGACCTATATCCAGCCCACTTCTTCCGAAATTCCTCAGAATTAAAACCTTTTAATCATTTTATTACCTTACCTGTAGTCCCTTTGTAATCAATTTAAATTTAGCATTCATTGTATTTCCAATTTCTGATGATGCCAGACTTGGGGAAACATATGTCAACTTTAAAGAAATAAAAAGTGAAAATTTAAACAAGTGTTTGTTGTTTTTTAAGTAATCTTAAAAATGAATTTTTATCAAGTGAAGACTGAAACAATCATCAATTCTAATCATTATATCGAATATTTTGCCAGGAGCTGTTCCAGCCAAAAATTTGGTGGGTCATTCATTTGTCAAAAATATTTCGAATACCGATATTTGATTACATTTTTATTTTCTTTTTATTTCTATGGATTTGTCAATATGAGTAAACAATTTTGATCATTACATCTACTTCTCCGATTTCTTATAAAAATATACTTATTACAATTTCATGAAATAGGGTCTAATTTGGACCACTTAGCGATCACTAGTTTTGTTAATGCTGTATACTATCAAGTGGGTCGTGTTAAAATTGGAAAGTCTGAAAAATTTCAAGAAATTCAGTATTTTTTTTGTCTTTAGTATATTATGTCACATTAAAAACCCTTTATAGCCTGAATCCCTTCACAATTTTGTTATATAATTAATGCCATACAAACGTTTTAATCGTTCACATGGCGAAGATAAACAATCGATTGTTTTAAATATCACGTAATCCGATAATATGCTCAAAGCTAGTAATAAAATTAACTGGCCGTTGAATCCGATAAATTCATCGAAATAAACTAACTATAAATAAGCTGCTTTATCAAGGTAATCTACATGAAGCATACGTTTTCCGAAATCGATATAATATTACGTAAAGGATGTTCGGATCTGTTAATTAAATTAACGTTTTTCTTGAACACATTAATATAGTTATATAATGAACAATGAATTGAAGTACCTATTTCCTTATTTGAAACAGCTTCAATAATATATTATTTATCTGTAAATGTATGTATTGTTAAACAACTGTAGCATTTATTTCTCAGTAATTATAGACTAGTTGAAAAATTAAAGGATCAAAGAAGAACTCCCCACATTTTAATTAATTTTTGATAATTCTGGAACTTAGTGTAAAATGGTGCTACCAAGTTGTAAAATAAGAATTTCGAAGGTTCATTATTGCATTTACAAAAATAACTTAAAGCACTGTGTATAAATAAAATCCTAGATGTCGGTCTTACATCTCACACCTTTAAAAATAAAATTGTCTTGAAATTTTAAGTCTAGAACAAACTTCATGCTTCTTGCTATATAATTCTTAGAGTATCCAAGTGTGGCCAACTTGATTAGACCTAAGATCTACTGTTTACTAACGAAACCCTGTGCGATGTACCAAGTACATACTTCTTGAAATATTAAATGAAACAGCATAGTTTAGTACACAATCATGTATTTTTTATTGGCCAGTCTTAGTAGTTTCACATATGAGATCGTTTCCTTAAATTTACTTAACATTATATGGGTCTTATATATTAGTGTGAGCATTGCGCCTGAGCATTTTCCACTAGTTTAGAATAATCAGGTTTGTAGTTGGAAATTGTCAATCTTAAACAATCCAATGTATGAGCGTCGGTCAAGCGAGAACGGTATTTATTTTTTTATTTGTTATAAGTAGGAAAATGCTGACTCACATAAATATGTTGAACCAAAACACGAATGAAGTGAAATATGTCACAGCGCAGAGTAATAATTTCGTTTTGTAACATCATGTGCTCCATTTGAAATGTATCTGTAAATTTTGTAGCCAATTCATATATATTAATATGATCAATGGCATCATTAAATGGATAACTTATGAATTAAACCAACTTCTCAATTTTCTGAAATCACTAAAGCGAATTTCGAAGTCTGCTATCACTATGAGGCTTGCGTGATACAGAGTCTAATGGTCATTTACATCGGTAATAGTCTCAATGTCGTCAACTGTCAACACTATACTGCGTAGAATAGAGGATAAATACAGTGACGTAACATCGATTGAAAAATGATACAAGATGATGCTGCGGTAGTTGATAATTACGTTGCGCAGTCTGGTCTAATTATTTATACTTTTTGCCTGGCCACGATGGACTGGACTAACAGTCGATCGATTTTTATCAAACAGTCTTTTCTCGTTGAAGACTTTGAGCACAACAGATTTATTTTGCCTACCATTTGAATACGGATTTAGTATTAGCAATGCGTTATTAGCATTATTTCTGTGAAATAGCAGACCCAAACATGTAGGCCAATTTAGTTCTTGATGGATGAGTTCCTATATGGAAACAATGTAAGAGAATTTTTGGAAAATTTATTGTTCATAAATCTATACGATGTTTCCGGTAAAAACGTGGGAAAAATGAAAAAAAAAACATTTTTATAATTATTAAGTAGTGTTTAGGGATTAAAAATATTTCTCCAAAAATTCGATTAACAGGCTTCTATAGTTCATATAGAAAGTCCTCAGGAGTTTTGGCGGTATGTTGTTATAAGACTCGCGTTTAATATTAGTTTTAATATTTGGTATTTAGCAATCGATTTTTTAAAAACTACCTACTACGATTTTTTTATGTTTTTTTTTTTAATTAATGCCAGAAATTTATTCAACTACTTGAAACTATCTTTCAATATCTGAGATATCGATGATCACTAAAGGCCGAAATCACAGCGAAATGGTCGTATTGAAATAAAAAAAAAAAGCTAATTGAAGCTGAATAAATAAGCTGTAAGGTCCATGCAGCTATTGTTTAGCTGGACCCAAAAAAACATAATACCCCATGGAACCACCAACTTCAAAATAACTTCATTGTTAACTACAGAATTTAAAAAATCACTAAGAATGTAGGAATTTCTTCCTTGATCTCTAAATTTTTACTAGTAACATATTAGGAAAAATAATTCGTGTCCTACAAAAAATAATTCAACTACACTAGAGTAAACGGAGAATTAAAAAAAAACTGTGTATGAGTTCCTATGTGCGATAGGGGTTTATCCTTTTTTACAATTTTCGACATATTTCGCAATGTTGATATTGAGATTTCTGATATTGTTGACATTGTTCAAACTGTCGATATTATTAACGTTTTTGACATTATTGACATGTATGGCATTCATGACATTTTTGTGATTTTGGTTAATTTTGAAGCAACTGATGTTTTTTACATGTTATATGATATCGATCTTTCTTTCTTTCTGCTATTTTTCTTTTAATTTTGAACATTAATATCTTTATACTTTTATATTTTTGTCATTTATGACATTATATGTAGGTTTTCCTTTTGGACCTTTTGACAACTGAGATTGAGTGTTGCGTTTAATAGGATTTAAATTTCGAAATGATAATATCATAATTGATAATAGTTCATTGTTTTATGTAATTCCTAAGCTAAGAATCTCTGCGAAACGGCCTTATACACAGTATAACTCCTGATTTGATGTGCTAGTAGTGCTAGTGTTCGCTCAGACGGCTAGATGTCGATATTAATTACGTGATAAAAGACAGAAACTGGTTTCCAACTTTAGAAATTTGTATGAATCATCTTACCTTCTCAGGCATGATTAAAATATTAGTTTAATAATTCAAAAATTTAATAATTTATTTAAAATTGGATAAATGAGTACTTGTCAATCAAAGGTTGTATGTCCTTATTGCAAAACTTAGTTTCCTTTAAAAAACCGCCTACCATAAAGATGATGAAGTTCTCATTGGCAACACTTATCTTCTAAAATATCTTCCTCTTCATACTTTGTGGTTAACGAGCAACACTTTCGCTTTTATTATCGTAAATAACGAGGCACATAATTTAATGCTTTCCTTTTCGAAACTATTCTTTCGTTATCGATGCAGAAGAATAACAACTCTTAAATTTTATCACCTTATAAACAGAGGAATTAACTTGCAGGGCATACCAACGAGGCCAGAGGCAAACTTAGCAAAATGAAAGAAAGCTTATAAATAACTTAATGGACAAAGAACAAATGAATGAGAATAGAATAATCTGCATAATGTAGATAATGTCAAATGAAATATGAAACGCTTGAAATGGACGCCTATATAGAATGATTGCTTCATATTTACTACGTCAGCTATTAAGATTGCACTCTGCAAGAACACAAAGTGTGCTTTTGTATGTCGAAATTGTTAATTCGTGCTAGAAAAAGAAACCATAAAATTATCCAAAATACAGAACGACGTTGATTAGTTATGTAAATTAAGTAAACTAAGGGATTATGAGCTACTTATTATATTTTGCATTACTGACCCAGACACCATACAGGGTGTCCCAACCAAAAAAAGCCAACTAGAATATTTCCCAAAATTATTTTCAAAATCGCAAAAACACCTCAAAAGATTTACAAGGACCAGATTAACCGATAATTAAATTGCACCTTCATGATCCCAGCGTTAGCAACTATTTTTTTTTAATGGAACCTTTAGTGGATGTGATGACGGATAAAAAAATACCTGCATACTGAATACCAACAAAAAATATCTCGGAAACTAGCGGAGATAGAGCAATGGGTAAATTGGGAACGATTTGCAGGTTTACTGGCCCAATTTAATGACACTTTCGGATTTTCGTAAAAAAGTCATTGCTTACTAGATATCAATATCGACTGTCAGTTCAGCACTACTAATGGAATTACTCTCAAATGAGGAAACGTCAAAGTGAAAACAAGCTTTTTCATAGCTACCTACGTTAAAAATGAAAATAAGACAGAAAAGCATCCATAACTCTGAAAATGTCCTAACTAAGCCAACTAAGGTTTCGATTCAAAAAAAGATAAGTTTGCGTCATATCTCGAAAACGAGAGCTGTCACGCAAACGAGGACTTGACAATCATATTCGGGATACAATTCCCTTCAATTTGATATTTACACTTTTTTATAAAATCAAAAGCAAAGGAGCTAGAGGGATTTGATTAAATCGACAGAATTTCGTTTATTCAAAATATCTAGTAAGTCATGACTTTTTACAAAAATCCGAAAGTGTCATTAAATTGGGCCAGTAAAACTGCAAATCTTTCCAAATTTAACCATTGCTCTATCTCCGCTAGTTTCCGAGATCCACATACTGATCATCAAAAAAAACTCACCCTGTATATTTTTATATATCCTGGAAACACATGAACAAAAATATAAATTTTTCAATGCGATTGAGCCCATCATCAATCAAAAAAATTATCCACACTAGCTCGGATTTAACACTTGGATTTGGCATATAAGGAGAAATTTAAAACTGCCTTGAGCTTTTATATCAAGAATGAGGATTTTCACAAAAATTTCAACTCGTATAATGTATTTTTATTATTACTTTGGCACTTTGTTTATATGTATATGAAGTCCGCTTATATACAGCTCATTTTTTTAAAGCTAATTATGTTATTTGTTTCCCCCTGGCATAATATTGTATACTGAAATTCTCCGGGAACTATTTCCTACGTATGATTTAATGTTAATTTTCCTGAATTTTTACCCTGTGATTAGACAATCCACCAATCTGAATAGACCGCATCCATAGTTTATAATTGTTAAGGTGTAATTTACCGAACAAAAGAGCAAATTTGAAGACTTTTCAGAGATTACAAAAAGTAATGTCAGTAAAAAAGACTATAGCACTTTGACATACAATTATTAACTTTGCATTGGAGAGTAAGTTTTCAAATAAGATTTTTGTCCAAGGAAAGGGCTGGTAGTTTGATATATTAAAAGACTAGTTCATAGTATCTGGTTCTCAGAACTACCTCGTTTTAATAATAGTTTTGAATGGTTATAGATATTCTAGCTCTTCTAGTTTGTAATTACACTCTTAAACTAGTACGTCACCATATTTCTATCAAAATAATAATAATAATTTAAATACTGCGGTCTTGCCAACATCAACAATTTTATGTCTGTTCTCACATTTACTGAGTTTGGCAAGCGTTTTTACATCACAAAGCAATTTAGGACATTCGTTTTTCTTCGCAGATATTCATTTTCACCAATTTATAACAGAATGTATTTTTGACTACATTCGAGTAATAACAAAAATTTGCGTAGTTTGTGCAACATCTAAATATAACTGAACTGTTTGTCTGGAGACCATGACTAATGCCTTATTTTTCGAAGGTTTATTTGAGTAACCCGAAATATTATTGGAAAATTTGGTTACTTGGAAAATACATTATTTATTTTACAAAGTAAAATCTGATTGATTGCAGAAGTCTTGTATTCAAAAATATACATAATACAACTGATATCGGTGGAGACATTAGAAGTATTGACTGAAACTATTTATTATGTTTTATTTGACTGTTTCGCTCTGATGATAGGTTTCGTCAGAATTAAATACTAAACTAAATGCTAAACATCTGAATATATTATATAGTGTTGTAAGATAATAATGAGTATATAGGTAGAAATCAGGTCAGTAAAGTTAGCACCGCCATTTTACAGAAACTCAAATTAAAACATATGGGAATTACGAGCTATTTAGGAGCTCTTGATTTTTACCTAAACTGATTTTTGAGCTCAATATTTATTATGGAAAAAGTGCAAAAAACTATTGGCTGTGGTAACTTTACTGACTTGTAGAAATCACAATATGTTTACTGTATAATATTAGTGAAGGTAAATATTATTAATATAATCTTGAATTTTGTATTGTATAAATATATTAAGATTAAGAAGTAAAGGAGACATATTTGGTCATTTAAAAAATGTGATGAATTCTTATTTTTATTGATCTCAAGTGATTCTCAAAGAGTTAATTTTTTACTTTTTTGTTCTAGATGTAAAATTTCGAAAGTAGTTTGTGTAATATGATTTTCATTTAATAAATTGTCGGCAAATGTAGATATTTTGTATTTCTGATTTTCATAGGCTTTTGAATGTTCAGACCATCTTGTTTTAAATGATCTTCCTGTGTGACCGATGAAAAATTTTGGGCAACTACCACATGTTAACTTATAGACTCCAGAGTTTTCATATTTATTAATTTTATCTTTATTATTTGTTATGTGTTTGGCTAAATTATTGTTGGTTTTAAAGGTTGTTTGAATATTTCTGTTTAGTAGAAATTGAGAAATTTTTTCAGATGGAGTACCTATAAATGTAATGGATTGGTGAAATTTTGAGTTAGAGTTGGGAGAGAAAGGGTATACTTGTTCTATAGCTTTTTTCTTTAATTTTCTGGATAATATGTTATCAATGATTTGGGGGTTGTAACCATTATTGATAGCAATGAATTTTATCCTATTGAGTTCATTGTCAAAGTTAGGTTTAGATAACGGGACAGTTACTAATCTGTGTACCATAGAGTGATATGCTGCAAGTTTGTGTTGGATTGGATGACATGAAGTATTGTGAATAGTGAGGTCTGCATGGGACTTTTTATGTTTATTATCAGATACTTTTATAGTTAAATCTAGAAAATCTAATGTGTTATTTCTTTCTGTTTCTAGTGTAAATTGGATATTGGGGTGGAGTTGGTTTATGTAATTATGTAGTAATTGTAATTGTCTCTGTGTACCAGTAAAGGAAGCGAAAACATCATCAACTTATCGGTACCACTATAAGAATTTGTTACTCCAATCATGATTAAATATTAGAGATTCTAGGTTGTCCATGAATATTTCAGCCAAAAGAGGGCTTAATGGGTTTCCCATAATTAAACCTTGATTGCTACTGTAAATGATAAATTGAAAATAATTATGGCTAAGACAAAGCTGCAATAGAACATATATTAAATTTTTTATTATAATCATCGCATTTTCAAATATTGTGAGCTGAACAACATAATTACTCAACAACAAACAAAAATTCGATGGGTTGCAAAGAGCAACTGATAATTGATTCCGTTGTCTGCAATCAAGCCCACGCCAAACGGCGAAATCTCTACATGGCATATGTGGACCACAATAAGGCCTTTGATTCAGTTCCACATGATTGGCTCATTAAGTTGCTGAAACTCTATATGTGAATAATTGTATTATTAACTTTTTAGAATACGCCATGTCTACCTGGCAAACCAAAATCTCACTGAATGAAGCCAACTGTTCGATACACACTGACCCCATTCCAATCAGAAGGGGAGAATCTCTTAGCCACTGTGGTTCTGCCTCTCTCAAACAAACTGAACTCGACTAATTTTGGGTTCAGTCTCAAACACAACAACGTACAAGCATTGAAGATAAATCATTTGTTATACATGGACGACTTAAAGTTGATGGCAGCTACAAAACAACAGCTGTATGATATGCTTAAAATAGTAGAAGGGTTCTCTAGTGACATCCATATGAAATTTGGCCTAGATAAATGCCGAATTATTAATATAGTTAAAGGCAAAATATAGCAGGGGCACTTCGAAATGGGAGATGACACCTCAATTGAATCTATGGGGGAAGGTCATACTTATAAATACCTTGGAATGAAGCAGGCTCAACGTATTGATCAGATGACTATGAAAAAGGACCTAACAGCAGAGTTTTATAGAAGGGTAAGACGACTATTGAAAACCAAACTAAACAATAAAAATCTGTTTCAGGCTATTAACACCTATGCGTGTTCATTGCTCAGTTACTCTTTCGGTATAGTTAACTGGTGCAAGACTGACATTGAACAATTACAACGAAAAGTTCGAGTTTTACTAACAAAAGCTCAAAATCACCATCCAAAGAGCTCTGTCGAACGTATAACTTTGCCACGGTATGAAGGAGGAAGAGGATTGGCAGATCTAAGTAAAGTATTAGATCAACAAATTTCTATTTTGCGTAGTCATTTCCAGAAACTCGCAGAATTTTCTGATCTACATAGAGTCATGTGCCAGGTTGATGACTCAACACCACTGCGACTGACACAACAACATATCCAATTACACCACCAGACCACAGATCAGAAACTGCTGAAATGGAAAGAGAAGCCCCTTCATGGAAGACATATAAATGACGTCAACCAAGATTATGTCGACAGTGCAGCATCGAACTACTGGTTGATCTCTGGTCATATGTTCCCTGAAACGGAAGGCTTTATATTGGCAATCCAAGATCAAGTAATTCCAACTAAGAACTACCTAAAGTACATCGTTAAAGACCCTTCTATTAAAAACGATAGATGCAGGTGCGGTTGCCAAACATCTGAATCTATCCAGCATATCACAGGAGGATGTCAAGCGTTCGCTGCAACTGAATACAAAGAACGACACGATGCTGTGGCAAAAATACTTTATTAGGAACTAGCACTGAAACATGAATTATCACAGTCGGTAAGATTACCATACTATAAATATAAACCAGAATCTGTTTTAGAAAATAACAACTACAAGCTGTAATGGGACCGCACGATACTGACCGATCGGTCTGTTGCTCACAATAGACCAGATATAGTTTTAGTAGATAAAGTCTCTCGGAAAACAACTTTAATTGATATAGCAATTCCTAACAACAATAATATAAATATCAAGCAGGCTGAGAAAATAACCAAATACAGAGATTTGGAATTTCAAATAAAGACTCAGTGGAACATGAACAATACACGAACTGTACCAATTGTTATGTCAACAACAGGACTAGTCCCAAAATTAATCTATTAAACAATTTAAAATACCTTGGTCTGGACGAACATCTTTATAAACAAATGCAAAAAGCCGTCTTGTTAGGGACAGCCCGGACGGTCAGGAAATTCTTGGGAAACTGCCGCCACGACGCCAACTACGGGCCTGAAAACCGGGCAAGGGCTTCCACAGAGCTAAACCCTTTTGATATCTAGGATATCTGGGGTTTAGTGAATTTTCCCCTAAAGGCACTCGTAGCGTGCCTTAGAGGAAGTGTGATGCCATAAATTGTATGGTCAAGTCGGAATATTTACGTTCACTAATATTATACAGTAAACATATTTTGCTTTCTACTTATATACTCATTATTATCTTACACTATATAATATCTTCAGATGTTTAACATTTAGTTTAATATTTAATCCTGACGAAGCCTATCATCAAAGCGAAACAATTGTCAAATAAAATATAATAAATTTGGTAAAATTACCACAGTGGTTAGTGTTTTAATATAATTAAAATTCATATTTCTGGCAAATATGTCCATAATTTGCACCTTACAAAGTTCACAGACCAACAAGTATGTTATGAAATACAGCGTCATATATTTTTTTTTTTTCGTGATAAAAGCTGTCGTGAATAATGTATATGGATTTTCCGTTAACACGATTTGCACGCTTCCAGTGTCATATTTGCTGAGTGTCACCTTGCCATCTTTGAACGTGAACGTAAGTAAGGCTTCAAACGATATTCAAATAACGCTCGTGAGTTAACTTTAATGCATTTTTACACAAAGTAACCGGTAAAGAGGAAGATAGAATGCTAAGATAAGAATGAGTTACTAGTAAACAGACAAGTGATTTACATTGAGTTATATTTCGGAATATATCTATCGGATTATTTAAAACTTTCGACGCGGCATGTATATATTTCTTCTATAAATAAAGTTGTATTTTAATATATTCTAGCGGTAGCCCAGTGGTCGAAATTAGTTTAAACATAATTGAAGTTCTCTAGAAGAAACATTGAATTAAAAAAAAAATTAAAACCGTTGTAACTTCATCATTCATGAGCAAATTTTTAATGGGTACAACTCTTTCTAAAAACTAGCTGTCGCCCAGTGGTCGAAATTCGACCAATTGTGTCTATATCTCTGGCAGGTTAAGTAACCTGAAAATTTTATCGTGACATTCTATCCTATAACTTTAGGGAGAACAGCAATTACACGGAACGGATCCAGATTCGGAACCTCTGTGTGATGGTTTCCTCGAAAATCCTAGATGTCGGTCTTACATCTCACTTCTACAAATAAGTAACGAAATTCAAGTTTGTTTAGATATAATTCCTAGGACTTTATTTGTATTCAAATTCGTAATTCTTAATTTAATATGACAACAATTCAACCACTAATCGGCTACCCTACATATTTATTTTTTCTAACCTCCCTGTATAACTATAATTGCACTTAATTCTCTAACATTTATTAAATTCCTCATTATAATAATTCCATCACCCTGTATATGCAACTGCTCATGGACCACGCATAATATTTTTTAACATTTTTGAACCACCCGGTAAACCATTCTGTATATGTCACTGCCTATGAGCCACCATATTTACTCTTTTTGTTTATGAAATTTTTAACTATCTTCTGTAACTATAATTCTACTCCGACCTATATTTCAATCATCATATATATAGAACTCTTCGTGGGCCACTCTATAAATCATTTCCTTTTCTAACATTTTTTATCATCATCCTGTATATCTATAATTCCTCTCACCCTATATTTCATCTTCCCTATATATACACCTGCTTATGGGTTACGAAATGTTGCATTTCCTTTTCTGCCACCCTGATATGAATCTCTGTATAATATTTTTTGAACCACCCTGTATAACTATAATTCTACTGCACCTTCTGTAAATTCAACCGCTAATGGCCTTCCCTATATAATTATGTTATAAGTTATAATTGCACTCTACTCTATTGTTTAAACACCTTATATATGCAACTGCTTATGTGCCACCCACGAAAAAAATGATTTCTAACATATCTGGAATCGCCCTGTATAATTATAATATACACCGATTACTTTACCACTAAACAATAACAACGCTTGCATGCCACTGCCAGAAGTACATGCTCTAAGTATATAACAGCATTGGTCCCTCTATATATAATTACTTAATGTTTTGAGTCTGGCGGCAGCGGCACATTCAGTTGTTTGGGGTTGACATTATGGACGTAAATAATGATTTTTTATTATATTTTATTTAATGAATGAACCGATATTATAAATTAGTATTAGCATTCTGCACTGAAAGTCGTCAGTAGCAACTAAACAAAACAAAAATGAAGAAAATCGGTTGAGAGACAGAGGAGAAAATGGTACCTAATCGTTTGTCTTTGCCTATTCATATATAGATAAACTATTTTGGGATTTAATATGATGAACAATCATATTTGACGTGTTCGATTTTAGTTCTTTTGACATGTCTTAATGCTTGACAATGCTTGACATTTGACATTTTTTACTTTTATGACATTTTGACAGTTTTGACATCTTTGACGTTTCCGATGTTTTTGGCGTTTTTAACGCATTTTTGACATTTTTTGTCAATTTTCACATTTTTTCTCATTTCTGACATTTTTTTGTCATTTCTGACATTTTTACATTTTTGACATTATTCACAGTTTTGACATTTTATGATATTTTTAACATCTTTCACGTTTTTGAATTTTCTGATGTTTTTAAAATTGGTAAATTTTTTTTGACATTTTGTACAATTATGACATCTTTGACACTTTTTTTACATTTTTGACATGTTTTGACGTTTTTGGCTTTTCTATCATTTTTTACAAATTTTAAAAATCACTATATCTTTGACATTTTCATTTTTTGACATTTCTTATATTTTTAACATTTTTGACAGTTTTATTTATTTATTTTTAAGTAAATTATTTACATACTGTCGACGTTTCTGATTGAAAAGAAAACGTTTAACCTAATAGCTAAAAAAGTAATAAAATGTCAAAATTCAAATCAAATTCGCTACAAAAGCGATGGCCATGAATATCAGGGTTGCCAGATCTAACTATATATTTATCTTGAATCTTACGATCTGTGCATAATTTCACGATTTTTGTGTAATCTTAGTCAAATTATATGAAACTTCCGGTAAAAATAAAAATAATCTATTTTAAAAGTATAAAGTAATTAATAAAATACTGCCAGAAATAAATTCATTAGTTGCTCACGAGTCAGATATTTTAGTTGACAAACCATATCTACAACGCAACGAAATGACTGAAATGATAAAGTATAGTGGATAAAAAAATCAGTTATAAAAGTAATGAATCACCGTTAAAAACTTCACAAACACATAATTACCTTACAACTTATATCACATATTTCGATTTGTAAAAGCAACTCAACTACACTCTCAATTTCTAACGCTCTTGTATTATGAAATCTAATTGAAACAAAGTGAAGCTTTCAATTATAATATATAACATAATTTTTTTAATGTTCAGATAAACTTTAATGATTACTATAATTTTCCACACTTTGATAGTTCACGTATCTCCTCAATTACAGTTTGATTACGTTAATTATAAAACATATAATTTTCTCTACTTCAGTAATTATAATTGCACAATTTTATATACAACTGAGTAATCAATGTTGATAATTACATCTTGTCCTTAACTGTATTATTTCGAAAAAATAATTTTATATTTCAGGTCTAGTCCAAGTTTTATTTGTTTAATTTTCTTCAACAGGAAAAAAGGGAAGTGATTTATGACGTTCATTGCTTAGCCAGCGTGAATTTTGAAAATACATTTTATTAAAAAAAATGTAAATTACCAAATTTGACTAGGTTATGCTAAACGTTTTGGGTTTGGTTAATATTCACAGGATCATCGTCTATAGTTGTATTTATAAATCCCTGGGTTATTGATTTCTTTTAATAGAGTCCTAGTAAATACAATAATCGTTTCAAAATAATTTGAAGACGCGAGATGTAAGACCGACATCTAGGATTTTCGAGAGAATTATCAAACACAGGTTCCGAATCTGGAGCCGTTCCGTGTAATTACACTCTATGTGCTAATTCTCTCCAAAAATCCTAGATGTCGGTCTTATATCTCGCGTCTTCAAATTTAACGAAATGTATCAAATACATTAAAAAGTGTTCGAGAGGACATTCAGTTGTGGGAAGCGCAACTGATGAAGGTTCCCTGACCAGAAACAATATGTATTATATTGATATATAATATATATTGTCTTGCGTACAAAGGAATGACACCTCGAAGAGAGCGTTTCAAAATAAGACAAACACATCAAGATAATCATAATCAGGCTCAAATACGTATGAATTAGAACATGACGAAGACCAGAAAGACAATAATAATGTATTTTCCATGATATCAGAACTGAAAACCATACGATGATAATTTTAAGTGACTCACTATCGGAGTTTGGATAAATTCCAGATTCCAGATAGTCGTTGCATAAATCTTGCAAAATGTTTGGCAAATAACTATCTTCCTGTTTCTTTGTCTGGTAAATACCAGTTATTTTTACAGTCTGAATCGAAGTTTGTTTGGCATCAGATGCAACAGAATAGTGCACAATAATTTTGTATTAGTTGTTGCTTTGGCAACAGAAATTACCGTAAAAAAGGTCCATTAAAGAAAGTAAGACAGGAACTATATAGAGTGAGTTTTTTTTTTATGATCAGTATAGGGGTCTCGGAAACTAGCGGAGATAGAGCAATGGTTATATTGGAAAAGATTTGCAGTTTTACTGGCATAATTTAATGACACTTTCGGATTTTTGTAAAAAGTCATGGCTTACTAGACGAAACGAAATTCCGTCGATTTAGTCAAATCCCTCTAGCTCCTTTGTTTTTGATTTTATAAAAAAGTGTAAATATAAAAATTGAAGGGAATTGTATCCCGAATGTAATTGTCATGTCCTCGTTTGCGTGACAGCTCTCGTTTTCAAGACATGACACAAACTTATCTTTTTTTGAATGGAAACAATAGTTGGCTATGACTTCAAAAGATCAGACATTTTTAGAGCTTTTCAACGATATAATACTCGATACAGTTATTCATAAAAATAACGGTGTTAGGGATACTTTTCTCTCTTATTTTCACTTTTAACGTAGGTAGCCATGAAATAGATCGATTTATTAATAACTATTCCAAAAAACATTGAACGATTTTTTAGGTATATCAGATAAAAAGAAAAAACTAATAGGTACTTATTAACAACTTAAGAAATTAAAGTACATAATAATGGTTACAATTTATGTTCGAAAAGTCCACCATTGTCATTTAGACAATTGCATCTTTTTAAAATTGACATTACCGCTTTCCTCACAGACCGCCTATCAATTTCATCAATTGCTTGTAATATTGCCTCCCTTATGTCACCAACTGTCTCATACTTTCTTTTGTATACTTTGTTTTTTAGCGCACCCCGTAAATAGAAGTTTATAACTGCCAAATCGGGAGACCGGAGTGGCAATTCGCGTGAACAATTTCTTCCTAGATATTATCAAAGTGTTGTCTTACTAATAACGAGTTATGAGCAGGTGCTCCATCATGTTGGAACCACTTAATTTCTAAACGAGTTCTCAAATTCAAATTATGTATCATGCTTGAAAAGTGTATTGCAAGAAATGCAAGTAGCGCTCCCCAGTAAGTGATTCGTCATAGATAAAAGGCCCCAGAATAGTAGACCCTATGATACCACACCAATCATTAAAACCAAATTTTATCTGGGGTCGTCTTTGTTCTACATGGAAAGGGTTTTCTTTATCCCAGATATGCTCATTGTGTCTATTGAACATACCGCAGTTAGTAAATCTAGTTTCATATGACCATAACACCTTTAATGCAAACTGTGGATTGTCAAGGCACATGTCTCTAAACCATGTAAAACAAAATACGTCGATGTTCGTCACCAGCATCCAAACTGAAAGTTTGTACGGGTGGAACTTGTGCGCTTTCAGTACCTTAACTACAGTTCGTTGAGCTGTGCCAGCTACTGCCGCAATCTCACGAGTTGATGTAGATGAATTTTGATTTACCATTGCCAACACATTTACTTGTGCTGCTTCGTTAATTTAATTACGTTCCTTTGGTGGTTTAGTAAAAGATCCATATCTGCGTAAACTATCGTAAAGCCTCTTAAATGTACATAGAGCAGGTTGACGACGATTAAAATATCTATGAAAGTATTCCTCAGCTGAATGAACTAAATTTTTATGACATATGATATAACATTCAACCATATTCAGTTTTTCTTCTTTAGAATATCCCATTTTATCACGAAAACTTGTCAATACCATCTGTCAGTTCAGCACGACTAATAGAATTACTCTCAAATGAGGAAACGTTAAAGTGAAAACAATCTTTTTCATGGCTACTTACGTTAAAAGTGAAAATAATAGAGAAAAGTATCCATAACCCGTTATTTTTATAAATAACTATATCGAATATTATATTGTTGAAAAGCTCTAAAAATGACCGATTTTTTGAGGTCATAATGGTTTCCATTCAAAAAAAGATAAGTTTGTGTCATATCTCGAAAACGAGAGCTGTCACGCAAACTAGGACATGACAATCATATTCAGGATACAATTCCCTTCAATTTTGATATTTACACTTTTTTTATAAAATCAAAAACAAAGGAGCTAGAGGGATTTGCCTAAATTGACAGAATTTCGTTTTTTTCAAAATATCTAGTAAGCCATGACTTTTTACAAAAATCCGAAAGTGTCATTAAATTGGGCCAGTAAAACTGCAGATCTTTCCCAATTTAACCATTGCTCTATCTCCGCTAGTTTCCGAAATCCCCATATTGATCTCAAAAAAAAACTCACTCACCCTGTATAGATTAAGTGACATAAAAACACACAATATGTAATTTATGCCATTGAGACAGCATGTATATTATTTTATGATCTCAATTTTACTATTATTATTCAATATTTATGAGATTACATATTGATTCAACAGATGGCGCTTACCATTTCCTTGAGTCTCATTATTTCTTCAACATACGTACAATTTAGCCACTTTAGATCGACAATGACAATGACGATGAAACCAACGTACAGAATGATAATGAACAGAATATAAATCTACAGGGTCTTAGTACGCAGTATAATAATCTTGATACTGACCTTGATGTTATACTTCAAGGTCACACCTGAATGTAGGATTTGATGCACTTAAGGGAGAGTACTCTTATAAATGCGAATGCTCTAAAATAACAACGTTCAATAACTGCTTATCACACAAAAAAATAAAACCTTCATTGCTCAAAACTAAGCCTTTTCAGACATAGTACCCAAGAAATTTTTTGATGCAGATGTCAAGTAATTAAATATTTATTTGCTTAGTTTATGGCTTCGTCTTCAAATGACTTCGATCCTGACTTTAAAGTCGTGCTCCAAGGGCATGTTACAACGTATGATTTGATGCTCGTGTGTAATGATGTCAAGTAGTACAAATCAATACATTTTCAGTCAGAGTGCGCCCCATTTGACATTTGTTTAATGCTAACGTTGTTCTCGACAATGCCTAGGTGACTGAACTTACTAAGCACAAGTTAACTGACACCAGGCAAATAAAGTGTCAAAAAAACTCCAAATGAATACAATTTATTAATAAAACATTTTTAATAAAAATATAACCGACTTCTACTTATAACTAAAAAGCTAAAAATAATTATAACAAAATACAACTCTAGCAAATAAATAACACATTCAATGTTGTTAGGTACCTACCCAGGAAGTAAAAAATGTAAACATTAAAAGGTGCTCATTCTGTACAAATTAATTACCTACCAATCTAGTATATTTTGAAGCCGGTGCCAAGCAAATCTAAAATCCTTCATTGCGTACTTATCTACTAATTTTTCAAACTTGATTGTTGCTTGGCACCAACTTCAAAAATATACTAATTTGTAGGTAATTAATTTGTAGAAAATGAGCACCTTTTAATGTTTACATTTTTTACTTCCTGGGTAGGTACCTAACAACATTGAATGTGTTATTTATTTGCTAGAGTTGTATTTTGTTATAATTATTTTTAGCATTTTAGTTATAGGTAGAAGTCGGTTATATTTTTTTAAATGTTTTATTTTCAACTTTTTAGTTTTTTTGAACTCAGGTAGTTTTCATTCTTTATTTTTTATTTTGTATGTATAACCTTAATAGACAGAACCAGTTAACATCGAAAGCCTCAACATTAAACAATGATACTTTCTCATTTAAATTGACAGGTAAGTCTTTACGAACAAAATGTACTAGTACGCTTTGACTTAATAAGCCTGAAATATATTTATGCCTTATGGACTAAGCCATGTAACCTTTTTTTCAACTTTTTTTGACAACCCTGTATAACTATAGATAATTCCACTCCAACCTATGTTCTAATCATCCTGTACATACGACTGCCCACGGACAAACATAAATTTGTTAGCTGCCTTCTGTAAACTATAGGACGAAGTAGAATACATCCCATATTTACGGAGTCAAATCCGTCCTATATTTCAACCATAATATATAACTCCTTGTGGGCTACCCCATAAGTTATTTCATTTTTAACATTTTATATTATCGCCCTGTGTAACATTAATTCCTCGCCACACTTTATGCAACTTCTTATGGGCTATAAAATAAATAAGTTTTTAATCACACTGTATAAATATAATTCAACTGCAGCATATATTTCAACCATCCTGTATATGATTTGCTTATATCCACATCATATAACAGTTTTTTAATCACCCTATATAATTTTAATTTCACATTTTTTCCAACATTTTTATACCACCAAACGTCCAGTCCAACCATCCTGTATATACAGCTGCCTACAAACCACTATCACTCTAGTCCGTCCTATATTTCAATCTTCATATAAATGCAACTCCTTCTATCACTTTACTTTGTGATTTTGTTTGCTATAACTAAACACAAACAACGTTTAGACAAGACAAGACAATTAAACACCCTGTCTATAAACGCACCAAATAGCAGTTTAAAGTTTAACATGTGTTGTCACTGAATTTTCTATTAGGCCGGGAGAATGTGACAACCAAAAGCACCGTCTTCGCAAAATGGAAAAATTTGCATTTAAATAGGTATTTGCCTGGTATACAAGCAAAACGATCTTGGTACTCATTGATTTAAGGAGCCGAAAATACTATGCTTTACTACCTATATGCTTGAGATGTACATAGAAAATTTTCAAATTCGCAATTAAAACTTTCAGTGCCTAAAATTACCGCACTATTACCCTGGAATTAAAATATTTATGAGGAAATGTCCGTTATGTCATTCCCATGAAATTTTTGATAAGAATTTTGGAACTTTCGGCAATTTTCTGCAAAACTGCATGTTGCACGTCGCAGAAAAGTATATGAGATCACCTAAGGATCTTCCTTAATAGATTAAACGTTAAAAAACTATACACACCCATAAGGAGTTATCGAAACATCGACTAAAATATTAGGAATATTGGTCGATTTCCATGCACGCATGTGTTCATTCACAAATTTTATCACTTTACCAATAGAATTCTTTTCCAAAATTTAAAGTTTCACCAATCCGGATATATACTCTATTAAACAAGACCATATTAATTCAAAACGGTTCACCACAGGAGAAGAAATCAGGTAACATACATACAAAAAAAAAGCGAGAAAAATACGCGACGAATTGATAACCCCCTCCTTTATGGAAGTCGGTTAAAAATAGGTAAAACACCTAAATCTATTACAACTATTAGTAATATAATTAAATTTCATTAACAAAAAAATCACACACTCCACACCTATGTACTCCAACCAGAGAAACTATGTGTACAATCTCGAAAATGAAGGAGTAACCGCAATTCCCGAGTAAAATATCCGCCTCAGCCTTACAATCGCGATCGAGCCAAGTGCGAATGAGATCATATCAAAGGTAATTTTTAATTATATTTTTTTGAAATGCCACGATACGGGACGAAAAAAAAATAATTATCAGATTCTAAAAAGAATTTACCTAGCGGTACGCTGATAAATAACGCCCTGTATTTGTGTATTAAATAAACAATAGTGCATTATTAATTATGATAGAAACAGCGTGGGAGGAATGCTTTGCACCTCGAGAGCGCAACGACTTCCACAGATCTTTGGATCTTTTCTTGTCCGTTCCACCTGCAGTGTGTTTACGGTGATTGTATAGAAATTGAAGCATGAGACTTCCTTAAGTGAGAGACTTGTACACGCCAGAGAAAATTCACCCACACAATGGAGTTTTTCGAAATGATCATTTTATTTGTAAAAAAGCAATACAACGATTATAACGGTGTTTTTTTTAGAGGTATAGAACTTTAAGTTGGCAACAATCTTTTAACCAGCGGCCACCTTGTCAGCTGTCAAATGATTTATGTTTAGTTTGGTTTGACATTTCATCATGAATAGACTGACGCCTGACCAACGCTTCCAAATTGTGCAAATTTATATTGAAAATCATGGTTCTGTTCTAAATACGTATGGCGTACCACGTCCATTTTACGGTTAACATAATCGTCCATTATAGCAATTAATTCGATTAACTATGCAACGTTTCCGCACCACGTTTACTCTTAATGATAATACGTATCCACAGAGATGTCGAACAGGGCGTACAGAACAATCCATTGCTGTTGTAGAGCGTAGCGTAGAGGAAAACCCGAATCAGTCTATCCGTCATCGTGCACAGGAATTGGATATGTGTCCATCCACTTTATGGAAGATTTTGCGAAAAGATCTTGGCTTGGGTGCTTACAAAATTCAACTCGTACAAGATCACCTAGCACGCATACCGGCAACCAACCTCAAGGTACGACGACGCTGATTGGACCAGATAAGACCCAATGACCATGACCGGCGACGCATGACCGGTTAAGGATATAATATAAATACGATCGATACTCTGAATTTCCTATCATTCACCTGATGACAATAGCAGATACACAGCTATTGAAACGTTGTGAGATCAACCACTCCAAGACCATGGAAGTCCAAGGAAACTTCGAGGAACGAGTTACATTGTCTGCCAACTTCAGATCACCTAGCAATGCGTACATTCGATGAATGGGCCCAAAACAAGATTGCCGTTGATCCAGATTTTCATAAGCGAATTTTGTTTAGCGATAAAGCTCACTTTTGGTTGAATGGATACGTCAATAAACAAAACTGCCGTATTAGGAGTGATGCTAATCCTCAAGTTCATATTGAGACACCGTTACATCTAGAAAAACTGACAGTTTGGTGTGCTTTATGGGCTGGTAGAATAATTGGTCTGTACTTCTTTAAAAACGACGCTGGCCAGAACGTTACAGTCAATGGTGATTGCTATACAGGGTGTTCCTAAATTAGCGGTACAAACGAAAAGGGGAGATTCCTTGAATAGTTATAGGAAGAAAAAGTCTCATAAACATGGGTCCGCAAACGTTTCGTTTTCAAGATACAGAGTGTTAAAGTTTAAATTTTTTTCAAGTTTTTTTCTCATAATATCTGCACTTCACATAATATTCAAATGAAATTTACAGAGTTTACACTTTGTGACATGCCAATTTCGATTGCAACTCTACAGGGTGATATTTTTTCGGGAACACTGTCCACTGTTGTCCTTCAGAACTTTACTTTGGTGAGCCACTGGTACTTTCAAAAATTGTAAAGAAAAGCTTATGTTCTCTTGTAGTTTTGTCGTATCTACTACCGATTTCGAGAAAAAAAAATTGAATTATAAAACTAGCAATGATTCTTAAAGATTCGATAAACTGGTATAATCATCAAAAAAATGTCTTACTGCAAGAAACGTACAACTCAAAAATTAATCATAATAAAAAAACTAAATAACAACAAAGGAACTAAACTACAGCAATTGTTGAAAATGTTCTCCCCCAACCCTTATACAAGCTTCTGTTCTTATTCTCATAGACGATCGAACTCTTTCAAACACTCCTGGAGTATTCCTAATTGTATCAAACGCGCCTATTATACGATTTCTCAGTTCGTCTACGGTATTCACTGGCGTTATGTACACTAGAGATTTCAGATGGCCCCATAGAAAGAAATCTAAACTATTTAAATCTGGGGATCTGGCGGGCCATGGCTGATGTCCACCTCGTCCAATCCAACTGTTTAAATAATTTTCGTTCAAATACTCCCTAGCCAAAAGTCGTGCATGAACCACATTTCACGTCGCATCATAAGAGGTATATCATCCAAAAACAAGGGCAAATCGTTCTCTAAACAATGTCTGTATGATTGACCAGTAAGTCGCCCTGGCGAGAAGAAAGGACCAATCAAATAATTGCCAATTTTACCACCCCACACATTTAATGAAAATTCCTCTTGAAAATAAGCTTCTGCAATTTCATGTGGATTCTCCTCAGCCCATATGTGTTCATTATAAAAATTTATGATTGAAGTCCTTCAGAAACAGGCTTCATCAGTGAATAGGATTGGCAATCCAAATGAGGATTGTTCAATAGTCTGTTGAGGTACCACTGACAAAAAATAATTCTTGGATGACAATCTCGAGGCAAGAGCGCCTGCACCCTCTGAATGTGATAAGGATAGAGCAAAGAATCCCGCAAGATCCGCCAAACAACTTGACTTGTATTTAAGGTAACACTAATTTTTCTTGTACTGGTTCCTGGATGTTCTTCTATTTCGTTCAGCACTGCCTCTTCGAGTCGTGGTGTTCTCACACTTCGTGATCTACCTGCATTGATATTTTTCGCAGAAAAAGATCCAGTTTCTGAAAGACGCCTGTGAATATTAGAGAACATCCGATGACCAGGCATCACTCTATTGGGATAGCTTAGCTTCTCTTGAATTACCATTTGCAAGACCATACATGAAATGCATGTCAGCCATTTCGGAATTCGTAAAATTCGGCATGTTTTGATATTAAAAGGCAACCATCTTTAATTTTCAAAACACAGGAGTTTAATTTGATGTGTCAAAACTAACAATAAATTTATTCATTCACTACAGCCTACTAGGTAGGTAACTAGATTTCTATGACAATTCGGAATTTTCTGAGGATTTCAAGAGAATCATTCAAATTTTTTTTCTCCAAACCGGTAGTAGATACGACAAAACTACAAGAGAACATAAAGTTTGCTATAGCAACAAAGCTTTTCGTTACAATTTTTGAAAGTACCAGTGGCTCACCAAAAAAAAGTTCTGAAGGACAACAATGGACAGTGTTCCCGAAAAAATATCACCCTGTAGATTTGCAATCGAAATTGGCATGTCACAAGGTGTAAACTCTTAATTGTAATATCTATGCCAAATTTCATTTGAATATCTTGTGAAGTGCAGATACTATGAGAAAAAAACTTGAAAAAAATTCAAACTTTAACACTCTGTATCTTGAAAACGAAACGTTTGCGGACCCATGTTTATGGGAATTTTTCTTCCTAAAACTATTCAAGGAATCTCCCCTTTTCGTTTGTACCTCCAATTTAGGAACAACCTGTAGAGTCAAGATTACTAACTTTTTCGTTCATCAATTGAGCAATCAGGCACACGAGCTGTGGTTTCAACAAGACGGGGCAACATGTCACAGAGCTCGTGCCACAATTGATTTATTGAAAGAAACGTTTGGTAACTGCATAGTTTCACGTTTCGGACCCGTGAATTGGCCTCCAAGATCGTACGATTTAACGCCGCTTGACTATTTTCTGTGGGGATACGTGAAGTCGCTAGTCTACGCAAATAAGCCGAAACGATTGACCACTTGGAGGACAACATTCGCCGCGTTATTGCCGATATACGGCCACAAATGTTGGAAAAAGTCATCGAAAATTGGACCTCCAGGTTAGACTCCGTCCGAGCCAGCCGTGACAGTCATATGCCAGAAGTAATATTCAAATTATAATGCCATAAGATTATCTTTCGAATAAAGTAGATTTCATGTCAATTTTAAACAAATATCCTTGTTTTATTCCATTACAAAGTTCTATACCTCTAAAAAAACACCCTTTATGACTATGGCCATTACTGTTAAGCACGAAGACTGTTTAACGTTAAAAATGTCTATCTATAAATCTATTTTTAGCCCAAATTTGGTATGAATAAATAGAATGGAAAAAACAAAAACCGATTTTAAAGAAAGGAACTTAACTAAAAAGCGGAAAATATATTTACTTTTTCTGAGAGAAAAGCATCCATAACTCCGTTATTTTTATGAATAACTATATCGAGTTTTACAGCGCTAAAAATGTCCGATTTTTTGAGGTCATAGCCAACTATGGTTTCAATTTTGATATTTACACTATTTTTATAAAATCAAAAACAAAGGAGCTAGAGGGATTTGACTAAATCGACAGAATTTCGTTTTTTCAAAATATCTATTAAGCCATGACTTTTTACAAAAATCCGAAAGCGTCATTAAATTGGGCCAGTAAAACTGCAAATCTATCCCAATTTAACCATTGCTCTATCTCCGCTAGTTTCCGAGATCCCCATACTGATCATCAAAAAAACTCACCCTGTATATGCATAAGAACTGACTTGATAATCCTTTAAAATGCCTAATGATATTAAAATGTATTTTAGAAGGTTAACACTTCCACGGACAAGTCATCTCGAATTCAGCAACCCAACAAATCAAAGATGTCTTCGTATTCACTTATGAAAACTTTTTTTTGTGTACCTGTGTAATTAAGGAAACTTAGTAAGGTTCCTAGGTTTTCCCTCATAACTTTAATAGGATCATATGGACATCAGAATTCATTACTTATAACAAATACTGAACATACCAGTTTTGAAATTCTTCCAAAGATTTAAATTTGTTTTTTATAATTATTTGACCTCTCCAGTATATACAATCCATAACACAAAATTCTCTTAATTATGCCACTTCATATTGCTTGCTATTCAACAAGTGTCCTATTGTCAAACATATAAAGTTAAATAAACATTTGAAAATTTTGTAATATACAGACTAATCTACACAAATGTGATATGATTAATCCCAAAAATTCCTAAAGACATATAAAATATGAACTTATAAAACCCCATGTTTCCAATGTCGATAACTTACGCAAATAAAAAACAGATGTGAACATATGATTTATATTGCAGATAAAACAAATTTCGAAGAATGTATATATTTAGCACTTCATTTGAACTTGTCAATGCAAACATATCTTTATGACATTGGAAAACCAAAAAAGAAACACCATACTGTTTAAATATTGATTTGAATAATATTCAGGCTTTGCAAATTACCTTGTAAATTGTCAACTTTCATATCTTTCATTACAATATAGAATATAATAGAAAAATATAATTAATGATTTTTAGAGTTTAAACGGTTTCTTAATTTTAATATTTAGTCGCTAAAAAGGATTGTTAATTAACAAACGCACTTTAAAACACTCTCTTCGAGATGACATTCCTTTGTACGCAAGACAAAATATATTATATATAAATATAATATATAATATTTCTGGTCGGGAACCTTCATCAGTTGCGCTTCCCACAATTGAATGTCCTCTCGAACACTTCTTTATGCATTTGATGCATTTCGTTAAATTTGAAGACGCGAGATGTAAGACCGAAAATCCTAGATGTCGGTCTTACATCTCGCGTCTTCAAACGCACTTTAAAACAACCAATATATCTTTTTAAGAAACCGTTTTTTTTTAATCATAATTGGTATCAATGAACATGTTGAAAAAATTGGAAAAACTATTTTCATATAGCTTTTAACCGTAAAAAATCAAAATGATCCACAAATTAAAAAAAAACAATTTTTTTCATTACTTTTTTTCATTTGTTCATTTTCAAATTTAAAAACAAAGTGAGAAATCAAAATTTAAAAATTTAAAAAACGGTAATCTATTTGTATAGCTGTTAAGAATAACTTCACAAGTGAAAAAAATTCTGGGGTTTTAGTTAAATAATTATCGGAGATTTTATGTTGACATTCAGGCTAGAAAAAAATGTTAGTTTTTAATTGCATAATTAATGGAAAATTGGGATACACATTTTTAAATCGCGGATTATTTTTTATTCATGTATCCTAAAAGTACAAAATTTTTTGTATTTGTTAATATTCATATTTTATATGTTTAAATATTTGTTCCTAGGTATCTGTAAAAATTATAAACATTGGAGGTACCGGCAGTCGGAACTTTTTTTAGTAAATTTCCTGATGTTTTTGGATAATTTTTCATATTTTGAAAATTTTCAATATTTTTGAGATATTCCAAAAAAGCCAAACCCCTACTTTTTTATTCACTTAATTGTTTTTAACTTTTGCAATTTTTTCCAGTGCCTTTTCCGATTTTTCCTTAAAGTTTCTACATAAAATTTCGAATTGAATGGCACCAATTACGTAATTTTCGGAGAATATTCAAAGATTTTAGAAAAAATCGTACATGTTAACCATACTAACCTCTTTATCTGTTGTTTCCCTTTTCTTATATTATAATTCCCAGTTACTAGTGTTCATGATTTTCCAGTACCAATATTGCTTGTTTAATTAACCGACTTCCAAAAAGGAGGTGGTTATCAATTCGTCGCGTTTTTTTTTTTTTGAAAGTATAATTGTGTAATGTTGAGGCTTTCGATGTTACCTGGTTCTGTCTGTTAAGGTTATACATAAAAAATAAAAACTAAAGAATGAAAAATACCTGACTTCAAAAAAACTAAAAAGTTGAAAATAAAACATTTAAAAAAACTGACTTCTACCTATAACTAAAAAGCTAAAAATAATTATAACAAAATACAACTTTAGCAAATAAATAACACATTCAATGATGTTAGGTACCTACCCAGGAAGTAAAAAATGTAAACACTAAAAGGTGCTCATTCTGTACAAATTAATTACCTACCAATCTAGTATAATTTTGAAGTCGGTGCCAAGCAACAATCAAGTTTGATGAATTAGTAGATAAGTGAGCACCTTTTAGTGTTAACATTTTTTACTTCCTGGGTAGGTACCTAACAACATTGAATGTGTTATTTATTTGCTAGAGTTGTATTTTGTTATAATTATTTTTAGCTTTTTAGTTATAGGTAGAAGTGGGTTATATATTTTTTTAAAATGTTTTATATTATTCTTCTATATTATTTCTACAACTTTTTTAAACACATTATTTTATAGACAACAACCTTGCCTAACACCCAGACTATTACGATACAATTATAGGCAAGATATTATTAGACATTAAAAAATAAACAGAACAGACGTGGTAAGTCATTCGATTCAACAAGTTTAACCAGTTTTTCTGGAAAAAATACTTCCTTAAACTGAAACGTAAAAAAATTCAATTAAACCACATTCGACACGGTTACACACTTTATTTTAATGAATGTACCGAGTCAGCGTACATTGCACGCTATAAATCAGGATGATCATAAATTATATATATGTTGCATACGAAATACCGAGAAGCAAAACATATTTCCGACAATTTGGTTTTCACGACCGACTAATCATTCATACATTAGACGCAATGTTATATGAATTTAAATGATTATAAAAAAACGAATCACCATTACAGGATGAAGAACTTGTAGTAATGAACAAAACTGAACACGCATTAGACTGTTTGTCTCTGTATAGAAAATCTAAGAAAATGTGATAAAAAGTTTCCTGAAAATGAAAAACTTCTTTGTTTTATAAATGGACTAAAGAAAAGAGGTTTAAGATTACTTAAAAACAAACACACTTAGTTAAATTTTCACTTTTTATTTTTTGTATTGGACATATGTTTTGCCAAATCTGGCTTCATTAGAAATTGTAAATACAAGGAATGCTAAATGTATATTTCTTACAAAGCACCTACAGATAGGGTAATAAAGTAATTAAGTAAAGACGTCGTCTTAATTCTGGGGAATTTCCCAGCAAGAGGGCTGGGTATAGGACAGGTAAATTATACATTTATGAAAGATTGCTGACAACCGATGAGGATAGTATAATATAATATTATAGTCCGGTCAATTTGGACAATTGAAATAAAGAAAATTCGGGTAGAGCCAAATTTTCAAAGAGACCTTAGGTTTACCACAAAGAATAAATTGTCAAAAGTCCCCATGATCTTATATGTGCTAAGGCTTTTATTGGGGTATATACAATATACGGATACCCTTATAATATCACTCCGGATTTCTGCCTCTGTCACATCACAGCAATTTTCTCCTAAACTACTGGACGAAAGAGGTTGAAATTTGGTATCAATGTATAGTTTGGTGACCCGATCAGGAGTACATATCGTAAATAAAGAAATTTTGATTTTAGGGGTACTTCTGGGGGCAAAAACTAAAAAAATCGACCGTCCCCCCCCCTGATCTCCAAAACCACTGAGCCTAAAATTTTGAAAAAAATAGGAAATATAGAACGTTGCCCGAACGTTACAGGAAAAATAAGGAGAAATCATTAATATTATAATTTTGGGGGGCAAATTGAAGAATTAAATAAAAATTTAAAAATTAAAAAAAATCCAAACGCATCATGTAACATATCATATATAAAGGTCTCATTCTGAGGAACACAAATATATTTTTTTCATATTTAAAAAAAATTATTTAAAAGATATTAACGAAAATATACCAAAATTTAGCCATTCCCCCCCCCTTATCTCCAAAACTATAAAAAGTAAAGTTTTGAAAAAAATTAGAGGTATAGGTTCTGACCTGAAGTTTACTGAAAAAATAAGGAAAAACCTCTACTTTTAATTTTGGGGGGCAAATTACAGAATTAAATGGAAGATATAAAATTAAAATTGTTTCTAACCCATCATGTTATATATCAAATGAAAGGGCTCCTTATGAAGAAAACAAATATATTTTTTTCATATTTTTAAAATAAATTAATTAAAAGATATTAACAAAAATATAAAAAAAATTATCCATCCCTCCCTATCTCCAAACCATAAGCTGGAAAATTTTGAAAAAACAATGGAGGTATAGACCTTCACCTGAACTTTACTGGAAAAATAAGGAAAATCTCCTAATATTCATTTTGGGGGGCAAATTATAGAATTAAATGGAAAATATAAAATTATAATTGTTTCTAACGGGTCATGTAAAATATCAAATCACAGGGCTCATTATGACGAATACAAATACATTTTTTTTAATGAATATTTTAAAATACATTAAAAAAATATTTAAAAAAATTCACCCATTCTCCCCGTTATTCCCCAAAATAAGACCTCAATTTTTTTGTTTATAGGAACAATATGAAAGAAATTCCTAATTCTATTAGGAAAATAAATTATTAGAAAACCCCCATAGTAATTTTAGGGACAAATTATACAATTAAAACAGATAAAACGCTCATTATGTGAATTACAAATATATCATATTTTTAAATCATTTGTTTAAAATATATTAAAAAAATATTAAACATCGACTTAATTCCCACTTTAGAAACTACACTACTTAAATTTTGAAAAATATATTTTATTTGTATTTTTTAATAATTTTAATAACAGATTTAATAATTTATAATTTAAAATTTGACCTATTTTGCCCTTTATCTTCCAATCTACAGAGCCTCAAAACTCAGACAGTAGATTATAAAAGACTTCTCTGAAAGTTTATTAATAAAATAAAACTCTAATGCTAATTTTTGGGGGCCAAATTAGAAAATTAAATACATATGTATTCTGATAAAAATCAAGCAAATCCTGAAGCAGATAAAATAAAAAGTCTATGTGTGGAAAATCAAAGTGTATATTTTTTATAAATTTAAAACGCTTCCTTTAAAAGATATTAGGGAAAATATAAGAAAATGCACTCATTCCCTGCTTGTCTGAAACTGGAATATTAGAATCTTGGAAGGTGGTACGGAACCCTAAGTATGCGAGTCCAACTCGCACTTGACCAAATTATTTTATGTAATACATTTATTTTTATACTAAAAATAATTAGTAAAACTTTATACTTGCTGTCTATTATATATTTTATAGTTGAGTAGGTATTAGGTACCAAATATTTCAGAGAAAGTTGAAAATAGACACTTTTTTTTTCGTTTTAGACAAAAAGACCTCAACCTTTCTTAGAGTTATAACTGTTCTTTTGTCTCAAGTTTAATGTTTTTTGATTTTATTTATGGCTATTTTTCTTACAAATTTTGATTTGATATTATCCACTATTAATATATTTTTTTATTATAATACACTGCTTTTCGTTTTAAATATGATTTGTTCACAATAAACACATTAGAATTGTTGTAAAATGCATTATTTTTTGTGATTCATTCGTAGAAAAAACGATTTTAAATAATCTAGTGATATTCTATTTGATCTAACAACTTTTTGGTTACATTGCTAGTGATTTTTAATTTTTTAACCTGGCAACACTGGTTAAGAAGTTTTCGCTTCAATAATGAGAACTTGTTGGGTTTAAATTTGTTTTAGCCCTAGAAACAAAACAATTTAAAATTATGTAAGCTGTTATAATTAAAATAATTTAAGGTTTTCACCTCGAAAATATCTTTCAAACTGAGTGAACTGCCAAAAATTGTTACAAGAAAAGCCCGGAAATCATTGTTCCCAATTTGATTCATTAGGAACAAACTATATTACATCAAAATAGATTTGTCTTTGTAAATTATGTAAGATTAAGGTCAACACTGCCATATCTACATCTATCAGATTTTCCTGCCACACCAGCAAATACCGAAACATAATACAGACATTGTGAAAACCTGCCAATACAAAGTGCATAAAAATGATCATTTTCACGATGTAATTATCTAGAGCAAGGTTACCGATCAACAATAAAATTACATTATAATAATGTTCCTGGTCGAAAGAAATCACGGAGCAATACAATCAATCAAGGTAAGATGAATAAATTAAGATTACAATCCGCAGACAGGCACGGAATGAAATAACACAAACTCTTGAGTAATACGTGCGCTTTTTTCCCGATACTGTGTGTTGGAGACATAACGCAGGTGACAAAAAAATCTTATAAATGATAGTGAGCTTTCCTGTCAAACATAGTAGTAGTGGGTGATCCAACCATAACAGTTTTGGTAGAGAGCAACTATTTTCAGAAAAATTAGATAAAAAAAAACGGAATGCCTTCAATGGAGTACAAAATCTCGAAACGGTTATATAGCTTGTAAAAAAATAATTTAAGCAGTTGGTACAATAAAAGTGTATAATCGAAAAAGATGTTGAGGTTTCTTGACTAGAGCTACGTTCTTGTTGTTTTGTTGAGGTCATGTTTATGTTTATTATTATTAGCTCATTGAATACCCACTAAAACGGTCTTGGGTAAATTTTCACTAACGTCTAATCAGAGCTTATATCCTTCACTTAATTCACCCGCTTTATTTGTATTGTTTTCTGTTAAAACAACAACAAAGAATAACAGTATTTTCCTGAAAGGTGTGAAAATTGAAGAAATTGATAGGCGGTCTGTGAGGAAATCGGTAATGTCAATCTTAAAAAGATACAATTTTTGTCTAAATAACAATGGTGGACTTTTCTGGAAACTGACGTCTTTGATATACAAAAATATTTGGCCCATCCTAACTCTAAACCCGACTACATACATGCCTAATAGTAATGCATGATATAATGCTCTACAAGTTCTGTTAAATAATAGTTTGAAATGCGTTAAATAATTTTCTTCGCCAAACCCCCATTTTCAATGACTGTTGACTTCCTGTTCCTCATTTCTAGACCACAATTTGCAATACATTTTATCCATATCTATGATCAAGTCAATTTAATGACTGACTCATAGTCAATCAATTTTGATTCTTAAGCATTAAAATTTTTATTTTTGTTGTCACAGGTGATGGATAAAAGTCATTATTGAATATTATGAAAAATAAAAAATGGACAATTTATGTAACATTATTGATTATGGGACAGTTATTGGATATTCCCGTTTTTGGGTAAATCGCTAATAAACGCTTGGTCTATTCAGAGCTTATATCCTTCACTTAATTCACCCGCTTTATTTGTATTGTTTTCTGTTAAAACAACAACAAAGAATAACAGTATTTTCCTGAAAGGTGTGGAAATTGAAGAAATTGATAGGCGGTCTGTGAGGAAATCGGTAATGTCAATCTTAAAAAGATACAATTTTTGTCTAAATAACAATGGTGGACTTTTCGAACATAAATTGTAACCATTATTATGTACTTTAATTTCTTAAGTTTTTAGTAAGTACCTACTTATTTAGTTTTTTTGTTATATCTGATATACCTAATAAAAAAATCGTTCTATATTTTTTGGAATAGTTATTTATAAATTAATCTATTTCATGGCTAACTACGTTAAAATTGAAAATAAGAGAGAAAAGCATCCATAACTCCGTTATTTTTATGAATAACTATATCGAGTATTATATCGTTGAAAAGCTCTAAAAAAGTCCGATTTTTTGAGGTCATAGCCAACTAAGGTTTCCATTTAAAAAAAGATAATTTTTTTGTGTGATATCTCGAAAACGAGAGCTGTCACGCAAACGAGGACATGACAATCATATTCGGGATACAATTCCTTTCAATTTTGATATTTACACTTTTTTATAAAATCAAAAACAAAGGAGCTAGAGAGATATGACTAAATCGACAGAATTTAGTTTTTTCAAAATATCTAGTAAGCCATTACTTTTTACAAAAATCCGAAATTATCATTAAATTGGGCCAGTAAAACTGCAAATCTTTCCCAATTTAGGCATTGCTCTATCTCTACTAGTTTCCGAGATCCCCATACTGATCATAAAAAAAACTCACCCTGTATAGGATGATTGAAATATAAGGTGAAATAGAATTAATGTTACACAAGATGGTTAAAAAAATGTTGTATTCAGTGGCACATAAGTAGTTGCGTATACAAGGTGGTTGAAATAAGAGTGAACTAAAACAATAGTTATACAGAGTCGATAAAAAAACTTTAAAAATGGTTAAATAAGCATATGCAGTAAAGATATTCGAGTTACAGGGCGGAGGATTAAAAAGCAGTTGCATATACAGGATGATTGAAATACAAGGTGGAGTGGAATTATAGTTATACAGGGTAGTTAAAAAAATGTTATAGAGTGTGGCACATTAGTAGGTGCTTGTACTTGGCAATAGGCGAAGTAAAATTATAGATATACAGGGTGATTTAAACAATAGATAAATAAAACAGTCAATGAGGTGGGGAGGATTAATTAATTAATATTCGTGCAAATTATGAAAAACCATTAAGGGCTTGCTTTCTGAGATACATGCTCTTGCCCAAAAAATCTTCTAATGTCCAATAATGCAGAAAATAAGTAGATGTTTCTTAAATCTGATGTGTTACCATATAACCATCAATGTTTTCTTTATCAGTGACACCCTATTCAAAACTTTCAACATTATAAAAACAAAAAATATAATCAGCCTTTGTAATTGATAATGATATTGTTGTTGAACCTTATAATATGAATATTTAAAAATAGTCGCTAACTTTCATATCACCTACCTACCGCGATTTTTATCATTGAATTATGTTTATTTTATGTATAAATAAAACAACACCTAGAGGAGAAGGAATGAATATAACGTGTAATCATAAACACCCAGCGCTTTCTCCCTCCGTTTCCGTAATAGATTGTGCTGAAATGTTAACAGATGTAAGATAAATTAAGTTTTCAAATGGATTCTGGTTACCTGCTTATATTTTTAACGATAACCTTCACCTCAATTGAATGCATAAGAATCCATAACGTTTTCTTAACAATATTTATATTGCGTTTCAAGAGGTGTTTATTTTTACTATCATGAAAATTTATATATAGACAGGTAGTTTTTCGACTTTTCTTCACTTAACAAGTGCAATCTTAAGGAATTTATTCAAATATATTGAATAATTTCAACATTCTGGGACAGGTCTGATAATGAGATCCCAACACACTGAAGATACTTGATTTAATAACACAGGTTTACATAAAAAAGGTTTCTGTACTTTACAAGTGACATATTCAATCGTTTATATATAAACTGAAATCAGAAGTCATTATTTAATTTCTTAGGTAATGAAAATTTGCAGGTTTGACCTGTCTGCCAAAGTCTTCATTTTCTGAAATTCTCAGCGATTTCCTGAATACCAACAGGGGATGAAACAATTTTAGCAACAAAACATTGTTCAGCACTCAAAATTACGTCAAAAACTATATGTCGCACATGCAGGTCTTTGATTTTCTGAAGGTTTTTAGCGATTTTCAGAAGATTGACGTGAGATGGAGCTGTTTTGATAGCAAAAACATGTTCAGCATGTGAAAATACATCGGAACCTATACATCAAATGTGCAGATTCGACTAGCCCACAAGTCTACATTTTCCTGAAGCTTTTCAGCTATTTGCTGAAGACTTAATGGTGATAGACCAAATCCACATAGGACGCTTATGATTTGCCTGTAGAACACATGAAATTTAACGTTATTTAAGACCCATACATTTTTTTCTATTTATTTTCAGCCGTTTTGTCAATAACAGAAATAATAATTTGGTCAAATGCGAGTTGGACTCGCATACTAAGGGTTCCGTACCACCTTCAAAATTCGCTTGATTTTTATAAGAATACATATGTATTTAGTTTTCCAATTTGGCCCCCAAAAATTAACATTAGAGTTTTATTTTACTAATAAACTTTCAGGGAAGCCTTTTATAATCTACTGTCTGAATTTTGAGGCTCTATAGATTAGAAGATTAAGGCAAAATAGGTCAAGTTTTAATTATAAATTATTAAATCTGTTATTCAAATTATTTAAAAATACAAATAAAATATATTTTTCAAAAAATTAAATAGTGTAGTTTCTAAAATGGGAATTAAGTCGGTGTTTAATATCTTTGTTAATATATTTTAGACAAATGATTTACAAATATGATATATTTGTAATTCACATAATGAGCCTTTTATTTGATATATTACATGATGTGTCTGAAAACTGAATTTTTATTTTCTATTTAATTGTATAATTTGTCCCTAAAATTACTATGAAGGTTTTCTAATAATTTTTCTTATAAATTTCAAGAGAGCCCCAAATTATTTTCAAAATTTTAGGTAGTATGGTTTCGGAAATAAAGCGAGAAATGAGAATTTTTTATATCTTTATGTTAATATCTTGTAAACAGTTAATTTTAAAAATATGAAAAATATGTATTTGTATTTCTCATTATGAGCCCTTTCATTTGATTTATTGCATGATGTGTTAAAAATATTTTTTTATTTTCTGTATACTTCTATAATTTGGCCCCCAATATTGATATTAGGGATTTCTTCGTATTTTTCCAGTAAACAAAAAAATTTAGGTTTTATAGTTAGGGGAATAAAAGTGAAATGGGTAATTTTTTAAAATATATTTTAAAATATTCATTTAAAAAAAAATATTTGTATTCGTCATAATGAGCCCTGTGATTTGATATATTACATGATCCTTTAGAAACAATTATAATTTTTTATTTTCAATTTAATTCTATAATTTGCCCCCCAAAATTAATATTAGGGGTTTCTCCTTATTTTTCCAGTAAAGTTCAGGTAAGGGGCTGGCTATATGTCAATTTTTTTTCAAAATTTTACAGCTTATGGTTTCGGAGATAAGGGGGGATGAGTATTTTTTTAATATTTCTGTTAATATCTTTTAATTCATTTATTTTTTTAAATTATGAAAAAAATATGTTTGTTTTCGTCATAATGAGCCCTTTTATTTGATATATAACATGATGGGTTAGAAACAATTTTAATTTTATATTTTCTATTTAATTCTGTAATTTGCCCCCAAAATTAAAAATAGAAATTTCTCCTTGTTTTTCCAGTAAACTTTAGGTCAGACCCTATACCTTTAATTTTTTTCAAAACGTTTCCTTTTTTGTAGTTTTGGAGATAAGGGGAGAATGGGTAAATTTTGGTACATTTTCATTTAAATCTTTCTAACTATTTTTTTAATATGAAAAAATATATTAGTGTTCCTCAGAATGGGACCTTTCATTTGATGTATTACATGATACGTTTGAAAAAAAAATTATTTTTAAATTTTCATTTAATTCTGTAATTGACAAAATTATTATTAATGGTTTCTCCTTATTTTTTCTGTAAAGTTGGGGCAACGTTCTATATTTCAAAATTTTAGGCTCAGTAGTTTCGGAGATCAGGGGGAGACGGTCGATTTTTTTGTCCCCCCCCCCCCAGAAGTACCCCTAATATCAAAATTTCTTCTTTTACGATATGTACTCCCGATTAGGTCACCAAACTATACATTGATACCAAATTTCAACCTTTTCCGTCCAGTAGTTTATGAGAAAATTGCTGTTATGTGACAGGGGCAAAAATCCGTAGTAATATTATAAGGGTATCCGTCTATTGTATATATGGGACCCTAAAAATGCCCAAAAATGTATCTTATGTTGCATAAATTAACAAAATTTAGGACATAAATATTTATATCTATATTTTCTCGGTTTCTACAATCCCAGAAGTGATAAATGCGTCCTTACTGACCATAATTTGTAAATATTGCTTCGTCCCACAGAAAAAGTCGTCTCTTGTAAAATTTGCCATTTGTTGCTTACGAGTTTTTGTCAAAAACCCGTCGATGTAATAATTTATTAACCTAGTAAAAGTTTTTTAAGACTTCTATATAGTCTACACACGATTTCTGTTAATTAGTTACTTCATAGAGACTATGTTGCACGAAACTTTATTTATTTGATGTTCGGTACTTCCATACTTTCATCGAGTTGTTTAACGATCATTAGCTGTTCATTGTAATAAATCTGTGGTAAAGCATTAAGGCAGTTCGTTCTCATAAATTTTCAAAAGGCTATTCCTCTGCGTTCTCTCCGCACATTTAAAATAAATTAGGAAACGCCAATTAACCTAATTTTGGTAAAAATAGATATTTAGTTTATGTTCCTGCACGAAATCCTCGACTGTCACCGATTTCTAACCGGATGACTAAGACATCTCACAAATTGTCAAAAAAAATAACACTATAGCCACACAAATTGTTTCGTTTCATGTCCACACAGTCTAAGGACCCCAATCATTAATTTGAATTGACGATTTAACAAAACTAGTGGTCGCCCTGTGGTCGAAATTCGACTCTAGTTCCTGAAACTGTAAAAAGTATATTTTTATAAGAAACAGAGTTGTGGAGAAATCGGAGAAGTAGATGTAATGACCAAAATTGTTCACTCATATTGACAAATCTATTGAAATAAAAAGAAAATTACAATGTAATCAAATATCGGTATTCGAAGTATTTTTGACAAATAAATGACCCCCCAAATTTTTGGCTGGAACTGCTCCTGGCAGAATATTCGATATAATAATTGGAAGATTGTTTTTTGCAACCTAAAAGTTTTCATCATTTGCGGTTTCAATGAAGTTCAGGAATATTAAAGAAAAGAGAGGGTTAACAACCCTAGGAGAACTTAAATATTTAATACATTCTCTATTAATTTTGAAAAGATTGTTGAGGAGGTCTTGAATCATTTTGTCTGTTCATTGGGTTTTCTCTCCTCCAATTTTTTTCCTGTAACAGATAAGTATTTAAAAATTGTATATGTAGTGTTTGCTTAAACAGTACATATTTTCAATTTGAAGGAGATTTCTATAAACAAGAATTTGGTATGGCTATGGGTTCTTCTTTATCTCCTATAATCAGCAATATATTCATGACATATTTTGAAGAAAGATTCATAGGCAAATATAAGAATAAACCAAAAGTGTGGTGGAGATACGTTGGTGACATTTTTGTGGTTTGGGAGTATGGTGCTGAAGAACTGCACTCATTCCTAGATTACATCAATAGTCAAGAACCCACAATAAAATTTACAATGGAGATGGAAAATTTGCACATACTTGCTTATCTTGATGTACTTATAGATAGAACAAACAACACAATAAGTACAAGTACTTATCGAAAACCTACAAATACTAATAGATATTTGAATTTTCACTCCAACCATCCTTTAAATGTAAAGAAAGGTGTTGTAAAGTGCTTATATGATAGAGCAAAAAACATATCTTCATCCACCCAAATCTTTAAGAAGTCAATATTATCAAAGAACATCTACTTCAAAATGAATATCCCCAAGACTTTATAAATAAAACTATAAATCAGTTAGAAAGAAAATCGCAACAACAAACCAGCACAAATAACCATCATACTAATACCAACCAAACACAAACAGACAACCAAATTATGAACACAATTCCATATATCCCAGGTGTATCGGAAAAAAATAACCGGTTAGGAAATAAATACAGCGTTAAAACTGTTTTTAAAACAAATAATACCTTGCGCTCTATCCTCACACATACCAAACCGTTTAACGCAACCCAGAGTTCTAAAAATTGTGTGTACAGTGTTTTGTATGACTGTGGCCATTCTTATACTGGTGAAACTTCAAGACCTTTAGAAGTAAAGAAAAAAGAACATCAATATAACATTTCCAGAAGACATGTGGACAAATCAAATTTGGCCAATCATGTATTAACGAGCACCGGCAGCCATAGGATAGACTGGGATAAAACAAAGATTTTGTTGAAAGAAGAAAATTTAAAAAAAGAGAAAACTTAAAGAAGTCAGCTGTATGATGATAAACAACACTGAAATCGGAGCACCTTCAGCCGACCTTCATTTGGACTAGAGGAATTTACTGCTAACAGAACAAAAAAACGGTAACGTCAGCGTCAAGTGATCGCCAAACGACAAATTGTCAGTGTCAAATTTTTTGACAAATAACAAATTCAAGATCAAAGCGATTTTTTTTAGAAAAAATCTCGAAAACAACACTAAACGATTGACAACGACTCCAGACTCGAAGTTGAAACGTCTCCACACAGATAAGTATTACACAATATACAATACATTACTTATATACAGGAATACTGGTTGATCATTTTGTAGACATCTATTTCTCTCAGAATAACTGTGAGGAAGAATCTCTGTACAGACAGATAGTAATCCGGGCAATTTTACGAAATTGCCTTACTACACTTTGTTCTACATATACAATTTTTAAATACTTATCTGTTACAGGAAAAAATTTGGAGGAAAGAAAACCCAATGAACAGACAAAACATTCTCTATTGTCCGCTGTCTGACAGTTTTTCACACAACACCTTCGGGGAGGTTGTGATAATAACATATTAGTCAAATAATTAATTTCACATTAAAAGCAGAATATTTAATATGAAAGTTGCTACAACGCGAAAAATCAATACTGATCTACTACATTGACTATTTTAGCACTAAACAATAACAACGCTTGCATGCCAGTTCCAGAAGTACACGCTCTAAGTATATAACAGCATCTAACGATCGCTCCCGCCATATATAATTACTCAATGTTTTGAGTTTTGACCGTCTGGCGACGGCGGCACTGTCAGTTGTTTTTCTTTGACAGTCTGGACGTAAATAAGAATTTTTATTATATTTTATTTAATAAATGAACCAATATTATAAATAATTATCAGAATTCTGCACTGAGGGTCGTCAGTAGCTACTAAACAAGACAAAACTGAAGAAAATCGGTTGAGAGACAGAGGAAAAAATGGTACCTATCGTTTTGTCTTTGCCTATTTATATATAGATAAATAAAAAACATTTTAAAAATTGTCCTTTTAATTATATTTTTTTATTTTTATTTTGCTCATGGCATTTGAAAATATGCACAGATATTAAATGTAAAATCACAATAAAACAAAAAAAAAACAATCCCTACTGATATTATAAATGTGAATGTTAGTTTAATTGTTGCGCTTTATGCTTTAATTAGAAAGGACCTAGAATACTTTTTGTTAAAAAAAATATATTTTACGGAGGTTAAAAAATATATTGTTGGCAGACAAGTTAGTGAAGGTATAATCCCGATGTAAAGTGTCAAAGGACTAGGACCGGAATCCAAACAACAGTCTACAGGAAGGCTACGCATACAGGATTATACCTTCACTACAATTTCACAACAGCAACAAAAACTGGCATCATCAAAACACTAATCCATAGAGCCAAAAATATCTGCAGCACACCAGAAGCCCTCAAAGAAGAACAAGTGAAACTTAGAGAAGACCTTTTGGCGAATGGATATCAGGAAACAATCATTACCAAGGCGTTTGAAGAGCTGGACAAACCACCTAGGCAGGAAGAGGACATCCCGGTAGCAACTCTAATATTACCGTATACTAAAGGCTTGTTGGAGAAACTTAGCAGAATTGTACACAGCTATGGAATCAGAATGATCTTCAAAAGCAACAAAATCTTGAGGAGCCTGATAACAAGAACGAGGCCCGACGCACCAGCAATACCAAAGAACTGTATATACAGCAACCGTGTGAATGTGGCAATCTTTACATTGGAGAGACAAAGCGACGGCTGGACACGAGGATTAAGGAGCACCGCACAGCTACTCAAAGAGCGGATGTAACGAAGGCTGGGCTAGCTAATCACGCATGGACCGGACACCATAATATCAACTGGGACAAAGGCTAGAGACAGCATATATAATTTAAAGACGCGAGATTTAAGACCGACATCTAGGATTTTCAAGAGAATCAGTACACAGAGGTTCCGAATCTGGAGCCGTTCCGTGTAATTGCTGTTCTCCCTTAACTCCTAGGACAGAATGTCACGATAAAATTTTCAGGTTACTTCACCTGTCAGAGATATTGAATACTCTCTTCGAGGTGTCATTCCTTTGTACGCAAGACAATATATCTTATATATAAATATAATATATATGGTTTCTGGTCGGGAACCTTCATCAGTTGCGCTTCCCACAATTTTATGTAGCCAATAAGCATAAGGCTTATATAAATTCGTTAAAATATAAGGGCGTCTTAGAATTATAATTATACAGGATGGTTAAAATACATTAGAAACTAAATGTTTTGTTGGGTGGCATATAAGCAGTTGCATATACTGAGGTGTTAGAAAAAAATTATATCGTGAAATCCACAAGCAGTTGATTACATATGATAGTTGAAAGATAGTGTGGAGTAGAACATATGTTATACAAGTTGTTTTAAAAAATAGTGAAAGCATGTTATACCTGTAGGGTAGCCCCTTAGCAGTTACAAAAAGAGAATGGTGGGGGTATAGGGTAGATTGGAATTATAATTTAACAGGGTGGTTAAAAAAAGTTCCCGATCTGAAACAATATATGTTATAATTATATATAATATATATTGTCTTGCGTACAAAGGAATGACACCTCGAAGAGAGTATTCAATATCTCTGACAGGTGAAGTAACCTGAAAATTTTACCGTGACATTCTGTCCTAGGAGTTAAGGGAGAACAGCAACTATACGGAACGGCTCCAGATTCGGAACCTTTGTGTACTGATTCTCTTGGAAATCCTAGATGTCGGTCTTACATCTCGCGTCTTCAAATTTAACGAAATGCATCAAATGCATAAAGAAGTGTTCGAGAGGACATTCAATTGTGGGAAGCGCAACTGATGAGGGTTCCCGACCAGAAACAATATATATTATATTATGCTTATGCTTATGCTTAGGTGTTCATTTTTTTCTCTCTCTCTCTTATTTACCATTCTAACATTAATGTTTGATATTTTTACTTATTACTGTTACCTTGGTAATAATGTTAGTGACAATCTTATTGTAACAACTATAATTGTATTTTTTTTTTGCTAATAAATTGAATTTGAATTGATTTGATTTATATATAATATATATTGTCTTGCGTACAAAGAATGACACCTGGAAGAGATATATAATTTCGAACGAAAATATAATTAGCGAGCCCAGCGTCCAAATTAAAAATATTTGGAGAGCTCTTCTTCGGCCTCTGCCGCTACGCATCACCGGCAACCAACCCTCAGATACGAGGACGCTGATTGGATCAGTTAAGGGTATAATATAAATACGAGGGATAATCTGAATTTCCTATCATTCACCTGATGACGACGATGGCAGATACACAGCTATCGAAACGTTGTGAGATCAACCTCTTCAAAACGATGGAAGTCCAAGGAAACTTCGAGAAACGAGTTATATTGTCTACCAACTTCAGACTAACATTGATAATTTCGGGAGAACTTGTATCATACAGATTTTAGGACAGCACCAAGCATAAATGTAGTATATGGTCGTAACACAATTTCTTTTAACTTAGTATGTAATATCTGTACATTGCTATTTAGAGCCAAATAAAACATTTATTTTAATTTCAGTATTTCTCCAGTCACCATTACAAAAACATTATGACGTTTACATAAATTTAAAATAGACAAAAATGAATAAAATATTTTGTAATAGTACGTAACACTTCATATCACCACGTCGTATATTAAGATGAATCCAAGAGCATTGAACCGTTTCAATCAATACCGTCTAGACAGCGATGTGATGTACAATCGTCTCAGGAAGTAAGGACTCTAAAACTAAAAATAAAAAACTACATTTTGAATATTAATACCTACATTTATTTCAATTCATAAGTTTCTCAGACATTATTTAAACAAATGATTTTTTCGAGATAAATAACCTTCAATATTTACTTTAATTAAAGTATTAAGAATCCCTAAAGAATGTATTGAGGATGTCATCTCATAACCGGTTAATATCATTTAAGTCTAAACATAATGTAAGAATAAAAAATATTTCCGGAATATGCTTTTACGAGGGCTGGCTTTTATATTTCGGGATTAGAGAACAAAAAGAAATATTAATCATCGCAAATCGCTTTATTGTTTTTCAAAATATTCCCCATGAAGATCTATACACTTTTGCATGCGTTTGAACCAATTGTCGAAGCACTTTTTCCACTCTGATTGAGGTATCTCCAAAACATGCATTCTGAACGCAGCAACCGCTTCTTCAGGTGTCGAAATACGTTGACCTCTCAGTTTGTTCTTTACGTACGTAAATAAAAAGAAGTCACTTGGTGACAAGTCAGGACTATACGGCAGGTGACTCATCAAATCGATGTTTTGAGTGGTCAAAAATGCAGTTGTTTGAGCCAATGTGTGAGAGCTCGCATTGTCGTGGTGAAGAGTGATCCGTCTTCGGCGGTTGGTTTTCCTCATTTCTTGGAAGACAACTGGCAAACAAATGGTTGTGTACCACTCAGAATTGACTGTTCTGCGTTGTTCTAGTGGTGCGGTTGCGACATGTCTAGTTTTTCCGAAATAAAACAGAAGATCATTTGCTTGGAAGTGCTTCGTGCGCGAACAACTTTTGTTGGATTCGGCTCATCTTGAAACACCCATACAGTCGACTGCTGTTTACTTTCGGGCTCATACGCGTAAATCCAAGATTCATCACCTGTCACTATATCATAAATGTGTTTTGAAGCACCGCAATCGTATTTTTTGAGCTTTTCTTTCGACCAATCGACACGAGCCTTTTTTTGAACGATTGACAAATTGTGTGGGATCCAACGCGAACAAATTTATTTGACATTCAAATGTTTATGCAATGTATGCTGCTCCCACTAATGTGTAAGGTTGACTCAATCTCACGATAGGTCACATGACGATCCTGCAATATCAGTTCGCGCACAGCATTAATGGTTTGCGGAACAACAACTGTTTTTGGACGACCTACACGAAATTCGTCTTGGAGTGAACTACGACCTCGATTGAATTCACCATACCATCGATAAACAGTGGTCCTTGATGGAGTTTCATCGCCAAAAATTAAATTAATTTCATCCATGCACTCTTGCTGACTTTAATCCACGTTGAAAGTTATAAAAAATAATCGCACGAAAATGTTCACGATTTAATTCCATTTTTTGGCTGAGATGAATTCTTTAAGTTACTGTAAACAACACATAGCGCTCCTATGTCAAAACGTTCTGAGTACATATAACCTCAAAAATGTCAAACTTAACGACAGAGCTGTCAGTTGTCAGATTGCAGCACTAGGGTTATCCAATTCCGAAATGTAAAAGGCAGCACTCGTAGCACCTATTCAAATAGCAAAGAATATATTTATTTGTCCCTGTTAATTCGTTTGTGTTTAAGTTTTCAGACTTCAGCCAGTGTTTTTTAATCCCAATTGTGTTATGTTCAGTGTACGTTGGTACTACAAAATTAAACGAAACTGTACTGAAAACCTAGCATAATAAACACAATTTAAATAACGAAATATAGAAAAATGTTATTCCTCGAACTTTAATTATATTTGAAGTATATAAATATTTTTTTTGTGAATTCGGGTTTTGAGTGTAGCCCAACTAATGAAGGTTCGCAATCAGAAACGATATGTCGTCCAGCGTTCAAAAACCTGTAAAGTTTCAGACAAACTATCAAGTAGACCCTTACAACTATAACTCTGTCATCTTGAATCATCTAAGATATAAATAATAGTTTAAATAACGAAGAGTGTATCTAATAAAGGGGAAAATGCATCAGTGATGGGTACATATATGGCCAAAAAGGCGTGTAGTAAGAGGTTGGGGAATAATATGAATTAGAACGTTGTTGATATGAGCTGCAGGATAAGGGGTTCGTCCCTTTTACGATCTAGATAATCTTCATAATAAACTATTTCCTAATGGCATTCATTGGCCTTGGGAACCTGGATCCTCATTGCTTTAAGAAAAGACAAAAGTGTTCACAGAGGGGTCCGCATCACATAGATATGGACATCTGTGGAAGGGTATATAAGAATCTAGTACGCAGGCACGAGTTCACTACAACGGAAAAAGTACACATTGTTTTAATACCTATGGGGGAGGAGATGTTGTCTAATAACTATTCTAGGCAATGCCGGTAAGATACTAGAGAACATGAAGATAGAATCTGGTGATCCAAATATCCATAGGCATGAGTAAATAATTACCTGGTACATATTTTAACGAGCTATTTCAGGAGCAGAGTTGGAAATGCTGTGTAAAAACATGTGTTTGCATGCTAACACCAAACAACTGTTGAGACGATGTTGAGTGTTTAAATAAGGTCATAATATGGTTCTTGGACTCACTGGTAACAACAGCGAACAATTAAATAAGCTAATCACTGAAGCAGAATTAACATGGTCACTCAAGCTCTTAATTTAATAATAATGCCTACTGTTTAGTGTACATGTCTTTCTTCTCTTCATTCTTATCAAAGTCATTTAACCCTTCTTCGGTCATCATGTTCACTCAACCAAAATCGAAATTCATCAAAGAAAACGACCTGATGCCAGTCCACATTCCAATGTTGTCGTTCTCTGCACTACTGTAGTCGTTGCCGTCGATGCTCAGCAGTCGGAGATAGCAGAAGACGGGGCCGAAAACGCTGCAGTCCACACACCTTATACGGCGGTAAACATTTACAAGATGGCCTTGTTCTTCTAACTACTCAGCCAAATTATCGAGTTTTGGAAAATCGGTCTCTGAAGGCCATAACTGTTAGACGTCGATTTTGAACTTTATTTGTGCTCCTCTGAGGACCGCGGCTAAGTCTTCTCCAATTTTGAGTATTATCAAACCACGCTTGACAACATTCCATAACAGTTTGTTTTATCACTAAACTCGCGAGATTTCTTAGAAGTCATTATTTGACATGTCCAGACGTAAAATTTCCTACTCTTTCCGATTCCACAATAAAATAAAATAGGGGTTTTCATTTAAAAAAATGAGGTTGACTTCAGATGTGAGGTTCAAGGTTAAATCCAAGGTCACCATCGGATTCATTGATCAAAATTACTAAAGGAATGACCTTGAGGCTTTCGAAAAATGAGGTACTTAAGCAAATATTCAACCGTCCCGGGACTTAATTGACACCCTGTATGTAGAAATTTTTATGGGTGTATATTTTTAGGGTTCCGTATATACAATATACGGATACCCTTATAATATCACTCCGGATTTCTGCCTTTGTCACATCACAGTAATTTTCTCCTAAACCACTGGACGCATGAGGTTGAAATTTGACACCAATGTATAGTTTGGTGACCCAATCAGGAGTACATATCCTAAAAGAAGAAATTTTCATTTTAGGGGTACTTTTGGGGGGAAAAACTAAAAAAAAACGACCGTACCCCCCCTGATCTCCGAAACTACTGAGCCTAAAATTTTGACAAAAATAGGAAATATAGATCGTTGCGCGAACTTTTCAGGAAAAATAAGTAGAAATACTTAATACTAATTTTGGGGGGCAAATTATAGAACTAAATGAAAATAAAAAATTTTTTTTTTCAAACGCATCATGTAATATATCAAATGAAAGGTCCCATTCTGAGGAACACAAACATATTTTTTCAAATTAAAAAAAAATTAATTAAAAAATATTAAAGGAAATATACCAAAATTTAGCCACCCCCTCCAAAACAATAAAACGTAAAGTTTTGAAAAGAATTAGAGGTATAGAGTCTGACCTGAAGTTTACTGGAAAAATAAGGAGAAACCTCTACTTTTAATTTTGGGGGGCAAATTACAGAATTAAATGGAAAATATAAAATTAAAATTGTTTTTAACCTATCATGTTATATATCAAATGAAAAAGCTCATTATGACGAAAACAAATACATTTTTTCCATAATATTTTTAAAATACATTAATTAAAAGATATTAACCAAAATATTAAAATATTAATTAATTATCTCCGAAACCATAGGCTGTAAATAAAATTTTGAAAAAAATACAGGTATAGCGCCTCATCTGAACTTTACTGGAAAAATAAGGAGAACCCCCTAATATTCATTTTGGGGGGCAAATTATAGAACTAAATGGAAAATAAATATACCAAATCAAAGGGCTCATTATGACGAATACTAATATACATTTTTTAAATAAATATTTTAAAATCTATTTAAAAAATATTTAAAAAATTACCCATTCCCCCCTTTATTTCCCAAACTGTAAAACCTACATTTTTGTGTTTGCAGGAAAAATACGAAGAAATCGCTAATATTGATATCGGGGGCCAAATTATAGAATTAAACGAAAAATAAAAAAAAATATTTTTAACGCATCATGCAATACATCAAATAAATTTGTTTATTATGAGGAATACAAATACGTATTTTTGATATTTTTAAAATTAATTGTTTACACGATATTAACATAAAAATATAAAAAATGATCATTTCTCACTTTATTTCCGAAACCATTCTACCTAAAATGTTGAAAATAATTAGGAGTACTGGGCTCAATTGAAATTTATAATAAAAATTATTAGAAACCCCCATAGTAATTTTAGGGACAAATTATACAATTAAGTGGAAAATAAAAATTCAACTTTCAAACGCATCATATCAGATAAAAGGATCATTATGTAAATGACAAATATAATTTTTAAATCATTTGTTAAAAAGAAAGTGTATTAGTAAAATAAAACTCTAATGTTAATTTTTGGGAGCCAAATTAGTAAATTAAATACATATATATGGATTCTTATAAAAATCAGGCGCATCCTGAAGCAGATAAAATAAAAAGTCTATGTGTGGAAAATCAAAGTGTATATTTTTTATAAATTTAAAACGCTTCCTTTAAAAGATATAAGGTAAATATAAGAAAATGCACTCATTCCCTGCTTGTCTGGAACTGGAATATTAGAATCTTGAAAGTGCTTCGGAACCCTTAGTATGCGAGTCCAACTCGCACTTGACCAAATTATTTAATTAATTTATTTCTTTCATTGATTCTTATTTGCTTGAAAATCCCACATATAATTAATACTTTACTAGAAACATCAGTTCTCACCTTTATCCTAAAAAATTGACTACAAGGCATTTTTTAACAGGAAACTGAAAAACTTACCCTGTGTGGTGATTTGAGCAAACGATGAATGGCAGCCAATTGATTGATCAGTGGCAAAGTAACGCTGAATGTGTGTAACGGTGGTCTCGGTGGATCCGGATAATTTGTCGTATAAGAAAAAGGATCTATGTCGTTCAGATATTGAACGCGGCATGTCAAAGACATTTTTAACACTATATACACTTAACACAATTTTTTAAGTCCACTACAGGTTAAGTTACATAAACTTTTGCTGATTTTTCACATTTTGCGTTTTTGCTGGCCTCTTTGTAAAACCTGTTAATTAAATAAAACAGAATATTCATTATTATATAACAGTTGTCATAATGAAGCAGACGCCGATTGAGTACTATATTTCGTTCTTCCGTACTTTTCTAAACTTCTGGAAGAAATAGATATATTTTCCATTGATTTTTTTTAAGATATGTTTATAGAACATCATATTGTATGAATCATGTCTTCCGGCACTGTAGACAAGAGATTTTTTTCAACAGTATGGCCAGCCATTTTGTTTTACGGAATTTTGGGGAAAATAACATAACAGTTTAGAACAAGAACTATATAATTTCTATATTGATTGGGATGCAACAAATTAACGACAAGTATCTCAGATTTCTAATATTGCTGATAAAAATGAGAAAAAATATTTATAACAGAATCAGAACATTTTAACGTAAAATATTATTAGAAAAATTTCGCATTATTAAAAATAAAGGAATAACTCGTGCACTTGATGTGGTACAAACAGTTCACCCGCAGTTATAACTTTTGTTGATCTTGCTATATCATTTGGCGTAGTAACGATAACCACAAAATTCTACTTGGAAAAATAAGCAGTGGTTTAATCAAAGGTATGATTAGTAAGTTAAAGTGGCAATATGATTCCAAACGAATGACATGTTGAGTGGTTTTATGCCTGTTAATCGATGTAGCCCAAGGAACAATAATTGGACCGTTGCTGTTTATAATATACATGGTGAGTTTTTTTTGATGATCAGTATGGATCTCGGAAACTAACGGAGATAGAGGAATGGTTAAATTGGGAAAGATTTGCAGTTTTACTGGCCCAATTTAATGACACTTTCGGATTTTTGTAAAGAGTCATGGCTTACTAGATATTTTGAAAAAAAACGAAATTCTGTCGATTTCGTTAAATCCCTCTAGCTCCTTTGTTTTTGATTTTACAAAAAAAGTGTAAATATCAAAACTGAAGGGAATTGTATCCCGAATATGACTGTCATGTCCTCGTTTGCGTGACAGCTCTCGTTAGCTATGACCTCAAAAAATCGGACATTTTTAGAGCTTTTCAACGATATAATACTAGATATAGTTATTCATAAAAATAACGGAGTTATGGATGCTTTTCTCTCTTATTTTCACTTTTAGCGTAGGTAGCCGTGAAAAAAATTGTTTTCACTTTGACGCTTCCTCACTTGAGAGTAATTCTATTAGTAGTGCTGAACTGACAGTCGATATTGATAAGTTGTCGTGATAAAATGGAATATTCTAAAGAAGAAAAACTGAATATGGGGGAATATCATATGCCATAAAAATTCAGTTCGTGCAGCTGAAGAATACTTTCATAGATATTTTAATCGTCGTCAACCTGCTCTATGTACATTTAAGAGACTTTGCGATAGTTTACGCAGATATGGATCTTTTACTAAACCACCAAAGGAACGTAATCAAATTAACGAAGTAGCACAAATAAATGTTTTGGCAATGGTAAATCAAAATCCATCTACATCAACTCGTGATATTGCGGTAGAAGCATTTCAACGAACTGTAGTTACGGTACTGAAAGCGCACAAGTTCCACCCGTACAAACTTTCAGTTTCTCAAACTTTGCATGCTGTTGACGAACATCGACGTATTTTGTTTTGTACATGGTTTCGAGATATGTGCCTTGATAATTCACAGTTTCCATTAAAGGTGTTATGGTCAGATGAAACTAGATTTACTAACTGCGGTATGTTCAATACATGCAATGAGCATATCTGGGCTAAAGAAAACTTTTTCCATGTAGAACAAAGATGACCCCAGATAAAATTTGGTTTTAATGTTTGGTGTGGTATCATAGGGTATACTATTCTGGGGGCCTTTTATCTATGACGAATTACTTACTGGGGAGCGTTACTTGCATTTCTTGCAATACACTTTTCAAGACATGTTGCATAATTTGAATTTGAGAACACGTTTATAAATTGAGTGGTTCTAACATGATGGAGGACCTGCTCATAACTCGTTATTAGTAAGACAACACTTAGATAATATCTATCCAAACTCTTGGATAGGAAGAAATGGCCCACGCGAATGGCCACCCCGGTCTGCCGATTTGGCAGTTATATACTTCTATTCATAGGGTGCGCTAAAAACAAAGTATACAAAAGAAAGTATGAGACAGTTGGTGACCTAAGCGAGGCGGTATTACAAGCAACTGAAGAAATTGATAGGCGGTCTGTGAGAAAAGCGGTAATGCCAACCTTAAAAAGATGCAAATTTTGTCTAAATAACAATGGTGGACTTTTCGAACATAAATTGTAACCATTATTATGTACTTTAATTTCTTAAGTTTTTAGTAAGTACCTACTTATTTAGTTTTTTCATTATATCGGATATACCTAATAAAAAAATCGTTCAATGTTTTTTGGAATAGTTATTAATAAATCAATATATTGGGAAACGTCAAAGTGAAAACAATCTTTTTCATGGCTACACCCGTTAAAAGTGAAAATAAGAGAGAAAAGCATCCGTAACTCCGTTATTTTTATGAATAACTATGTCGAGGATTATATCGTTGAAAAGCTCTAAAAATGTCCGATTTTTTGAGGTCATAGCCAACTATGGTTTCCATTCAAAAAATATAAGTTTGTGTCATATCTCGAAAACGAGAGCTGTCACGCAAACGAGGACATGACAATCATATTCGGGAAACAATTCCCTTCAATTTTTATATTTACACTTTTTTATAAAATCAAAAACAAAGGAGCTAGAGGGATTTGACTAAATCGACAGAATTTCGTTTTTTCAAAATATCTAGTAAGCCATGACTTTTTACAAAAATCCAAAAGTGACATTAAATTGGGCCAGTAAAACTGCAAATCTTTTCCAATTTAACCATTGCTCTATCTCCGCTAGTATCCGAGATCTCCATACTGAACATCAAAAAACTTACCCTGTATATTAATATATTACTAAGAATACTATAATTTCTTATGTTAGTGATACTGTGATCAGACTTGGTAAAGTGTAGAATCAAAATTGAATTACGGAATTGCTAGGTTAAATAAATATTTTGCTATTATTTTATATCTACAAAAAATTTTTATTGTTAAACTTTTCTAGTTTTAGTTATTTGTTATCGGTATATTAATTAGTTATTATATTCCCGGGTAACCAACTTACCTATGTATGTTTTATAGTTTGTATTTTATTCTAACTACACTGTATAATTGTGTATTTGAAATTACAGGATAGTTTCAAATACATAGATAAATGTCTGAACCAAAATGGACCAAGTTTTGGCAATAAATATTTTGATTTTACGGAAAAATGGATTTTTTAAATGTAGTGTTCCTGCTCCAAAGAGTGATGTAATTTTCTACAGGTCACAAACAAAATAAAATAGTATTAAAGTAGGCTGTTTGAATTGTGTTTGTTTTTGAACTAGCAGTGTTTATGGACAGCGTTTTATATAAAATTAAAATTAAATAAAAAATAATAAAAATTCCACTAGAACTGTGAATTTACTTCTTTACCGAATAATTAAAATTCGTAAGAATGAAGAAAAATTCTCATGGACCAGTATAAAAATGAAGGAGTATATACTGAAAGGGAGACTAATTAAATATGTATGCAAATTTTAAATAAAATTATACACTTTAGTCTTCTTATTTTGCAGCCACAATTTTTATCCCAAATTTCTTGATGAGAGGTGCATCAGTCAATCAGGACACTGATGAAGAGCACATTAATGATTTACTCAACAACTTGCTAATCTTTCAGCTGACATAAGACCTGTATTAAGTTCTACTTCTTTCTATTTGTTTTGTAAGGGTTTCTGTCAAGTAATTATTTAACAAAGTAGTTCATCAAATTACTGTTAATTATTACGAAGTTCTAGTAATTCAAAACATTTACCGGTCTTAATCTATCTAACATTATGAAATGATTGATATGGATATTCAGTATATTGTGTTTTAATTCCTCTTGCTAGAAGAATTTTAAACAATAGCTTATTATATGTATTGAAACAAAGGAACTTAGAATACAACGATGGCATTACTACGTGACTAAAAAAAATCAAATCAAATGTCTACTAAAATGTAATACAAATGAGACCTTTTTAAATTTCTTTGAATTAGATTTAAAATATCTTTAAACAAGTGTTACAAACGGTACAAAAGTTTTTTACTCTTCTACCCTGTAGCGTCTTATCCTGTTCATTATAATAATTTTGCTATTTTTTGTGCTTTACTATAATAGTACAAAAATAAAAACTATACGCAGATATGTTTATCAAATCAATTTTATAGTAACGTCAAATGTAACCAGATAAGAGTAAAGACACTCCATCAACAAGGTCAATTTTCAAATTTCGCGTCATCTGAGTTCAGTAAGATGAATATTGAACATTTGCCAGAGAGTTAGACCGACATCAGAGATTGAAGATTATTATAGAGACAATTTCAGCAAAAGCATAACAGGTACCATAAGAAGGAAAATACATTCTTTGAAACTCTGGACAAGAAAACCTTTAACAGTGCCTAGGCTTCTAGTTAAACGTAGAGTTCAAAGTGGTGGATGGGCTCTAGAGCAAACAGACATACAATTCGAAATTCCGATATCGAAACAAGTTTTATAGCCATAATAGACCATCAGGGAATCTGGTCGGACATAGCAAGGATCCATCCTACCGCCGACCAATGATACCAACAGTAACAGTAGTAATATCACACTGTTTTGAGCCTTGCGATTCACGGAACAACAACAGATATCGTGGCCACTTATGAATAGAAAGGATACGGCCTTCGAGGCGTTCAGGCATATCACTGATGATGATAGAGTCACACCTTGGCCCACTCACGCTATGCATGAACCAATTAACCGACCCTGCGCTTAGAAAGTTACTTCCTGTCACCGTGTTTTAGGTTTAATGTTTTTTTTTTGTAAAGCAACACATGCTGATTCTACGAGGCTACCATAAGCTAAAAATATTTTGGAAGTCGCTACAGCCTTATACGAGGGCTGCCTTTTATATTTCGGGATTAGAGAACAAAACAAATATTAATCATCGAAAATCGCTTTATTGTTTTTGAAAATATTCCCCATGAAGCTCTATACACTTTTGCATGCGTTTGAACCAATTGTCGAAGCACTTCTTCCACTCTGATTGAGGTTTCTCAAAAACATGCATTCTGAACGCAGCAACCGCTTCTTCAGGTGTCGAAAAACGTTGACCTCTCAGTTTGTTTTTTACGTACGGGAATAAAAAGAAGTCATTTGGTGACAAGTCAGGACTATACGGCGGATGACTCATCAAATCGATGTTTTAAGTGGTCAAAAATGCTGTTGTTTGAGCCGATGTGTGAGAGCTCGCATTGTCGTGGTGAAGAGTGATCCGTCTTCGGCGGTTGGTTTTCCTCATTTCTTGGAAGACAACTGGCAAACAAATGGTTGTGTACCACACAGAATTGACTGTTCTGCGTTGTTCTAGTGGAACGGTTGCGACAGTTTTTCCGAAAAAATAGGCGATCATTTGCTTGGAAGTGCTTCGTGCGCGAACAACTTTTGTTGGATTCGGCTCATCTTGAAACACCCATACAGTCGACTGCTGTTTACTTTCGGGCTCATACGCATAAATCCACGATTCATCACCTGTCACTATGTCATAAACGTGTTTTGAAGCACCGCGATCGTATTTTTTTAGCTTCTCTTTCGACCAATCGACACGAGCTTTTTTTTGAACGATTGACAATTTGTGTGGGATCCTACGCGAACAAATTTTTTGACATTCAAATGTTTATGTAATATTGAATGTATGCTGGTCCCACTAATGTGTAAGGTTGATCTCACGATAGGTCACATGGCGATCTTGCAATATCAGTTCGCGCACAGCATCAATGGTTTCCGGAACAATAACTGTTTTTGGACGACCTTCACGATATTCGTCTTGGAGTGAACTACGACCTCGATTGAATTCACCATACCATCGATAAACAGTGGTCCTTGATAGAGTTTCATCGCCAAAAATTAAATTAAGTTCATTCATGCACTCTTGCTGACTTAATCCACGTCGAAAGTTGTAAAAATAATCGCACGAAAATGTTCACGATTTAATTCCATTTATTGGCCGAGATGAATCCTTTAAGTTACTGTAAACAACACATAGCGCTCGTATGTCAAAACGTTCTGAGTACGTATGACCTCAAAAATGTCAAACTTTACGATAGAGCTGTCAGTTGTCAGATTGCTACACTAGGTTTGTCCAATCCCGAAATATAAAAGGCAGCCCTCGTAATAACTACGAGAAGGAAACGCCCGATCAAAATGACCAGCAAACTCACGAGACCTGAATCCTACGGAAAATGTTGCCAAAGCAATATCCATTCTAAAAAAATCCCCTCTATTCTTTAAGGGCTTTATTGTAGCCCTTCAAAGAAAGTGAGGCAATACATTTAATTATTTTATTGATGACCTAATTAGATAGAAGACAAAATTGCGGTTGACTGAAAGAAATGAATATCATACCTAGACTAGGAATGAAAAGACGAAAAAAAGGTGGATGAGTGAATGCTTGAATCACGACCTGTGTGCACAATTTGTCGAAGATGGTTTTTAAGTTCTCGTATTATGGGAATGTTTAATGTGCAAATTCAACCGCATGGTGGCGTCATTGTACTCAAGAGGTGTCATGGCCACCACGGTTTTAAATCAAATAGTAATTAAGGATTTTCTTAGCACAATTTATTTTTAATATATACCATTTTTCGTTTTTTGTGTAATTATACATTATAAAGTTAAATACTTTAATTTACAATTATTTTGGTATTATAACAAAGAATTAAGTCTATCTATCATATTTTGAAAAAATTATTAATTTATTTTTTTAATACTCAAGGGTTTAATACTTCTGGAGATATGAAATATTTACTACTTTTAGAAAGAAATAGAGAATTATCTTTTTGACTGAATTGTTGTACTTGATGCCTACTTTTACTGTGGAGATGTTATCGCGATCTTATTTTTTATTTAATTGAGATTTTTGTGATAAGAGTAACGTAAATCAGAGAAATGTCTAATCACCACACTTTTATTCACACACAGTGATTGATAACAATTGAGAATAGTCTGAAATTTCTTTGATATACTGATATAAGCATTATCTAACAGTCAAATTTGACAGAGGAAGGTCAGTCTCAAATTGGAATTCTTAGAATTAAAAAAAATGTTAATGTTAGTTTTATAAGAAACTATAACTACTACTTCTGCGGACATTAATTCTTTCTGCTTTGAAAATTCAAGGGTTGAGTTTCCAGATCCCAACTATGCGCAACGTTTAAATCCTCGATTATTGCTTCAACAAGATAGGTCACCGCCGCATTGTGATATGCACCACTTTTAATTGATGATGGATTTGGACCAATTAAGTGACCACCAAGATCTCCAGACTTGACAACAATGGATTTCTCCTTGGAAACTTGCAGGATTTAATGGAACACATTAGAACAGAGACGAATGCCCTAAACCCCGAAATGATTCAAAATTCAGTTAACACAATACATCATTGAAATACACTATTATCAAAATCGTCTTAATTATCTTTGATTTATTGGTTTGTATAAAAAATTATTATTTATTATGTAACCACCAGCGAGGAAGTCTAAAGGTTCAAACCCCCCCAAAAAATCATCATCGGCCATAGTAACCACCTGATTCTAGGAGGCTGTTGTTTGCAGAAAAATGTCCCCTACCCCTCTAATGAAATAAAGGGAATTATAGCTTACAATTTTTAAATAATATTTGATTACTAAAAATATGGGTAAAATCAGTTAATTTCTCCGAAAAACCTCATTCAATTTTTTTATACAATAAATGTTAAATTAACTGACCTTAAATTTATAAGAAACGTCACTTGTTTTGTATCTTTTGCCGTTGCCCCTGCAGATTAGAAAGGAGGGTGGAATATGAGGTTAATTATATTGACTCTTCAAATATGTTCGTTAGAGGTTACAATTTTATGCACAATAACTTAAGGTGACATTTTTTTATGCATGCCTCATCAAACAAAACTCAACAATTGACACACCAATTTGAGGTCAAGTTCTGACAAGCCCGTAGCCAGCGGGGGGGTCTGGGGGTTCAACCCCCCCCCCCCGAAATTTTGGAATGTTTGGTTTCAAGATTCAATTTTAACCAACTAATCATGTTCTTCACAGAATAACTTTTATATTTATATAATTTTATATATTCTTGAAATACATGAACAAAAATATACATTTTGCAGTCCTAATTAGCCCATCAACAATCAAAAAAATTATCCCCCCCCCACCGAAAACCCACCCTGAAAAAATTTCCTGGCTAAGGCCTTGAGTTCTGATGCAAATACAACTGTATCGGTTCGATTCCCGATTAAGATAAAGGCAAGGGTCTCACCAGACATGGTAAGCATTGGGTTTTAGGAGGGGTAAGGGGCCAGATTTTTTTTATATATAATGTAACGAACTTGGACCTAAAATGTTTGTAGGGTAGCTGATTATGGCGACTGAAAGTCACAGAAACATCAAGGTTTTGCAGTAAAAAAATCACGCCCTATTCAATCGGTTTCTGGAGCAAGAAATTTACTATGTACAGTCCAAAAACTTGAATATGTAGGTTGGCGAAATCCAACATGGCGGATCCAACATGGCGGATCCAAGATGGCGGCAAAAACCTCATAATCGTCGAATAATTGAGTCAATCGAGGCATTTACTACTCTGGTTATATGAGCCAGCAATGTTAATATTCAACTATTTCATAAGATTATGAAATACTCTACATTAGAGAGCGAGAGCAAGATATAGAGGGAGAGAGAAATATGTATCTAGGAATACATTCTTTGTTAATGAGATTCCAGTTTGAATATCGCAAACGTTTTGCCAAGGTCTTACTTGGCATTCTAGAGAATACTTGCATTTCAAGGTATCATGTAACAATAGAAGGCAAAAAAATAATCAGCAATACAATTATTGCTTTTATTAAGAATTTTGTGAGGTTATGTGATAGTAAACAAAAACGACTGTCTCTTGTGTAAATAGTACCCACCCCCTCCCGTTTTGTGTGATAATCCCCCTGTGAATAATTACTTCTATATTGTGTCTTAATTTATAAATTTAAATCAATAATTTTTACTACGACGCAAAAATCTTTGAAATTTTAAGCTTAACAATATTTACATGGCCATTTTGACGAATGTTTTCACAAAATATAAAACATTTTTAAAAAATATATAACCGACTTCTACATATAACTAAAACGCTAAAAATAATTATAACAAAATACAACTCTAGCAAATAAATAACACATTCAATGTTGTTAGGCACCTACCCAGGAAGTAAAAAATGTAAACATTAAAAGGTGCTCATTCTGTACAAATTAATTACCTACCAATCTAGTATACTTTGAAGCCGGTGCCAAGCAAATCTAAAATCCTGCAGTGCGTACTTATCTACTAATTCATCAAACTTGATTGTTGCTTGGCACCGACTTCAAAAATATACTAGATTGGTAGGTAATTAATTTGTACAGAATGAGCAGCTTTTAATGTTTACATTTTTTACTTCCTGGGTAGGTACCTGACAACATTGAATGTGTTATTTATGTGCTAGAGTTGTATTTTGTTATAATTATTTTTAGCTTTTTAGTTATAGGTAGAAGTCGGTTATATTTTTTTAAATGTTTTATTTTCAACTTTTTAGTTTTTTTTTACTCAGGTAGTTTTCATTCTTTATTTTTTACTTTGTATGTATAACCTTAATAGACAGACCCAGGTAACATCGAAAGCCTCAACATTACACAATGATACTTTCTCATTTAAATTGATAGATAAATCTTTACGAACAAAATGTACTAGTACGCGTTGACTTAATAAGCCCAAAATATATTTATGCCTTATGGACTACGCCAAGGAACCTTTTTTCAACTTTTTTGACAACCCTGTATAACTACAGATAATTCCACTCCAAACATCCTGTACATACGACTGCCCACGGGCAAGCATAAAGTTGCAGCTGCCTTCTGTAAACTATAGGACGGAGTAGAATCCATCCCATATTTACGGAATCAAATCCGTCCTATATTTCAACCATAGTATATAACTCCTTATGGGCTACCCCATAAATTACTTCATTTTTAACATTTTATATTATCGCCCTGTGTAATATTAATTCCTCTCCACACTTTCTGCAACTTCTTATGGGCTATAAAAGAAATATTTTTTTAAACACACTGTATAAATATAATTCAACTCCAGCATATATTTCAACCACCCTGTATATGATTTGCTTATGTCCACATCACATAACAGTTTTTTAATCACCCTATATAATTTTAATTTCACATTTTTTCCAACATTTTTATACCACCAAACGTCCAGTCCACCCTATATTTCAACCATCCTGTATATAAAGCTGCCTACGGACCACAATTTTTTTTTTTTACTATAACTAAACACCCTGTCTATAAACGCACCAAATAGCAGTTTAAAGTTTGACATGTGCTGTCAGTAAATTTTCTATTAGGCCGGGAGAATGTGACAACCAAAAGCACCGTCTTCGCAAAATGGAAAAATTTGCATTTAAATAGGTATTTGCCTGGTATATAAACAAAACGAGCTTGGTACTCATTAATTTAAGGAGCCAAAAATACTATGCTTTACTACCTATAAGCTTGAGAGGTACATAGAAAATTTTCAAATTCGCAATTAAATCTTCCAGTGCCTAAAATTACCGCACTATTACGTTGGAATTAAAATATTTATAGAAAATGTCCGTTATGTCATTTCTACTAAATTTTTGATAAGAATTTTGGAATTTTCGGCGATTTTCTGCAAAACTGTAAGTTGCACGTCGCAGAAAAATATAAGAGATCACATCACATCTTCCTTAATAGATTAAACGTTAAAAAACTATACACATCCATAAGGAGTTATCGAAAAAGCGACTAAAATATTAGGGATAGTGGTCGATTTCCATGCACGCATGTGTTCATTCACAAATTTTATCACTTTACCAATAGAATTCTTTTCCAAAATTTGAAGTTTAACCAGTTCAAATATATACTCTATTAAACAAGACCATATTCATTCAAAACGGTGCACCACAGGAGAAGAAATTAGGTAACATACATACAAAAAAAGCGAAAAAAACTACGCCACGAATTGATAACCTCCTCCTTTTTGGAAGTCATTTTAGTACAGAAATAACGTTTTCACGGTTTTAAGGCACTGATTTCACTGAAAACGTTAACATTCAAACCCTTGAACATCAGAAGCGATAAAATGTATCAAAACAATTTGTAAAACAATCAAAACTGAACCAAAATCCTAGAAACAAAATTATCATTAAACCCGAAAAAATAATTCAGCCTCTCAGGCGAGTTGAGTGTTCTGAAGACTGTTTCTCAGATTTGATGTAGTTACTTGTGATGTACCAGCATAAGCAAATTAGAGTATCTACAAATCAGAATACTAAAAATATTATATTATATTAAAATATTCCAAATTTAGTTAAACTATTAACAAATTACACTTACATTAACCCTATGCGATTTCGCATGATTGTAACCTAAAAGTCATTCAATAACCTAAACAAAGTCACTCAACTCCGTTGAAAACCACCAATCAACAACCACCCCACCTGTTCCCCAAACGGACATCACAGACAAAAACGTCTTCGAATCAGCTGATCTAAAACTCGTATAACCTGTTCGCAACATACGTTACGAGGGCTCACCGAGGAAATATATACATCTATATCTGCCTCTCAGTGGGCACATAAATGCGGGTAAATAATCTCACAAAATTTCCATATCACGAAATTCAACAGACACTAATATCGATGGGGAATCATTGAACTTTTTAAGAATCAACCTGTCAAGTTACAAAACCGAAACCGGTATAAACTGAACAAAAAAAGGCACAACACCGCACACTGGCGCAAATAAAATCCAATCGGATGTATTTGATGAATGAAATCCAACTAGAACGAATACAATACAGCGTCTGCTTCACTTTTTACTATTTGAGTACTTACTGGAATTTTTCAGCAAGGTAAACCGAGAATTCAGCAAAGCATGGATCGACTACCTGCGATTCTAAACACAACGAGAACAGCGAGATAGCCGGCGAACTCAAACAATCGACCCGACGTGATACTTTCGGTCTGAGCGACCGCGACGGGACTGATCTTTGGTTCTTTCTGAAATACCGGCAAGTGTTCGCAATGCAGCGCCATCTCAGATAAACAACAACACAGACGACTGACCAGAAGACCGGCCAGAAGAATCAAAATCAAAATGATGGTGCTAAGGTGCAAGGTGTCTTGAAGAACAGGAAATTACTGAACTACGAAAATTCATGATGACGTAATTGGAATAAAGGTCGTAATTATTTTATACGTTGAATGCTGATGAAGATCCAAGAAAGGAACTAACTTTTTTGGATAAATCTGTACACATTATAAAATTGTAGACTTCTCGTAACTGTATTTTAACGATTTTTACACACAAATAACTGAAAGACGCCAAAATTAATTAACAAACCTTATAAAACTTTTTTTTTAAGTTGTCTCTGCAAAAACTACTCATCAGATTCAATATCTAATTAATGAAAAACTTCGAACTTCATTCAAAGTAGCATTTTGTGTTTATTTCACCAAAATAAACCCACAGAATGAAAACAAATTTTAAATGTATCTGTCTTTCCGTATTTTGCAATCCATTGAACGCTAGACAATATATTTTTTCTAGTGAAGAACCTATTAAATTCAGTTGAAGTACCAAAATAATTATTCAATCAGTTGAAGGAAACGTCACTGATCATAGTGCTCTACTAGAAGCAATATATTGTCTTGCGTTCAATGGATTGTAAAATCTCTAAAACATGGTATACTTAGTTGCTCTCTTATATATATTTTTTTAATCCTTAAATTGTATTAAATAATATATTAAGGAAAATAGGCAAAATTCAACCTTTAACACCGAAAATAATGAACAAATATTTTGGAATAAATAGGAAATATATGATCTCACAGTGGGATATTTTTAATTATTGATTGATTATAAAATGATTTAAAAGACTTTAAAAAAGATAATTAAAGTCATCCCATTCCTTCCTTTATCTCAAACTTCTGAGCTTAAAATTAAAAAACTAGAGAGTCGAAGTCCTCACTCAAAGTTTACAGAAAAAGTGAAAATCATAATCTGAATTTTAGGGTATAAATGAGAAAATTAAGTACATTCCAAAATTTCAAATTATGTAAAAATTGTGAGAAAGGATGATAAATTTATTTCACTAACACAAAAAAGATATATTAAATATACCTAAACCTAATATAATGAAAATTTAAAAATTGAGAGAAATTTCAAAATTTAAAAATGTATAAAACATTGAAAACGCCCATATTATCAAAAATAATTAAACATTTGAACTTTTGGAAAATGTACAATCCATTGAACGCAATACAATATATTGTTTCTAGTCGAGAACCTTCATCAGTTGCGCTCCCCTCAACTGATATAATTTTCGAATAATGTATTCAGGACATACAACTGAATTAGAATTTTATCGTGAAATGAAAATCTAGCTCAAATCGGGAGTCGTACTGTTTGTAACGCCGTTTCCCTGAAAAGATAGAAATCACACAAAAATTACGTCAAAAAAATTATGAACTTTTCGAGATTTTTCAATCCTGAAGGTCCTGGATGTCGAAATTTATTTCGCGATAAAATATAATTAAACATATGAACATCACGCTAACTGTGAAAAAAAAAACAAAAATGATAAAAATATAAAAAATTGTAAACAATTGTTAATATTTGAAGACGCGAGATGTAAGACCGAAATGCATCAAATGCATAAAGAAAGGTTCGAGAGGACATTGAATTGTGGGAAGCGCAACTGATGAAGGTTCCCGACCAGAAACAATATATATTATATTTATATATAATATATATTGTCTTGCGTACAAAGGAATGACACCTCGAAGAGAGTAATTGTTAATATGCCAAAAATTACTCAAGTGTCAAAAATTTCAAATTTCTAAAAAAATGTCAAAAATAACTGGAAAATGCCAAAAATCTCAAAAATGTTAAGAAAGTTAAAATGTTCAAAAATTCATCAAATATCAAAAATTGTCGAAAAAGTCAAAGATATCGAAAATGTTAAAAATGTCAAAAATGTCAGAAATGTCAGAAATGTCAAAAATGTCAAAAACGTCAAAAATGGCAAAAATGATAATAAAGTCAAAAATATCAGAAATTTCAAAAATGTCAAAATGTTAAACATATCAAAAAGTCAAAAATCTCAAACATGTCAAAAATGACAAATGTATCAAAAATGTCAAAATGTTAAAAATGTCAAAAAATATCAAAACAGACAACCAAATTATGAACATAATTCCATATATCCCAGGTGTATCGGAAAAAATTAAGCGGTTGGGAAATAAATACAGCGTTAAAACTGTTTTTAAAACAAATAATACCTTGCGCTCTATCCTCACACATACCAAACCGTTTAACACAACCCAGAGTTCTAAAAATTGTGTGTACAGTGGCCATTCTTATACCGGTGAAACTTCAAGACCTTTAGAAGTAAGGAAAAAAGAACATCAATATAACATTTCCAGAAGACATGTGGACAAATCAAATTTGGCCAATCATGTATTAACGAGCACCGGCAGCCATAGGATAGACTGGGATAAAACAAAGATTTTGTTGAAAGAAGAAAATTTAAAAAAGAGAAAACTTAAAGAAGCCAGCTGTATGATGATAAACAACACTGAAATCGGAACACCTTCAGCCGACCTTCATTTGGACTGGAAGAATTTACTGCTAACAGAACAAAAAAACGGTAACCTCAGAGTCAAGTGATCGCCAAACGACAAATTGTCAGTGTCAAATTTTTTGACAAACAACAAATTCAAAATCAAAGCGAAATTTTTTTAGAAAAAAACCTCGAAAACAACACTAAACGATTGACAACGACTCCAGACTCGGAGTTGAAACGTCTCCAAACACAGATAAGTATTACACAATATACAAAACATTACTTATATACAGGAATACTGGTTGATTATTTTGTAGACATCTCTTTCTCTCAGAATAACTTTGAGGAAGAATCTCTGTACGGACAGCCAGTAATCCGGGCAATTTTACAAAATTGCCTTACTACACTTTGTTCTACATATACAATTTTTAAATACTTATCTGTTACAGGAAAAAATTTGGATGAGAGAAAACCCAATGAATAGACAAAATAATTCAAGACCTCCTCAACAATCTTTTCGAAATTACTTATGTCAAAAATGTTAAAAATTTCAAAAATGTTAAAATGTCAAAAATGTCAAAAATGTCAAAATGTCAAAAATATCAAAAACGACAAAAATATCAAAAATGTTAAAAATGTCAAAAATGACAAAAATGTCAAAATTGTTAAAAATGTCAAAAAAGTTAAAAAAACTCAAAAATGTCAATGTCAAAAATGACAAAAATGTCCAATATGTCAAAATGTCAAAAATGTCAAAAATGTCAAAAATGCCAAAATGTTAAAAATGTCAAAAATGTCAAATAGGTCCAAAATGTTAAAAATGTTCAAAATGTCAAAAATATCTTTGAAAATGCAAAAATGTCGAAAATGTGAAACATGGTAAAATGTCAAAAATTCCAAAAATGTCAAAAATATCAAAAAGGTCCAAACTATCAGTAGTTTCAAAAATGTCGGAAATTGCAAAAATGTCACAATTGTCAAAGATTGATTGTACTGTTGACTGTCTATTTGAGGTCTCAGTGAGCTGGTTGTTCCAGATTTCAGTCTAAAATATTTTCGCTCGCAGTTGAGCAGTATATTAAAAATCGCACTTCTAAAAAATTTGTTGCTAAAGATGTTCCCACCAAAAAAACTTAGATCACGTTCACCACCACTTCATTGAAAACTAAAGTTTGAATGAGGATCCAGTAGAATCGTTAGTCGTCAACCAGCAACCAAAAAGCAGTATCTTCTTGAAGTGTTTAGATATTCAGTACAGCACTGCAAAACGTTTTCTAAATTTGAGAGCGCACTGAAGTGAATTACTAGGAACAGATTTAAAACTACCACCTGTTGTTCACACTACCAATAGAAAATAAATTAAGAGCAAGATTGTTTAAGGGCTCTCCATCATTACTACAATCAAATTTTGTTAAAATAAACTAGATAATGAAACACGGAAATGACCTAATAACCAAAATGGTGTTCAAGAACTGCAAACCTACCTCTTCTTTTAACTTTTTCTTGTTGACACCATATTAAACTCAACGGCACTGCTGCTTCTTGGTTTGTCGTAGTCCTCTGTATTTCAATAACCTGCACTTCACCAACTTGATCCCGGTCATATATCTTTACTGCTTTGATACTGGAATTCGCAACAACAGTTCAAAATGGTTGGAGAGAATTTAATGCTACGTGGCCCTCGTTTGTCTTTCAATCTGATATTAGTAAAATTATTTTTATATTTTTTTTTGTAATTCACCCCAGAACATCACTGCAGAAGACTGTTTATGCCTCTTCCCTTTTTGCTTCTATCTGTACCTCTCCCCTTTTTGGCTCTATCGGTACATCTTTCTAACAAACCCTATACAAGTACGAGGGCTGCCATTTATATTTCGGGATTGGACAACCCTAGTGTTGCAATCTGACAACTGACAGCTCTATCGTTAAGTTTGACATTTTTGAGGCCAAAAAATGGAATTAAATCGTGAACATTTTCGTGCTATTATTTTTCACAATTTTCGACGTAGATTAAGTCAGCAAGAGTGCATGGATGAACTTAATTTAATTTTTGGCGATGAAACTCCATCAAGGACCACTGTTTATCGATGGTATGGTAAATTCAATCGAGGTCGTAGTTCACTCCAAGACGAATTTCGTGAAGGTCGTCCAAAAACAGTTGTTGTTCCGGAAACCATTGATGCTGTGCGCGAACTGATATTGCAAGATCGTCATGTGATCTATCGTGAGATTGAGTCAACCTTACACATTGGTGGGTTCAGCATACATTCAATATTGCATAAACATTTGAATGTTAAAAAAATTTGTTCGCGTTGGATCCCACACAATTTGTCAATCGATCAAAAAACGCTCGTGTCGATTGGTCGAAAGAAAAGCTCAAAAAATACGATCGCCGTGCTTCAAAACACGTTTATGACATAGTGACAGGTGATGAATCGTGGATTTACGTGTATGAGCCCGAAAGTAAACAGCAGTCGACTGTATGGGTGTTTCAAGATGAGCCAAATCCATCAAAAAGTTGTTCGCGCACGAAGCACTTCCAAGCAAATGATCGCCTGTTTTTTCGGAAAAACCGGACATGTCGCAACCGTACCACTAGAACAACGCAGAAGAGTCAATTCTGAGTGGTACACAACCATTTGTTTGCCAGTTGTCTTCCAAGAAATGAGGAAAACCAACCGCCGAACACGGATCACTCTTCACCACGACAATGCGAGCTCTCAAACAACTGCATTTTTGACCACTCAAAACATCGATTTGATGAGTCATCCACCGTATAGTCCTGATTTGTCACCAAATGACTTCTTTTTATTCCCGTACGTAAAAAACAAACTGAGAGGTCAACGTTTTTCGACACCTGAAGAAGCGGTTGCTGCGTCAGAATGCATGTTTTGGAGATACCTCAATCAGAGTGGAAAAAGTGCTTCGACAATTGGTTCAAACGCATGCAAAAGTATACAGATCTTCATGGGGAAGATTTTGAAAAACAATAAAGCGAAAATCGATGAATAATATTTGTTTTTGTTCTCTAATCCCGAAATATAAAAGGCAGCCCTCGTATGTATGTAACACTTTGCAATTTAAATAACTTCAAATTTTCCTAAAAATTTGGATTTAAGTACTACTTATACTCTGCCTCAAAATATGTGAAAAATATTATATGAAAAAAAATCCGGGAATGAATAAACTGACTAAATTTAAGTAACTTTTCTCCAATAAAGTTTTTCTGAAAGTCAATAATTCTTTTCAAGTTAATCGCAAAAGAAATTATCGATTTTTCCACCAAAAAAAGTTTTCATATAAATAGGAAATATAGAACGTTGCCCGAACATTACAGTAAAAATAAGGAGAAACCGTTAATACAAATTTTGGGGGGCAAATTATAGAATTAAATGAAAATTTAAAAATTAATTTTTTTTAAAACGCATCATGTAATACATCAAATGAAAGGTCTCATTCTAAGGAATACAAATACATTTTTTTTCGTATTAAAAAAATAATTTAAAATATATTACGGAAAATATACCAAAATTAACCCATCCCCCCCCCCTTATCTCCGAAACTATAAAAGTAAAGTTTTGAAAAATATAGAAGTTTAGAGTCTGACCTGAAGTTTACTGGAAAAATAAGGAGAAATCTCTACTTTTAATTTTGGGGGCAAATTACAGAATTAAATGGAGAATATAAAATTAAAATTGTTTTTAACACATCTTGTTATATATCAAATGAAAGGGCTCATTATGACGAAAACAAATATATTTTTTTCATATTAATTTTGGGGGGCAAATTATAGAATTAAATGGAAAGTAAAATTAAACTTCTTTCTAACGTATCATGTCATATATCAAACCACAGGGCTCATTATGACTAATACAAATATAATTTTTTTAAATTTTTTTAAAATAAATATTTTCAAAAATATATTTAAAAAAATATTAAAAATATTACCCATTCCCCCCTTTATTCCTCAAACTATAAGACCTATTTTTTTTATTTACAGGAAAAATACGAAGAAATCTTTCATATTAATAATGGGGGCCAAATTATAGAAATAAACGGAAAATAAAAAATATTTTTTTATTTTCCGTTTGTCATGCAATATATCAAATGAAGGGGCTCATTATGAGGAATACAAATATCTATTTTTAAAATTAATTGTTTACAAGATATCTATATATAAATAGGCAAAGACAAAACGATTAGGTACCATTTTCTCCTCTGTTTCCCAACCGATTTTCTTCATTTTTGTTTTGTTTAGTAGCTACTGACAACCTTCAGTGCAGAATGCTAATATTAATTTATCATATTGGTTCATTCATTAAATAAAATATAATAAAAAATCATTATTTACGTCCATAATGTCAATGCCAAACAACTGAATGTGCCGCTGCGGCCAGACTCAAAACATTGAGTAATTATATATAGAAGGACCAATGCTGTTATATACTTAGAGCATGCACTTCTGGAAGTGGCATGCAAGCGTTGTTATTGTTTAGTGGTAAAGTAATCGTTGTATATTATAATTATACAGTGCGATTCCAGATATGTTTGAAATAATTTTTTTGTGGGTGGCACATAAGCAGTTGCATATATAGGGTGTTTAAAATATAGAGTAGAGTACAATTATAACTAATAAAATAATTATATAGGGAAGCCCATTAGCGGCTGAATTTAGAGAGTTCTTGGAATAGAAGGTGCAGTAGAATTGCAGGTATACAGAGTGCAAAAAATATTATACATTGTTGTATATATAGGGAAGATGAAATATAGGGTTAGAGGAATTATAGATTACAGGATGATGATAAAAAAATGTTAGAAAAGGAAATGATTTATAGAGTAGCCCACGAAGAGTTCCATATATATAATGATTGAAATATAGGTCGGAGTAGAATTATAGTTACAGAAGATAATTAAAAATGTCATAAACAAAAAGAGTAAATATGGTGGGTCATAGTCAGTATCATATACAGAATGGTTTACCCGATTGTTCAAAATTGTTAAAAAATATTATGGTGGTCCATGAGCCGTTGCATATACAGGGTGGTGGAAATATGTAATGAGATGGAATTATAATAATGAGAATTTTAATTATTGTTAGAGAATTGAGTGCAATTATAGCTTTACAGGTAGGTTAGAAAAAATAAATATTTAGGGTAGCCCATTAGCGGTTGAATTGTTGTCATATCAAATTAAGAATTTCGAATTTGAACACAAATAAAGTCCTATGAATTATATCTGAAAAAAACTTGAATTTCCTTACTTATTCATAGAAGCGAAACGTAAGACTAACATCTAGGATTTTCGAGGAAACTATCAAACAGAGATTCCGAATCTGGATCCGTTCCGTGTAATTGCTGTTTTCCCTAAAGTCCTAGGATAAAATGTCAGGATAAAATTTTCAGGTTACTTAACCTGCCAGAGATATTGACACAATTGGTCGAATTTCGATCACTGGGCGACAGCTAGTTAATTGCAGGGTTTGTTTTTTTTTAATTTGTTTTTTCCGTAGGATAAAAATTAAGTTAGATAATACCGTTCAAAGTTTGTACATATTTGTAAATAGTTCATTTAGGCCATTCTTTCAGAACTGTCTTTCAGAAAAAACTTTAAGTTAATTTATTCATTCCCGGACTTTTTTTTCATATAATATTTTTAACCCCGTGAAGGGGTAGCACTCCCCGGAAAAAAGCAAACTTTTAAGAAAATCGGTGCTGCTTGGAAAAATTACCCAGTATTACTGTTTATGTCCTTCATTGACTAGAATAATAATGATAGTTTTCGGAGCTAGCCAATATATCTAGTACCTACAACAAGGATTCAGAATATTATAATTGACAAAAATACAGAGCATATCAAAACTGCATAAATTTTCCTGGTTGAAACATGGTTGAGGGTACATCTACGTGATTCAAACCATTTTAAGACATCATTAACGCTAATGATTGTTTTTTATTGTTTAAACTTATGAGTGCTTTCGAATATAATGACGAATGAGAAAAAAATGTTTTAAGTGTGTTTACAATCATCTCAAATGGAAAAGGATGAAATAAACGAATATTATTATACATTCACCAATAAATCACTAGACATGTAATTTATTATATCGAGCATTATCATAAACATATTATAACGCAAAAACTGGGACTAAACATTATACTGTCTGAATATTGATTAGCACTTTACAAGGAAAAAAACGATTACTGCCTCGATTACCACAGTCGCCATCTGTCATCTTTGATGGCTTTTTAAGATCGTTTTCATAACAGTTGCATGCTTTATGAAGAAGTTAAAATGTAAAAGATGTTTTATACACATATCTGGACCAAGTTTCCGTTATGCACCACTTTAAAATATCAATCACATTTATATATTCCATAAATATAAATATTGGTTAATTACCATACGATACTTGAAATCTTCTACATTATATTTGTTATAGATGGGCACTCGGTTTATACAGGGTGAGTTTTTTTTTTGATGATCAGTATAGGGATCTGGGAAACTAGAGGAGATGGAGCAGTGGTTTTACTGGCCCAATTTAATGACACTTTCGGATTTTTGTAAAATTCATGGCTTACTAGATATTTTGAAAAAACGAAATTCTGTTGATTTAGTCATATCCCTCTAGCCCCTTTGTTTTTGATTTTATAAAAAAAAGTGTAAATACCAAAATTGAAGGTAATTTTATCCCGAATATGATTGTCATGTCCTCGTTTGCGTGAGAGCTCTCGTTTTCGAGATATGATACAAACTTATCTTTTTTTGAACGGAAACCATAGTTGGCTATGACCTCAAAAAATCTGAAATTTTTAGAAGTTTTCAACAATATAATACTCGATATAGTTATTCATAAAAATAACGGAGTTATGGATGCTTTTCACTCTTATTTTCACGTTTAACGTAGGTAGTCATGAAAAAGATTGTTTTCACTTTGACGTTTCCTCATTTGAGAGTAATTCCATTAGTAGTGCTGAACTGAGAGTCAATATTGACAAGTTTTCGTGATAAAATGGAATATTCTAACGAAGAAAAACAGAATATGGGGGAATGTTATATCATATGCCATAAGAATTCAGTTCGTGCAGCTGAGGAATACTTTCATAGATATGTTAATCGTCGTCAACCTGCTGTATGTACATTTAAGAGGCTTTTCGATAGTTTGCGCAGATATGGATCTTTTATTAGACCACCAAAGGAACGTAATCAAATTAACAAAGCAGCACAAATAAATGTTTTGACAATGGTAAATCAAAATCCATCTACATCAACTCGTGAGATTGCGGCAGAAGCTGGCACATCTCAACGAACTGTAGTTAAGCTGCTGAAAGCGCACAAGTTCCACCCGTACAAACTGTCAGTTTCTCAAACTCTGCATGCTGGTGCCGAACATCGACATATTTTGTTTTGTACATGGTTTAGAGACATGTGCCTTGACAATCCACAGTTTCCATTAAAGGTATTATGGTCAGATGAAACTAGATTTACTAACTGCGGTATGTTCAATAGACACAATGAGCATATCTGGGCTAAAGAAACCCCTTTCCATGTAGAACAAAGACGACCCCAGATAAAATTTGGTTTTAATGTTTGGTGGGGTATCATAGGTTCTACTATTCTGGGGGGACAAATCACTTACTGGGGAGCGCTACTTGCATTTCTTGCAATACACTTTTCAAGACATGTTGCATAATTTGAATTTGAGAACTCGTTTAGAAATTGAGTGGTTCCAACATGAAGGAGCACCTGCTCATCACTCGTTATTAGTAAGACAACACTTAGATAATATCTATCCAAACTCTTGGATAGGAAGCAATGACCCACGAAAATGGCCAGCCCGGTCTCCCGATTTAGCAGTTATAGACTTCTATTTATGGGGTGCGCTAAAAAACAAAGTATACAAAAGAAAGTATGAGACAGTTGGTGACCTAAGAGAGGCGGTATGACAAGCAATTTAAGAAATTGAAAGGCGCTCAGTGAGGAAAGCGGTAATGTCAATTTAAAAAGATGCATTTTTTTAATAACAATGGTGGATTTTTCGAACATAAATGGTAACCATTATTACGTACTTTAATTTCTTAAGTTTTTAGTAAGTACCTACTTATTTAGTTTTTTCTTTATATCTGATATACCTAAAAAATAAGTGAGAAAATCATCCATTTTTATGAATAACTATATCGATTATTATATCGTTGAAAAGCTTTAAAAATGTCCGATTTGTTGAGGTCATAGCCAACTATGGTTTTCATAAAAAAAACGATAAGTTTGTGTCATATCTCGAAAACGCGAGCTGTCTCGCAAACTAGGACATGACAGTCATATTCGGGATATAATTCTCTTCAATTTTGATATTTACACTTTTTTTTATAAAATCAAAAACAAAGGAGCTAGAGGGATTTGGCTAAATCGAGAGAAATTCGTTTTTTCAAAATATCTAGTAATCCATGACTTTTTACAAAAATCTGAAAGTGTCATTAAATTGGGCCAGTAAAACTGCAAATCTTTCCCAATTTAACCATTGCTCTATATCCCCAGATCCCCATACTGATCATCAAAAAAAAACTCACCCTGTATAGGGACAAAAATTCTGAAAACGAATGTACGTCGAGTTAGTTCTGATTGATTAAGTTATATAAATTATCTGCCTATAAATCTTAAAATATATTAAAATCAATTTGATAATACCGCAAGGACATACGAGATTTTACTGAAAAGATTGTTTATTTTTAAATAAATCTCAAATGAATTATTGATTGAAGTATCCATTCAAATCAATATCCACATAATAATCACAAAAAAATCGATAACTTGTTTCATTGTAGTGTTTTATTAAAATATTTATGAACAATTCTTATCTATTATAGTCATATCAATGATTTTAAGAATAAATCCAAAATTTTCTCTTTGTAACTGGAAAAATAACGGGGAGTCAAAATTATGTATTTAATGAAAATAATTGGTGTAAATTTCTATCACACACAAAATAATTGACTACTGCAGAAACGATACTTTACACACTATTCAACACGAATCTCTTCGAATAGTAATTTTTGAAACTCCTGTCTTCTTATTTTAAAAACGCGACAATCGACTGCCAGTTCAGCTAATTCGAATAATATCATGGAATCTCTAGATTATCTATTAGTTGCATCATTGAAGATAAAATTGCCTAAAACCAGTCTGCATTGCTGTTTAACAGACTCTGGACTGGAATCAACCCTATGGTTAATTCAAATTTAATCCACCTCAAGACCTTCCTTTTTGTCTTTACCAATAGGTCAAATACGCAAAAAATTAAGATTTCACAGCGACCCTGTATTGCAATGCCGTCAAAAAACTCTAGATAGACCAATGGTCGGCAAACTAGAACCGCGGGACACCCGGTGACCCAATTGATAATCTCAAGTAACCCAATTTAATTCCGAAAACGTATAATCTATATACAGTAGTATGCAACCAACATTACAGTATTTCAGTAATTTGGGTAGTATATCTCTAAACATGTCATGTAATACAATGGACCCAGACCTCTCTCTAATGCTCATCTGGTTGATTTTTATCAGTGGCCAAAAAGAATTCCCGACCCCTGTTCAAGACTGCATCTAATACAACCAACCAAAATGTTCTTGGCATTTAGTGAAAACTTGTCTAAAATTGGAAAGAGATCAAATTTGTGATGTAGAACGCGACGAAGGATCAAGGAACAGCTTAGGTTATCTAAAATTTTAGAAAATAATGCCTATAGTTTTATTCATAAAGAATTTATAATGCATATTATTACCCACTTTATTCAAACAAGTGTAGTCGATCATGTACAACAAAAAGGAATACATTGCAATTTACGCAAACAAACTAAAATTGAAAGAGTTTTTAAAATACTATAACAAATTTGGAATTTCCTACCATCATAAACAACGCACAATGGTAGATAAAGAGTTTATTGGATGATATTAAAACCTAAATAATTATATTACTTTTTCGTGTGAATATCGTTAACACAAATATCAAACAAAAATACTGTTTAATACTATTGACAATGTGGGATTTCCTAGTGATATCACTCGCTGAACAAATTAGCAATGAAGTTTTACTGAGGTCTCAATGATCTTGACGTATATTTTGGGAATTTTTGAGTTGTATTTCTATTCATTCTAGTAGGTTTAATTTTATACCTTTATATTCTGGCTAATACCTATTCCAGAAAAAGAAAAACACTAGGTAGGAACAAACTGTGTTCAATTTACTCTTGCCACTTTGTATAAGCGATGCTAATCATGATTTAGAACCATCTTTTACAAAAGACATTTAAATTTTATATAGAAATGTACTAAAATATTTATTATGAATTACGTTAACAATAAATATATTTACAAAAAAGTGTAATCAATAAATAAAGTTTGTCCACATTGCAGTTTTATATTGTTTCTCTCATAGAGTCAAAAAGAAATTACTAGAATATACACAAAAAAAAGTATTACCCAGAAAAGACAATAAAATTATTCAGCTTTTCTGCTACTAAAATGTGTTATCGCTCAAATAAAAATGCTGTATAATGTTTATGTAAATAATCACCATTAAATTCCGAGAACACATGTGATTTATGCATTAATACTAAAACAAACATATGACTTACCTTTCGTTGTGCTGAGAATGCCTTTGGAAAACCACCAAGATTTTCCCTGAAAACAAATATATAAATGTATCACCAATATGTTTCTGAAATAAGAATTAGTATAATAAAATATTGATATGTACGTATACGCAACCAACAATACAAGTTCTTTGTAAATGGAGTTACAATAAAAGCGCATTTGATGATTTCTCAACAAAATATAGTTAACTGTAACAATTTATTAAAGCATATATTTATGTATTTGGTAGATGTTCCAGTATTATGGACGGGAATAAACACGAGGTATATCCCGACTGATACAGTGTACAATTTTTACCTAAATGGTGAAGAAAAATACTAGATTATTTCTCCAAATACTCAGATATTTACACCTATATGACAATAAAACCATCCCACACTTTGGGCAGTCTAATTATGACAGACTTATCAAATTTTCTGAATCAGGAGTACTTAAATAGACAAGGGAAGGGGAAAGGTTTCCAGGATTGATGATTGTTTCAGTCTTCATTTGATTCATTTTTAAGATTACTTAAAAAACAACTATTGTTTAAATTTTCACTTTTTATTTCTTTAAGTTTGACATATGTTTCGCCAAGTCTGGCTTTATCAGAAATTGGAAATACAATGAATGCTAAATTTATATTTCATACAAAGGAACTACAGGTAAGGTAATAAAATGATTAAAAGGTTTTAATTCTGGGGAATTTCGGAAGAGGTGGGCTGGATATAGTTCAGTTAAATTATACATTTATGAAATTGTTCACAATAGATGTTAATAATATAATATAATATTATTTAGAGATGTGGTTTTTCCAATTTCTGATAAAGCCAGACTTGGCGAAACATATGTCAAATTTAAAGAAATAAAAAGTAAAAATTTAAACAGGTGTTTGTTGTTTTTTAAGTTTCCAGGATTCATGTGGTTCTTCTTGAATGAAAGAATCGGGAGTTGGGTGTATTAAATTTTACGTTAGCTATCCAAACAATTGGAGAGATATACCCCATAACCATTCAAAATACAAGGGATCTCTCCAAAACAATTTGTAGAGGATGTTTCGCATTTGCATGAAAATTCAAGTAATTTGAATCAGAGAACCCAGCAGGACAATAAACGTTGTGGAAGAATTTGATGAAGTGATGGAACCAAATTGCAGAATCTATGTGATCAGAAATATTTATATCTAGCAATGCTGTAATTAAAGACGGACCTACATAACAACATTTGTCATATCTATACTATTATAAGATTGTAAGTTTGTCTGTTTGTTTGTTTTTTGTTTGTTTGTTTGTTTGTTTGTTCGGGCATCACGTAAGAACTACTGCACTGATTTTGCTGAATCTTTTTTTGTTGCAAAGCCTATAGTTTGACTTAACATCTGGTAGATATTTTATCTCCCTAAATTGACAGAAACGGTAGATATAGCGAAAAAACTTCTACCATGTTCGATAAGATAATTACTCTATTGTTTCCACCGCAAGCACCAAATATTAGATACTTGAATCAGCTTAGTTTTTATTCAAAATTCGGAATATGCCAATGTAACATGTTTCGATTTAAAAAAAATCAACTGAAATTTTACACGGTGTTCTATATATAGGAAACTTAGTGCGGAGTAGAATGACATAAATTTAAAAATCTAAAAAAAAGTTGTATTAGGTGTACCATAAGCAGCTGCATATATACAATGTGGTTGAAATAAGGGAAGTCGAATTAGTTATACGGGGTGGTTCAAAAAAGTTATATTGAGTGGGCCATGAATAGTTGCATATACCAGGTTGTTCATAAACGGGCGGAGTAGAATTATATTAATAAAGTAGTTGCATATACAATATGGTTGAAATAAGGGTAGAATATTGTGTAAGTATAAAGTGTAAGTATTGTGTAAGTGTAAATTTGTTATAAAGGGTGGATAACAAATTAAAAAAAAAACGTGTTATGTAAGCAGTTAAGATATTTGAATTATGTTCTTGAGTTATTATAGTTATGAAATGGGTTGAAAAAATGTTAGAAGATCGAGTGGAACTATACTTTATAGAGTGATTAAAAAATATTTTATATCCACAAGAAGTTGCATATATAGGATGGGTTTAAAAATATTATTAATAAACGTTATGATCTACAAGCTGTTCCATTTACGGGATGGTTGAAATATAGGGTGGAATATAATCTTATATTGGGTGGCAAATAAGTAGTTGCATATACAAGGGTGAAGTATAGTTACAGTTACACAAGGTGATTAAAAAAATGTCTAATAGTATGGTTATATAGGGTGCACCACAAGCACTTGTAATTTGGGTGAAACATATTCGAGGATTTATAATTAAAAAATTTGGAAAAATTGTTATATAGGATAACCCATATGCTTCATAAGTTATTTCTTTTTGCAAAGACTTGTACATTCCGTACGCAGGTGAAACCGCGGGTAACGGCTAGTAGTATATAAAATATATAGACCTCCCTTTTGAGCTTACTTGTTATACAAAATAAACTATTAATATGAACTAGATATCTGCACGATGCTTCAAGAAGCAAGCCGAGAGCTGTTCAAAAAACTCAACCTCAACAAGGAGTTCATCCCCTGAAAGTACTCACATTCTGTTGGCCTGTATAAAATTCCTCTGCGGAGTTCCCTCGTGGATGATGACTTGTGCTGCATCAACTTCCGTACAAGTTTCATCTTCCTTCTCGTAACCGTACACTTTGTTCATCATTGGGCTCCAAATTTGAGGAGTGCCTCCCAAAATCTCATCGATATTCGTATGCCTGGAGATAAACAAAGGCAACTGCGTTGGTCGTTTGTTTCCAGTTCGTGCGGTAGGCACGTTATCGTAGGGACTTTTCCGACCTTCGTCATCTCTAGGCATTTCTAACCCTTCTGGGCTAGCTCTGTCCCCTAATGGTATTTGATGGTCGTATTCGTGGTCTTCATTATAACCTGAATTGTCTGACCTTTCAAACCACCATAACTTGTCATCTTTGGAGGACTGATGATGTGGTTCGTATTGTGACTGTGTGTTATGATCCTCCCCAGGGATCTGCGAAACAAAACTTGGAATAAGTACAAGATTGATAATATCAAAAACATTTTACATGTTCATATGCAGGTTCAGTTTTGTTGACCGGGGGCACTTAAAGGGTTAACGACCATCAAAAGTGCAAACCTATGGTGAGCTGCCGAAAGACACACGTCAAAGAGATACAGAGGTTATTAAGAATACCACACGTAAATTGGTACCAAGCTGCTATGGACAAATTGGACATTTTAAAATAGATTGTAAAGTTCGAGTGTCACAACAACATCATCATTCTCGGAGCTAGCCTTCCAACATGGTACAACTTACATGCAAGTCATATTGAATAAATTGCTTACTGAATTGATAAAGAATGCCTCAAGGAAACTGATACCAAGGCTTCAAGTGCAAAATGTTTTAGCAATTGACGTTTTATCCAGAATTCCTGTGATGACTTTGGAAACAGTAGAGAAATTGAAAGAGAAAACATTTCCATTAGACAATTTAAGAACACAGCAAATGAGGATTGAACTACAGAACGATGCAAGACAAACTAGATGGAAGACCCAGAGATCTTACTAATTTTGAAGAAAACCAAAAAACGCAGACAGACTAAATTTTGTATGCAATCTTGTCCAGGGACAAGACCGAACAGTGAACAGAAACTGTTACTATATAAGAAAGCAAATGGCAAGAGCCGTAGTCGAATTCAACGAGATTGTCGCGAAATACAACTAAAAATCCTGAGGCAGTATCGCCCCGCCAAAAAAGATGTCATCAAAGGACAACAATAAAACAGGAATAAATCTATTACATAAAAGCCATGGGTATCTATCCTCTCACAGTGTATGCCATATACACCTAGGTAACTGAAGAAGAGAAGATAAAAATACCAGAAGAGGAATCAAACTGAAACTGAAAACTAGCCTCGGTCAATGTCTCACGGTCACGATAAAACAAAAGATGTTGTTTCAAGTCCAAGAGGTGCAAGCATCTTCAGTAACTTTATTTTAAAATGCTCTAAAAATGCACCTATATGAGTGGACAAGCCAGCGGTAGCAGCAGCCGTTAAACCGAAAATATGTCTTTCTGGTCCGTAGAAACAGAAATTCAAAATACTTTCAGATATCTCCTCTACGGGAATGACATATACCATTCGCATTCCGTTTTGGAGGATTCTTCCCTAGAAGAAAACGCAGCTTGTTTTATTGTAAAATATAATTTTTTACTTACCATTTCTGATATATTCTCCGAGCTGTTCTGCCACCAAGCCCTCTCTCCAGAATCGATATGCCTGATTTTATGCCTCTCCAGATACTCATCATCCATTACATTATTGGACTGATTCCTACTAGATTCTGTGTTCGTCTTGTCACTGCTAGTCAGCCACCAAGATGTGTCATCAGAATCATACTTCCTTGCTTTATAAATCACTCTACCATCAGCAGTTGTTCCGTCCTCCCTTACCCAGTTGGGATACGTATCCACACCTTCAGGTATTTCCGCAGTTTCGTCCAACCACCAGGGAAGTTCCCCAGATTCCACATGTCTTAACTCAGGAGGGTGCAGCAATTGTTGTGTTGCTGAAGATCCGTGAGATGCTACGTTTGAGAACTGTTGTGAATTTTGGTCTTGATTAACAGGCTCGGATTTACTTGAGTCAGTCCACCATGGTTTTTCACCTGATTCTACTCTGTGGATGATTATTTTTGCAGGAATCGGGATATTTGTGCTCAATTTCGGTGGGCTTTGTCCACTGCTGTTTTCAACCAGATTCTCTGAGATAGAATCGGATTTAGGAGTTTTTTCTTCGGAATCGTGTTGTTTGTTTTTAAAGAGATTTGTTACTGGGGCTAAAGCTCTCATCAGAAACGATTTGGCATCAGCCTCTGATCTATTACCTGTAATAAAGATTTTCTATAATTATTACAAGTTCAAATTTTGAAAAAATACTCAAAATGAGTAATACAAGAATATCAGTCTCAATTAATACCAGAATTCGTTCAGAGTTCATTTTCCTCAAGTTTTTTTCTAATTCCTACATTTCATTATGAAGTAGATACTTTAAATTGAATTGAGCATGACTTAACAGATGTTGACATAATCAATGTCAATCAATAATGATCATAATATTTATATGATTTTATTAATTTTTCACTGCTTTATACATCTCGTCAACGAAGTAGTGATGTGCCTCCGTTTCCAGGGATGTATATATCATTCAAATCTTCCTGAAGAACTGAAAAACAAATGAAAACTAGAAACGCTGAGGAACAGATCAACTTAAGGTCTAGAGAAGGACAGAAGAAAAATTTATCTCTGAAGAACAACACAAGAATTATATTAAGCAACTGAAATATGAAGAAGCAGAAGAAGAAGAACTGATGAGCTGAATAATTTTTACAACAAATTAACATATTTTAGTAGGTGCAAGACTTCAGAGATTGAACTGAAGAAAAGAAGATTCTAAGCACTTCACTTAGAGTGTCAGAAACAGGTGAAGCACTCAAACTCTCTTTGAGCAGAGTTCAAAAGAAAATCTACTCTTGGTACCTCGAAGGATAGGTTACATAAGTTATAAGAATACCATGATACATGAGAGTTTAAGTCGAAGTATAGACCTCAACTCCAGCACCAATATTTTGGAAGTTATGGACACTAGAAGCCTTTTCCATAGCTGCTAAGAATAAATTACGAGTATATGGCAGATATTCTGCAGTCAGGCAATATAAACTCATTGCCTAAATACAAGTTACTTACCAGAACAATGGAAAAGCGCTCTCAAAGTATTAATCTACAAGAAAGCTTGTGTAATATTCACTAGTATAAACAAAATAGAATATTTAATACAGTAGATTCCGTTCAACCACGAGAGCAAGCCGGGTCCTGTAGTGGGTTCATATTATACATACTGTAAGGAAAGTCGATAGTAGAACCAAAAAATATCAAATAACAGTTGCTTTAAGGTTTAGAGACGTCGTCCTTAAAATCATATACCAGCAAGCAGCAGCCCCGAGTGTACAAGAAATGCATAAAAAACAATATACAGTGATGGGCAAATGTGTGGAACCAAGCAAATATCTCTGGAATTATTAGAGATATCAAAATGAAATTTGGAAGGTGGATACTGCAGTAGATTACCTATTTGTTTCCAATTTTTTTACAATTTTGAACTTCCTGTTTTATCGGAAGTAATGTCGATTTTAAAATTTGCAATGAAACACCCCGTATAGTATTTTAGTTTCTGATGAAACATTTTATTGCGAATACAAAAATATCGGGTTTGATATTGTTTACTTCAATACCTACCGAGATATTAACTGAAACGTAATTAAGGAAAGGAAAAATCTAATATCCATTAAAGAAATACATAATCATAATTATTAACTAAATCTAAGTGATTTTCAAAACATTGAAACTTAACTAACCTTTATGTATTAGATGTTCAAACTCAGCACCGTTTACTTCTTGACAATAAGCAAGTCGGTTTTTAAATTCTCTAGTAACATTAGCTATTACTTCTGGAGTAATTCTCTGGATGTCTTGAGTTATTCTTGCAGCTAATTCTTGCAAATTATTTGGTCTATCAACATAAACCTTAGACTTTAAGTAACCCCACAGAAAATAGTCTAGTGGATTAAGGTCGGAATCCATCTGTGATGAAATGTCCTATCTAAATAATTTCGAACAATGCAAGCATAATGGGGTGGTGCTCCATCCTTCTGAAACCGTATATTATTTGGTAATTGTCCATTCACCTCCCATGCCGAAATAACTTGTGTCTCCAAGAGCTGTAAATACCTATCTCCGTTTAAAGTTTCTTGTAGGAAGAAGGGTCCCACGATTCTCTTGTCATAAATGCCGGCCCAAACGTTCAATTTTGGGGATGTTGTGTATGAGCCTCTTGTACCCAATTAGGATTACTTTGCGACCAGTAGCGGCAGTTATGTCGATTAACCGTACCATTTAAACAAAATGTAGCCTCGTCTGAAAACACGACATTTCTTATAAAATTATTATCACGGTTACAAATATACATCATCGTTTCACAAAATTACAAATGTCTGTCGAAATCGTCTTCGGAGAGTTCTTGAACCAGATGAATTTTGTATGGATGATATTTTTCTTGCCTTAATATCCTTTCTACTGAACGACGGCTAATTTGCATATTGGCGAGGTCGGTAGTGGATAAGTGAGGATTTTCTTCCAAAGATATAGCAACATTTTGAGCTACACCTTCATTACTTGCAGTTTTTAACCGTCCACTTTTTGGTAAATTGCTAACTGTTCCACTTGTGTCGTACCTTCGCAAAGTTTTCGTCACTACTGAACGGGATATTTCTGTATTCGGAAGAACAATGTTAAAAAGAACACTAATTTCTTGATGCGTCCTTTTCCTCTCCCCATACCCAATCATCATTAATATTTCTATTCTTTCTCTTTCACTTAATTCGGCCATTTTACGATCAATTTAAAAGAATACAATCTTTTTACGTTCAAATAAAGAAACTAATAACTTATTGTGACAACTACTGTCACTTCTGCAATGAATTTCACGTACTACTAAACTTGATTCAGATTTAATTTGCGCCTGATTTAAACAAACGCTCGTGTATTCGACTATGGAACAAGCAGTGCTGTTGGCTGTGACGGTATAATGCCACCGATTGGCCAATAGAAATACAAATCCTTACCGAGCGGTTTGTTTATATCGGCCGTAAATGAAATCTGAACCGAGTTTAGCTACCATTGAATTGTTCCTTTCCTTAGTTACTTTTCGGTTAATATCTCGGTAGGTATTGAAGTAAACAATATCAAACCCGATATTTTTGTATTCGCAATAAAATGTTTCATCAGAAACTAAAATACTATACAGGGTGTTCCATTGCAAATTTTAAAATCGACATTACTTCCGGTAAAACAGGAAGTTCAAAATTGTAAAAAAATTTGGAAACAAATAGGCAATCTACTGCAGTATCTACCTTCCAAATTTCATTTTGATATCTCTAATAATTCCAGAAATATTTACTGGGTTCCACACATTTGCCCATCACTGTATACATGGAAGGCAAAAGCAAAATCTATATGAAACCATTCCAGAATCCCTTTCCACATGAGGAGTAAGACATGGTAACAAACTTTCACTCAAGTTTCGGAAATTCTATTGAAACTTAAATATGGGCGTAAAACAGAAACAGCTTATCTTAAAATTCAGAGGAAATGCAAGAAATAAGATAACTTAATGCAATAAACAATGAAAAATTACGAAAGAAAAAAAAGTAGACGTTAATGTGAGCTGATTAATTTTTTTTTTTAAATAAAAAATCTTTGGAACATATTTACTTACCCTCTGATTTAATTCTTGGGCTCTGTGGTGGTCGTATACACTTTTCTGATGATAGCTCATCTGCTGAGAGAACCACTGAAGTCCTTGAGGAACCAGCACTTTTACACTTGTCTCTCTTCGTTTTAACATCTTCTTCACTACCACTAGTCGGGGTGCTTGCCAGACTTACTTCAGAACTTGGTGACCGTCTACTTCTGAACAAAGATCTGTCTGACGAAGTTTTCAGAGGTAGTTTCGAAGTACAGGAATTATGATAAGAGTTACAGGTCGCTAAATTTTCTGAGACGTCTGTTGTGTCAGGGTCATTGCCATCGGACTCAGCTGAGCTCGCCGATTGACTGCGTCTACCCAGTTTTTTCTTGGATTTTCCCTCAGGGTTCATGTTCAGAACTGATTTTCTGAAGTCTTTGTTGGCTGCGGAATTGGAATGTGAAGAACTAGATCTGTTGACTTCCACTTTGGGTATGGGTGGAAGTTGCTGCTTCTTGTCTCCTATTTGTTTTGGGGGAACTATTTTAGATTTTGGTGGGGAAATTTTGGAATCCTTAGACTTCTCAGATTTCGATGAAACGTTTTTCAACGAATTATTCCGTGATAATTTCTTCGGACTGTTTGATCCACTTTTGCTTTTCTCTTCTTGACTAGAGTTTTCCGCCTTATTTTGCTTGCTTGGACTAGAAAATTTCATATCCAAAAACGACGACCAAGGTGTTGCTGATATCCTAGAAGCACCAGCAAACCTTGAAATTTTTGTAGCGTCATCTAGTCGATCGGATTGAATTCCTTTGTCAACCATTGCGTGAATCGGTTTTTTGGGCCTAGTAATTTCCTTCTGTACTGTCTTCGCTACTTCTATTCTTCGACTTCGAAGGAAGCTATTGTTATGTTGACTAACAGGTGATGGTGATGTTCCTCTGGTAATCACTGTAACCGTCTCCATCTCTGGTGGTTCATACGATTGTGGTGTGGTTTCTACTTCTTCCTTAGGCTTAATCTCTTCAGGTGCCACTGAAGAACACCGACTTGTAGGTCTACTAAGTCTTTCTTGTTCTTGCTGAGCGTGAAGAACACTTAAAAGCTCCCTGTTTTTACGCAAAGCTTCATTAGCTCTAGCTGTAGATGTTCTAGTATATGCTGTATAACTTTTCTCTATCGAATTCTTTGGCAAAAATCTACTACTTATGTAATTTCTAGATGACAGATCCTCCCTGCTAGACCCTTTGAGTCGTGACGAAACTGAATCATCTTTAGAGCTAGATGTTCTACCGGTGTACCTGGGGATTTCATCTTTTGGCAGTGGTGATCTAGAACTATATTTAGGTGTTTCGTCTCTGCCTAGAGACGTCCTGCCTGTATACCTGGGTGGTTCATCTCTGCCAGTGGAGGTTCTTCCAGTATATTTTGGTATAGTTGTAGGACTTATAGAACCTGTTCTTTCTCTTTGCAGTGGTTTAGGATACAATCTGTTGTAGTTGTAACTGGATGATGTTGAAGAACTCTTGTCAGATTTGTCTATGGGACTCGGATCACGTGATCTGGCACCCGTCCTGGTTATTGGTCTGTATGTGACTGGAGGATGGTTGGTATCTCTTTTGTCCAAAAGTGGTTTTATCCGGGAGCTATCGCCAGTTCTCCCAGAAAAACCTGTAATGAGAAAAACAGGATAATTACTAATTGTACTAGACTCTATTTTAACAGTTTTTATAAATTTGGTGCTTTTACCACTATATAAAATCGAAAATATTACTAGAATTACTTCATTATATACACATTTACAAATTTATTACAAAGTAGCCGTTACCTGCGGTTTCACCCGCGTATGGAATGTAGAATTCTTTGCAAAAAGAAATACCTTATGAAACATATGGACTATCCAATATAACAATTTCTTCTAACTTTATTGAACCACTTAACTTAACTATAAATCTACCAATCCCAAATACATTTCAACCAAACTGCAAGTGCTTATGGGCCACATTATATAACAATTTAATTCAAAAAAATTTTTGAACCACCTTGTATAGTTGTAACTCTGCTTCGCCCAATAGGGCAACCATCCTGCATATGCTATCGTTTATTTGTCCCAATATAACATTTTTTAATTTCCTAACTATAGTTCTACTTCACACTATACGCTATATAACAATTATTTCTGATAATTTTGAAGCCACTTCGTAAATTATAATTTTAACCGGCTTTTATATGCAACTTTTTTTAACATTGTGCAAACACAATAAATAAGTAAGTAAGTAAAACTATAATTCTACTAAGCCCCAATCTGAACCACCACATATTTACAACTACTTATGGGCCACCTAATATAACATTTCTTGTACCACTCTGTATAACTAAATTCACCAATCTCAATCCATTTCACCCAAACCGCAACTATTGATGGCCACCCTATATAACAATTTTATTCAATATTTTTAAGAACTGCCTTCTAAAGCCATAACTTCCACCTATATTTAAAATATCTTGTATATACTGTTGCCAATTAGTCACCCATTATAACTTAGTGGTATATCGGTTTTTGAACCATCCTGGATAACTACGCTAAATAACCATTTTTGAAATATCTTTTTAACCATGCTGGAAAATATAATTTGTCCCCCCCTTATATGTCAGCTACCCCGTGTTTGCAACTTTTTCTAACATATTTTAATCACACTGTATAACTATAATTTTATTTTGCCCCATGTTTCAGATATTGCATATATGCAACACCTCATGTTCTATCTTAAAAAAAAATTAGCAACTACTTATCGGTCACCCAGTGTGACATTTTTTGTACCACCGTGTATAAATATAAATCCATCAATTCCCAATTTATTTCACCAAAACTGCAACTGCTTATGGAGCACTCTATGTAACATTTTTAGATATTAAACTACTTAACTCTACTGGTCTCTATATTTCAAATATCCTATCTGTGCAACTGATTATGAGCTATTTCTCATTTTTTCCTTATATTTTTTTAAACCCAGTATGAAATATAATTTCTCTTCTCTTCTCTTGTTTGAATCAATACTGTGTAACGATAACTTGACTTCGCCCTATATTCAGGTACTCCATATATGCTCACGCTCTACCTATATATAACAAAATTCATTTTTTACCCACACTGTATAATTATTATTATACTCCATGCTATATTTCAACAGCCTTGTATATGCAACTACTTATGGGCCACCCAATAAAACATTATTTCACCACTCTGTGTACTTAGAATTCTAGTCCACCCTATATTTTATCTATCCGGTATATGAAATAGCTTGTGCATCATAACATTCCTTTATAATATTTTTTAAACCTTCCTGTATAGCTGTAATCATATTTTGCTACATATTTCAACCATCTTATAATTTGGTACTTGAAAACTAGTGAACTACTTGTGGAGATAAAACAATTTTTTAACCACCCTATAAACTATAATTTCACTCCATCTTATATTTCACCCAACCAGAATAAACTACTGCTTCTAACATTCTTTCGAACTCATTTCATCACTTTAATAGTAGCTCAAGAAAATTCAAATATCCTACCTGCTTACATAACATACTTTTTATTCACTCTGTATAAATATAATTTTATCCTTATTTCACCCACATTCTATATGCAACTACTTACGACCCTAACAATATAACATTTTGTTATCCAACTTGCATAAATAAAATTCAACTCCACCCTTTTTTCAACTACCTGGTTTATACAACTGTTTATGGTCCACTCAAAATATCTTTTTCGAACCACCCCTTATAACTTCCCCCTTATTTCAACCACATTGTATATATGCAGCTACATACAGTCCACCTAATATACCTTTTCTTCAAGAATTCTTAATTACGTAATTCTACTCCGCTGTAAGTTTTACCTCTCCTTTATATGGAACACCCTGTAAAATTACATTTGATATATCAGTTGAATTTTTTTTAAATCCAAACATGTTGCATTGGCATATTCCGAATTATGAATAAAAGCTAAGCTGATTCAAGTATCTAATATTTGGTGCATGCGCTGGAACCAATTGATTAATTGTGTATTACCGTACATGGTATTAGTTTTTTGGCTGTATCTACCGTTTCTGTCATTGTAGGGAGATAAAATGTATACCAGATTTTAAGTCAAACTATAAGCTTTGCAACAAAAAAGAGTCAGCAAAAACAGTTGAGTAGTTATTACGTGATGAGGTAACAAACAAACAAACAAACATACAGACAACTACAATTTTATAATAGTATATAGATTACATTTTTTTACAAATTACAACTGATTGCATATCACATATAATTAAATATTACCTACATAGGTAAATGAACATACATACAGTATAAATTTAGTGACAGTGACTGTTTAAGCATGGCTTGTGTAGTCAGTGCATTACAAAATATTTTTGTTTAGTATATATACTAATAATAGATATTGGTAGATTTATAAATTAAAGTTATTGTAAAATTTTTGAAATTCTGTTGGGAAAATGCCTTGTGACAATATTAACTTTGTGATATGACAGAGTAATTCACAAGGTGCTTAATTGTAATACATGCCAAATTCATTTGAATATCTTGTGAAGTGCAGACTATGAAAAAAAACTTGAAAAAAATTGACTTTAAACTCTGTACTTGAAAACGAAACGTTTGCACATGTTTATGAGAATCTCCCCTATCGTTTGACCAATTTAGGAACACTCTGTATATTAAAGTTATTGTAAATTTTTGTAAAAGTTGTTGCAATATTAAGTTTGTTTGCAGAGTTTTTTATTCCTTGAGAAGTATTTATCTGATTAATAATATCCTGCATAGTAACTGGTGCAAAAAAAGGGAGTCTACTGTCTCCTAACCCGAAATGAATAGTTAGTGCTTTCCATTATATGATTACCAGATTAATTTGTAATAATATTAAACTCACTGTCGTCACTCTCAGACATTATTTGACCACTTTTTAAGCACTTGACAGAAAATCCAACATTTTCACTCACACCGCAAATCCAAGTATCAATTTCACATTATCTGTACTCCTAACACGCATTTAATGTTTAAATTCTGACTCAATTAATGATTCGATCTATTACCTGCAGAAATATCCCGCTGATAGCTGCCAGAATAACCTCCTCCGTATTTTGTAATCCGTGACGAGTTGCTTTTGTCATCGTCTGATTTTTTTGTGGTGTCACTTCTGCCTTTGCCAAATGTCGTGTCGTACTGTAAAGACAAAAAAAAAAGGAGTTCATTAACGTTTGCCAACAATGTGTATGGGACTGCGCTTGCTGGCGCATTTCGAGAAATGCACCAGAAGCATTCGAGACAGCCCAAGACTGAAATTTTGTTCATAGAAGTACGAGTAAACAATTTTGTGTATTACTATTATTGAAAACCATAATAAACACAGGGCCACAGATAATGCTACGCTCTATACATTTTTTTGTCTTGCCAAATCTATTCGTGGAGTTAGTTTATCTCCTCCAGGTAAGGGTTTTTGTTAAACCCCAAAAAGTATACCCAAAAGTCGATATATTTATATAGTTTTTAGAATAAACACCACTCAGGAAGCTCAAAGTTTATTTTACCAATTTGATGAGTTTTTTTGGTCGCTGAACCCATCTCCGTTGCTAGTTAACTGCCACCTGGGGCCTGTTCCATAATCAACTTGTAACTTGTAGTTTTGTAACTTGTAGAATTTGCAAAATCAAAATTATTCTACAAGTTACAACTTGTAAAATCCAAAATATTACTATTCGAAATGTGCACGAGAGTAGCACAGAGCACAGCTCATGTAAAAAAGAGAGAGTAGCGCCACCTATCATGCGCAACTATTGGCGAATATGTCAAATTTGTTCTGACAATTCAAGGAAGTAAATGTCATCCCAAGGTTGAGAAAAATGAAAAAAAACAAGTTAGAAATATTATAAGACGTAAACACTTATTAATTTGATTCGCAATATGACAATCAAAGAATATATGTCTGAAAAAATTAATTCCATAACAAACCGTTTTTTTTTTTGATGATCAGTATGGGGATCACGGAAACTAGCGGAGATAGAGCAATGGTTAAATTGGGAAAGATTTGCAGTTTTACTGGCCCAATTGAATGACACTTTCGGATTTTTGTAAAAAGTCATGGCTTACTAGATATTTTGAAAAAAAGAATTTTTGCCGATTTAGCAAATCCCTCTAACTCCTTTGTTTTTGACTTTATAAAAAAAGTGTAAATATTAAAATTGAAGGAAATTGTATCCCGAATATGATTGTCATGTCTTTGTTTGCGTGACAGCTCTCGTTTTCGAGATATGACACAAACTTATCTTTTTTGAATGGAAATCATAGTTGGATATGACCTCAAAACATCGGACATTTTTAGAGCTTTTCAACGATATAACACTTGATATAGTTATTCATAAAAATAACGGAGTTGTGAATGCTTTTCTCTCTTATTTTCACTTTTAACATAGGTAGCCATGAAAAAAATTGTTTTCACTTTGACGTTTCCTCATTTGAGAGTAATTCCATTAGTAGTGCTGAACTAACAGTCGATAATGACAAGTTTTCGTGATAAAATGGAATATTCTAAGGAAAAAAAACTGAATATGGTGAAATGTTATATCATATGCCATAAAAATTCAGTTTAATCGTCGTCAACCTGCTCTATATACATTTAAGAGGCCTTATGATAGTTTGCGCAGATATGGATCTTTGACTAAACCACCAAAGGAACGTAATCAAATTAACGAAGCAGTACAAATAAATGTTTTGGCAATGGTAAATCAAAATCCATCTACATCAACTCGTCAGATTGCGGCAGAAGCTGGGACATCTCAACGAACTGTAATTAAGGTACTGAAAGCGCACAAGTTCCACCCGTACAAACTTTCAGTTTCTCAATCTTTGCATGCTGGTGACAAACATCGACGTATTTTGTTTTGTAGATGGTTTAGAGACATGTGCCTTGACAATCCACAGTTTCCATTAAAGGTGTTATGGTTAGATGAAACTAAATTTACTAACTGCGGTATGTTCAATATTCACAATGAGCATATCTGGGCTAAAGAAAACCGTTTCCATGTAGAACAAAAACGATCCTCAGATAAAATTTTGTTTTAATGTTTGGTGTGGTATCATAGGGTCTACTATTCTGGGGCCTTTTATCTATGAAGAGTCACTTACTGCGGAGCGCTACTTGCATTTCTTGCAATACACTTTTCACGACATGTTGCATAATTTGAATTTGAGAACTCGTTTAGAAATTGAGTGGTTCCATCATGATCGAGCACCTGCTCATAAGGAAGACAACATTTAGATAATATCTATCCAAACTCTTGGATAGGAAGAAATGGCCCACGCGAATGGCCACCCCGGTCTCCCGATTTGGCAGTTATAGACTTCTATTTATGGGGTGCGCTAAAAAACAAAGTGTACAAAAGAAAGTATGAGACAGTTGGTGACCTAAGGGAGGCGGTATTACAAGCAATTGAAGAAATTGATAGGCGGTCTGTGACGAAAGTGGTAATGTCAATCGTAAAAAGATGCAAGTTTTGTCTAAATAACAATGGTGGACTTTTCGAACATAAATTGTAACCATTATTATGTAATTTAATTTTTTAAGTTTTTAGTAAGTACCTACTTATTTAGTTTTTTCATTATATCTGATATACCTAATAAAAAAACCGTTCAATGTTTTTTGGAATAGTTATTAATAAATCAATCTATTTCATGGCTAACTACGTTAAAAGTGAAAATAAGAGAGAAAAGCATACATTATTTTTATGAATAACTATATCGAGTATTACATCGTTGAAAAGCTCTAAAAATGTCCGATTTTTTGAGGTCATAGAACTATGGTTTCCATTCAAAAAAATATAAGTTTATGTCATATCTCGAAAACGAAAGCTATCACGCAAACGAGGGCATGACATTCATATTCGGGATACAATTCCCTTCAATTTTGATATTTACACTTTTTTATAAAATCAAAAACAAAGGAACTAGAGGGATTTGACTAAATCGACAGAATTTCGTTTTTTCAAAATATCTAGTAAGTTTCATTAAATTGGACCAGTAAAACTGCAAATCTTTCCCAATTCAACCATTGCTGTATCTCCGCTAGTTTCCGACATCCCTTTACTGATCATCAAAAAAAAACTCACCCTGTATATTTAATTTCTTTACTACTACTTGACGTAAAAGGTTTTCAGTATGAAACAGACACTACAAGTACAAGTATTTTTGTAACTTGTAACTTGTATTTTTTACTAATAATATTAGTGCCATGATTATGAAACAGGCCCTAAGTCAAGATTTTTGACGAATGTAAAAGAAATCGCAAATTACTTAAACTTTTGAGCAGAAGGGCTGATGATTGTTGTGACACTGTTGTTAAATCCTAAAAAATATACGAATCTAAACGATTTTCGGGTGATTTTTCGATTTGCCAAACTCCTGACAAGGGGTTGGGGCAAACTAGTTCCTGAAATCGATTCACTGACCCAAAGAACATAGAGCAAGAGGTAATATTTGCGGAATCAAAGTATGAAGGTTAAAAAAAGATCCTTGGAAGACAAAGTATCCGCAGCAATTGAGACAAAAGGAAAGAAATCCTAGATATAGATATATATAAAAAAAAATAAAGAGAACTGAAAACATCGGACGTCTACTCTGAGCAAACCTGTATCTAGAGACTATAGAGATATTAGTTAAATACATCAGACCCCGAGAAAACCTCATGCACTGTGAGAGAAACAGAAAATCTTGTGGCAATATCTAACTCTGTCTAAGCTGAGTTCTGAATGATTCTTGTTTGCGTCAGACAAGTGATGTCTACCTAATGTTTTCAACTCTAGAGAGAAATACGTTTACGATTCCACTGCTACAGGAAGCTATATCTCAAACACTCTATCTTTAAGTATTGCCCCTACGATCTGGAATGATATTCAATTTCAGAAATGTTGTTCATTTTCAAGAAATAAGTTAAAACATTTGCTTACCTTTGCAATTGAGCTCACAGAATCTTTTTTTGAACTTCCGGAATAACTGCTGCCATTAGAATTGTTCCATGGGATCTGAAACCAAATTATTATACTTCTATTAGATACCTACATACTTATAGTATTTATTTGCAGTAACATGAATTTAATCAACAAAGAATATCTCAGGTTGCAGAGGTATATTACAAATACAGCCCTGAAATACTTTTTCTTACAGAAATTTTCAATTTCACAACTACTGATTATTTAAGAAAAAAGGAATTTACTACTTGCAAAACTTGTAATGATAGTGTAGTGTTTATTCTTCAAAAATAACTGTCTCTTAGCTACTATCTTTAACGTAGCATTTCTAGTAGATGTTTAGTTTCTATAAATAGTAATATAACAATATAGAGCTCTGTCGAACATACAACTTTGCCACGGTATAAAGGAGGAAGAGGATTGTCGATATAAGCAAACTACTTATTCTAATTAGATCAATCAATAGAGCAAAAATTAACTGATAATGTGTAAAAAATACTATCAGGATACCGACTATGCCATCACATTAGCAAAGATTCCTAGCGATATTTTGCTAAGTTTTCCACCTGCAACTATGGTTTTTTACTTTGTTATAAACAATTGAAACAAGAAAATTACGTTTATTTTCTTACCGTGTTTATAAAATCAAAAATAATAAACTAATCTCAATGGTGTCAACAGGTTAATTGCAAAGCATGAAAATACCAATGAAATGAGCCCAAACTCGATCCGATTGGATCATTAGTAACGGGGAAAAACAAAAAATACTGAAAAATGAAGCATTTTTAAAAAAAAATCGTATCTTAGTCTCTTTAGAAGCTGTAGAACTGAGCTTGTAGGAACTGATAGTAATTTACATATATTTTATGTATGCCAAAACCAGACGCTACCGGTTTATTAGTTTTTGAAAAATTGTGATATAAAGTTTTCTGTTCACTATTTTTCCATTGTGCCCCATGCGTCATAGATAATCAAATTTCAATTTTGAAAAAAATTGTTGGAACTAGAGGTGTCATTCTACAAAGCCTCTATTCTCATTTTTCACTAAATGTCTGTGAAATATCTGAAAAATGTTAGCAAACATGAAAAAAAATGGGCGAGCGAATGAATGTACCCAAGGAGTGGGGGAAACACGGTTGTTGAGGGGAAGCGTATAGTAATATATAGTAGGGGCACATACATAGATCATTTTAATATTTAAATTCCTCACAAGTGAGAATTTTTCTATTGACCATTCTCTTTCGATGTTCCGTAAACCCAAAATCCACAAATTAAAGCAAAATCGAGAAACCATTTACATATAAATATATTAATAAACAAACAGTTCTCATTTGATATAATAAACTCGAACAAATCACTCTGTATAGAAGTTTTTTTAGCGATTAGTTTCTTTCACCATCTGTCAGAGTGACAGTTACTATCGATAATAATTATTGTTAGCAGTTCCCGTCAACAACCGTGTTCCCCCCACTACTCGAACACATTCATACGCTCACCGAATTTTGCTCATTTTTGCTAACATTTTTCGTATATTTCACAGACATTTAATGAAAAATGAAAATACAGGCGTTGTAGAATGATACCTCTACTTTCAACATATCTATTCTGAATTGATATTATACGATCCATGTCGCATGGAGACACACTGCAAGAATAGTGGACTAAAAACTTCAGATCGCAATTATTCAAAAACTAATAAACCGATAGCGCCTGGTTTAGTCACGCATAAGGTAGATATCAATTACTATCAGTTCCCACAAACCCACTTCTACAACTTCGATAGTGACGGAGTTATGATAATATAAAGAAAACCGCTAAATTTTCCAGTATTTTTTGTTTTTCCCTGTTACTAAAGATCTTATCGGATCGATCCTGGGCTCATTTCATTGGTATTTTCATACTTTACAATTCACCTGTTGACACCATTGAGATTAGTTTTTTTTTCATTTTATAAACATGCAACGAAAAAAAAAACGCCATTTTCTTGTTTCAATTGTTTATAATAAAGTAAAAAAGCATTGTTGCGAGTGGACAAGGTAGCAAAATATCACTACAAATCATCCTTAATGTGATGGCACAGGCAGTATCCTGAAAGTTATTTTTTCACGAAAAAATCTCTATTGATTGGTCTAAATTGGCGTAGTCATTTCCAGAAACTGAATATTCTGAACTGCACAGAGTCATGATGATTCCTATTACACCACCAGTCAAAAAGGGGTACATTAAGGGTAAATATTTGACCCACGTTGGACTCAGCAATATATATCAGCCAAGTAATCGTTTTAGATAACTCCTTAAAATCTAAGACTGATTATTCTAAAAATAGAGATCTAAAGATTATTATATAAAAATATCAACAATCAAAACTAAAACCATAGCTTTTTTGATTGAATACCCAATCGGAAGATAAATAGTGATAAATAATGCAATTTTGAGACAAATTAAACAATTTAACATCTGAGCATGACAGAAAAATCAGGTCTAAAAAAACTTAATAAATTCACTCAACTCTAGAACACTAAAACAACATAAGAAAAGACTTGGTACAATGTTGATCTCTTCCTCTGCTGCAAGTATATAAAGTTAGATTATCTTTAATATTTAATAAAGAAACTAAAAAATGCTTTAACCATCCTTTAATTAATGATTCGTAGAGATATGAATTTTGGAATATTTCCTTATTGTTTTCCACTAACTAAAGCTTTACAAAATGTTGTAGTTGTGTTAAATTTGTTTTCATTTCATTAGCAACTTGATACTTACATTTTTCACAGATTACCTACATATCACTTCTCTATAATTAAAACATTTTCAGTTCATCTTCCGTCTCCTCGTCAGCCATTAAACTTGACAATGCAAGGTGTTTGATGAATTCAAGGCGGTGAAAGACCGACAGGCTATTCTTAGCGTTAAAAAGTTTATCTAACAAATAGAAAACAAATGTCCAGATGTAGAACATTTCACCTCTTGCGAAGTATAGAGCAGATTAAGTCGTTAAGACAACGATTTAAGTATTTCAGTAAAAAATTTTACAGAAGAAGAGGTAAGTCACTCCTTGAAGGTTACCGGTAATTAAATCTAGAGGAAAAATCTCGTTATTAAGTTATGACTTTGTAAGTTACTTTTTTGGGTTAAATATTTTAGCTTATATTAATATTGTGAATCAAAAGCGTTTGGAAATCTAGTACAGTTATAGATTTTCTTGTGAAAACCATTTTAACATCATGTTACAAGAGCTAAATTTATATGACTATAACTGATTCTACAAATACATTATTTTAGGAATTAATCCGAGTATGAAGAGGTAGACACATTTGAGGTGGTTGAAAATTGTGACATCTAATATTGTGGGTTACCAGTTTTTCATTTCAGTTTTTTGATAGATGTTGTCACTCATATTATCGGCGTTATTGGTATTTTTGACATTTATGACATTTCTATCATATTTGTCACTTTTGTCACTTTTGTCATTTTTGTCATTTTTGTCATTTTTGTCATTTTTGTCATTTTTGTCATTTTTGTCATTTTTGTCATTTTTGTCATTTTTGTCATTTTTGTCATTTTTGTCATTTTTGTCATTTTTGTCATTTTTGTCATTTTTGTCATTTTTGTCATTTTTGTCATTTTTGTCATTTTTGTCATTTTTGTCATTTTTGTCATTTTTGTCATTTTTGTCATTTTTGTCATTTTTGTCATTTTTGTCATTTTTGTCATTTTTGTCATTTTTGTCATTTTTGTCATTTTTGTCATTTTTGTCATTTTTGTCATTTTTGTCATTTTTGTCATTTTTGTCATTTCTGCCATTTTTGCCATTTTTGCCATTTTTGTCATTTTTGTCATTTTTGTCATTTTCATTTTTCTCTTTTTTGTCATTTTTGTCATTTCTGTCATTTTTGTCATTTTTGTCATTTTTGTCATTAGTCATTTTTGTCATTTTTGTCATTTTTGTCATTTTTGTCATTTTTGTCATTTTTGTCATTTTTGTCATTTTTGCCATTTTTGCCATTTTTGTCATTTTTGTCATTTTTGTCATTTTTGTCATTTTTGTCATTTTTGTCATTTTTGTCATTTTTGTCATTTTTGTCATTTTTGTCATTTTTGTCATTTTTCTCATTTTTGCCATTTTTGCCATTTTTGTCATTTTGTCATTTTTGTCATTTTTGTCATTTTTGTCATTTTTGTCATTTTTGTCATTTTTGTCATTTTTGTCATTTTTGTCATTTTTGTCATTTTTGTCATTTTTGTCATTTTTGTCATTTTTGTCATTTTTGTCATTTTTGTCATTTTGTCATTTTTGTCATTTTTGTCATTTTTGTCATTTTTGCCATTTTTGTCATTTTTGTCATTTTTATCACTTCTGTCATTTTTGTCATTTTTGCCATTTTTGTCATTTCTGTCATTTTTGTCATTTTTGTCATTTTTGTCATTTCTGTCATTTTTTTCATTTTTCTAAATTTTCATATTTGTCATTTCTGTCATTTTTCTAATTTTTTATATTTGTCATTTTTGTCTTTTTTGTCATTTTTATTTTTCTCATTTTTGTCATTTTTGTTATTTTCTTCATTTTGGTCATTTTTGTCATTTTTCTTATGTTCCTCATTTCTCTCATTTTTCACATTTTTCTTATTTTTCTCAATTTTATCATTTTTGTCACTTTTAAAATTTTTTAAATTACTGACATTTTACACTTTTTGATCTCTTTGACATAATTGTTTTCTGAACGATAACTGTGGCATCTCTGTTTTTTGAGTTCTTTGGGCATAGCACCACATAAATTTGTCATTACCAATACTTTTAATTTTTTAATTTCCTGTTCATTTGTTTTAATACCATTGAAAACCGGGTCTGATTTAGACCTTGAAACGTTTAGACTTTTTGAAATCTACAGACTTTAAAATGTGGAGTTATTCCCAAAAAACTAAGAAAAAAATGTTGACACACTTGACATCCTTGACAGTTTTAAAATTTCTAACATGTTTGACCTTCCTGGGTTTTTTAAATTTTTTGACATTTCTTACTTTTTCACATTTAAAGAGCTTTGACAATGTCAGTTATTTCTCTTAGTTTTTATATTTTAATTTTAACATTTAGAGATTTCTCTTGTTTTAGATTTTTGACAAAATAATTTTGACAATTTTGTCAGTTTATTTTGTGATGTATTTATTATTATTATCCAGCATTTTATATTTTTTTGAATTTATTTTCATTTTATAAATCTTAGTTCACTTTTCTTTTTTTTACCTGCGATTAATTATAATCCGATAGTGAACTTTTTTAGTTCCCACCCTCTTCAGAAATGCATTATTGGAAAAAATATCAATAACGGTTTCTATTCATTTAAAGAAAAATCTCAATTTATTTTTTAAATGGATACTTTTCACTTAGTTTTATTTATTTTGACATATAAAAATTCATTTATATGCATGTTTTATTAAAAATAAAAAATGTGAATAAAAAAAATTGACTGCTAATTTCAAATCCCTTAAGTAGGCTCCCCACCAGTTTTAGTGCCCAGGGGCTCCACCAACCTAAATCCGGCCCTGAATACTGGAGCATCTTTTGAGGTTTTTAGTTTTATTGGCAATTAAAAGAAGAATATTTACAAGCAAGCCTAACCTAATTTACAATATAATTTCCTTTCTATCTTTTGAGTCCACGAAAATCAGTCATAAACCTGCTGACAAAGTTATTATACTCTAAACAAAACACATTAAAAGAAATATTTATTTAAATAACATTGTCAACTTTCCTTATATTTTTGCAATTAGGTGTCAAACGATTTGGTGTACAGAGAGTCAGCTGACTCTGAATTAATTATCAGTTTTATTGTAGACTTAATCTAATTAATGTACCTGAACGTCGTGTTTATGATGACACCTCGATCTAAGAACCGGAAACATATTCAAACGCGCAGGAAGTGCTTAATAGAGACAAGCTGTCGGCCAACCTCTTTCGAATGAATCTTTCTCAGTGTTTCTTTTTTAACATGACAAACGTTCGTACGAGTTTGTATTTCGGATTTTCACGGCATTGGGATTGCTAATTTTGGTTGCTACATGTCGTTTGAGAAGAAATAAAAATATTCATAATAAAAAAATTCAGAACTCAAACTGAGTGTGTGTATGAATATTTTTATTTGCGATAAAACACGTCGAGAAAGTCAGTCTTTTTATTTATTTATTGTTTATAATCTAGTTAAAAAATAAGAAGGATCTCAATGCGTGTGTATATATGTTTTTATATTAATATGAGTTCAGTGATTACTCGAAACCGGTTGTAAAAATTTGGATAGTTTAAACTAGAGTCTGTTAAAGGGATCCCGAAGTGGTCCCATCTTTTTTTAAGGACATAGCTTATACAGTTGTTTTTAGAAAGTATTAACCTTTGGTGGAGGTGCTATTATTAAAAAAAGTAAGTGTCTATGTTCAGAACATGGGTGTAATCAGTGGCGGATTCAGGATTTTCATTTGCTTGGGGGGGGGGCTTGATCTCGTTTTGGGGTGCTTGACATCACTGAAAGTTAGTTTCAGCACAACAGGCACTAAAAAAGCATACCACTCAGATGCTTTTGGGGGGACTTCAACGCCTTAGCTTGGATCCGCCAGTGGGTGTAATGAATTAAAAATATATTCGAATTAAATCAAAATAAATGTCAGTTAATCAAATTCAAAATGAAGGTTCTCAATTGGTTTTTATATACAGTGTGCCTTGATAAGTTGGAATAAAACGGAAAACTTTCTTATGGATAATATCTAGAGAAATAGTTATTCTTCATAAAAATATTTGCATGGTCTGAAATGTATCATCTATTATTACATGTCACTTTTTCAACTGTATACGACGTTTGTCAGCAAACATGAATTTTGATAATTTCTAAAATTGTTATCAAATAGAAAATAAAGTAATTTTATTTTATGTTTTTTTGGGCAATAACACCACAATCGAAATAAAACGACGTATATTGTAGGAAAACCAAAAGTTTCAAAGTCTATTCTGACTTCGTTGTCAATGGCTTTATATTTATTGAAAATTTGATTTATGACATTTAAATTGTCAATTTAAATGTCATAAATCAAATTTTAATTTTGTAATTTACATCAATAAATATAAAGACATTGACAACGAAGTCCGAATAGACTTAGAAACGTTTGGTTTTCCATCAATATATGTCGTTTTATTTCGATTGTGGTGTTATTGCCCCAAAAAACATAAAAATAATCAAGAATATGCCACAAACAACGTTTAGAAGACAATAAGAAAATAAAGTACCTTTGACTAAAATCACTATAATTTGTATATTTTTTTAAATTAAAAAACTATTTTGTTATAGTCTGATAAATAACCGACCCAAAGAAATTGAAGATCCTCAAACCGTCTAAAATACAGAAAATTTTCTCAAGATGTTACTCTGTGGTATAAGACAGTAACCTAGATTGAAACAAGTTTAAGGAGTTTTGGGTATTTCTACTCTATATACCATTTGTCTTACAAATGTAATTAGATTTTTACATTAGCTGTTTCAGGGCAAAATAAATATCAAAATAACCATTGAGTCAATGTTTGTAGCTCTGATTACAAAACTAATAGAATGGAATGCCTCAAATTTTATTTTAAAATCAAATGAACCCTAAATGTGACACCAAGATCATTAATAAATTATTATGCATTGTATAACTGTAGTTTATCTTTCTTCCTTTACGTAAACTTACGCCTTTGTCTTTTTTAACCATCAGTTTCAAGTTGTTGGCCTTGCATCAAGCAACCATATAATGTATCAATAAAGAGAATAGGCCCAAAAAGTGATCCCTGTGGAACACCACTCATTACAAGTAAGCGAATTCAATCTAACTATCTCCAAGTTAATTCAAATTTTTCTACAATGTTTATGTCGCTTTTTTCGTTGTCGAATTTATTCCATTTGGCTGGTCCACATTGTATATACAATTATTATTTTTCGTTCATTAAAAAGTTAATTTTTCTAAATGTCGCCTTTTTTGTCTGATCTTTACATCTTAAGAGAGTTGTTTTATTTAGTTTAATTAAATGTTTTAAACTTGACTTTATTGACTTGAAACATCTTTTTCTCTAGCAATGTCTGACGGTCTGTCACTTTCCTTTTCTGTCATTTTGTGGGCTTCTTTACTACAATTACTTATTATATTTGTACAAAATATATAAATTCTAAGTATATGTCAATACTATTATAATTAAAATGAAATTGACAAAAAAATTGCTATGTTCTTATAGAGTCACCGGAATAGTCGTAATCTCCTCAATCTTCGAGTAGCACATGTAGTTTCCGAGTTTCCAAATAATTTATATCTTTATAAAACAGCAAGTTGTTTCCAATTAAGCCAGCCCCCTAAATATCTTCTCTAGGAAGCCGACAACCCATAAAGCAGTCAACTCGAGTTCACAATTACTTCTAATCTCAACCACTCGAGTTATTTTTAAATTCGGAAACCGTTAGGATAGAGTCAGTTAATGACTTTAGCCTAAATTAGAACATATTCATGCGAATCAACAAGAAACGTTTATATATATACATCACCACCCAAACCAAATTTAAAAAATTTTAACAATTGTCAATACAAATTTACAATTAGCCACTGATAAAAGAAATTTTCCTAAAGATTTATAGTTTTTTATGGTTCTAATCTGAACAGATTAGATTAGAAATTTACGTTTGGATTTGTTTTAAATATATACACCAAGAAAGCAAGATATTTATAATTTTAATACCATTTTAAAAACAAAATTGATTTTAATTTCAATTTTAACATTCATACCAAGTCAAATACTATACTATATTTCGTCATTTATAACTCACTTTATAAGCTTAGTTATTATGCCATTTGCTTCAGGATATCCCATAAAAAAATTATTTATTTAAGATTATTAGATAATCTCTACAGAGGTAATCGGAGTTACCTGTTCGTGGTCTTGGCATAATACCTAAAAATAATAATATATAAACCTATCCTAAGGAAAATATATACTTAACATAAAGGAAAATATCTAAGAATGCATAAAATAAAAAAGAACATAAAAGAAAAATAAATAAATAAAACATAATTTTTCAGGAAGTTTCAATAACAAAGGTGACTTTTTAATCATCATCATCTGATTCTGTTATTATCTTTATTAATTATCCACTTTTTTAACTTATTTTTTATTGCACTTACATTACTTAACGCTTTTAGTTCATTTGGAAGACTGTTGTATACATTTATTGCTCTTATAAAACGGCGTTCCTTACTGACTTTTTTAGATCTATGTGGGAGAAGAATGCTTTTGTTCCTCGTAATACTGTTTGAGTTCGGGAATTTTTCTTTCAGAGTAATGTAGTGATATTTTAAAGATTCAAGTGAGAAAAGCTCCTTTAAATTTAAAGGATTGTCATGTAAGTATGTTTTATTCTTGTTTACGATTTTTAATAGTTTAGTTTTTTTCTGGTGGCTTTGCAGACGTTTTGTAGCGTTGGAGTAAGCTCCCCCCAGGCAATGATTCCATAGTTGATCATGCTGTGGAAAAATGTGTAATACAACTTCATCAATGTGGCCGTTTTCATAATCTTAGAGAGATTATAGAATACAAATCCTAAATACTTTGTTTTTGTAAGAATGTATTCTACATCTTTATCCCACTTCATTCTATAATCAAAGATGATTCCCAAATATTTACATGATTCCACCCTATTCAGGTTTTTTCCGTTGACTGAAATGTTTAGGTTTACCGGAACACTTATGTTGTTATTTCCGAATGTCATGTAAACAATTTTGTCAAAATTTAAAGATAGTTTATTTAAAGCTAGCCAGTTACTTATAGCTTCAAGATAGTTATTCATTTTGATCTCTACTTCAGCCCAACTTTCTCCTATAAATATAACCGCTGTGTCATCCGCAAATGGTATTATGACGTCATCAGACATAGTAGTTAGTAAGTCATTAACGTACAGAACGAATAACAATGGCCCCAGTACTGTTCCTTGTGGAACACCTATTCGAACTTCACAATATTCACTTACAACCTCATTTACTTTAACACGACGTTTTCTGTCTTGCAAATAAGAAGTCATGAGCTTATAAGCTTTGCCTCTTATTCCATAACGGTATAATTTTTCTAATAATATCTCGTGATTGACAGTATCAAATGCTTTCGCTAAGTCTAGAAATGTAGCTGCAATTGGGGTACTTTTATCAAGCTTTTCATAAATTACATTTGTTAGAAAAAATCAGGTGATATAGTAGGAAAATAAACTGGATCAAACCTAGCTACCTCTACATCTGATAGGATAATCCTGACCTATTTAATGTCTGATAAAAATTGTGAACTGTGAGCCACAATTGGCTTGCCAAAACAGGTTATTATGTAGTTCAGGCTATAAGGTGTTAAATGGCGAAACAAATTATGAAAACATATGTAGATAAATTACTGGTTTAAATTTTCCTATATAAGAAAGAGCTTAAGAAAAATATTCCACATCGTGCATTAACTTTTTTTTAAATATTGGCTTTTGATGATAACATCAATGAAGTTTGTGAATATCCGATGGTTTTAAAAATATTTTCAATTTCGTAGCACTTATTTATATCTACAGTGTTGAATAGCCAATACCAACTTTCTTATTTTAAATGCAAGCCTCTATATATTATTTATTTTTTGGATTCTCTAGAAAATTTTAGACATAACTCATGTACAATGTCCTACACCTATCTTCAACTGTTTCGGAAATATTAAGTGTTTTCAGATTTATTAAAAAAATTAACATTAAAAAAAGAACATTTTATTTCACAAATTCGGTACACTATACTTAATTCCCAATTAGTTCTTGATATTTAGATAATAAGCAAAACCATTCCTGCGTTCCTCTTAACTAAATAAAAAAAAACAGTTTTGTTTATTTTCGTCAAAACGCATAGTCATAGCATCTTGTTGTCTGCCCGCAAGACAGTGGTGATCCGTTTCAGTGCTATTGTCGTTTGAATTTCGTTAACTGTACGTAATAATATCAGAAAAATGGTCCATTTAACAGAAAAGCACAACATAATACACGGACACAAATGGAAGTTTCTCGCTTATTTCACGAAAATTTTCCAAATTTGCCACCTGTATCTCAAAGAACAATTAGCAAAATAAAAAAGAAGTTTCGCGAGCTTGGTCATCTAAGACAGATAAACAAAGTAGCTGCCAATGTTGTAAATGATAATACGAAATTGGATATTATGCTTGAGTTTCAAGAAAATAATTCTGGTCGAAACGCAGCCCCACTGTTCAACGTTAGTCACACATAAATTTTTCGAGTATTAAAGGAAAGTAAACTGCATTCCTATAAAATGATGCAGACTCAGGAGCTCATGGAAGACGATGTCGATAGGAGAACGTAATTCTGTGAACAGATGATGGTAAGGTTAGGTAACAATGGGATCCAATTAGATGTTTTGTTTTCTGATGAGAGTATATTTACACTTCACAGTCATATTAATAGTCAAATTTACCGCTATTGGTCTATTGAGAATCCTCACTTGAATACGCAATGTCCTAAAAAAGTTAATGTTTGGGTAGCAATTGTTAGAAATCTCATCGTAGATTTCTTTTTCATTGATAGCAACTTGAATGGAGATAAATATTTAGAAGTGCTCCAAAATAATGTCGTGTCAATTTTGATAGTAAAGCTTTCCTGTCAATGCAATATGGTTTCAGCAAGTAGGAGCACCACCCCATTCAATGTCCGGCACTACTTGAACCAAATTTTTCTAAATCGGTGGATTAGGAAGCGCGTATCGATAGAATGGCCAACACGATCTCCTGACTTTGTCGACATTGGACTACTTTTTGTGGAGATATGTCAAACTAAAGGTTTATTCTCTTTTGTAATAATTATTTGTTCTTCAAATTTTTCCGTGAAGATGTTACTCAAGGCCAGGGACAGGCAAGAACCCATGGCCATGTTAAAATCTTGTTGGTAGTTGAATAAAATTTCTATAATTTCTAAAATTTCTAACATTTCTAAAATTTCTCAAAATTGCTAAAATTTCTAAAATTTCTAAAATTTCTACAATTTTTAAAATCTCTAAAATTTCTAAAATTCCTAAAATTTCCAAAATTTCAAGAATTTCTAAATATCTTTAAAAAATTTAAATTTCTAAAATTTCAAAAACTTCTAAAATTTCAAAAATAAAATTTCTAAAATTTCTACAATTTGTAGTTTCTAAAATTTCTAAAATTTCTGAAATTTCTGAAATTTCTAAAATTTCTGAAATTTCTAAAATTTCTAAAATTTCTGAAATTTCTAAAATTTCTGAAATTTCTGAAATTTCTAAAATTTCTAAAATTTCTAAAATTTCTATAATTCCTAAAATTTCTAAAATTTCTAAAATTTCTAAAATTTCTAAAATTTCTAAAATTTCTAAAATTTCTAAAATTTCTAAAATTTCTAAAATTTCTAAAATTTCTAAAATTTCTAAAATTTCTAAAATTTCTAAAATTTCTAAAATTTCTAAAATTTCTAAAATTTCTAAAATTTCTAAAATTTCTAAAATTTCTAAAATTTCTAAAATTTCTAAAATTTCTAAAATTTCTAAAATTTCTAAAATTTCTAAAATTTCTAAAATTTCTAAAATTTCTAAAATTTCTAAAATTTCTAAAATTTCTAAAATTTCTAAAATTTCTAAAATTTCTAAAATTTCTAAAATTTCTAAAATTTCTAAAATTTCTAAAATTTCTAAAATTTCTAAAATTTCTAAAATTTCTAAAATTTCTAAAATTTCTAAAATTTCTAAAATTTCTAAAATTTCTAAAATTTCTAAAATTTCTAAAATTTCTAAAATTTCTAAAATTTCTAAAATTTCTAAAATTTCTAAAATTTCTAAAATTTCTAAAATTTCTAAAATTTCTAAAATTTCTAAAATTTCTAAAATTTCTAAAATTTCTAAAATTTCTAAAATTTCTAAAATTTCTAAAATTTCTAAAATTTCTAAAATTTCTAAAATTTTCTCTAAAATTTCTAAAATTTCTAAAATTTCTAAAATTTCTAAAATTTTCAAAAATTTTTGAATTTTCGAAAATTTTTAAAACCTCTAAAATTTTTAAACTTTGTAAAATTTCTAAAATATCTAGAAATTTCTAAATTAAAATATTTCTAAATTGTAAAACTTTTATAATGAAATGTTTCTAAAATCTCTAAAATTTGAAAAGTTTTCTAAAATTTTCAGAATTTTGACAATTTCTGTAATTTCTAGGATTTCTAACAGATTTTAAAAACATTTCTGCATTTTTTACGTCTAAAATGTCTAAAATGCCAAATGTGATTTTTATCTTAGGCGTTACAAACATTACGACTCCAGATTTGGAGCCAGTGTGAGTTAGTTTTCCCTGAAACTCCTAGATGTATATAATCATTTTGCGATAAATAACAAATGTCGAAAATATCAAAAATGTTAAATTGTCAAACTTCAAAATCGTGAATTAAATCAAAATCGTCATATAAATCATAAACATCGAAAACGTCAAAAATTCAAAAAGAACAAAATTAAAAGCTATCGAAAATAAAAAACATAAGTCAAAAATGTCAAATGTTAGAAATGTCAAAACTGTCAAAAATGTCGAAAATGTTAAATCCCTAAAATTTCTAAAATGACTTTAATGTCTAAAAATGTCTAAAATGCGTTAAATTGTCTAAAAGTGGAAGATGCTGAAAATATCAAATTAATAATGAATGAGTTGAGAATATATTGTTTTCGTTCAAAATATTAGTAATTCCATTGTTGTGTCAATGGATAATTGTGTACGTTCGTTTAGTAACAAGTCATGTTCTAATCCTTCTCTCCCAATGGGAAGTGTTTTGGCGACAGTATTGCAGACCTTGAAACGTTTGGACTTTTTTTGAAATATACCGACTTTCAAGTTTATGTGGTGTTATTCCCAAACAACTCAGAAAATAACAACATTTCATTTTAATTTGAGTATTTGATATTCTTGAAATCTGCTGATTTCTGGTATTCAAATATGATGGTCATTACAAACGTCCCTAAATATTGATATATGGAGCACTAATTTAAAGATTTATACCACTAAAAATTTAAGACGTTCAAGTAACTACCTTACGACTAAGAACAATATCCTTTTCGAAACTAACTGGCAAATATTCAGAATATGTGTAAAGTATACAGCAGTGTTATTCTTGCCTGATACCCATTTTGAAATTCATTTGTCGTGTAAACCAAGCTGCATCATATTACACCGATAATTCTGTGAGTAAATAACTCTTTGAAAGTGATCTTATGAAAGAACGTGCCATATTCTGAACAGAAGTTAGCCAATATGTAGGTTACGTAATCTGGAATAATTTATTTATCGCAAGCAACTAGGTAGGTCAATGTATGAAAATGTACCCGTTGTTCGTTCTGTTATTTTTAGCATTACTGACGAAAATTTACACACATATCCTCTTCCGCGTGAATCTCGCGAAAATTAACTAGGCCTATTTTCCAGGTAGCCGAAATGCTGTTTGGACTGAATAATACGTTTATGAAATGTGATTTTCAGTTCGTTGTCCCCCAAACAGCTCCCACTCGCACTGAAACGGATTACTTTTCATTTTGAAATCCAGACTGTAACAGCGAATAATCCACTAAATCACAGAAGCAGTTTTGCTTGTAAAGCGGGGCGAATAATCATTTATATAAACTAATGGTCTTGCAAAATGTACTCGCAAATAGCACGATCAAAAATTGTAGTATATTTCTTTGTCTTATTTCATGACAAGAAATACATAAAGGGTGTCCCAAAGATTTGAGTTAAATAGAAAACATAGTTTTTAGTCTTTAAATTGTTATTTTTTTATAGAATCATTAAGTACATAACATTCTCCATACATGTGACTCAATTTCGTTGGTGCAACGTTTAATTTCCTCCTGTAATGCACTGGTAGTGGTGAGCTTGTTGACATCGACCTTTGACTTCAAATAACACCATAACAAAAATTTAATGGTGTTAAATCACCCTATCTAGGGGACCAGTTATGATCACGAAAACGAGAGAGGACACTCGGTAATTGGATCTTTTCACGTGCTTTATGACATGTGGTACACTCTTGTTAAAACCTCATATTGAACACATCAATATCATTAAATATGGGCAGAAAAAACTGTTATCATGTCACGATAACGAACAGCAGTAACAGTTTTTGCTTAACCATCCTCATTCTCAAAAAAGTATGATGCCTAAAGTACAAAATCTGTACCAAACAATGACACATTGTGGATGCATTTGTTTTTCGACAGTAACATGTAGATTCTCCTAACCACAAATATAGCAATTTAACAAAGCCATCAAGGTGAAAATGTGCTTCATTGCTTAGGATGATTATGTTAGAAAAATCAGCATCCATTTGTTTATGTTTAATGATCCAGTCAACAAACTCTCTTCGCTGGACATGGTTTTCAGTTGTTGTGTTAATCGAATTTTTTGTCAGCATGGAGATATAGACCTGTCGTGAGCTTTTTAAAGTTTGCAATTCTTGTCCACGATGCTGAACTGATGTTCCGGGATTTTCACCAAGCATCAGAACAGCTTATTTTTGGACGACCATGTGTTTAGAGTCTCCAGCTGTTCCAGTCTCCTTAGATTCATCAAAAAAATACCGGTAGCAGAGTGCCGGCAGAAGTGAAAACTTCAATATTAACGTTGTGTTTAATTATAAGTACAAAAGTACTATCATTTATGAGGTAGAATACAATATTTATTTACACCGATTATTTATTATTATCTTATTTCATTTATTTTTAGTCGAAATTATTTTTTTGGTAAACCTACACCGCAAATGGGCTTATTGTGGTGTCATGAAAATGTAGGTTAATGCTATGTATAAACATATTACAAATATTACATCTATTATGTGTAAATACAGACTCGATGAAACCTAATCTTATTATTAAAATTGTTCCGTTTTATAGTGCTCAGCTTATATTGACGGCAGTTCACCAAGCATCAGAATGCAGCTTAGTGTGGTTTTGGACGACCTTAGATACGCGTGTGTTAGAGTCTCACGTTAGAAAGAGTGGGAGATACTAGTTCCTCTCCATTTCGATCTTACGCTTTTTCGATCAGCATCCTTAGATTCATCAAATAATCTCTTCACAGTTGACGAAGTTAAAACACTATTCCGACCATATTTTCTATTAAATTTGGTAATGGTGGCCGCCAAATTTTCATTATTTTTGAAAAATTGTTCAATAATGAAAAGGCTCTTTTAGCGTTATTTTTAGGAAATGTTTTTCTACCGACCTATAAGGCTTTTAATTATTAAGAGTTTTTTATTCAGCTTTTTTTGTTTCTGCTGTTTCAGAGATGCTTTGCTGAAATTTTAATTATAAGTTACCCCGGATGGCTCTAATAATTGAGTAAATAGCTATGAGAGTCTACAAGAACACTGCGTTACCAAACTAAAAATTGCAAACCCTTTGTTTATCCACAGTAACTCATTCAAAACTGGAAACGATGATCAGAAATTATTCCCAAAAATTGATTTACAAGAACTTCAGCAGGTAACTAAAAATAGCATAGTTTAAATATATGTAGATTTCCATAGTAATTTAACAATGTAAATGTAACCAAATGTAATATTAAATGTATTTAATGAAGCAACTTCTAGGCAAGGAATTCTTCAACTAATTAATCCATCTGCCTTTTGGATGTTATGGGTAAGGCTTATGAAACATTCTTCACATCTCGTCCACCTTCGAGATGACTTAGATATGTACATAAACTTTTGTCATTAGACCTCACGACAGAAATTCACTAGAATCTTTTCAGCAACATTTCAATAGAGCACATCCAAACCTTCAGTTCACTATGGATATGGAGTCCAATAATCACTTCTCTTTCTTGATGTCCTTACTGTTCACAGCTGCAACCCTTGACTCCAAAAGTCAAGTCGACGTGGTCTATACGGATTTTATCAAGGCTTTCGATAAAATTCATCATCCTACATTAATCGAAAAATTATCGGTCTTTGGTTCCAGTTACCTACTGGTTACACTATTTAAATCCTACTTAAGTAATCGCCATCAATTTGTTAGCTATAACGGCTTCAAATCAAACATATTTACTGTCAGTTTAGGAGTACCCCAAGTTTCCAATCTCGGTCCGTTATTGTTTCTGATATTCATTAACGACTTATCAAGTATACTGGTATCTGAAACTCTTCTTTTTGAAGACGATCTGAAATTATTTCTTAAAGTCGAGAGCATCAATGATATCTTACGGCTACAACATAACCTGAATCAGCTCACGTTATGGTGTACCAAGAACAAACTCTTTTTGAACATCGCTAAATGCAAAGTATGTTCTTATACTTTAAAGAGGAATCCTATACTATTCGATTATTCGTTGAACAATCAAACTATTGAGCGGTGCACTATCATAAAGGACCTGGGTGTATATTTTGATCATAAATTCTCATTCGCTGAAAATATTTCCATAACTTGCAAATCGGCACTGCGTTCGCTGGGTTTTATTTTGCGAAATTGCAACAGCTTTCATAACATATCCGCGCTGAAATCTTTATATACATGCTTGGTGCTCTCAAAGTTAGATTATTGCAATCTTATCTGGCATCCTGTTTACAAGATTCATCATAAGCGTTTGGAGGCAGTGCAAAGAAAATTCCTGACATTTTTTGCTTTTCGAGTCGACGGCTCATATCCTGTCAGAGGGTACCAGCACAATTTACTTCAGATTTGGGATAAGATCTTTAGTTATGCATTTCATTTCTATACAAATTGGTACACAACAGAATTGACTCTCCTGTTCTTCTGTCAATGATCCCGATACATTCGCCAAGGCTTGGTTCAAGAAATAACACCTATTTTTATCTGTTTGCAAATACAAATGTGCTTATAAAGTCACGATTATTTATCATGTGTAGAGCTTTTAACAGTATATCTAGAATCTGTGATATTAACTATGACAATTTTGAATCAATAGCTGAAGCATATATTCAACAAATGTCAGATCAACCATGGTTCAGTTACTAGTAAACATCTTTTGTCAACTGTTATTTTGTTTCTTTTTTAAAACTGTGGGTAGAATTTATGATGTTATATTTGTCAATTGTTATTTTATTTCTTTTTAAAAGAACTGTGTGTAAAATTTATGTTGTAATATTTGTAATATTCTCAGTTCTTTTAATTCTTTTTATTATTATCTTTTTTTATTATTTAAGATAGCATAGTATATTGTTGTTTCATTATTTACATTACATTTGTCCTGTAATTGGATTTATTTCTGTTGGGCAATAAACTAAACTAAACTAAACTAAACTTATAAGCAAAACTAATTATAGATTCACACATACCTCTACAGAAAACAAACCCACACAACAACCTCAGTGCTTAATCACACCATCGTCTGGCCAATTGAATTATTCTGATAGGTACTTTAGTTCTTAGATTCTCCACTCAGATTTGTATAACAGACAAACCGAACCAAATACTCTTCAACAATTTCTTCCGGCTTTCATCCCGCCCACATAATTGTGGGAAATTCTGTATAATCGACTAATACCATAACCATAACCAAAATACAAGGTGTTTAACAAGGATCGAGGTGTATATGAAATACCAAGTAGAGATTGTTCACAAAGCTAAATCAATGGTAACTATAGACGCAAAAATCGTCGAACATATTGCAAACGGGACTTTCCGCCCTCGTATATCACCGTATACAAACAGAAAACTCTATTAATTTTGAGGAAAGTAGGACCTTTCAATTATCTTAGGGTCTCTACGATTCGGGAAACTATTGAAATAGAGAAACGGCCCCTGTGTCTTAACTGACGTGACTATAGCACTACCGCATGAAAATCAACAATATCCAGACTGGATCGGCCCAGCACGCTCCCCACCGGTCACCTGATCTTCACGAGAAATCTCTTCTCAACCGAGCGGTTCGGATTCACATTCAGTTCAGTTATCTAGTGAGAATTGAGGAGTAAGCAGTTTCAAACCCCGAGTTGCATCTAAACTGTGAAATGCACTTAAAAGTATTATAGTAAGGCTTAAGGAATAGGCAGATGATGCCTCGAGCTGGAACTGGACTATATTTCATTTCCACTTTCTTCCTCTTTCGTCTCATATCATGGCTCCAAGACAATAACCGAAATTATTTCATAAATTTAGACGTGATTCTTACTCGCAACACAGTTCATAATTATATTAGTTCGACATATCCATGATGAAAAAAAAAACTAACTATTATGGTATCGTTGTTTTCTGAAGGATACTTGTGGCATATTTTTCAATGTCTAAGTGTTTCGGGGTCTAGATCAGACCCGGTTGTCAATGGCTAAGAAACTACGGATTAACAAAGGTACAATTCCAAGATGTAAATTTAAATATTTGACAATGTTTATTATTTGATTTTTGACATAACTAAGAGAATTTTATTTATTGGTTTGGTGGCGTTATGTTGATTACATATTCCTTATTTGGGAACATAATCTTGAGGATTTACATGCATTACTTAACGACATAAACAACACAAAACCAACTATTCAGTTTACACTAGAGCTTGAACAGAATAACAAATTACCATTCTTAGACATTTTAATAACCAAAACACAATGGACATTTGAAACAGAAGTTTACAGAAAACCAACTCATACTAACAGGTATCTCAACTTTAAGTCTAATCATCCAAGTTCAGTAAAAAGAGGTATCATTAAATCTCTATATGACAGAGCAAAAACCAACTGTTCTAATATCAATAAATTCAATGAAGAAAAAACGTTTATAAAAAATATACTTTCTGCCAATCATTACCCAAATAAATTTATTAATAACGAGTTAAACAAAATGGAATACCAAACAATCCCTAACAACCAACATCAAACTTCACCAAGCAACACTGACTCCCAAGATAATCACATTAATACAATACTATACCATACATACAGGTTCTATCAGAAAGACTAAAAAGAGTGGGAAACAGATATAATATCAAAACATCATTTAAAACAAGAAATACACTAAAATCAATTATATCAAAAACCAAACCAAATAACACAACTAAAAATACAAAAAATTGCATTTATAAAATCCCGTGTGAATGTAATAAATTCTATATTGGAGAAACCTCTAGACCTCTGAATGTTCGAATAAACGAACACAAAAATTACATAAAAAAACGACAATTTGAAAAATCCAAAATTTGTGAACATGCTCGGGACCTTGGTAATAAAATACAGTTTCAAAATTCAGTTATATTACACAAAGAAGAACACAACACCAAAAGAAAACTAAAAGAGTCTGCTTTAATTTTGTTAAATGAAAACGATTGTATCGCTACTACCTCCGTAGAATTCAGTCGTTCCTGGTTGCCGATGATTAAGGAAGAAATTGCTAATGGTCATGTCCTTGTGAACAACCCAATATCGGGATAGTTCATAAGGTTTTTCCTAGGTTTTCCCTTATGATTTTAATGGGATCACTGAATCAACAAAGGTCGCATTTTTGGCGAATGCACTATCTTATAAGAAAGTCGCACCTAGGAGCGCCACATAAAGTTCTGAAGATATCCCTTTCAAATTCTTCCAATTTGAAAGGAACTTTATGATTATATGATCTTTAGAAATTTCTGTGCTACCCTGTATATTAAAAATTCTCTTAGTTACGTCAAAAATCAAATAATAAACATTGTCAAATATTTAAATTTACATCTTGGAATTGTACCTTTTTAATCCGTAGTTTCTTAGCCATTGACAACGGGGTCTGATCTAGACCCCGAAACGTTTGGATTATACAGCGATTTCATTTAAAGTGTGGTGTTATTTCCCAATAAACACTTAGACATATAATGGTATCGTAATTCAATAATCCATTAAAACTGTTACCATACCATGTATGTCTGAAAACGGGAATCGTGACTAATATTTTGAAAACTTCGATTTTCAAATCTCTTACTAATAGATAATTTTAATAGAATACTAATATGTACAGAAATTGAAAACACCAATGAAAACAAAGCGCAATGAACTTGCACAAGCAAATATATAAATTTAATGTGTTTAATCTAACTATGAATATTTCCAGACCTCAAATTTTCTTATTTCCAAATCATTAATAGTGATTTGCTTTGACTGCACTTGATATCTGCTTATTTATGTAATGCGAAGAGCAGCCACGAAAGTACGCTGAAGCTGACGCCGGCAGGTTGTTACACTTAAAGTTATTTTTAAAATTTCCGAATCAAAATAGTAATAAAAAATGAGGGAACGTTTTCTAACGTTTTATGTGCAACCAGAATTATTACGAATACAAATTCATCTGGATCATCATAAAATATTTTTTTATGCTTTAAGGTTAAATTAGTATCTGAAAGGATTTCGAATCGAAAGTTTTTGGGAAAGTAAGCCGGGCATTTTAGGTTTCCACCTCGGGAAAAGTCGGGGTAAGCTTTTTTATGGAAGAGCACCACCGTTGGCGTATCGTAATTTTATTTGAAGTGAAAGAAATCTTTAAACATCAAAAATGGTGAACTTCACGAAATTGGCTGTAAGCTGTAAAACTGTAACTCATCAAAATGGCGTTCAATATTTCGATCGTATTATTGCTGGTCGAAGAACATTTTTTTTCAAATGTTCTTTAATGCTTTTTAATTTATAAAATTTGATTCAATTATTTTCTCAAATTTATACAGGGTGTAGGTTAGACCCATATATTTTTTTCTATTTATTGTCAATAGCAGAAAAACACCGACTTCAAAATATACTAGATTGGTAGGTAATTAATTTGTACAGAATGAGCACTTTTTAATGTGTTATTTATTTGCTAGAGTTGTATTTTGTTATAATTATTTTTAGTTTTTTAGTTATAGGTAGAAGTCTGTTATATATTGTTTAAAAATGTTTTATTTTCAACTTTTTAGTTTTTTTGAAGGTAGTTTTCATTCTTTAGTTTTTATTTTTTTATGTATAACCTTAATAGACAGAACCAGGTAACATCGAAAGCCTCAACATTACACAATGAAACTTTCTCATTTAAATTGACACGTAAATCTTTACGACAAAATGTACTAGTACGGGTTGACTTAATAAGCCCAAAATATATTTATGTAACCTTTTTTAACTTTTTTTGACAACCCTGTATAACTATAGATAATTCCACTCCAACCTATGTACCAACCATCCTGTATATACGACTGCCCACGGACAAGCATAAATTTGTTAGCTGCCTTCTATAGGACGGAGTAGAATCCATCCCATATTTACGGAGTCAAATCCGTCCTATATTTCAACCATAGTATATAACTCCTTGTGGACTAGCCCATAAATTATTTCATTTTTAACATTTTATATTATTGCCCTGTGTAAAATTAATTCCTCTCCACACTTTATGCAACTTCTTATGGGCTATAAAAGAAATAACTTTTTAATCACACTGTATAAATATAATTGAACTCCAGCATATATTTCAACCATCCTGTATATGATTTGCTTAGGCCCACATTATATAACAGTTTTTTAATCACCCTATATAATTTTAATTTCACATTTTTTCCAACATTTTTATACCACCAAACGTCCAGTCCACTCTATATTCCAACCATCCTGTATATACGGCTGCCTACGGACTACTATCATTGTAATCCGTCCTATATTTCAATCTTCATATAAATGCAACTCCCTCTATCATTTTACTTTGTTATTTTGTTTGCTATAACTAAACACCCTGTCTATAAACGCACCAAATAGCAGTTTAAAGTTTGACATGTGTTGTCACTAAATTTTCTATTAGGCCGGGAGAATATAACAACCAAAAGCACCGTCTTCGCAAAATGGAAAAATTTGCATTTAAATAGGTATTTGCCTGGTATACAAACAAAACGAGCTTGGTACTCATTGATTTAAGGAGCCGAAATTACTATGCTTTACTACCTATATGCTTGAGATGTACATAGGAAATTTTCAAATTCGCAATTAAAACTTCCAGTCCCTAAAATTACCGCATTATTACGTTGGAATTAAAATATGTATGAGGAAATGTCCGTTATGTCCTTTCGATGAAATTTTTGATATCAGAATTTTGGAATTTTCGGCGATTTTCTGCAAAACTGCAAGTTGCACGTCGCAAAAAGTACATGAGATCACCTAAGGATCTTTCTTAATAAATTAAACGTTAAAAAAACTATACACATCCATAAGGAGTTATCGAAAAATCGACTAAAATATTTGGGATATTGGTCGATTTCCACCCACGCATGTGTTCATTCTCAAATTTTATCACTTCACAAATAGAATTCTTTTCCAAAATTTGAAATTTCACCAATCCGGATATATATTCTATTAAACAAGACCATATTCATTCAAAACGGTGCACCACAGGAGAAGAAATCAGGTAACATACATACAAAAAAAAGAGAAAAAAAATACGCGACGAATTGATAACCTCCACCTTTTTGGAAGTCGGTTAAAAATTAAAAAAATTTTAGTGCACAGTAAGTGGACTATATAGCGAGAAAAAAGAATTGGAAAAGTTTTTGCTCATGTTAAAATTAACGTGGTTGAAGCTCCTGGAAAATATTCAAATGTAAAGGGGTAATAGTTGTTAAGAAGAACGAGAAATAATAGAATATAAACAAACTATGCTTAAGATGTGTTGCTATTGGGATTTCTAAAACAATCCAGATCAAAATTAAAAACATGAAATATTCTTTACAATATCCATTTCCCACGTGGACAAAACTAAAAAAATATAATAGCTGTTGTTTTTAACCTACCAACGACGAACAGTCAGGAATAAAAAGTTTATAAAAGCAGTTAGTACTACTAAATGTAGGTATTCCAGATAACCGAATAATGAAAAATGTTGATTTGGAAGAAAATGAAGCACTAACCACGAAAAGCAACACTGTTTTACGACAGAGAAAGATTATTACCGTGTAATTGAACAGATGCCAACTAATATCTTAAACGATTTAGTGTTTTACTTCAAAAATTTACGCTTGAAAGGAACTTTTGATCAGAAAATGCGTCGTTTGTGGAAGCATTGTATTAATGTAGTTGCTTTATGAGCTATTATTTTCCGAAGGTTAATAAAATTTATATACCTACTTTCTAGTCAAAAGTTACATCGTGATTTTATCATTGAAAAATATTACACTTTTTCTAGTTTTTGTGAGTTCTTTGGGAATAAATAAATAAATAAATTATGTCTTTATTGAGATACATTACATTGTGGCCAGAAGGCTAGTCTTACACTTAACCCTAATGCAACTATATGCAAATGCTTAAGTAACAAATCACATCAAATATTAAAAAATATATGTAATAGAAAAAATAAACTAAGGGAAGAAATTAAACAAAACAGGATAATTAATGATACTAAAGCAAGAAAAAAAACAGATACCTACAACATAGAATATAATAAACTATTTGTCAAAATTTGATATTAAAATGAATGATTTATTAAGCACTGATAACGTATATACAAAAAATGTATATAGTCTTGTGCACACGTAGACATACTTATACCTATATATACATACATATACACACATACTTACATATACACACTTATACACATACATATTCGTACATTAATATAGACTAAGTCCAGGCAGCTGTTCTTTTGATGATCTTTTTGAACACTGTATTGTTTTTTTCCTTGTTGGCTTGATTGATTTTCTTAAAATGATTTATTGCCTTGTAAGTGAAGCTTCTTTGATAGAAATTTGTTCTGTGGCGTGGCATTGTTAGTCGATGGTGATGTCTAAGAGTCTTTGCACTACCATTTCCTCTCGGAATAAGTTTTTCTTTTAGGTATGAAGGAAATGGACGTGGTAGCAATTTTATGCACTAAAGTGGTAGCTGAATTGGTTATTAAATTTGAGCCAATCTAGTTGTTTTATTTTGCTAGTTACGTGACTATATCTACGCAGACCAAAGACGAATCTACAACAATTTTTCTGTATTTTCTGTAATTTAGTTTTTGATTTCTGATCAAGACAAGGGTAGTAAAGAACTAAAGAATAATTTGTTAAGGAATAACACTAAATTTTCAGCCAGCTTTTTCCGGGTTTTAAAATTCAATATATGCCAACTTCTATACAGTTGCTTTAGTCTGATAAATGTGGATTTTATTATGTTTTTAAGTGTTCTGTGAATTGTAATTTTGAATCTATTGTAACACCCAAGATTTTGATATTATCTACTAGAGGGATGATGGAATTCTTTATTTTTAGTTCGATGTTCCGGGCTACTTTGTCGTATAAATTATTCTGAGCAAATACGATAGTTGCGCTCTTATTAGGATTCGTTTCCAGACCATGCAATCTGAAGTAGTTGTGAGTATTAAGTAATTCCACATTTACTTTATATGAAACTTCTTTCAGATGAGCTACATCAAATGAGTAATATAGTAGTTGTATATCGTCCGCACATGTTGGTACCATACAGTGTTCCAAGCTTGTATCTAAATCAAAAGTATATACAAGGTACAGTAACGGACCCAGAACCGATCCTTGTGGTACTCCGGATGGTACATACCCTATACTAGAAACACCTTGAGACGTTTTGACTGTTTTCTTCCTATCTGCAAGGTATGATCTGAAGAAACTCAAGGGGACATCGGCTAATCCATAATACTTTAACTTGCTTATTAGAATACTATGGTTTACCTATATCGAATGCTTTCGAGATGTCGATAGTAGCCAGTATAGTGCTCTTAGGGTTATCTAGATTACGTATGATGTTATCTGTTAGATTTAATAAAGCTGTAGTTGTGCTACAGCCTCTACGAAACCCTGATTGATAGTGAGGAAATGCATTATGTATTGTGAAGTAGTTAACTAACTGCTTATATACAGCTTTTTCTAGAACTTTTGAGAAGAAACATAAAAGACTAATTGGTCTTAAAGTGCTTTAATTCACTGGGAATTACTGGTTTTGGCTCGGGGGACAATGACTGATGTTTTCCAATTATGAGGAAACTGACCTGTTTCAAGACATACATTAATATGTGTTATATAGTTAGTTATATAGTTGTTCGAATAACAATGTGAAAATTTGAAAGTCTGTATATTTCAACTATCCAAACGTTTCAAGGTCTAAATTAGACCCCGTTTTCAATGGTATTAACACAAATGAACAAGAAATGATTGTCAAATATTAATTGTAAAATTGATTTACTAACTTTTTCATTACGAATCCTTTTAATTTTTTAATTTCTTGTTCATTTGTGTTAATATCATTGAAACGGGGCCTGATTTAGACCTTAAAACGTTTGGACTTTTTGAAATATACAGACTTTCAAGTTTATGTGGTGTTATTCCTAAAGAATTCAAAACAAATAAAAACCAGACCCTGTAAAGTTAAAAGTTTGTAACTTTTAGGGTTCCGTATATACAATATACGGATACCCTTATACGAAGGCTGCATTTTATATTTCAGGATTAGAGAACAAAAACAAATATTAATCATCGAAAATCGCTTTATTGTTTTGCAAAATATTTCCCAAGAAGATCTATACACTTTTGCATGTGTTTGAATCAATTGTCGAAGCAATTTTTGCACTTTGATTAAGGTATCTCTAAAATATGCATTCTGAACGCAGCAACCGCTTCTTCAGGTGTCGAAAAATGTTGACCTCTCAGTTTGTTTTTTACGTATGGGAATAAAAAGAAGTCATTTGGTGACAAGTCAAGACTATACGGCGGATAACTCATCAAATCGATGTTTTAGAGTGGTCAAAAATGCAGTTGTCTGAGCCGATGTGTGAGAGCTCGCACTTTCGTGGTGAAGAGTGATCCATTTTCGGCGGTTGGTTTTCCTCATTTCTTGGAAGACAACTGGCAAACAAATGGTTGTGTACCACTCAGAATTGATTGTTCTGCGTTGTTCTAGTGGTACGGTTGCGACATGTCCAGTTTTTTCCGAAAAAAAAAAACAGGCAATCATTTGCTTGGAAGTGCTTCGTGCGCGAACAACTTTTGTTGGATTCGGCTCATCTTGAAAGACCTCATACAGTCGACTGCAGTTTACTTTCGGGCTCATCACCTGTCACTATGTCATAAACGTGTTTTGAAGCACCACGATCGTATTTTTTGAGCTTTTCTTTCGACCGATCGACACGAGCCTTTTTTTGAACGACTGACAAATTGTGTGAGATCCAACGCGAACAAATTTTTTGGCATTCAAATGTTTATGCAATATTGAATCTATGTTGGTCCCACTAATGTGTAAGGTTGAGTCAATCTCACGATAGATCACATGACGATCTTGCTATATCAGTTCGGGTGCACAGCATCAATGGTTTCCGGAACAACAACTGCTTTTGGACGACCTTCACGAAATTCGTCTTGGAGTGAACTACGACCTCGATTGAATTCACCATACCATCGATAAACAGTGGTCCTTGATGGAGTTTCATCGCCAAAAATTAAATTAAGTTCATCCATGCACTCTTGCTGATTTAATCCACGTCGAAAGTTGTAAAAAATAATCGCACGATAATGTTCACGATTTAATTCCATTTTTTGGCCGAGATGAATCCTTTAAGTTACTGTAAACAACACATAGCGCTCGTATATGAAAACTTTCTGAGTACGTATAACCTGAAAAATGTCAAACTTTACGATAGAGCTGTCAAGTTGTCAGATTGCAACACTAAGGTTGTCCAATCCCGAAATATAAAAGGCAGCCCTCGTAATATCACTCCGAATTTCTGCCTCTGTCACATCACAGCAATTTTCTCCTAAACTACTTGACGGAAGAGGTTGAAATTTGGCTAATCAATGTATAGTTTAGTGACCCGATCAGGAGCACATATCGTAAAAGAAGAAATTTTGATTTTAGGGGTACTTCTTGGGGGGAAAAACTAAAAAAATTGACCGTTTCCCCTCCCTGATTTCCGAAACTACTGAGCCTAAAATTTTGAAGATATGTCAGAAAATAGTAATTGATTGCACACGATTGAAGTTATTTCTTTTTTAATCATAAACTATTGTTTCTAGAATGCCATAAAACTTAACAAATTAAATCGTTAAAATTTAGAAACAGCAGAAATTTATTTACAACATCCACCTTGTATACCAAGGGTGATGAAACAGAAACAAATAATATTATATTCGCAGATCCAAAATTCTTAAGGTAGACACTAATTAAAATGCTGATCCCTCCCGAATATCGCGGGTGTTAAACGATTTTATTTTGAGTCACGTAGAAGGTCAAGTTTGTTTTCACATATCTTCTTGTCTATGGTAAAGAGAAATATAAAACTCCCATCCTTGGATAACTTGTAGTTTCTTAGACATCAGGGAATTAGCGTATTCTATTTCCAGCCTGGTATATGTTGTACCTGTTTGTTTATTTTGACGAAATTAGCTCGGTTTGAACACGAGAAAATGAATGTACACGAATGCAATGGTAATTATATAACTGTTGTAAAATGTTTTACGTCCAACGATAAACATTCTGGAAAATTTTATTCAGTCGTTAAATGTGTTAGTTATTAGCTGAACAAGAACTACGTTTTGTAGTTGGGTATAGTTCCAAAAATTATTCTAGGATATCATCTGAAGATAAATATGCAGTGTTAAGATAAAGTTTTGCTCAAAATTCATAAACTAAACAATTTTCTTTTTCTCGATAACCACCCAAACATGACGAATGATTGAAATTTTAGGTTTCTGATGACATATGTCAAAGAAATAACGCCATACAGGACCAGGCACCTTTCTTATGGAATAATAATTTGGTCAAGTGCGAGTTGGACTCGCATACTTAGGGTTCCGTACCACCTTCAAGATTCGAATATTCTAGTTTCAGACAAGCAGGGAATGAGTGCATTTTCTTATACTTACCCTTATATCTTTTAAAGGAAGCGTTTTAAATTTATAAAAAATATACATATGTATTTAATTTTCTAATTTGGCCCCCAAAAAGTAACATTAGAGTTTTATTTTACTAATAAACATTCAGAAATGCCTTTTATAATCAACTGTCTGAGTTTTGAGGCTCTGTAGATTGGAAGAAAAACGGCAAAATAGGTCAAAGTTTAAATTATAAATTATTAAATCTGTTATTCAAATTATTTAAAAATATAAATAAAATATATTTTTCAAATTTTAAATAGTGTAGTTTCTAAAGTGGGAATTAAGTCGATGTTTAATATTTTTAATATATTTTAAACAAATGATTTAAAAATATGATATATTTGTAATTCACATAATGAGCCTTTTATCTGATATATTACATGATACGTTTGAAAACTGAATCTTTATTTTCTATTTAATTGTAATTTGTCCCTAAAATTACTATGGGGGTTTTATAGTAATTCACTTTTAATTGTATTATTGGAGGCCAAATAATAGAATTATGTATTTTTTTTCATATTTTTCCTATAAACAAAAAAAAATGAGGTCTTAGAGTTAGGGAAATAACGGGGACATTGGGTAATTTTTTTTAAAATATATTTTTTAAATATATTTTAAAATATTAATTTTAAAAAAATTGAAAAAAATATTTGTACCTATTCGTCATAATGAGCCCTGGGATTTGATATATTATATGACCCTTTAGAAACAATTATAATTTTTTATTTTCCATTTAATTCTATAATTTTCCCCCCAAAATGAATATTGGGTTTTTTTCTTATTTTTCTAGTAAAGTTCAAGTGAGGGGCTAAACTTCCAGTTTTTCAAAATTTTTCAGCTTATGCTTTCGGAGATAAGGGGGGAATGGGTAATTTTTTTAATATTTTTGTTAATATCTTTTAATTAATTTATTTTATAAATATGGAAAAAATATATTTGTTTTCTTCATCATGAGCCTTTTTATTTGATATATAACATGCTGGGTTAGAAACAATTTTTTTTATATTTTCCATTTAATTCTATAATTTGCCCCCCAAAAAAATATTAGGGGTTTTTCTTATTTTTCCAGTAAAGTTATGGTTTCGGAGATAGGGGGGGGGTAAAATTTTTTATATTTTTGTTAATATCTTTTAATTAATTTATTTTAAAAATATGAAAAAATATATTTATTTTCGTCATAATGAGCCCTTTCGTTTGATGTATAACATGATGGGTTAGAAACAATTTTAATTTTAATTTTTCATTTAATTCTATAATTTGTCCCCCCAAAATAAATATTAGGGGTTTCTCCTTAATTTTCCAGTAAAGTTCAGGTGAGGGGCTATACCTCCATTTTTTTCAAAATTTTCCAGCTTATGGTTTCGGAGATAAGGGGGGGGAATGGGTAAAGTTTTTTATATTTGTTAATATCTTTTAATTAATTTATTTTAAAAATATGAAAAAAAATATTTGTTTTCGTCATAATGAGCCCCTTCATTTGATATAAAACATGATGGGTTAGAAACAATTTTAATTTTAATTTTTCATTTAATTCTATAATTTGCCCCCCAAAATAAATATTAGGGGTTTCTCCTTAATTTTCCAGTAAAGTTCAGGTGAGGGGCTATACATGAAAAAAATATATTTGTGTTCCTCAGAATGAGACCTTTCATTTGATATATTACATGATGCGTTTGAAAAATTTTTTATTTTTAAATTTTTATTTAATTCTATAATTTGCCCCCCAAAATTAACATTAATGTTTTCTCCTTAATTTTCCTGTAAAGTCCGGGCAACGCTCTATATTTCCTATTTTTTTCAAAATTTTAGGCTCAGTAGTTTCGGAAACAGGGGGGGAACGGTCGATTTTTTAGTTTTTCCCCCCAGAAGTTTCAAAATTTTTTCTTTTACGATATGTACTCCTGATAGGGTCACCAAACTATACATTGATACCAAATTTCAACCTCTTTCGTCCAGTAGTTTAGGAGAAAATGACTGTGATGTGACAGAGGCGGAAATCCTGAGTGATATTATAAGGGTATCCGTATATTGTATATACGGAACCCTAAAAATGGACTTCCGTCAAATTATTTGTAATTTTGGTATGTTGTATAAGCTGATGTTTTGACAAAAACCGTTCATGGGCTCAAACAGATTCTATGACTAGTTTTCGAGATAAAGGATGTTAAAAATCGATAATGCCGCATTTTTAATATTAGATTTCACATGGAAGATATGTTTTATTTCTCGTAAGTGGAGAAATTGTGATTTGTACATTATTGGACACAAATATTTCACAAAACAATTGCCATAAATTTTGCTAGATAACAGGGTATTTCAAAAATACGTAACATGTGCTCTTGCTTGGAAAAATATTTTTTTATTAAAACGTTGAAAACATAAGAAGATGTTTTTGCACAATTAATATCTCTTTTGCTAACTGTAATGAAGAAAAAGAAGAAGTGTTGGACTGGAGAATTGAAGAACTGGCTCGAAGGATTGAAAAGACGAAGAATATTCTTTTTACAGGGGATATGAGGCATACCTTACCACGCTGCCTCAGTGCGGGTTGGTAAGGGGCAAATGTCTATTTCCCTGATTTTTGCCATTTACGTCAGAGACGACTGTACACCCCGGAATTGTGTGACAATTTTTTTTATTAATGAAAAAAACCTGACTTGGCTGGGATTCGATCCCGGGTCCGATCCGCTATATCGAGCTCCAATTTAGTACAATTGTGTGAGCTGACGGACTTACGGACTTTCCCGACTAGGCCACCGGGGGACAACAGTAATATATATATATATATATATATATATATATATATATGGTTGATGATTTATTCCGGTGTACATCCGTTCGTCTGTATTCGTTTGAAAAATCACTTGACGTTTCGCCAAAATCATATTTGGCTTTCTCAAAAAATAACTAAGTAACTGAAGAATTTCTGGTTCTTGATCTCAATTTATACCTGCCCTGTGAGCCCTCATTAGTACTTAATCTCTCAGGTACTTTATCTTGGTTATTAGGTTGGGTTAACTGATGGTCAATTGCGGTGTTTATGGCTTTTGTCGGTAATTTGGGTAATCGGATTATTTGGGTTTATTGCTGGTTTTGTTGTATTGTTATTTTGATATGGGATTACTGCTTTCCAAAATGGTGATAATTTTAAAGCTTCCTCTCTCTTGTTTATGGTATCTCGGGTTTCAATTTCAATCGCTTCTCGTATTGTTCTGATTTTGTAGTTTTCGACATTGGCGATTTCTTTACAAGTATTAAACTCTATTTTATGCCCTGTCGGGATCGATGGTAAAATGACGACGTTTCGTCAGAGTCACATCTGCCCTCTTCAGGTCGGTTCGCATAATTCTCGTAGCCTTCTGTTTTCGCTTCTAGTTACTCGAATACTACTACTCTTAGTATTAAATAATATTTTTAAAAAATCGTACGTAAGAGATTAGCAGACACCTACCCACCCTAAAATGTTACATAATTTATGGAGGGTCCCTAATGTGTTCTTTTTAACATTGGTGTCACATTTGTCTATCTTAGTAGCCAATTCATTGGTACACGCCTACTAGTCCATATAACATTATAAGTAGTGATAGCAACGATAAATCGATATTTCACATCTATTGATCTTTCATTTATCGATATATTCATATCCATAAGTGATTACCGAAATATCAAGAAACACGAAATCATCTTTAATTTTCAATCTTTAACATATAGTTATTAAAGTATCCTATATTTTATTATATTCAGTAATCCAATATTAAAATAAAACATACCAAAAACATGAACAATTTTTTTTAATGGTGGATAAAAAAAGTTAACTAACATTATTGTAAAATTCATTATCCACGATAATTTTACCTTCAACAGGTTGAAGATACAAGTTTTGTTAAATTGATAATGATAATTACAACTCGTAAAAGCTCAATAATATACAGTTTGACGAATCTCTTTAAAGCTCTACATAAAACACTTTCAATTTTTGGATTTTTAATTTATTTTAATTTTCGACAATAATTATGTCTCGTAAATATTTCCAGGTATTCCTATCAACTTAAGGTACTTACCCTTCTGGGAATCATAATTTTAAAAACACTTATAAAAATTTAGTTAAGCCACACACTATAATTGACCAAATCAACTTTAACGCGAAAGGATTAACGAACTACTACGAACATTTTTCCATTCATGTACGATTACTCACGCATGGATTTCCTTTTGGTCGTTAACTTAATGTTCAGGAAGTGTCTTATAAGGTGTACATTATTTTTCGCGATACATACAAATTATTGTTAAATCTAAAAACAACATTAAATTATTTCTCCAAAACTAATCCATAGATTTGTTCGTAAAATTTTGAAAACATTATTTGTTATCTAAGTGATTTTAAGTTTTTAAGTTTAAGTTTAAGTTAATTTAAGTAAACATAAATGTAAATGCCAAGTTTTCATCATAAATATCCAACTTAAATGTCAAGATATGCCATGAAAGTATATCTTACAGGGTAGTTGTAACGGATTTTATTTTAGGGGGCTTACAATCGAGTGAAATGGCAGAAAATATTCCATTAGTGTATCAAAAAGAAAAATTGTTATGTGAGCAATCTTTTCTACAGTGTATACCGTGGTAGGTGTGTGTGTTTGTGCGTACTTCTAAATTCAAGCAGCAAGCAATGTGCGGAGTTGTAATACAGTGCGAAGTAAAATTACAGTTATACATGTGTGTTCAAAAAGTCTTTAAATGAAATGTAATATTGGGTGGTACATAAGCAGTTGCATATATAGGATGGTTGAAATATAAGGTGGAATAGATTTAAAGTTATACGGAGTGGTTCAAGAAATGTTGTATTGACACATAAGTATTTGCGAATTCAAGGTGGTTGAAATAATTAAAAGATGCAGGTTATACAGAGTGGATCAAAAAAACAGTTAAAAAATTGTTAAATAAGCATATACAGTAAGAATATTTGAGTTATAGGGCGGAGAGTTCAAAAAATGTTAGAACCAGGTGCATATACAGGATGATGAAATAAAAGGTGGGGTGGAATTACAGTTATACAGGGTGATTAAAAAATGTTGTATAGTGTGGAAACTCGACATATGGGGAGAAGTAAAATTATAGGTATACAGAGTGATTTAAACAGTAGAAACAGTCAATACGGTGGAGAGGATTAATACTTATACAGGGCGGTTGCAACATCGTGTGGGAGTTGGATTATAGACTCAACATAGGGTGAATTAGAGTTACACTTATAGACGTATTACTTCTTATAATTTGATTATTTCCTTTCATGTACCTTTGTTATAATGGGTGAGTCAAATGTATGGAATAACATTCGACAATATGTTAAAAAGAGTAAAAGAGGAGGAAAATCATAGTTGATTTTAAATTTCTTTCTTTTACCCAAGGTGTCTCTTACTAGACTTAATAGCCTGGGTTAATAGATTGTACTAACCATATACAAGTTTTCTCGTAATTTCTGTAGATCAGTAAATAGGATTCCTTGATTAATAATAACACTTCTAACTGGTTTTTTGAAATATATAAATATATAATTTTTTTAATTTATTTAAAAACTAATAAATATTATTAATAGTCGGTGAGAACTACTTTTTTTCATTCATAAATTATAAATAATTTAAAACAGATAAATTTTAAAAAGATTCACATGACTACTGATTTGATTGTTTTTAAAAAAATATATTTTAAAAATTCAAATAAAAAATATTTTTCAAAAGGCGGATAAGTCGATGTTTAATATTTGCGTTGATAAATAAATTTTAGGTAGTACGGTTTGGGAATGGGTATTTTTATATTTGTTAATATCTTTTAAACCACTGATTTTAAAAATATAAAAAAATATATTTCTCATAATGAGCCCTTTCATTTGATATATTCCATGATGCGTTTAAAAAAAATAATTAGTTATTTTCTATTTAATTCTATAAATTGTCACCCAAAGTTAATATTGGGGATTTCTCCTTGTTTTTCCTGTAAAGTTCAAATGAAGCCAAACATACCTTTTGTTCAAAATTTTAAGGCTTATAGTTTTGGGAATAAAGAGGGAGAATCGGTATTTTTTATATTTTTGATAATATATTTTAAACAATTTGTTTTAAAAATATAAAAAATATATTTGTATTCGTCATAATTAGCCCTTTGATTTGGTATATTACATATTACATATTTATTTTCCCGAATTCGGGTGAGGCCGTATCTCTAATTTGTTCACAATTTTACGTCTCATTGTTTCCAAGATAAGAGGAGGATGTGGAGTTTTTTGTATATTTTTGTTAATATATTTTAAACTAATTATTTTTAAAAGATGAAAAAAATGTATTTGTGTTCCTCAGAATGAGCCCTTTCATTTTATCTATAACATTACGCATTTTTTAATTTTTAATTTTTCTTTTATTCCTGTAAGGTGCTCGAAAATGAACATGGCTATTTTTTAAAATATATTTTTCAAAACGGGAATGAGTCCATGTTTAATATTTTTGTTAATAAATAAATTTTAGGTCGTACGGTTTGGTAATGGGTATTTTTATAGTTTTTAATATCTTTTAAACCACTGATTTTAAAAATATAAAAAAATGTATTTCTCATAATGAGCCCATTCATTTTATATATTACATGATGCGTTTAAAAAAATAATTAGTTATTTTGTATTTAATTCTATAAATTGCCACCCAAAGTTAATATTGGGGATTTCTCCTTATTTTTCCTGTAAAGTTCAAATGAAGCCAAACATACCTATTTGTTCAAAATTTTAGGGCTTATAGTTTTGGGAATAAAGAGGGAGAATCGGTATTTTTTATATTTTTGTTAATATATTTTAAACAATTTGGTTTAAAAATATAAAAAATATATTTGTATTCGTCATAATTAGCCCTTTGATTTGGTATATTACATATTTATTTTTCCGAATTCGGGTGAGGCCTTATCTCTAATTTGTTCACAATTTTACGTCTCATTGTTTCCAAGATAAGAGGAGGTTATGGAGTTTTTTGTATATTTTTGTTAATATATTTTAAACTAATTATTTTTAAAAGATGAAAAAAATGTATTTGTGTTCCTCAGAATAAGCCCTTTCATTTTATCTATAACATTACGCATTTTTTAATTTTTAATTTTTCTTTTATTTCTGTAAGGTGCTCGAAAATGAACATGGCTATTTTTTAAAATATATTTTTTAAAACGGGAATGAGTCGATGTTTAATATTTTTGTTAATAAATAAATTTTAGGTCGTACGTTTTGGTAATGGGTATTTTTATAGTTTTTAATATCTTTTAAACCACTGATTTTAAAAATATTAAAAAATGTATTTCTCATAATGAGCCCTTTCATTTGATATATTACATGATGCGTTTAAAAAAAATAATTAGTTACTTTCTATTTAATTCTATAAATTGTCACCCAAAATTAATATTGGGGATTTCTCCTTATTTTTCCATTAAAGTTCAAATGAAGTCAAACATACTTAATTGTTCAAAATTTTAGGTCCTATAGTTTTGGGAATAAAGAGGATGAATCGGTAACATTTTTTTATATTTTTGTTAATATCTTTTAAACATTTTATTTTAAATATATAAAAAATATATGGGAATGGTATATTACATGATGCGTTAGAAACAATTTTAATTTTATTTATTTTTCCGAATTCGGGTGAGACCTTATATCTAATTTGTTCACAATTTTACGTCTTATTGTTTCCAAGATAAGAGGGGGATGTGCAATTTTTTGTATATTTTTGTTAACATATTTTAAACTAATTGATGCATACATGATGCATTTTTTTTATTTTAAATTTTTCTTTCATTTCTGTAAGGTGCTCCAAAATGAACATGGATTTCTGCTTATTTTCCTTGTAAACTTTGGGCAACGTTCAATATTCCCTATTTTTTTCAAAAATTAGGCTCAATAGTTTCTGAGATAAGGGAAGGAAAGGTCAGTTTATTGTATATACGGAACCTTAAGAAATAGTTTTAAATAAAACTTGTATTTGATATTTTCATGTTTTAAAATTTCTTTTTTTAAAAACCCATATGAAAAATCAAACATAACAAATTACCAATTCTCCTGACTGCGACGATAGATCGAGTATTTTCTTCAAATTTCAAGCCCTAATCTTGCTATGTTGCTTTTAATAAAACTAAAAATTTGGGTTGTAAATACTTACATAGTTCTTGTAGCTGCTCATATTTCAGTCATTATTTGGGCACAACAGAAATTTTTTCCACTTTTCATTTAGGCAGACGAAACTGAAATTATGAAAGATTCAGTTAAAACGTTTTTATTACACAAGTAGGAAATAATTTCACAAGAAATGTTTTCATTTTTAATTGTTAGTATCTACAAACTAACCAATTACCCTTTAGAAATATATAAACCACAATAAAATCGAGTAAATCATCAAAGACTAAAAATTTATGAGCCTCAATCAATGTAAAACAATACTTTCTCAGTTCGACAGCTGAAGCCGAACATGCCAAATGCATTATTTATTTTAGGGAACCAGTCTAATGTGTATTAGTTGTGTGTAACATGAAATAAAAATAACCTAACAAAATTTTCATTGAAAACATTGTGGTCCTGTTTGAACTAACAGAGTGATTTAAATTCTATATATAGGGGCAATTTATTAACTTCACTTCTGTTAAATGAATCACACTAAACATATAACACTTTCAGTTTCAAAGGTTTCGTATTTTTTATGGTTTAGTGAATACTCACTAAATATGCTGATAGAAACTGAAAACCCAAACAGCTGTAGGGTGATTAGTCTTATTTACAAATTTGTTAATACTAAACCACTTAAATGCCAATGAAAATATTTTAACAAACATTTATGGTCTTGGTTTTTGATATCACTATTAATTAACTATTGTTACGAAATTTACTCAAAGCCGACCCTGTGTCATTTCAGTACGACAACAAACGCTTTAAGATAAAAAATACGATTCTCGAAAAGACTCGGCAGCGGAAGGAGTGATGATGATTTTTACTGGAGAATTCGACGCTGGTGTTATAAAAGAAGCTCGCCACGATCGCCAGGCAGTTATACCGCGACGACTAGCGTATATGGGATTGTTATTGTATTTGAATCAGCCGTTTGAATGTAAATAAAGTTCTAGAAAAGTGAAAGTGAATATTAGCTTAATAATTTTAAATTGAACCCACGGACTTTATAACATTTGGTGATCAGAAGTAAAGGATTAAGTGCAGTTAATATCCTAAATTGATTTATGGAAACCCGTAGTATGGACGAAACTACCAAAAGAATAGTCAAGCAGGTTACCGAGGGACTAGACGAAAAATTAACACATTTTCTAGAAAAACGTGACAAGAAGGAGAAACAACATCAAGACGAAATTCTACAAAGGTTAGTAAAATCTTTTGATGAAAAAACAACAAATATTGTTTCCACGATGGAAGAAAAACAACAAAATTTATTGAAAGGATTGTTCTCGAAATTTGAAGAAAAACGAGAAAATGATTTTAAAATATTAGAAGACAAACGACAAAATGAATTTAAATTATTAGAAGAAAAACGACCAAATGAATTTAAATTAACTGAAGAAAAAAGACTAATACAATTTGAACAACTAATGCAAATAGTATCACAAGTTAACGAAACAGTTAATGAAAGAATGCAAATAGTAGAATCAGATATAAAAGAGATAAACGACGACATAAAGATCCTAAAAAATAATGTGGAGGCCCTTGAAACCAAAGTAGATGACATCGATTCCATACAGAGCCAGGTGAAATTTGAAATCAGTGCTATTCAAAACAAGGTAGAAACAGAAATCAAAAAAATGCAACAGGACTTACAGCGAGGAAAATACCAGAACACCGTGACTACCAAAGGTTCCTTTAGTAAACCACCCACATTCGACGGCAGTTCATCTTGGCCCATGTATAAACGGCAATTTGAGGCCGTGGCTACAGCTAATGGATGGGATAATCAAGAGAAATCTACTTCTCTGGTAATTTCGTTAAGAGGTCCGGCCCTAGAACTCCTCCAAAGCATTCTAGTCGAGGAACAAGACAATTTCGACAAGATCATCGCCATCCTGGACAAGCGTTACGACAATCAATCCTTGAGCCAGGTATACCAAGTCCAACTGAGTGGAAAAACGCAAAAATCCAGTGAAAGCCTCCAAGAATTCGAAGCAGAAATTAGACGGTTAATCCACTTGTCCTACCCAGACCTACCAGAGGAAACGAAAGACCAGTTGGCCACACATAGTTTCATAAACGGCATCAGAGATGTGGAAGTACAGCGAAATCTAAGACTAAGTGGCGTCAAGAAAAGTAATAAAGCTCTACTTCGGGCTTTGGAAGTAGAGGCCGTCATGAACATGTCCAAGCCGAGGGTCCGAGCAGTTTCCTTCAACCAGGAAGAGTCAGAGTCACCATTTCAAGCGCTGCTGGCTGGCCTGAACAAATTATTAGAACAATCACAAAGAACTGGCACCAGAGGTGCATGTTACCGCTGCGGACGGACAGGGCATTTCCAACGTGATTGTCGAGTGAGGCCACTTGAACGATCACCGACCAGGGGTAACCAACAAAACAGCCAAATGTCCAGCCCCCAAAACGTTATCCATCTGGGGATTTTGCCGAGATAGCGGCAGCCTAGTCATCGGAGGCACCATCAATGGGCGAGCAGTTACCATCACCATCGACACCGGCGCCGCTGTGTCCATTGCCAAGTCCAGGGTTTTGAGAGCATCAGAAATTCGGCCAGTTACCAATAACATCCAGCTCAGGACAGTCACCGGCGAGTCCATGGCAATACAGGGTGAGGCAGATGTCGTGCTACAGATAGGGGACAACATGATCCGGCATAGGGTCCTGGTAGCGAATATTGAGGATGATTTTATACTGAAAATGGACCTAATTAGCCAGCATGGATTTATGTTCGACCTGAGATATGATGTTCTTCGGTTCCTAAATGAGGAATTTGTATTGACCCGGCCTGTCAACAGTTCAGTCACCTCCATAAAAATTGTGGCAAAGTCTTCAGCTAGAATTCCCGGTCGAACGGAACAGATTATTCAAGGGCAGCTAGACAGCAATCCTGGGAGCTGCGTTGGAATGGTGGAGCCCGTACACTCAGCTCATGACTACTTAGTTGGACGGGCTATAGTTAAAACCGGACGAGATATACCAATCAGAGTCCTGAATTTGTCTAACAACGACAATAGAATTACCAATGGTCAAGAGGCTGAATGACGTCGTCTACCGGATCCGTCGAAACCCCAAGGCTAAATTGAAGGTGGTTCATTTAGATCGACTCGCTCCCTACCATGGAGAGGATGTTTCTGATCGGGACGATCAGAATTAAAGGGGGGCAGTGTTACGAAATTTACCCAAAGCCGACCCTGTGTCATTTCAGTACGACAACAAACGCTTTAAGATAAAAAAATACGATTCTCGAAAAGACTCGGCAGCGGAAGGAGTGATGATGATTTTTACTGGAGAATTCGACGCTGGTGTTATAAAAGAAGCTCGCCACGATCGCCAGGCAGTTATACCGCGACGACTAGCGTATATGGGATTGTTATTGTATTTGAATCAGCTGTTTGAATGTAAATAAAGTTCTAGAAAAGTGAAAGTGAATATTAGTTTAATAATTTTAAATTGAACCCACGGACTTTATAACACTATTAATGAAAAACTTAATTTCATTTGTTTCATTCCTCACTGGTTTAATGACAACCTTAGAGACATGAGGGGGAGACTTCAAACTCTCAGTCTCCTTCATAAGCAAAATCCAATTTCGGTACCGAAAAACATGGTCAGTTATTACAAAAAACTGTATCGGACAGAGATAGCAATTTCTAAAAAAGCTACCCGGGACAATTTCATTGCTGATGCATCAAACAAGTTGTCAGCCATGTGGAGTATAATAAAATCTCATAGGAACACCGCTCCAGCACCGAAAGTCAGTCACCTGAATGTCCAGGTTTTCAATGATTTCTTTGTGTCAATTGCAGACGAGCTGATTAAAAAATCTTTCTTCTTCTAATAGCTCTTTCAATGAGTATTTATCAAATCAATACATTGCAGATAGCTTCATATTTTACTCAGTAACAGAAAAAATGGTTTCAGATAAAATTTCCGACATTAAAAATAGTGGTAGCAGAGACTGTTATGACATCAACTCTAGAATCCTTAAATATCTCACAGATATAGTTAGCAAACCTCTGACTTACTTGTTTAATCTCTGCATCCGAGAAAGCATATTTCCTTCTGTTTTCAAATTGGCAAAAGTTATACCTGTTTTTAATAATAAAGGAGATCCCGACGATTTAACTAATTACAGGCCTATATCTCTATTGCCACTAATCTCAAAAATTCTTGAATCTTTATTGAAAGACCAACTCTGGCTATTAATCGACTAAGTGAGTTTGTGGCAGACGGCTTTGATAATAAGCATAATACATATGGTACATTCCTGGACTTAGCGAAGGCATTCGATTGCATAAGTTTTGAAATCCTATACTACACAAAGAACAACATAACACAAAACGGAAAATAAAAGCTCTGCCTTAATTCTTTTGAATGAAGGCGATTGTATCGCTTCTACTTCTATAGAATTTAATCGTATCTGGTTAACGACAATTAAGGAAGAAATTATTAATGGCAACCTCCTTTCGAACAACCCAATATCGGGATAGTTCATAAGGTTTTTCCTAGGTTTTCCCTTATGATGTTTATGGGATCACTGAAACAATAGAATTCTTTGATCGCATTTGTAGCGAATGCGCTATCTTATAACAAAGTGGTACCTAGGAACGCCACTTATAAATTCTAAAGACAACTCTTTCAAATTCTTCTAATTTGAAAGCTGTTTAACTATAATAGATAATATATAGAATTTTTTGTGCTACCTGATAAACCATAAAATTATCTTCTATTTGGAAGACCATAATCCCAATTTCAGGCAAAAATGAAATTAAACATCCAATAAATTCTGATAATCCGATTAATCCCTACGACACGAACAAACACCCTAATGATCCGGTATTTGAGCTGCGACCACCCCAGGCGGATAAACATAATATACCTAATCCTGGGGTTAATTACCCAACAACCCAATACTAATGAGGGATTAGGAGGAGGAAGGTATAAATTAAGAAGCAGAAATAGAAACACTTCAGTTAGATAACAGCTTTTGAAAATGCCAGGTAAGATTTTGGCGAAACGTCAAGGGACCATATATATTTTTTAAGTTTTCGCGGGCACTAAATATTTTAGGTGGTTTCCGGGAATTCATCATAGTTGATAACTGATCCCTGCCGGGATCGATGGTAAAATGACGACGTTTCGACAGAGTCACATCTACCCTCTTCAGGTCTGTTCGCATAATTCTCGTAGCCTTCTGCTTTCGCTTCTACTTACTCGAATACTAAGATTTTCAGAAGCGCTCGCGCTGTTATATAGTCGCGGCTCGGCGCCTATCAGTTGGCGCCGTGAACGACTCCGTGTGATTGGCCCTTGGCGCTCAGTGGGCACGCCTCCCGCCTGCTGATTTGTTATTTTTGGTTGAGTTGTTATTGGACGGGTCAGCAGGCGGGAGGCGTGCCCACTGAGCGCCAAGGGCCAATCACAAGCAGCCGTTCACGGCGCCAACCGATAGCCGCCGAGCCGCGACTATATAACAGCGCGAGCGCTTCTGAAAATCTTAGTATTCGAGTAACTAGAAACGACAGCAAAAGGCTACCAGAATTATATAACGACCTGAAGAGGGCAGATGTGACCATCCATCTCGACAGGAATCAGTTATCAACTACGCGGATGAATTCCCGGAAACCACCTAAAACATATATATATATATATATATATATATATATATATATATATATATGCATTGTAATTTACTTAAATAATGACATAGAGTCATTAAAAAGATTTAAGAGTGGGGGTGGATATTCAATACAAAAGAACCGTCTCCCTTAGATAACTTCCTATCCAAAATGCTGCTCAACAAATACACAACGACCAGACCACACTTAGTTTATATGCTAATGATCATCGTTTCACTTGTGGAAGGAAAACTACCAACTGTAGTATGACCAATGTCATTCTACTACAGAACAAAGTCATTGAAACATCACATATTGAAGGTCTCGGTGGGTGCTTCTCTGTTAAGTTCAAAAGCACTACATATCGTTCACAAGGAGCCTCTATAGAGCATACCAAAATTACATCTAGCCGAGAACTAAAACTCTACCGTAAACTTTCAGAACACACTGTAAGATCACATAGTGAATAGTGAAGTGAAGATAATTATTGAAAAATATGAATGTCATGGTTAGGTGAACTAAAGCAATATGCAGGACCAAAATTGATGAAAACAGACTCGGATACCAAAATGGACAGGAAATAACGAATAGCCTTTCTTCAGCTTCAGCTCAACTACAGCTAGAGTAACTAAATGCAATTTGATAAGTTTCGAAATCTTCTAGGCAAAGATTTTGAAGCAACTAGCTCTCATTGTTTTCATGCTCATTAGATGATTATTTCCTAGGCACAAACACATTTTTAAAAATCTTGAATAAAACTCCAATTTTATTCTTTGTTTGAACTTAAATATTGAGTTTTGAGATTTGATAGAGCTAAATAAAGTACACTTTTTATTCAGTACAAAAATAATTGAATACTATTAGTTAGTAAAGTTGATTTATTGTAACCAATCAACGACAATCCTGATTGATGAAATCAAAATCTGATGTTTTAAACAATCTACTCACCTTAATGACAGGCAATCCCTCTGACTAACGTTACTCTTTGTAATTTATGTAAATGTAGTCACTTAAATGAATATAGAAATCCCGGCGTCTGTACCACGCACAGCGTTTACCTTTGAACGCAACACGAACTAATTCAATGGGATTTAGATGGTCAGCGTCAGGAGCGTCACGCAGCATCCCGACGAAAGACCACGGACACAGACGCACACGACCGAAGAAACTATTTAAAGAATATTCGGGATGCAGGATACGTTTAAATACTTTTTGATTGTCGCTGGAAGTCATTTAGTGGACCAGATCGGTAATTTATGATAAACAATTTGTTTTTATTTCCTTATGCAATTGTTTTGATACGTCAGCTACCATCGAAATGTTGAATATCCGAAAATTATGTGTTTTAATATTTGGAGACTTGAGTTCTTAGGTATTTTCTATGATAGGCTAATATAAAAAGGAGGTACTATATTTGATTCCTATCTCCACATTATTTGTAAGTTTTAGAATGGAACCCTTTATTTATTGCACTCAGGGGAGATTCAACAGTCAATCTGTCATATTTATGGAGTAAAACCAAACTTGGCGACGAATGAAATCTAGTTGAATTTTATATGGTACTGAATCGTTGAACGAATGTCACCAAAAAATAAACACAATTGACCTATGTACACGAAAGTGCATTTGGTCTAATTGAACGAGTCAGTGCAAAAGTGGTTTAGTCACATTTTTGAGTTATAGCTGTTTGAAGGTTTTAAAAGGTTTCCACATCCACATTTTTAATAATAAGTATATGTAATTTGAAACAAAAACTGTTAATCTAGGCAAAATAATAACATATAATATGTAATAAAAAACTTATTCAACTACAAGAAAAAAATAAAATTTGGACTTATCTGCTTTTTTGTAATTTTTGATTTAATTCATTTTTCCTTAGATAAAATGGGTAAAAAAGGTAATAAATCATTTGTAAAAAAAATATAACTTCCACCTATAACTAAAAAGCTAAAAATAATTATAACAAAATACAACTCTAGCAAATAAATAAAACATTCAATGTCGTTAGGTACCTACCCAGGAAGTAAGAAATGTAAACATTAAAAGGTGCTCATTCTCTACAAATTTTTAACGTAGTTAGCCATCAATGAATCTATTTGATTTATTAATAACTATTCCAAAAAACATTGAACGATTTTTTTATTAGGTATATCAGATATAACGAAAAAACTAAATAAATAGGTACTTACTAAAAACTTAAGAAATTAAAGTAAATAATATTGGGTACAATTTATGTTCGAAAAGTCCACCATTGTTATTTAGACAAAAACTGCATCTTTTTAAGATTGACATTACCGCTTAGGTCACCAACTGTCTCATACTTTCTTTTGTATACTTTGTTTTTTAGCGCACCTCATATATAGAAGTCTATAACCGCCAAATTGGGAGACCGGGGTGGCCATTCGCGTGGGCCATTTCTTCCTATCCAAGAGTTTGGATAGATATTATCTAACTGTTGTCTTACTAATAACAAGTTATGAGCAGATGCTCCATCATGTTGGAACCACTCAATTTCTAAACGAGTTCTCAAATTCAAATTATGCAACATGTCTTGAAAAGTGTATTGCAAGAAATGCAAGTAGCGCTCCCCAGTAAGTGATTCATCATAGATAAAAGGCCCCAGAATAGTAGACCCTATGATACCACACCAAATTTTATCTGGGGTCGTCTTTGTTCTACATGGAAAGAGTTTTCTTTAGCCCAGATATGCTCATTGTGTCTATTGAACATACCGCAATTAGTAAATCTAGTTTCATCAGACCATAACACCTTTAATGGAAACTGTGGATTCTCAAGGAACATGTCTCTAAACCATGTACAAAACAAAATACGTCGATGTTCGTCACCAGCATGAAAAGTTTGAGAAACTGAAAGTTTTTACGGGTGGAACTTGTGCGTTTTCAGTACCTTTACTACAGTTCGTTGAGATGGGCCAGCTTCTGCCGCAATCTCACGAGATGATGTAGATGCATTTTGATTTACCATTGCCGAAACATTTATTTGTGCTGCTTCGTTAATTTGATTCCGTTCCTTTGGTTCCTATCGTAAAGCCTCTTAAATGTACATAGAGCAGGTTGACGACGATTAAAATATCTATGAAAGTATTCCTCAGCTGCACGAACTGAATTTTTCTAGTGTATGATATAACATTCCAACATATTAAGTTTTTCTTCGTTAGAATATTCCATTTTATCACGAAAAGTTGTCAATATCGACTGTCAGTTCAGCATTACTAATGGAATTACTCTCAAATGAGGAAACGTCAAAGTGAAAACAATCTTTTTCATGGCTACCTAGGTTAAAAGTGAAAAAAAAATAAGAGAGGAGAGTATCCATAACTCCGTTATTTTTATGAATAACTAGATCGAGTATTATATCGTTGAAAAGCTCTAAAAATGTCCGATTTTTTGATTTCATAGCTAACTATGGTCTCCATTCAAAAAAAGATAAGTTTGTGTCATATCAAATCAAAAACAAAGGAGCTAGAGGGATTTGACTAAATCGACAGAATTTCGTTTTTTCAAAATATCTAGTAAGCCATGACTTTTTACAAAAATCCGAAAGTGTCATTAAATTGGGCCAGTAAAACTGCAAATCTTTCCCAATTTAACCATTGCTCTATCTCCGCTAGTTTCCGAGATCCCCATACTGATCATAAAAAAACTCACCCTGTATATTTTGTCTTGCATATCAAAGAATGACACCTCGAAGACAGTAGGTAACCATAGGTTTATTCTGTAAACTCAACACGGTTTTAACAGCCCAGTTGTCAATTTCATGAAATAAACCAAACCTAGTACCCAAATTCTCTATTATTTTTCCTAACTTGTTCGTTTTTAATACAATTGATTACACAAGTGGAAAGTTGCCATTTAACATTGTTTACAATATAGTCCCTACGGAATAAGGAAGATGTGTTGATTAGAAAAATATTTTCCCTCATGGAGATATTGAAAAGTGTCTCTGCGTAGTTACCGTATTTATTGTATTGTTAAAGTAATTTGAATTAAATAATAATTTTCAGTTTTTTGGAGAAATGTGATAAAATTACTCCTATATCGAGGCAACTTCTTATACCGTTGGCGTTTTTGGTTTCACTATCCGACGCTAGAGGCCGCCAAGACAGTTAAGCTATATCCAGGTTATATATAAAAATATACTGTATAATTTCCACAGCGCGCCTTTCATTTTGATTTGTTACATGATATGCATGATTTTTATAAAAATATTTATCTTCTCTTCTTTTTCTTCTTTTCTTCTTCTTTCGGTTTACCTTCCTGGGTTTACCGTTTTTTTGTTTCTATTTTCCCAATCTCCCGTTTCTAGTCCCTTTTCAGCCATCACGTTTTTTATATATTTTTCTCAAGTCAAAATAGGTCGGCCTTTTTTTCTTCTTCCCTTTGGTGACCATTCTATAATTTTTTTGGCCATCTGCTTTCTGGCATTTTTCTAACATGTTCATACCATTTTCCAGTGTCTTTGTTATAGACTGATTTATTCCCATTTTCGGTCAGATATCTTAGGTTTTTAATTTGTCCTGCCTTGTAACCTTTAATCATCTCCTCATATAGTTCAGTTATTATTGCCCACATCTCTGCGCCACAATGTTCTTTGTATCCTGGCTTAAATTTTGAGTCCATAGCAAACCATGTACAGTTTTTGTCGCCATTTTCCCCATACCTATCGTCGTTGAGATCTCTTTTTCAGAGGTGGCAGCAGAACTTATTATTGTTCCCAGATATTTAAAAGCATTGCACGATTTTATCCGTTGGCAGTCTATTTCTAAGTTTTCTGTCTCGTTGACGGTCTCGAGACCGAATAAAAGAGATGGTTATGGCATTAAACCTCTCAACGCATATTGACCGAAAAAAATTGTTTCCATAATATGCCAGTGAATTTTTCAGGGCCACTCCAAACTAGTTAGTAAATGACTCAGAATCTCCCACTGGTAAAACAGTCTGTCCTACTGATTTCAGGGGGAGTAAAAGTTCATTGAGGAATACACCCAATCTGGACAATTCTAGTAGCACCAAGAACAATAATTTGGTCAAGTGCGAGTTGGACTCGCATACTAAGGGTTCCGTACCACCTTCAAGATTCTAATATTCCAGATTCAGACAAGCAGGGAATGAGTGCATTATCTTATATTTGACCTAATATCTTTTAAAGGAAGCGTTTTGAATTTATAAAAAATGTACACTTTCATTATCCACCCATACACTTTTTATTTTATCTGCTTCATGATTCGCTTGATTTTTATAAGAATACATATGTATTTAATTTTATAATTTGGCCCCCAAAAATTAACATTTTACTAATAAACTTTCAGGGAAGTCTTTTATAATCTACTGTCTCAATTTTCAGGCTCTGTAGATTGGAAGATAAAGGGCAAAATTGGTCAAGTTTTAATTTATAAATTATTAAATCTGTTATTCAAATTATTAAAAATACAAATCAAATATATATTTCAAAATTTAAATAGTGTAGTTTCTAAAGTGGAAATTAAGTCGATGTTTAATATTTTTGTTAATATCTTTTAAATAAATTCACATAATGAGCCTTTTGAAAATTGAATTTTTATTTTCCACTTAATTGTACAATTTGTCCCTAAAATTACTAACCGGGTTTTCTAACAATTTTTATTATAGATTTCAGTGAGTACCAGTACCCATAATTATTTTCAAAATTTTAGGTAGTATGGTTTCGGAAATAAAGCGAGAAATGAGAATTTTTTATATCTTTATGTTAATATCTTGTAAAGAATTAATTTTAAAAATATGAAAAATATATATTTGTATTCCTCATAATGAGCTCTTTCATTTGATGTATTGCATGATTTGTTAAAAATATATTTTTTATTTTCCGTTTAATTCTATAATTGGGCCCCAAATATTATTATTAAGGATTTCTTCATATTTTTCCTGTAAACAAAAAAATTAGGTCTTATAGTTTGTGGAATAAAGTGAGGAATGTGTAATTTTTTAAATATATTTTTTAATATATTTAAAATATTTATTTAAAATAAATTAAAAAAATATATTAGTATTCGTCATAATGAGCCCTTTGATTTGATATATTACTTGATCCGTTAGAAACAATTTTAATTTTTTTTTTCAAAATTTTACAGCTTATGGTTTCAGAGATTAGGGGGAATGGGTAATTTTTTTTATAGTTTTGTTAATATCTTTTAATTTATTTATTTTTAAATTATGGAAAAAATATATTTGTTTTCGTCATAATGAGTCCTTTCATTTGAAATATAACATGATGGGTTAGAAACAATTTTAATTTTATATTTTTCATTTAATTCTGTAATTTGACCCCCAAAATTAAAAGTAGAGGTTTCTCCTTATTTTGTCCACTACACTCCAGGTCGGACCCTATACCTCTATTTTTTCAAAATTTACGGTTTGTAGTTCGTTGAAATTTTGGTATATTTTCGTTAATATCTTTTTAATTAATTTTTTTAATATGAAAAAAATATATTTCATTTGATATATTTCATTTGATATATTACATGATGCGTTTGAAATTTTTTTTATTTAATTCTATAATTTGCCCCCGAAAATTAATCTTAATGGTTTCTCCTTATTTTTCTTGTAAAGTTTGCGCAACGATCTGCATTTCCTATTTTTTTCAAAATTTTAGGCTTAGTAGTTTCGGAGATCAGGGGGGGAACGGTCGATTTTTTGTTTTTCATCCAGAAGTACCACTAAAATCAAAATTTCTTCATTTACGATATGTACTCACTTAATTTTGAGGACCAGATTTGAACATTAGATAAATATTTTTAGTACGAAGTCTTTGTATATTCCATGTTCCAACTGTGATAGTTCTTTTTTCCCTGAATTACCTATTTGTTTTGTTTTTGTTTTTAGGGTTCCTTATATACAATATATGGATGCCCTTATAATATCACTCAGGATTTCTGCCTCGGTCACATCACAGCAATTTTCTCCTAAACTACTGGACGGAAGAGATTGAAATTTAGCATCAATGTATAGTCTGGTGACGCGATCAGGAGTACATATCGTAAAAGAAGAAATTTTGATTTTAGGGGTACTTCTGGGGGGGGGGGAACAACTAAAAAAATCGACCCTTCCCCCCGTGATCTCCGAAACTACTGACTCTAAAATTTTGAAAAAATAGGAAATATAGAACGTTGCCCGAACTTTACAGGAAAAATAAGGAGAAACCATTAATATTAATTTTAGGGGCCAAATTATAGAATTAAATGAAAATTTAAAACTTTTTTTTTCAAACGCATCATGTAATACATGAAATGAAAGGCCCCATTCTGAGGAACACACATATATTTTTTTATATTTAAAAAAAATAGTTCAAAAGATATTAACGAAAATATACCAAAATTAACACATCCCCCCCTTTAAATCCGAAACTATAAAACGTAAAGTTTTGAAAAAAATTAGAGATATAGCGCCTCACCTGAACTTTACTGGAAAAATAAGGAGAAGCCCCTAATATTTATTTTGGGGGGCAAATTATAGAATTAAATGGAAAATAAAAAATTATAATTGTTTCCAAAGGATCAAGTAATTTATCAAATCACAGGGCTCATTATGACGAATATGTTTTTTTTAAATTCTTTAAAATAAATATTTTAAAATATATTTAAAAAAATTACACATTCCCCCCTTTATTCCCCAAACTATAACACCTAAATTGTTTTGTTTACAGAAAAATTACGAAGAAATCCCTAATATTAATATTGGGGGCCAAATTATAGAATCAAACGGAAAATAAAAAAATATTTTTTAAGGCATGATGCAATACATCAAACGATAGGGCTCATTATGAGGAATACAAATACATATTTTTCATATTTTTAAAATTAATTGTTTACAAGATATATTTCCGAAACCATACTACCTAAAATTTTGAAAATAATTAGGTGTACTGGGGCTCACTTGAAATGTATAGGAAAAATTATTAGAAAACCAATATAGTAATTTTAGGGACAAATTATACAATCAAAGGGAAAATAAAAATTCAATTTTCAAACGCATCATGTAATATATCATATAAAAGGCTCATTATGTGAATTACAAATATATCATATTTTTAAATCATTTGTTTAAAAGATATTAACAAAAATATTTACTTTAGAAACTACACTATTTAATTTTGAAAAATATATTTTATTTGTTCCTCGAAGTTTCCTTGGACTTCCATCGTCTTGAAAAGGTTTATCTCACAACGTTTCAATAGCTTTGTATCTCCTATTGTCATCAGGTAAATGATGGGAAATTCAGTTTATCCCTGGTATTTATACCTTTAATCGGTCATGCGTCGCCGGTCATGGTCATTGGGTCTCATCCGGTCCAATCAGCGTCGTCGTATCTGGCGGTTGGTTGTCGGTGATGCGTAGCGACAGTGGCCGAAGAAGTGGTTTTCAAATGTTTTGAATTGGGACGCTGGGCTCGCTAATTATATTCTCGTTCGAGATTATGTATGCTGTCTCTATAAATTTTCTTTTATACCAATGCTCCTCATTGTGAATTACCCTGGCCTGGTCCCAGTTGATGTTGTGGTGTTCGGTCCACGAGTGGTTAGCTAGCCCAGACTTCGTCAGCTCCGCCCTTTGAGTAGCTGTGCGGTGTTCCTTAACCCTGGTGTCCAGCGGTCGCTTTGTCTCTCCAATGTAAAGATTGCCACATTCACAAGGTAGACTGTATATGCAGTTATTTGGTATTGCTGGAGCGTCCGGCCTCATTCTTGTAATCATGCTCCTCAGAGTGTTGCTGCTTTTGAAAAACCAAATTATTTATTTGAAGAATCGATACTTTAATTAGCGATTAACTCCAAAAGAATTAACTTTCAGAAAAAACTATATAGAATAAAAGTTTGCTTAAAATTAATTAGTTAATGTAATCATTCCCGCACTTTTTTCTATTTAATACCTTTCACCCCCTCCCCTCCCCCGGGAAAAAAGCAACCCCTGGCACAAGGTCAACTTTAAAATAGAGGGTAAGTAGAAATTAAATCCAATTTTTTTGGAAAATCGGTGCTGCTTGGACAACCTACCCAGTATTACCGTTTTTTTACCTTCATTGACTGGACTATTAAGAAAGGAGCGGATTACTACCTGGAAAGAAAATCAACAACACAATTTGTTTATAAGCAATTTATTTCATACACAGTACATTCAAACTTACACATTACTTTATCAATACATCTGTACCTCTATTGAAAGGAACACAGCTGTACGTAACATTCAGAAACCTACATATTTCTTTGCGCGATCAGGAAACATATATAAATCGCTTACATTTTTTTGTAAATAATATTATATGAAATTTGTATGTTTCGGCATGTTAATTACATTTTCAAAGAGTGTGGTATTTATATATATATTTATATATGTTTATCAATAATATTTAATTAATTATGTGCACAAAAGAAGATAAAAAATGATCTGAATAAATAACATAAATATATTATAAGGATTTAAGGTACCATGTCACATGTCGAAAGGGTTTTTATGTTTCGAGGCATATGATAGGCAGTTTAAAATTGTTTTAGTAGCTAAAAGACATGGTGATAGGAATTAGATTTCGGCTGTTCGGGATTCCTGTACCAAGTACACTTGTGAACCGGGTACTGTGCTGGTGGTGACGAAAGTGCGGTGTTTGGCGCGGATTAAATTCAAATTGCTTTCGGCGGTATCGGCACGATCTTCGGCGGCTTCCAATTCCCTTTGGAAACGGCGCACGCGGGATACACTTTGGCTAGAAACTCCCTCCTGAAAAACAACGAAACAAATTAGAAAAAGTTCATCTACCAACTGATAGCTAGTCACGCTCAGAAACACTCTATTGTCTTACGTTCTAAGGATACTTTAAACCAGTATGGAAAATCTAAAGGTACCACCCTCACACTCTTATTATATTAACAACGGAATTAAATCGAAAGATGATACAAGCGAGAAGAGATAAATAAAAATTGTCTATTAAAATTAACACGACAAAAACTCACATTAAAAAAAATATAAAAAAATTAAAATTAAAAAAATTATTGATTTTCATTTAAATCTGTTTAACGGTTATGAGTTCAAATATAGAATAAATTAAAATTTATTCGAACAGATTTCAACACAACAAAACAAGTTAAAAATAATTCTTCTAGAGACTGATCTCAGGTCACGCTCAGAAACACTGTATTGTTTTACGTTCTATGGATACTTTAAACCAGTTTGGAAAATCTAAAGGTGCATCCCTCACCCTCTTATTATATTAACAACGAAAATAAATCGCGAGGATGTTCAAGCGAGAAGAGAAAAATAAAAATTGTCTATTAAAATTAACACGACAAAAAGTCATAATAAAAAAATTTAAAAAATAAAATTAAAAAAGTTGTCGATTTTCATTTAAATCTTTTTAACGGTTATGAGTTCAAATATAGGATAAATGAAATTGTATTCGAACAGATTTCAAAACAACAAAACAATTTAAAATAATTCTTCTAGAGACTGATCTCAAGTCACGCTCAGAAACACTGTATTGTTTTACGTTCTAAGGATACTCTAAACAGTTTGGAAAGTCTAAAGATGTATCCCTCACACTCTTCATTATATTAACAACGAAAATAAAACGCGAGATGATACAAGCGAGAAGAGATAAATAAAAATTGTCTATTAAAATTAACACTAGAAAAAAATCATAATAAAAAAATTAAACTAAAAAATTATCGTTTTTCAGGTAAATTTTTTTAACGGTTATGAGTTCAAGTATAGAATAAATGAAAATTTATTCGAACAGATTTCAAAAGAACGAAACAAGTTAAAAATAATTCATCTAGAGACTGATCGTAGGTCACGCTCAGAAACACTGTATTGTTTTACGTTCTAAGGATACTCTAAACAATTTGGAAAATCTAAAAAATCTAAAAATTGTCTATTAAAATTAACACGGTCCTTGAAAGTTTTCATTCTCGAACTGTTTAACTATGAGTTCAAATATAGAATAAATGAAAATTTATTCTAACAGATTCCAAAACAACGAAACAAGATTCTTCTAGAGACTCTACGCAGATCACGCTCAGAAACACTGTACTGTTTTACGTTGACAAGATATTCTAAATAGTTTGGATAATCGAAACGTGTACGCCTCACAGGGTTATTATATTAAAAATGAAAATAAATAAAATGAGACATGCCAGGAAAAATAAACAAAAATTAGCCATTAAAATGATCAAGACAAAAAATATAATAATAATAAAAAATAAATAAACTAAAAAAAGAAAAAAAAATATATGTTAATTTATATTTTTTAAGGGTTATGTGTTAATTGTGGTATGAAATAGGGTTCATCCTGAGGTTATACTAATAATCAAAAATAAAATTTGGTCGATTTTTATTAAAATCGTTTTCATTTATGGTATGAAATAGGATTTTTTTCTAGGGACAAATGAAAATTTAGTCTAGATTTCAAAACAATTCTTCTAGAAAGTGATCGATTATAATTATTACATAAAAATTTAAAATAAAACCGGAAATAGGTGAGAAGAGACAGATAAAAATTATCATTAAAATTAATAACCGGGAAAACTGACCAAACCTTTCTTTTTTTTACCAAAAAAGTATAGAACTAATCCAAATTTGGAAATGTAAATTGGACAAAAGAGATGTGAGATTTTAATGTTAGTCTGAAGCTGATAGACAATGTAACTTGTTCCTCAAAGTTTCCTTGGACTTCCTTCACCTTGAAATAGTTGATCTCACAACGTTTCAATAGCTTTGTATCAGCTATCTTCATCAGATGAACGATGGGAAATTCAGTTTATCCGTCGTATATATGCTGTTTCTATAATTTTTATTTTATACCATGCTCTTCCATGTGAATTACTCAGGCCTGGTTGTTTTCTAAATGATACTTGTGGCATATTTTTCAATGTCTTAGTGCTTCTGGGTAATAACACCACAGTTTAAAGAAAATTGTAGGTGGTTTGTCTCGTTCCAAACGTTTCGGGGATATCCATCCTTTTTCTAATTTTCCTCAAAGAAGAATAAGGGAAAATGGTAAATTATGATCTAGACCCCGAAACGTTTGCATCAACTACAACCAATATACAGCAATTTTCTTTAAACTGTGGTGTTACAGAAGCACTTAGACATTACTCAGGCCTGGTCCCAGTTGATGTTATTGTGTTCGCCTTATCGTGATTTGCAAGCCCAGACTTCGTTAGTTCCTTCCAGTAGCTATGCGGTGTTCCTCAACCCTGGTGTCCAGTGGTCGCTTTGTCTCTCCAATGTAAAGATTGCTACATTCACAAGGTACGCTGTGGCTCACCTAATAAATCAGTAGCATATTTGCCATACATCAGCAAGGTCACGGATAGGATTGGGAAGCTTCTCCATAAGCATGAGGTAAAAACAGTCTACAAACCACTATCCAAAATCTCACAAATGTTACCCTCTCCAAAGGATAAACAAAATCCTCTTTCATCTAAAAGTGTTTATTCCATTCCATACTCGTGTGGGGCAGTATATATCGGTGAAACAGGTCGATCTATAAACACTCGTCTGGGTGAGCACAAACTTTGTTTGAAAACGGGCCTGCTTTCAAACTCTGCTGTAGCTGAACATTATCACGAAACGGGCCACCAAATCCTCTTCGACAGCTCCTCTGTCGTGGCCAAATCTCAATATTATTTCACCCGAAAATTCCGGGAGGCCGTTGAAATCACCAAAAATCCCAAGAATTTCAACCGAGACAAAGGTTTTGAACTTTCGTCCATCTGGCAATCTTTTCCAGAAAATAAATCACTTACATTATCCACTAATAAAATTCCAGGAACGTATACGAAATTTCATCAATATCATAAAATAATCCCTTTAAGTGCCTCCTACCCTTCTTTTACCTGAAAATTTCGGGGGGCCAATTATTATTTCTTCGTATCTATTACTCATTTAGAATTTGTACATCATTGTGACAAGTTTAATAAAAAGTTGAAGTGTTCGTGAGAAAAAGATGAAATGAATGGAATAGCCGCAAGGTAAGTAACATTTGTTTTGTTTTTTGTCTCATCCTTGAAAAAGCCCTTATAACCGTCGGAAAACTTTGTTTATATTCCGCTAATTAATTTTTCAGAACGCGAAAACCTAAGTTCTCAGGTTTTGTCAAACTAATATTACTTGTCGAAACATTGAACTAATTCAAAATGTAGATTAGAAAGACTTTAGAAGCAGCAAACTTATTATATACGACATTCTCAAAACTTTTAATCAATTGACTAGAATGTTTTGCTAATTTTATATGATCTCTGACTTACCACTTCTTGAAGTTGTCTCTTGAACAGAGAAACTTTCATGTTAGATTTGTCAAGAGACTCTTGAAGAAGGGCGATGTTCTTTTGGTCTTCTTCGCATTGGATCATGACTTCCTTAACGGTGCGTTCCTTCTTGCGCAAGATCTTGATGGTTTCAGCGTGACGTCTCTTCTCTTCGTCCAATTCGGCTTCCATGTCACGGATGCGGGCTTCCAGTTTGCTGATGATGCGTTTTCCACCTACGATAGCGTTAGCTTCGACTTCCTCTAGACGTACTGACAGGTTCTTGACTTCGATTTCGAGTGACTTCTTAATAGCTTCGATCTTGACGACGCGTTCTTGTTCTTCGTGAAGGATTTCGACTGTGTGTTTGAGTTCAGCCTGGAAATCAGTAAAAGTTTAAAGAAAATGCAAGAAAAGATTAATAACTAATATATTTGACACAAAAGCTTGTCTCTAGCTCTTAAGTACTAAAACAGAACCAGTTTAATCATGTCCAAGTCCATAGACATAGAGGTCTCGAAACCCTTAAATAGCACGCCTAAGGGCCCCCTTATCCTGAGTTCCTGCAATAATTTTTTTCTACACAGCAAAAAAAAACAGCTATAAAAGGAAAAATCATTTACGGGCGATCTGTGGTAGGGAAAGGGGAAACAACGGTTTATCTCGATTTCCGGCAAAACTACAAGTCCCATGGAAAAAAGTTAAATGGCAAAGTGTTAGGTAATAAAAATATCTATTATCTATAACTTTAGTGTTTTCATTTTTTTCACATAACCTTAAAACTTAGGTGACAAATTTAATGAATCAAGTTTTTGGTTTTTTAATTTTATCTTTTCCAAAATTAATGCTTTTTCCACGAAATTAGTGAAAACTTACATTTTTATGTTGCAAACCCACTGTAATTTTTTTGATTTAAAATAATTAGTTTTTCACTTTATTTTTAATATCGAAAAAACCGCTAATTTTTAATCGAAAATTCTCACGTCAAAATATCTGCTTTTTTAAAAAGTCTGTAGTTTTTTAGGGTTCCGTATATACAATATACGGTAACCCTTATAATATCACTCAGGATTTCTGCCTGAAAACGACACTGTCACATCACAGCTTTGTTTTTCTCCTGTTAGATATAAACTACTGGACGGTAAACCACCATTTCACCAGGTTTTTTTTTCAGAGGTTGAAATTTTGTATCAATGTAATTTTTTGGTGATCTCCCGATCAGTTCATTAATTTTTCTCACTATCCTTATGAGTACATAGCTCGTAAAAGAAAAAAAATTGATTTTAGCTTTGGGTACTCCTGGGGGGCTTTCAAATATTAAAAACTAAAAAAATCGGCCGTTCCCCCCCTGATCTTCGAAACTACTGAGCTAAAATTTTGAAAAAAATAGGAAATATGAGCGTTGCCCGAACTTTACAGGAAAATTAAGGATAATCTTTTCATTTTCGATATCACTATAGTCGAATTTAAAGCAAACAAGACAAATGGACAGGCAGCCGGACCTTGCAACTAGAGCTTTGAAATATAGTTTCACCAATCCCGTTGCAAAAATTTTAGAAATATTCTTCAATTACTAGAAAACAGTACAGTACGAGTACAACAGAACTCCTTGAAACGCTTTGTATTCTACGGCATCAAATTTTGTTAGAGAGATGTCAAAGGGACTGATTTCTATGAATCAGCGAATCACTATTTCTTTTTTCTCCAGTAATATGGCACATCATCACATTAGTCGAAACGCGTCGGACAGTGTTTTTTAAAACTTAAATTGTGGAAATTACAATTGTAGTATCAGTTAATTAAGAAATTTCAAACAAAATAGTTAAAAAATCATACCTGGACACGTTGGTAACGTTCATCAGAAATGCGAAGTTCCTTTGTAACTTCTTCGTAGTCAGAAACAACGACGGACAACTCCTGTTCAATCTTGGCCTTAGCAGAAGAAATGTTGACGTTGATGGTGGTGAGTTCGTTGATGCGAGTACCAGCTTCTTCGTAAAGTTGTTCTGCTTGTCTTTTTCCACGAAGAGCCTAAAAGCAAGAAGATCACATCAATCCTTTGTCACCATCAGGAATATATGAGTGCCACCACTTACATGTTCATAGTTGCTCCTAATCTCTTCAGCTTCAGCTGTAAGGGCTTGGACTCTTCTTTGAGCTACGCTAAGTTGGTCAAGAGTAACTTGGAGTTGGCGTTGTACTTCGTCGTAGTGAGCTTGGAGTTCGGTAAGTTGGAAGGATTGCTTCTTGATGGTCTTCTGAAGATCGATGTTCAACTTGTTGGCGCTATCCAAGGACATTTCCAATTCGGTGATCTGGATCTGGAGCTTCTTCTTGATGCGAGCGACTTCGGTCTTAAGACGGGTTTCGGCCTCAACGACGCGGGCATTGAGTTGTTCAATTTCAATGCTGGTGGCTTTGCTGAAATTAAAATAAATTATTAAAAATGTGCAAAAGCTTATGTAGGGAAAGACTAACTAAATTATTTGTTTAAAGAACTAGAATAAATAACATTAATGTTACGTAGAGCAAAATGAGGAGATGTACCAAATCACTCAGAAGTAGCGCGATCACAAAGCATTATCAAAGCAAAATGTTCAATTGTTTCCTTGATTTGTAAAAAAATATTTTTATTTTATGGTTTCTTGGATAAATAGAACTAAATTTAAGAAAAAAGCTATTTCAATGAAACTTTTCTCTGATTTTGTTATCAATTGTACTAAAGTCTATTCAAATTTCAGTAATGCAGCTAACAGAATTGATCATAGGAACCTATTAACCGAGATATCGGGATTTATTTTTCTACTGAAGCACTATTTTCAACATTTCTTACTTGTGGCACACGTATTCACGTTATCACGTTTTAAGTCGAATCCATACAGAAAAACTAAATCTGGAGTCCCTCAAGGGTCAATTTTCTGACCGTTTAGATATATAATGTTCATTGATGGTTTGTGGAATACAAGAAGTATTGTAAAATTAAATTTTGATGATGATTTTAAAATTTATTTTCAAAAGATTATGGAAAATTAACGTTATACAATTGAGAGTCAGTTATCATCTATAAAATCGTGGTCTTACAGAAATAACGACTAATTTCTGTTCTTCAAAGTGTGGAAAAATATTGTCTTCATCTCAGTTAATTTTAAAAATTAACTTTTGCAGAAAGTTGTAGAATTGTGTGTTCCTAATTATTGTAAAGTTATACTGAAGTCAATGAATATTTTCATTTTTTTTTTTTGGAAATTGACAAAATTGAAGAATTTTATAACCACCACATCATCATTAGAAGAACCCAAACTGATTTTCTTCATGAAGACGACAGCTTGGGCGCCGATATGACGTTATGTGTAAAAAATAGACAATAGAGTACTAAACGCTTTGTAATACACCAAAGGAAAGACAAATATAAATTAAAAGTAAAACAAATACATTTTAAACCTTCACAAAAGTTATTATATACTAACTAACTAATAATTTTATTGAAATAGAACCCACAAAAATTTATAGTACCTAATATTCGTCATTTATTGGATTCTCCCAAGTTTGCAACTTAAACTGCGTTGTAAACACGGTTTGTCAACTAAAATCAGAATTATATTGCAACCCAACTATTTATTTCTGACAAAACATTTTATTAATTTTAAACTTGTACTTTTAATTTAGTTTCTTTTTATTTTTACCGGATAGGTGTCATATAATTACCAATTATAAGATTCAAGATAAATAGTTAGATCTGACAACGCTGATGTTCATGGCCATCTTCTTTGATTTGAATTTTGACATGTGTTTACATTCATTAGATTAAAAGTTTTCAATTCAATCAGAAAATTAGTCAATGTATTATTTTCACGATTTCAATTTCAGTTCATTGAAAACAATTGTCAACAAAAATAGATGTATTTAATATTCATTAACAATAGGTGCTTTGTATTTCTTTATATAGTCGATATAAAACAGAAATCGGCATGGATTACTGGGTAAGTGTGTTTAACTCGAAATATTGAAATTGTACTGAGTTTTAAGATATCATAGTTTACAGGTTGTTAGTATGTACTTACGTATTGTGATTATTTGTAATATAATAATAATAGGTACGTAACTCACGTTCAGGGGCACTAAGTTAAAACTTTTTTTTGCATTTTTTTCTTATATAATGTATAATGTTTGAATGAAGATTCTAATTTCTTCTATTACTTACATAATTGAATTTTTTCTCTCTCAAATCATAGATATTATTTAAATATACGATTCATTTTTAAATAAATTGTAATTTTTTTTATATTGAAATTAGTATTGAATTATAGCCTCATGTGTAAATAAATTTAAAGGGAGAAGATACTATTTTCAATGTGGGTATCTTATATTCAATTTATTCTTCATTGCATGGGCCTGTTCCTACCTTTTAATATATAAGGTGAGTAACTTTAACTTAAAATAAACATGTCATTGACATTTTAAAGATTAGTGTTTAAAATTTCTGAAATTTTCATTTTTTAGAAGATTCTCAACAATTTGTTGAAAACTAAAGAGTTACGAACCAATTTTGAAAGCAGATTCGTGCTCAGCATGAAAAAATACATCGAAAACCATATGTTACATATAAAGTATTTCCACTTTTTTTCTGTGTAGACCTGTGAAATTTATTTAATATTTCATAGCCACATTCCTCCATAATCGTAGATTTATTACAATGTAACTGATATTTACCTAAAATAAGCATGTGATTGACATTTTAACGATGTGTATTTGAAATTGAAAAAATGCAATGCATTAAATGTAAATTTTACTAATTTGTTATAGTAAGTTAGGTACCTACATCCATTCCAGAATAAAATATATTTTTATTCAGCATATTTTTTATTGGAATTCGTGCATGGCTGGCCTTGACTGTCAAACCATTGCGTAATTATACAGGGTGAGTTTTTTTTTATGATCAGTATGGGGATTTCGGAAACTATCGGAGATAGAGCAATGGTTAAATTGAGAAGGATTTGCAGTTTAACTGGCCACTGGCCCAATTTAATGACACTTTCGGATTTTTGTAAAAAGTCATGGCTTACTAGATATTTTGAAAAAACGGAATTATGTCGATTTAGTCAAATCCCTCTAGCTCCTTTGTTTTTGATTTTATAAAAAAGTGTAAATATCAAAATTGAAGGGAATTGTATCCCGAATATGATTGTCATGTCCTCGTTTGCGTGACAGCTCTCGTTTTCGCGATATGACATAAACTTACTTTTTGAATGGAAACCATAGTTGGCTATGACCTCAAAAAATCGGACATTTTTAGAGCTTTTCAACGATATACTACTCGATATAGTTATTCACAAAAATAACGGAGTTATGGATGCTTTTCTCTCTTATTTTCATTTTTAAGTAGGTAGCCATGAAAAAGATTGTTTTCACTTTGACGTTTCCTCATTTGAGGGTAATTCCATTAGTAGTGCTGAACTGACAGTCGGTATTGAGAAGTTTTCGTGATAAAATGGAATATTCTAACGAAGAAAAACTGAATATGGTGGAATATTATATAATATGCTATAAAAATTCAGTTCGTGCAGCTGGGGAATACTTTCATAGATATTTTAATCGTGGTCAACCTACTCTATGTACATTTAAGAGGCTTTACGATAGTTTACGCAGATATGGATCTTTTACTAAACCACTAAAGGAACGTAATCAAATTAACGAAGCAGCACAAATAACTGTTTTGGCAACGGTAAATCAAAATCCATGTACATCAACTCGTGAGATGCGGCAGAAGCTGGCACATCTCAACGAACTGTAGTTAAGGTTCCACCCGTACAAACTTTTAGTTTCTCAAACTTTGCATGCTGGTAACGAACATCGACGTATTTTGTTTTGTACATGGTTTAGAAACATGGCCTTGACACTCCACAGTTTCTATTAAAGGTGATATGGTCAGATGAAACTAGATTTACTAACTGCGGTATGTTCATTCGACACAATGAGCATATCTGGGCTACAGAAAACCCTTTCCATGTAGAACAAAGACGACCCCTGATAAAATTTGGTTTTAATGTTTGGTGTGGTATCATAGGGTCTACTATTCTGGAGCTTTTTATCTATGACGAATCACTTACTGGCGAGCGCTACTTGCATTTCTTGCAATACACTTCTGAAGACATGTTCCATAATTTGAATTTGAGAACTCGTTTAGAAATTAAGTGGTTCCAACATGATGGAGCACCTGCTTGTAACTCGTTATTAGTAAGACAACACTTAGATAATATTTATACAAACTCTTGGATAGGAAGAAATGGCCCACGCGAACGGCCACCTCGGCCTCCCGATTTGGAAGTTATAGACTTCTATTTATGGGGTGCGCTAAAAAAACAAATTATACAAAAGAAAGTATGAGACAGTTGGTGACCTAAGGGAGGCGGTATTACAAGCAATTGAAGAAATTGATAGGCGGTCTGTGAGGAAAGCAGTAATGTCAATCTTAAAAAGATGCAATTTTTGTCTAAATAACAATGAAGGACTTTTCCAACATAAATTGTAACCATTATTATGTACTTTAATTTCTGAAGTTTTTAGTAAGTACCTACCTATTTAGTTTTTTCGTTATATCTGATGTACCTCATAAAAAAAACGTTCAATGTTTTTTGGAATAGTTATTAATAAATCAATCTATTTCATGGCTAACTAGGTTAAAAGTGAAAATAAGAGAGAAAACCATCCATAACTGCATTATTTTATGAATAACTATATCGAGTATTATTTTCGTTGAAACGCTCTAAAATTGTCCGATTTTTTGAGGTCACAGCCAACTATGGTTTCCAAAAAAAAAGATAAGTTTGTGTCATATCTCGAAAACGAGAGCTGTCACGCAAACGATGACATGACAATCATATTCGGGATACAATTCCCTTCAATTTTGGTATTTACTCTTTTTTATAAAATCAAAAACAAAGGAGCTATAGGGGTTTGACAAAATCGACAGAATTTCGTTTTTTCAAAATATCTAGTAAGCCATGACTTTTTACAAAAATTCGAAAGTGTCATTAAATTAGGCCAGTAACACTGCAAATCTTTCCCAATTTAACCATTGCTCAATCTCCGCTAGTTTTCGAAATCCCCATACTGATCATCAAAAAAAATCACCCTTGTATAAGGACGAAGCGTTAGCTGCTGTTAGATTGGTTGACAGTGACAGGCTAACACATTGATTTTTCGAAGTAGCAGTAACTTTTTCATTGATTATTCTGTAAGTTTCTATTGTGCAGTTAATTATTTTAATAATATATCATTTTCACAATATTCCGAAGGTGTTATTAAAAATTTATTAGGAGCACAATAGAGAATATAGTAAAGATTAGAGTTTTAGTAGGTATATTGGTCATCTCTATTTTAATGTTTATAAACTTGATTGAAACTGCAAATGACGGAAACTTTTAGGTTACAAAAAACAATTATTATATCATACATTTCTCCTTAGGAGCGGTTACAGCGCCAAAACTTTGGGGACCACACATTTTTCAAAATTATTTGAAATACCTGTATTTGATTCAATTGTCATATTTCAATAGTATATTAAAATATTTATTTTTAATATTAAATATGTATTTAATTATTGACCGTACCCTTTTTTAAATAAATTCTAACTAAATATTATGAATATAAACAAACTTCCTTGATTAGACTCTAAAACCTTCTTGGTGTTAGACCAACGAGCTCAAGAATTTAATAAAAATTAAAACGGCATCTTTGCCAAATTAGATAATTATATCAGAGATTAATTACCTTGGCGTGTTTTGAAAGCCATCAAAACCAGATGCACGAAATACTTTTAATGCAGAACATACAAAAATAAGTTGGCGTAAGTTGCATGGGATAGATTTTATATAGCTAAACATACGTTCGTATTTATAGCCGCGACTAGAATGTCTATTACATAAATTCATGTAACTGTTCTAATAATTGGTTATATTATAATTGTCACCTTTTATCAACGAAGTACGTGCTTGCCCTTTTGTCAAAACTCTTGAGCTCACAACTCAATTCATCCAGGGGCTTAATAAAACTGTTCTCCAGTTGCTCTTGAATTCTCTTGTCCATAAGTTTGTCATGGGCTCGAAAATTATGCGTATTATACACTTGATGTCTTTGAAAATTCTTCACGTCCCATTCCACTGTTTCCCCAATCACTTTCCTGCTGTGCGACAAAAGTTGAGCCTCTATTTGCTTCGCTGATTTTCCTCTTAAATATTTTTGGGACGCTTTCAGCTCTGCCTCTATTTGTTTGTTGAATTCTGGACTTGTTTCGTCGAAGTCGTACATCTTTTGAGTTTTTATTCACTAAACTTTCAAAACTATTTAGTTCGCTTTTTCTTGCCTGAGAAATTTTCTCGAGCAAGTCACACGATTGTTTGCGGTCTGAAGATATTTATTGCCTCTCGATTTCCATAGGATATAATTGGTTGTGACTACACGCGTCGGTTTTGTTTAAGGAGGGGGAAAATTCGACTTCAAGTTTTCTTTCTTGACTGTTAAAATGGACAATCAAGCCAATGCCACCGCGGTATAAATAGATTTTATTCTAATTGATGTTGTGTATTATAATGTCTGTTTCCGCCCTGGTGATTGATTGATTATGAAATAGTCGTAAATAGAAAAACAAAACTGGTCTGAAGCCAAAAAGCATTAGAAATCAAAATTAATAGAATATATGCCGTAGCCCAATCAAATACGTCATTTAAAGGCTAAACATTGTGAACTATAACAAAAACCTCGAATACTAGTATTAGATAAATGCATCATTTCCTACCAATCTATGAACTGACGTTTAAAAATGTCTCACAAGAGTTGATCAGTTTTAATAAAGTTTGGATATACAGTTTCAAACTAAATTAGTCAAAAACAGAAAGCTTTTTAAAATTGTGCTTGTTTGTCTTACGCAAATGTTCAATTGGTGCCAAATCGGGTAAAACTAGGAAGCTTTATCGATTATCCAGGCATGACCTTGAACATAAAGCTTTATAGTAATGCCTCATTTCGAGTTATTTCAAAAAAACTGTGTATTAGAATTCCTTATTAGATTGTATATGATTCTATTTTCATTTCAGTAGACGAAATTAAGATGTATGCTTACGGTTAATTTTACTAGACCTAGAAGTGACCTCTAACCTGACAATAGACTGAAAGGTCAAGTTTATAGGTTTAGGGCATTAAAACGAATTTCAAAAATAAATTGTACTTGATTTTTGTTTCCAGATCAAACAAGGTTATTTTTTAAATTACTCTAATTTTCCTAAGTATACGTTTTTTGTAAATTATAATAAGTGGACTAAAGTAAGCAAACCTATATACCAAGTGGTTTCGTTTTATCCTTAGAGAGTACCAAAATTGCAATTAATTGAACTCTATTAGTTACATTTTTCAAATACTCAACTTAAATTTGATAGAATTCAGTATAGGCCACAATCTAAATAGGCCAGTGAAGAATAACATTATTTTCAAACTGAGACACAATGATCATATCCTTAGGGTCGAGATACTAAAAGAACAATGTATTTTATTCACTCTATAGTAAGCAGTACAGAATATAGAATTATGGAACAGCTGTTAAAGTTGAAATAAGATTATCAAGTACGATCGAGGCAGGATTGTTGTTGGAACACGTCATTCTGTTCTTCTTTCCAGTGATTTTCAAATGGGCTTGAAACGCAAGGAGCATCGTTACTATTCGAATGGTCGGAAAGTGCAAACTTTAGTGCCCTAATGATTAAATTGATGAAGGTTCGTACTCGTGTAGCCAGGGGGATAAAGACAACCAAAATTTGGATGGAATTGATGTGGAACGAATGCAAGAGAAAGTTTACATTCGTTTTCCATATAAGTTGATTGAAAATATAAATAAAAGAATAAATGGTTACAGCTACAGAGGCTTTTTGAAGAATATCAAACGGGCACCATTGTTTTTGTTGCGACGCATTAAAAATGGGGGCAAAATGATGAATTTGGCATAGCTAATGTTCAACAGAATGTAGAATTATTTCTTATCATGTTTGTACTTTATCAACATTTTCAATACAGAAGGAAGAGCGTTATACAGGGTGAGTTTTTTTTGATGATCAGTATGGGGATCTCGGAAACGGAAACTAGCGGAGATAGAGCAATGGTTTAAATTGGGAAAGATTTGCAGTTTTACTGGCCCAATTTAATGACACTTTCGGATTTTTGTAAAAAGTCATGGCTTACTAGATATTTTGAAAAAACGAAATTCTGTCAATTTGTCAAATCCCTATAGCTCCTCTGTTTTTGATTTTATAAAAAAGTGTAAATATCCAAATTGAAGGGAATTGTATCCCGAATATGATTGTCATGTCCTCGTTTGCGTGACAGCTCTCGTTTTCGAGACATGACAAAAAGTTATCTTTTTTTGAATGGAAACCATAATTGGCTTATGACCTCAAAAAATCGGACATTTTTAGACCTTTTCAACTATATAATACTCGATATAATTATTCATAAAAATAACGGAGTTATGGATGCTTTTCTCTCTTATTTTCACTTTTAACGTAAGTAGCCATGAAAAAGATTGTTTTCACTTTGACGTTTTTTCTTTTGAGAATAATTCCATTAGTAGTGCTGAACTGACAGTCGATATTGACAAGTTTTCGTGATAAAATGGGAGAAAAACTGAATATGGTGGAATGTTATATCATATGCCATAAACATTCAGTTCGTGCAGCTGAGGAATATTTTCATAGATATTTTAATCGTCGTCAACCTGCTCTATATACATTTAAGAGGGTTTAAGATAGTTTACGCAGATATGGATCTTTTACTAAACCACCAACTGTAGTTAAGGTACTGAAAATGCACAAGTTCCACCCGTACAAACTTTCAGTTTCTCAAATTTTGCATGCTGGTGACGAACATCGACGTATTTTGTTTTGTACATAGTTTAGAGACATGTACCTTGACAATCCACAGTTTCCATTAAAGGTGTTATGGTCAGATGAAACTAGATTTACTAACTGCGGTATGTTCAATAGACACAATGAGCATATCGGGATAGAAAGAAATGGCTCACGCTAATGGCCACCCCGGTCTCCCGATTTGGCAGTTATAGACTTATATTTATGGAGTGCGCTAAAAAACAAAGTATACAAAAGAAAGTATGAGACAGTTGGTGACCTAAGGGAGGCGGTATTACAAGCAATTGAAGAAATTGATAGGCGGTCTGTGAGGAAAGCGGTAATGTCAATCTTAAAAAGATCCAATTTTTGTCTAAATAACAATGGTGGACTTTTGGTCCATAACATAACATACATAACATAAATTGTAACCATTATTATGTACTTTAATTTGTTAAGTTTTTATTAAGTACCTACTTATTTAGTTTTTTCGTTATATCTGATGTACCTAATAAAAAAATCGTTCAATGTTTTTTGGAATAGTTATTAATAAATCAATTTATTTCATGGCTAACTACGTTAAAAGTGAAAATAAGAGAGAAAAGCATCCACAACTCCGTTATTGTTATGAATAACTATATTGAGTATTTATCGTTGAAAAGCTTTAAATATGTCCGCTTTTTTGAGGTCATAGCCAACTATGGTTTCCATTCAAAAAAAGAGGAGTTTGTGCCATATCTCGAAAACGAGAGCTATCTCGCAAACAAGCACATGACAATCATATTCGGGATACAATTCCCTTCAATTTTGATATTCACACTTTTTTTATAAAATCAAAAACAAGGAAGCTAGAGGGATTTGACTAAATCGACAGAATTTCGTTTTTTCAAAATATCTAGTAAGCCAAAAGTGTCATTAAATTGGGCCAGTAAAACTGCAAATCTTTCCCAATTTAACCATTGCTCTATCTCCGCTAGTTTCCGTTTCCGAGATCCCCATACTGATCATCAAAAAAAACTCACCCTATAGAATAAAAGTTTTCGTTGAAAGGGGTGGGGTGTAAATGAAAAGTGTAAATCGAAATTAGATTGGATTTTGATTTTATAACATTGTTGAATAATAACATATATTTTTGAAATTACTGTTCAAGCTGAATTTTTATCAAGTGTCAGAGGATTCAGGTAATACCTCTTCAGTTTAGAAATCTATACTTTCATAGTGAATCAAAACTTAACTTAATAATCATTGTTTAGCTTATTTCCCAATAATATGTCTCACAACAAATATTTAGACAACCACAAACACAATTTTTCACCTTTTATCAAAATAAAACATGGTCGTCCTATCGTCAAAATCCTTCAAATCGTAACTGAGACGATGAAGCGGCCTCACAAAACTGTTTTCCAACTGCCCCAAAAGTCGTGTATCCATCACTTCTACTTCAATTTTTGAATCACGAATTTTTTTAACAACACTTTGCTGCTGCTTCTCAGCATCTTCCTTCAACCCTTCAGCTATCACTTTATCGGCCTTGAGCTAGCAATTGCGACTCAATTTGCTTCGCAGATTTTCCTCTCAAAAATCTCTGTGAAGCAAAGTCCATCTTTTCTGTGTCCTGATGAGCGAAATAGTTTTCGAGATCTTCGTAAATGTGTGATTTTAGTTTGTCGATTTCCTTCACCAAACCTTTCTTCCTTACGTGCTTCTTTCTTTAGTTTCTGGGATACGGAAGCTGCCGATACCGATTTGCTTAGCACGAAACTAGATTTTGTGGTGGATTTGAAGTCTCTCAGTTTTCTCTGAGCGCTAGCTTCTGTTTCGCGGCACAATCGCATCGAAATCATCTTCGGAATAGCTTTTAACTCTCCTCGGATTGTACTGATCTAAGCCCAGCTCGTCCGTCCATGGCAAGTGCGGTTGTTCAGGTCTGCCACCTCTTCGCTTCTTGTCAATAAAGTCGACCATGGGTTGGTAGAAATTCATGCCAACTGCATAGTTGTACTCGTATTTTGTCGTTTGTGGATTCCACTTTTTTTTCGACGAAGTAGCAGCTCGCGCCATTTGTCAACACTTACCGACTATCAACTAGCATTCAGAGAAATTTTTGGATGTATTTATATGTTCGGCAAATTCAAAACAATTGCCAAGCAATCATTGGGTCGCTTTCAGTTGTTTTTCAGAGTTATATAATTAGCATTATTAGCATTCATTATTAGATGCACCAACGTGCACTGTCTATTAATTCGGGCATCATTAGTCAGTATTGACATCTAATTAGTAATATTTATTTTCAGGTGGAAAATTTTATAAGTAAAATACAGGGTGATTCCGCTTTTTCCGCGTTTTAAACTCATTCGTTCAGTATTTTTCTCACAAACACACTTTGATACTTCACTTTATTAAACTTGTCACACTGAAGCACAAATTATAAATGACTAACACTTTGGATCTATCAAATAATCTCTTTAAGTACCTCCTAACCTTCTTTTGCCTGAAATTTCAGGGGGCCAACTATTATTTCATCATTTGATGAAACGTCGGAAAACTTTGTATAAATGACGGTTTAGGTATATAAATAAATTAATTCGAAAAAATTACTCGGTCCAAATCCCGAAAAAGCAGAATCAGCTATCACTCTGGCCGCGAAAACGTACGTTCTCAATATACAGGGTGAGTAGTGACTTTCCCTATATCCTACAAAGTGTTGTACCTCTGTGTAATTTCCCACCAATTAACCCCTATGAAATATGGAAATGGGTGTCTACTAACCTGTGATGATTAAAACCTGTTTATTATTACAAAAAAATGTTGATTATAAAACTGCGTCGTGTAGAACCCAGAAATGAAACTTTTCTGAAATCTGGCTCTGGCAAATAAATGGTAATTCCTAATGTATATTCATCTACAAATACCATAATCTCGAAAAAAACGATTTCAAATGACAAAATCTATTGTTTTTTAATACTTAAAAAATAGGTACTCTCTTCTTGTGATTAGCTTTCTAAAAAGCTACAAGTGTTGCCAAGTTTTGCATGTTTGGAAACATCAATCCAGACACGCGATATACCACTATTACAAGGTAAACTTAAAAATTATTAGAGCAGTGATTTATTTAATTTTAATTATCATCATCTTACAATTCCACATTTACAGATATTGTTGGAATTGTTGGCGTTTACCCCTTGTAGTTTCTGAATTGGTTTATTATGTTAACAAGAAAGATCAAGAGGGTAATATCAGCGGATTTTGATGACCGAAACTCAAGACATGAGTTGTCTAGTCGTTTTACTAATTACCTGGTTCAAATTTGATTTATTATCTGTTAAAAATGAATTACAACAAGGATATACAGAGCTCCTAATTCTTTCAATGGTTCAACTACTGCTTGGAAAAATTTGCATCTGTAAGATAACATTCAAATATACTCAGTATGGACCTATGCAACTTCGACAAAAGATATTGATTTAAACCTTAAACTATAGGTTTTGATTTTGGCTATTATCCACAATATGGATTCTTGGTATTGTCTGGCTATGCGAATTGGGTTTGTTAAAATTACACTGGTAATCAATACATATATTGGAAGAATCAATTTGACTAAATTAACAGATCTCTATTAAGATTTGTGAACTTGTCTTCTTATATAAGAAATGATATTAATTTTTTGATCACTTATTTAATAAATGCTTTTTGGTTCTGCAACTTCATATGGAAAACGTACAGTAAATTTGTTACGAGGTCTTATGTTATTTGTTAGAGATACAAAATACAAAATAGAAATATTATGATTTATTAATAGCTATTCCAAAAAACATTGAACGATTTTTTTATTGGGTATATGAGATATAACGAAAAAACTAAATAAGTAGGTACTTACTAAAAACTTAAGAAATTAAAGTTCATAATAATGGTTACAATTTATGTTCGAAAAGTCCACCATTGTTATTTAGACAAAAATTGCACCTTTTTAAGATTGACATTACCGCTTTCCTCACAGACCGCCTATCAATTTCTTCAGTTGCTTATAATACCGCCTCCCTTAGGTCACCAACTGTCTCATACTTTCCTTTGTATACTTTCTTTTTTAGCGCACCCCATAAATAGAAGTCTAAAACTGCCAAATCGGGAGACCGGGGTGGCCATTTGCGTGGGCCATTTCTTCCTTTCCAAGAGTTTGGATAGATATTATCGAAGTGTTATTTTACTAATAACGAGTTATGAGCAGGTGCTCCTCATGTTGGAACCACTCAATTTCTAAACGAGTTCTCAAATTCAAATTATCCAACATGTCTTGAAAAATGTATTGCAAGAAATGCAAGTAGCTCTCCCCAGTAAGTGATTCATCATAGATAAAAGGCCCCAGAATAGTAGACCCTATGATACCATACCAAACATTAAAACCAAATTTTATCTGGGGTCGTCTTTGTTCTACATGGAAAGCCCAGATATGCTCATTGTGTCTATTGAACATACCGCAGTTAGTAAATCTAGTTCCATCTGACCATAACACATTTAATGGAAACTGTGGATTGTCAAGATGTCCCTAAACCATGTACAAAACAAAAAACGTCGATGTTCGTCACCAGCATGCAAAGTTTGAGAAACTGAAAGTTTGTACGGGTGGAACTTGTGCGCTTTCAGTACCTTAACTACAGTTCGTTGAGATGTGCCAGCTTCTGCCGTAATCTCACGAGTTGATGTAGATGGATTTTGATTTACCATTGCCAAACCATTTATTTGTGCTGTTTCGTTAATTTGATTACGTTCCTTTGGGGTTTAGTAAAAGATCCATATCTGCGTAAACTATCATAAAGCCTCTTAAATGTTCATTGACGACGATTCTATGAAAGTATTTCTCAGCTGCAAGAACTATTCAGTTTTTTTTAGTTAGAATATTCAATTTTATCACGAAAACTTGTCAATATCGACCGTCAGTTCAGCACTACTACTGGAATTATTCTCAAATGAGGAAACGTCATCTAAAAATGTCCGATTTTTTGACGCTATAGCCAACTATGGTTTCCATTCAAAAAAAGATAAGTTTGTGTCATATCTCGAACACGAGAGCTGTCAGGCAAGCGAGGACATGACAATCATATTCGGAATACAATTCCCTTCAATTTTGATATTTAAACTTTTTTTATAATATAATTATATAGCTAAAAAAAATTGTAACAAGGGAGCAATCGTCCCCTTCTTGAATCTGATCTTGTTCTTATGATTGATGATTATGTCATCAGCTGATACAGTAACCCAAAAGATCATTTTGTGACAGCGTCAGATCAGTACCTACCATTCTGCTAATTTAGACTGCTATTGAAATTTAATAAACGTGGACATCCAAATTTTTGGCCAAAATGTTGTATCCAGCTGGTAATTCTTATAGCAGCCATATTTTCATTGTAGCGCCGACTGGATCAATTTTCTACTAACAGGTAAGGAACGCGATATAGACGGCCTGATGCGGCTATAGAATTGTACATTTTTTGGCACCCTGTATATAGGATTTCTCATTTAAGTGACCGTAACTTTGACGTAACGAGTAGCGTTTTTTTTATGTCAAACAACGAGTATTTATAATGTCTGACATTAGTGAATTGACATTTGTCACTACACCTCTTGCCGCTGTATGACTTATCTGCCACCAAATTGTTGCAGATATTATTTTTGTTGTCTACTTTAACATAATTTGAATGTATGTAATGGTAGGTACAAATTATATCAACCATATTCCAAAAACGATTATGAATTCTTTTAAAGAGAAAGAAATATACTCAATGAATAAAAAAGGTACTTACCGGATGGCTTCTATTTCTTCATCCTTCTCTTGAAGACGTTTTTCAGCTTCATGACGGAATTGAGCTAATTCAGCAGAAAGACGCTGAGCACGTTGTTCCTCAGCTTTACGGCCCTGTAATAGACGATCATTGAAACAAACAAAATTGCGAATATATTGCTAATAAATACGACACTTGAACCAAAATTTTTATATTTCAACAAATCAAGGTCTAAATCATCTACAGTTCTGCTTTTATTGCTGGTCTTCAGAATTATCTATTACCATCTTTTTAAAAGCGGTAGCAGAGAGAGTCTTTGTTACTGCCCTAGTAAAGGATTCTTGATTTCTCATAAATTTATTTTTCGAAATTATCCTTTACCAAATCCCTAACCCACTAAAAAAACAAGGCCAGCGCGGTGAGTTAAAGCCAAGTCTCCCAAATTAAGGCTACAGCCAGAAAAAAAATCGGAGGGAGGTTGATTACTCTAGGAAATTTTTTTAAAAGGTGGTTGGATAGAGAGAGAGAGTCCACAAACTTATTTTTCTATTTATGTACTTTCAGTATATACGAAACGTATAAAATAAAATAAAACATTTTTGTGAAAAAACTATTAATTCGTTAAAATTGAACCTTCAATATCAAATTTGGGGGGGGGGATCTATAGCCTTGTCACACATGATAATAAGAAAAAACTAAAGTCCTCAATCTCCAGCAGATTGGAAACTGACCACCAAATCAAAGGGTGCTTAGGAAAAGGAAAAACTTCCATAGGTTAATGACTATTGCTACATATAATACCAGCACCCTACAAACAAATGAACGACTATTAGAGCTTAAAGGAGAAATAAAAGACGAATGATAAGATATAATAGTATAAGCGAAACGAATAGTAAGGTTCATTGTGAACAAAAACATCAGAAGACAGCATTACAGCAATGCCTACAATATCGCCAATGGTAGTTTATGTGACACCCAAAATTTCACAAAGATAGAAGATTAAAATTATTCAAGTTTATGCCCCTACCTCAAACTAAGAAGAAGAAGATGTTGATAGGTTGACATTGGTACGAATTTGAAACTAACAAAACCAATGTGATGGAACTGTTCCTATAAAATTTGCAAACCCTTACGATTTTCCACATTTTCTCCAGCTCCACAGTTAAAATTGACGATATAGTTATATTTGCATGTGAATGACAATTGTCTGAAACCAAAACTCAACGATACTGATTTGACAAACTATACAAAATAAGACCTTAAGATCAACCATAGAACACATCGTCCAAACAGACCTAGTAGAAACAATAGTAAAATACGTGTAATGCTTGGGTAAAATGTCCAGATACTTGTCAAAATTTGAGTCATATATGACAAGAAAGGCGATAGTGTGAAAAACTCTCTGCAGCGTAGTTCGAAAAACGTACGAAAATAGCGTTCCTCTACTCTTTAAGACAAAAAATTGTGGTATTTTAAATTGTAAAACAATATATATGCTAATTTTTTTCTCAGGAAATCTATTAAAGCGAGGACAATTTTACCAGTTTACTACTAATAAAAATCTTCTTATCGTAAAGTAAGAGATCTGATTCTCTGTTGTATAATTATTACAGCAGGAAAACTGATGATCAGTATGGGGATCTCGGAAACTAGCGGAGATAGAGCAATGGTTAAAGTGGAAAAGATTTGCAGTTTTAATGGCCCAATTTAATGACACTTTCGGAGTTTTGTAAAAAGTCATGGCTTGAAAAAACGAAAATCTGTCGATTTAGTCAAATCCCTCTAGCTCCTATGTTTTTGATTTCATAAAAAAAGTGTAAATATCAAAATTGTATTCCTCGTTTGCGTGACAGCTGTCGTTTTCTTTTTTTGAATGGAAACCATTGCTGGCTATGAATTCAAAAAATCGGACGTTTTTAAAGCTTTTCAACGATATAATACTCGATATAGTTATTCATAAAAATAACGGAGTTATGGATGCTTTTCTCTCTTATTTTCACTTTTAACGTAGGTAGCTATGAAATAGATTGATTTATTAATAACTATTCCAAAAAACATTCAACGATTTTTTTATTAGGTATATCAAATATAACGAAAAAACTAAATAAGTAGGTACTTACTAAAAAGTTAAGAAATTAAAGTACATATTATCGGTTACAATTTATGTTCGAAAAACCATTGTAATTTAGACAAAAAATTCATCTTTTTAAGATTGACATTACCGCTTTCCTCACAGATCGCCTATCGATTTCTTCAATTGCTTGTAATACCGCCTCCCTTAGGTTACCATCTGTCTCATACTTTCTTTTGTATACTTTGTTTTTTAGCGCTACCCATAAATAGAAGTCTATAACGTCCAAATCGGGAGACCGGGGTGGCCATTCGCGTGGGCCATTTCGTCCTATCCAAAAGTTTGGATAGATATTATCTAAGTGTTGTCTTACTAATAACAAGTTATGAGCAGGTGCTCCATCATGTTGGAACCACTCAATTTCTAAACGAGTTCTCAAATTCAAATTATGCAACATGTCTTGAAAAGTGTATTGCAAGAAATGCAAGTAGCGCTCGCCAGTAAGTGATTCGTCATAGATAAAAAGCCCCAGAATAGTAGACCCTATGATACCACACCACCCTATGATACCACACCAAACATTAAAACCAAATTTTATCTGGGGTCGTCTTTGTTCTACATAAAAAGGGTTTTCTTTAGCCCAGATATACTCATTGTGTCCATTGAACATACCGTACTTAGTAAATCTAGTCCCATGTGACCATAACACCTTTAATGGAAACTGTAGATTGTCTCTAAACCATGTACGGAATACGTCAATGTTCGTCACCAGCATGCAACGTTTGAGAAACTGAAAGTTTGTACGGGTGGAACTTGTGCGCTTTCAGTACCTTAACTACAGTTCGTTGAGATGTGCCAACTTCTGCCGCAATCTCAAGAGTTGATGTAGATGGATTTTGATTTACCATTGCCAAAACATTTATTTGTGCTGCTTCGTTAATTTAATTATGTTCCTTTGGTGGGGTTTAGTAAAAGATTCATATCTGCGTAAACTATCGTAAAGCCTCTTAAATGTACATAGAGCCGGTTGACGACGATTAAAATATCTATGAAAGTATTCCTCAGCTGCACGAACTGAATTTTTATGGTATATGATATAACATTCCACCATATTCAGTTTTTCTTCGTTAGAATATTCCATTTTATCACGAACACTCGTCAAATATCGACTGTCAGTTCAGCACTACTAATGGAATCACTCTCAAATGAGGAAACGTCAAAGTGCAAACAATCCTTTTCATGGCTACCTAGGTTAAAAGTGAAAATAAAAGAGAAAAGCATCCATAACTCCGTTATTTTTATGAATAACTATATCGAGTATTATATCGTTGAAAAGCTCTAAAAATGTCCGATTTTTTGAGGTCATAGCCAACTATGGTTTCCATTCAGAAAAAGATAAATTTGTGTCATATTTCGAAAACGAGAGCTGTCACGCAAACGAGGACATGACAATCATGTTTGGGATACAATTCCCTTCCTTTTTGATATTTACACTTTTTTTATAAAATCATAAACAATGGAGCTAGAGGGATTTGACTAAATCGACAGAATTTCGTTTTTTCAAAATATCTAGTAAGCCATGACTTTTACAAAAATCCGAATGTGTCATTAAACTGGGCCAGCAAAATTGCAAATCTTTCCCAATTTAACCATTGCTCTATCTCCGCTAGTTTCCGAGATCCCCATACTGATCATCAAAAAAACTGTATATTGTGATAGAAAACAAAAAATCATTGCTTCATTTGATGGCAATAGGTTATTTGATTCTAGCAACGTATTTATTCCAAATACAAGTGAGGCAAAATATACATGATACTTACAGCTTCAGCTTCTTTGTATGCTGCTGTGAGTTCTTCGCGTTCGTTTTCCAAACGACGGAGTTCCAATTCCATTTCGTGAAGACGACGGGTGAGTTCAGTGATAGTGATTTTAGCATCTCCAAGGTCGTCTACAAAGTTTCAAGGGATTAGTATAATTACTAACATGACAAATTCTAATAAATTTATAAACGATATTATAATGGTTAGTGTTTCTAAATAAAGATTCAAGGTCTCATTAGAGAGATTCTAATATAATGCATGAACCTCAAATGGTACTAAAATTGGAGTATCTAAGAAAAATAGATCTCCTATTTGCACTTCCTGATAAAGAACAAACAATACCCTTATGTACAAATATCAGGTAAGTGAAAGATACTATGCTTATTCTTGAAGCTACTATTGAGCCACTTTGATATAGTACTGAAGAAGTCCTCAACTCAAAGCAATCATATGGAAAAAGAGGTACCAGATGTTTTCTACCTTCATTGAGACGACAAACTGTAGTGTTTTTCAAGAGTCAAATGATTTCATATAGGCAAAAACTTACGAGATAACTGAAAAAGTGACAATCCCAAAAATTACAGTGCTATAGACAAAACCGTATTTGACTTTTTCTGTAAGTGACAATTTGGTGGTAAAGTTGTACCGAATTAAAGTGAACACAAAAATAGTCACAGATGACTGTTCAAAATTCACAGAGCTATGCCTTAATCTTGATGCATGGTGTAAGGAAAATATAGCACCATCCAAATAGTGCGGGAGAAAACCGCCGTCTGTCTTTCGTGACGTCCTATGTCAAGCTTCGGCCCCAATGCATCTTACCGGGATTTGTTCTTACCGGGATTTGTCATTTTTGAAATGAATTAAGGATTCTCTAAAATTAATAAAAGCCCTACAGATGTTAAAATGTGATGGAAGAAACTTTATCATTTTTTAACAACAGTAACAAGAATTGTTATAAAAAATGTTGCAATTAAATTAAGTAATTTAGCAAGCCAAGTCTAGTTTGATAGCTACATACAGAAGTTTTATTATTAGTTTTCATACATTTGTTAACTTCACAAAAGTCCTAGTTCATGATTAAATAATGCTTTTTCCAAAAAGTCGAAAAGGAAGTTTGCCGACAATGATTGATTCAGTAAAAATATTGGTCAAACTGATTCAAGAATTTCATGACTTATTCATGTTGAGTAGGATCAAAAGCACTTGTCACTATTGGAGTTTTATTAACCAAGTAAACATTGAGTTCTACTCTCTTGTCAGATTATGATGTCTTTGATTTAACATCAAGTAGACAATTGAGTTATTAAATTAAAATTGTGCAATTAAAATCCTTTAAACAAAATATAACAAAAATAGTGAAGAACACTTACTGAATACTAAACATGCTGTCTACTAAGCCACATAGGACAATTCACGAGATTTCATGCTGTTTTTGTAGTAATTTATAATTAATTAAGTTCATTTATTGCGTTAATCAAATTATTGCTCTAACGCCTTCCCAGTAAAAATGTTCGAAGTGGTTTAATTCTTAAAGCAAAAATCGAGATTTAAAGTTGTTGTTGGTGCGTATTTTATTGCTGATTAATTGTTTATTTATTGCTTTGAACATATTATTGCTCCAACCAGTTTTTAGAAATAATGTAGCTTAATTCCTAAGATAACTCGGACATAGCTACATGTCAGCAACAAAAGAAATTTCCAGCTGTTTTTAACGGGGTATTTTCTTGTTCATTAATTGCTCATTTATTGTTTCGAACAATTATTGGTCTACAACAAGAGATTTCAAGCTTTTCTTAGTGGCGTATTTTATTGCTAATTAATTGCTCATTTATTGCTTCAACCAGTGTCCGATGTGGTTTAATTAAAAAGCAAATCGGGTGTAGCTAGATCTCAGCAACAAAAATAGATTTCAAGCTATTCATGTCGACGTATTTTATTGCTCATTAATTGCAAATTTATTGCTACAAAAAATTATTACTCTAATGCCTTTTTGAAAAACAATGTTCGGTGTGTCTTAAGACAGATGGACCCGATAATTCGATCTCAAAACTAAAAGAAATTTCAAGTTATTCTTGGCGGCTTATTTTATAGCTAATTAGTAGCAAATTTATTGCTTTTAAAATTTCGTTGCTCTACAATCTTCCAAGAATCTGTGTCCGATATGGCTTAAGACTTAAACCAGATCGGATATCGCTGTATCTCAGTAATTAAGAAAGATTTCTCTTAATAGAACCAGTGCTCAATATGGCGTAATATTCAAACAATAGTTAGGGTAGTTTGAACCCATAATAACGGAAAATTTTAAAAGCATATTATTGTAGGACTTACCAGCCAATTTCTTGTTTTCACGAGCAAGTTGGTCCTTGAGTTCGCGAGTCTTGTCCAATTCGTGAACGGTACGTTGAAGCTCGGTGACCTTGTTACGGAGATCGCGTTGGCTTTGCTCATAGAGTTGGACGGTTTCATCAAGGCGAGTCTTCAAATCGATGTTGATCCTTTCCAGCTGTTCGACGCGTTTTTGCAATTCCCTGGCGGTGTTGTTGGCCTTCTCCAGATCGATGATGAGGACTTCTACTTCGGATTGCAGACGGGATTTCTGTTTCTCCAAGTTGTTGACTTTGAGCATCAAAGCTTCGATGTGTTCTTCTTGTTCCTGGATTCTGGCGTTGAATTTACGACGAAGTTCTTCCACTTCTTCGGCACGGGCAGCTGCTTCAGTTTCAAATTTGGATTTCCAGATTTGTACCTCACCTGAAATATTATTAGATCTTTTATTGATAGTCTGAAATCTAGCAAATATTTACAAGGTGAGTTTTATATTAGTTCTTCCTATCATAAGAGTTGTGTGCACAGTGTTACTTGTATTTGTAGTAACACATATGCAGGTGAAACTTAGAGACCTTCAGATATAAGGCAAGAAGAATACCAATAAACCGTTTCCCAAAGCCAGCTGTTTAATGATAAACAATGAGGAAAACAGGGCACTTTAAATTGATCTGGATGCGGGATGGAAAAATAGAGTGATAAAGGGGAAGAAATAAATGGTAGACATCCTGAAGTTTTGCAAAATACAAGAAAATGGACAACACACTTCTCAGTACAGCGAGCAAAGCAGTGGTTATTTTATTTTTCTACCAATGAAGAAAGCTGTTTCAGCATCAATCGATCTTACAATCTTGTTGAGAATCACTTGACGGTAATTCTAAACAATCTATTAGCATCTTTAAAAACCAGAATTAGAGCAGTCAAAGAAATTGACCACGAAGAATTCACAACTTAGATTACAAGCACAACTGCCTCCATTGCAGTCGACTTTGTAGTTGTTCTGATTATAAGAAAAAGAAGACTAACACTTCTGTTGGTTTATGTTGAGAAACAAATCTCTGTTAAAGTTTAGATTAAAGCTGTAATGCAAGAAGTGCAAAAATTCATTCATACTACCATAAACTCTTTGGTAACCTAATTACCTACCTTGAGATTTGACAAGTTGGCGTTCAAGGTCAAGACGGGCCTCACTTTCTTCCTCAAGTTGTACTCTAACGGATTCGAGTTCAATCTCAACTTGATGCAAGTTGGCTTCAAGAAGAGAACGTCTTCTTTCATCATCTTCAGCCCTGCGGCGAGCATCCTCCAACTGACCAGCGAGTTGGGACTTAAGGTAGATGACATTTTCAAGATTGACTTTGATGTCTTGAACCTCTTTAGTCAATTCGATGTTTTCTTGTGACAGACGAGTCTTGTGAGAGGTGATGTCGACGACGGTACGATTGAGTTCTTCGATTCTGATGTTGAGTTCGTTAACTGTTACTTCGAGTTTTTCTACGTGTTTGACTGCGATGAGACGTTCTTTGGTGACGCTCTCGACCTGGGCGAGAAGCTCGTAGATTTCACTTTGGAATTTGCATTTTTCCTTTTCGGCTCTGAAAAATGATCATATGTGAATTAATTGATAAATACTGTAACTAGAAAAATCTGTTTCATTGACACTGGGTGCATCCAACCCGCTATGGTTTTTGCTTGCCGCAAACTCACTCACAAATAAACTGAATTCGACTAACTGTGGGTTCATCGTCAAACACTACAACCTACCAGCATTAAAGATAATCAATTTGATGTATATGGACGACTAAACTTAATTGCAACTACAAGACAACAGTTGATACGCCTAAGTTAGTCTAATGGTTCTCTACTTACATCCAGAAGCAATTAAACCTTGAAAACAGCTGGATTATTAATACAGTCAAAGGAAAATACAACAAGGGTCATACGATATCAGAGATGGCACTACAGTTGAATTCATCTAAGAAACTACGAGGAATGCCTTTTATATTTCGGGATTGGACAACCCTAGTGTTGCAATCTGACAACTCAGCTCTATCGTAAAGTTTGACATTTTTGAGATTATACGTACTCAGAACGTTTTAACATACGAGCGCTATGTTAATTTAATTTTTGGCGATGAAAGTCCATCAAGGACTACTGTTTATCGATGGTATGATGAATTCAATCGAGGTCGTAGTTCACTCCAAGACGAATTTCGTGAAAGTCGTCCAAAAACAGTTGTTGTTCCGGAAACCATTGATGCTGGGCGCGAACTGATATTGCAAGATCGTCATGTGACCTATCGAGAGAATTTGTTCGCGTTGGATCCCACACAATTTGTGAATTGTTCAAAAAAAGGCTCGTGTCGATTGGTCGAAAGAGAAGCTCAAAAAATACGATCGCAGTGCTTCAAAACACGTTTATGACATAGTGACAGGTGATGAATCGTGGATTTACGGGTATAAGCCCGAAAGTAAACAGCAGTCGACTGTATGGGTGTTTCAAGATGAGCCGAATCCAACAAAAGTTGTTCGCACACGAAGCACTTCCAAGCAAATTATCGCCTGTTTTTTCGGAAAAACTGGACATGTCGCAACCGTACCACTAGAACAACGCAGAACAGTCAATTCTGAGTGGTACACAACCATTTGTTTGCCAGTTGTCTTCCAAGAAATGAGGAAAACCAATCGCCGAAGACGGATCACTCTTCACCACGACAATGCGAGCTCTCACACATCGGCTCAAACAACTACATTTTTGACTACTCAAAACGTCGGTTTGATGAGTCATCCGCCGTATAGTCCTGACTTGTCACCAAATGACTTCTTTTTATTCCCGTACGTAAAGAACAAACTGAGAGGTCAACGTTTTTCGACACCTGAAGAAGCGGTTGCTGCGTTCAGAATGCATGTTTTGGAGATACCTCAATCACAGTGGAAAAAGTGCTTCGACAATTGGTTCAAACGCATGCAAAAGTGTATAGATCTTCAAGGGGAATATTTTGAAAAACAATGAAGCGATTTTCGATGATTAATTTTTTTTTTGTTCTCTAATCCCGAAATATAAAAGGCAGCCCTCGTAATACTTGCAAATATACTCTAATACAGCAAATTCAACGAATTGATAATTACCTTCAAGAAAGACCTAACAACAGAATTTGTATGTAAGACCACTATTGAAGACCAAACGTAACAGTAAAACTCTGTCTATTACTGTCTACGCGTGCTCAGTTACCATTTCGGTGTAGCAATAAGAGCTCCAAATCGCTAGGGGAGAGGATTGGCAAATATAGGTAAGCAATAAAATCAAATTTTTAATGTTTTATGCTATTTTTAAGTCTTCACGAACACAGTTAGCATTCAAACCTTTGCGAATGACGGCAGGTACCGTTGGTCTAATATATCAGTATCATTTTCCTCCAAAATTCTAAATAGTACAGTAATCATTCAACCATATTGCTACTCAATCATATCTGGAATTCACTTCTGCGAATCAAAGCATATACCAAAAATGAAGAACACGTGACATACTCTCAGACGTCTGTAAAATAGTTGGCTCTAGAAAATTTCGGTTTCCATCCGTTAATATTTAATTTAAAATGGGGGCTACTATGATACTTTTAAGTACTATGACCTCACCAAGCAGTTGAGCTTGCATGTAAAACATCCTCATATAAACGATTTTTTTATTGGGAATGTATGTTGTCATTGCCAAAATTGATGTTGATATTTTAAGGCAGATAGAAAGCAGCAGTGTCTTTTTTTCCACCAGATTTGACATCCTGTGGCTTATTAGAAGAAAACAGATGACTGCTTCCCCATGATATACGCTTCCTCATTGTGCCTTCATTGTCAAAATTAGTTAATTTTAAGAATACTTCTTCACAGCCACTGTATAGCACAGATTTGACACCTTGTGACTTTTTCCGCTTGCAGGATGAGGAGCTCGGTCAAAGAATATCGTTTAGAAGATCTTTTTGATACTCAAAACAACGCCATGAGAGTTTTAACGGCACTGGTGGTGCTATAAGGACCCTTATGGTGATTATTGCAAAGGAATATCTATCTCTAGGACTTGTCATAGCAGTCTATGTTGCTTACAGTAGAGTTTGCGAATACATGTTTCACTCTACGCACATTTCAACATCTTGTTGAAACGAGCGTAGACCTACGGGCTACGGGCTTGTCGAATGTGTCCGGTATAAACCGAATTATATTTAAAAAAAACACCACTAAATGAAGAGTACTGCATACACAGAAAGGTAATCTCAAGACCATATAAATTATAATTAAATTGCCTCTTTTGAATGAAATAATAAGGAATGCTATAGTTGTTACTTTCTTAACGCGCTATTGTTTTATGCTTAATTGCGCATCACAAAATTATATTTTAACCCAATGATCTCATTCGAGATATTACAAGATAAATGAGTATAAGAATCTCGTACATGAGATATTATTTTTAGTGAATGAAAATTTCCTTGCGACCGATCCAAATTCTTCGAAATGACTACTTACTTGGTATTTTTAGAATCTCATTTCGAATATTGTTTAAACTACTTCAAGAAGGTAATGTTTCTCTTAACGTGTTGGCAAAGCAATCGGATTAGTTTGCATTTCAATAACCAACTTAACTAAAAGGTTTATTGACATAATTTAGGAATAATTATGTGGATTTTAAAAGGAATAGAATATCTTAAGCAGTATCAACAAAACTTTAACAAACACTTGCTTAATTTAAATTGATACCAAGACTCAGAAAATATATGAATGTACAAAAATTAAAATGGAGAGATGTATTTTCTATGGAGAAAAACTCTTACCGTTTGATCAGACCCTGAGACAGAGAAAGAGCAAGTAAGAGAAGTCTGATGAGATTAAAATAGATTAGATGTTGTTCATACATAACACATTATATTTCAACATTTCTTTTAAATAAGGTTCGTAATAAACTACTATCTTTGTTATTATTATTTGTACGTAATTTGTAAACATTCGTAATGACTGTGAGTGATAGGGTGTCCACTTTGTATCAGTTTTTACTGTTTTGGCGCTCTAATATTGCATTTAATTTTGGTTATTTTTTCTATCTATACCTTCGCATTGTATCCTCATTGTAACTAATTCACTCTATATTCCATCCACACTCTATATACTTCTGCCTACTGGTCACTCCGATATAACTTATTGGTCATCATTTTCTGAATCAGCCTGTACAACAGTAGTTCAACTCAACACAATATTATAACATTCCCGATCTTTAAAACCACCCTGTATAAGTACAAAATCCTCTCCACACTATTCACTCTTTCTATTTTTCTATTGTTTAAATTATTCCTGTATACCAATGATTTTACTTCGCCCCAAATGTCTATATAACAAAATTCACCTTTTTAACCACATTTTGTGACTATAAATTTACATTTTGTTTAGCCCAGATATGCTCATTTTGTCTATTGAACATATCGCTGTTAGTAAATCTAGTTTCATCTGACAATAACACCTTTAATGGAAACTGTGGATTATCAAGGCACATGTCTCTAAACCATGTACAAAACAAAATACATCGATGTTCGTCACCAGCATGCAAAGTTTGACACACTGAAAGTTTGTACGGGTTGAACTTGTGCGCTTTCAGTACCTTAACTACAGTTCGTTAAGATGTGCCAGCTTCCGCCGCAATCTCACGAGTTGATGTAGATGGATTTTGATTTACAATTGCCAAAACATTTATTTGTGCTGCTTCGTTAATTTGATTACGTTCTTTTGGTGGTTTAGTAAAAGATCCATATCTGCATAAACTATCGTAAAGCCTCTTAAATGTACATAGAGCATGTTGACGACGATTAAAATATCTATGAAAATATTCCACAGCTGCACGAACTGAATTTTTTATGACATATTCAGTTTTTCTTCGTTAGAATATTCCATTTTATCACGAAAACTTGTGAATATCGACTGCCAGTTCAGCACTACTAATGGAACTACTCTCAAATAAGGAAACGTCAAAGTGAAAACAATCTTTTTCATGGCTACCTACGTTAAAAGTGAAAATAAGAGATAAAAGCATCCATAACTCCGCTATTTTTATGAATAACTATATCGAGTATTATATCGTTGCAAAGCCCTAAAAATGTCCGATTTTTTGAGGACATTAACCAACTATGGTTTCCGTTCAAAAAAAGGATAAGTTTGTGTCATATCTCGAAAACGAGAGCTGACACGCAAACGAGGACATGAAAATCATATTCGGGATACAATTCCCTTCAATTTTGATATTTACATTTTTTTATAAAATCAAAAACACAGGAGCTAGAGGGATTTGACTAAATCGACAGAATTTGTTTTTTTTTTTCAAAATATCCAGTAAGCCATGACTTTTTACAAAAATTCGAAAGTGTCATTAAATTGGGCCAGTAAAACTGCAAATCTTTCCCAATTTAACCATTGCTGTATCTCCGCTAGTTTCCGAGATCCCCATACTGATCATCAAAAAAAACTCACTCTGTATAAATGAACTAGAATTCCAAAGCAAAGAAAATTAAAAGAATTTGAAGTAAACCAAACCTTCAGTCTGTACAATGTACCAAAGTCAGATGCCATAAATTTATTTTTGAATCACTCCTGTTTATTATCCCATTAATTCCGGATTTCGCGCTACCAGTACAGATTTCACAAATAAATCTGCATCATATATGCCTGCTGAAATCTGTGCACCAGAATAATTCTGCCCCAAACAATAATATTTAACATTTCAACAAAGAAAATGATAAATTTCGCCTACACCGAGTTTCATAAGCAAATAATTTATTTTTAGATAGAAAACTGTACACATCGTGCTCCAAATTCAAGACGTAGGTAGACGAACAATTTGAAATAATTTATTTTTAGGTAACGGAATTGTTGCATTTCAAATCGCCATCGATATACTTGAGTTTTGACCGTTTCGTCAAGTGGCTCAAAATTTCACGTTTCCCACAAAAAAAGCGTACCTACTCGTTTGCAAGTCAAAACGAAAATTTCGTCTGGACAAATATGGCTACGAATAGTGATGAAGTTATTTATATCACCCCGATCTTAGCCGCTTATTAGCGATTGTAGAGCGTTATCTAATATCATCAGAAAAGAAAAATTTGTGAATTAACAAATTCATTGCACTGTCAAATATAATCATATGGATACTGATCAAATAAACACCATTTTCTTATTATCCTTTAATGCTCTTATCTCTTTAAAGTGCTATTTTTAACCGACTTCTAAAAAGCGAGCGACTATTCAAAAACGGCTTTGGCAATTTTGATGATTTAAACTACATTATATTAAGGAACATTACAGAAATGTCCCATATAATTGCCTATAACATGAGATTTACGGTTTTCTAGAAAATCAAACAAAAAAGTAAATAATGGGCTAGATTTCAGCGATTTTTAATGAATCTTCACTGTTTTCCCTAAAAATGCTTACGCAATTTGAATATTATAAAATGTATTATACAAAGATATGTTCCAGCTTGATTCTGTACATTTCTCTATAACGTTTGTTTTGGATTATGCTGGTATTGATAGTGGAATTAAAAAAGAGCAAGTGAATTGAAAGATCCCGAAGAAAAATGTAGACTAGCGTATGGTAAAAAAGAAAAATGAATAAAAGCAAAATCCTAATTCATAATAAAATATACACTCAACATTTGTCTATGACTATTAGATAAAATCATGCAGCTCAACAATTGAGTAATCAGAACACTATCTATCAACCCAAAATCCTAATAAGGTATTTTAAAAATGTATCAATCGAAGTTCCACAAGGACCAATTGTAGGTCCCCTTTTCTTAATATTATATATCAGTGATTACTTATAGGAATTAGAAAGAGATCTGTTGTGTCGTCTGCTGATTATACACATTTGATTACATCTGATAAACATCTGGGTATTGTTTTTGGTGTCTTAGATTGGATAATCATCTTCATTAAGACAAAAAAAAATTAAAATCTTCAGTACACAGTAGGTGTACGATACGGTTAGCAACACTCACAGATCAAGTTTCTAGTCAGTAAAATAAAGGTTGGTATTACCAGTTTTAGCATTTATATGTCAAAGGCATCACCGAATAACTGTGATCAAAGTTTAAAACAATTAGAGATTATTATTATTAAAAACTACAAACTTGTTACATTTTTGCAGACACTGAATACCCGAAAATTTTGAAAGAACAAAGTAATCCACCTGACAGATTACAAGTCCAGGATAACTGCAACCTACATTCTATGTTATTTACTACATTCCATCTCCTTATTCAAGGCCTCTAAAAGCAAAGAAAAGGAACACCACCACAATATTTTCCGAAGTGAGGTGTAAAAATCAAAATTAACCTAACGTTTTAAAATCTTCCTGCAGCTAAGAAACTAGCTTTCACCAAACAAAGTTTAAAAATCAATAATGCATAACAAACAGACTGAAGATCATATTGCAAAAGACAATCTACTGCACTTTAAGTAAATCTCAGTAAATAGACCGAACAATCAATTTCGTTGTTCGGGGGACATATTGCATAATCGCTGGGAGGGGCTGGAATTGATGAGAGTCGTTGAGTGGGTAACCGAGAGGCTCTTTTGTTGTTTGGAGGTTATGTGTAGGCCCTCTTTTAGTGGTGTTGAGGTTATGTCTTAGTTGGGGTGTCATTGTTACGTGAAGTTGTTTGGTTAATGACAAATCCTGATTTATGATCTGTCAACTGCCATTGTTAAGTATTTGGTTCAAGGGGATGATGTAAGTCGGTATGGTTATGTTGTTCCGTTAGATGACAGCGACCCACCTCCCCATTGCTCGTGTTGAGGTTATGTGACAACTGAGATGTCATTGTTCCCAGTTGGGTAGGTTTGATGGAAGTCATGGTGAGCATACGTGGTGTGGTTGATAGGGTGTCAGTTGAGTTGTCATTGTTTTGTGGATTATGTAATTGTCGGAAGTTTGTGAGGTTATGTGAGCGTGGTGATCGTGGCCACTATAGTTGTCTTGTCCTATGGTTTGTGTTTGGTGGAGACTGTTGTGACGTTTAAAGTTTGTTGTGTGCTGGGAGAGGTTATTTGCGGGTCTTATTGACGATATTGAGTTTATGCGTCAGTGAAGATGTGATTGATATGTATAAAATGTAAGTCGTTGTATGCATAATGTGGTTGACAGGGTGTGGAGGTTTCAAGCAAGGTGTTTCAAGGTGTAAAGCTATCAACCATGATGTAAATCATGTGGTTTGTTGGATGATAATATGTTGACGATTGTTGAATGGAACTCTAAATGTTCATAAACAGGCTTTTGCAGATAACGCAAGACTGATATGTACCCTCATTCATGAAACTATTATGACAAGGCAGGGTTGTTTAGCACGTCGTAACAGCAAGGGATTTCCATCAGTAGTCGGCATTTCACTGTCACTTCAAAGAAATGTTAGGCACTGATGTTACACCATTTAGTGGCACGTTTGTTCAGTATTTTGTGTTAATTGTGGATTGGTAAAATGTTCATGCAATTATTGCACACCCATTATGTTATATGTTTGGACGGACTATTAGGAGATACCAGTACTAGTTCGGTACGTAGCACGATTTCTCAAGAAATGGTGCAAAAATGGGTTTCAAGATTAGCTCATAAGATAAGATAAAATAAGACATAACCTAACCTAACCTAACTTAACCTGTTGAAAAATATTAATAACTAAGAATAAAAACCGCAAAATGAGTTGCAGTTTTGCTCTGAAGCTGTCTTTCCAAACACCTACTTTTTAAAAGACAAATTGAAGTATAGGAATTTCCGTTACTGTATTAACCGTGTTGGAATTTTTAACAAATAAATTGATATGGGGGACAAGCAAAGCAAACAGGTTGAGACATGTTATACTCTTCATAGATGGACTGACAAAAAAAGGGACAAGATCTATTAAAATTGTCAAGTAACCGAAAGCCCTTAAGGAAGTAAACCGTCAACACAAGAATCAAGACAATAAAAGTAGATAAAACAACAGTCGGCCTAAATACTGTGAAACATGAGAAAACGAGACAAGCACTATCCATCCAACCTGTTGCCCCCAGAAGAATTCCTTCATAAAGAGATATCAGTGAGGGTGAGCAAATAGTATGGTGAGGAGGCGGCAATTATACAATCTGATGAAACTAATAATCCTTAACCTATCCAGAAATATTCAATTACTAAATTACTGTTTAATAGAGTTCAATTCTTTACAGACCATTTGAAAATGTTGGGTTATTATGGAAATTCATCTGATGTGGCGGTATTTTCTACAAATGTATACTAAGACACAATAGTTTACAGGAAGGTGTCTTTCGTGTTGTTGCAGCAGATATATAATCAGAAATTACTGTTAATGTCAAAATACGATGTCGTACCTCTGCCCTTTGAGTAGCTGTGCGGTGTTCCTTAATCCTGGTCTCCAGCGGTCGCTTTGTCTCTCCAATATAAGATTTAAATCAGAGGTAACGAAGTCTGGGCTAGCTAATCACGCATGGACCGAACAGCATAATATCAACTGGGACCAGGCTAAAGCAATTCACAAGGAGGAGCACTGGTACAAAAGAAAATTCATAGAGACAGCCCATATAATCTCGAACGAAAATATAATTAGCGAGCCCAGCGCCCAAATTAAAAATATTTGGAGAGCTCTGCCGCTACGCATCACCGGCCACCAACCTCTAGGTACGACGACGCTGATTAGACCAGATAAGACCCAATGACCATGACCTGCGACGCATGACCGGTTAAGGGTATAATATAAATACGACGGATACTCTGAATTTCCTATCATTCACCTGATGACGATAGCAGATACACAGCTATTGAAACGTTGTGAGATCAACCACTTCAAGACGATGGAAGTCCAAGGAAACTTCGAGGAAATTGTCTAACTTATTTTTCTGAAGTAAAATAGTGCCGCAAAAGATTCTTCTTTTCGGGCTTTTCGCGTAAATTCTGAATATGCAAAACGATAGTTAAGAAATTAAATATTTCGTCCTTCTGAACTGTTTCCAACAAGATTTGGTTCCACAAATCATATCATATAATTGTTTAACATAGTTATATGTTAATGGGTGTCTTACCTTGATTTGGCCTTAGCAAGAGAATCTATTTGTTCTTGGAAATCTACAACAATTTCTTGGTGCTTCTTCTTAAGAATAGCAGCTGTTTCTTCGGATTCTAAATGTACATCTTCCAAAAGTTTGCGAAGTTTCAACAATTCGGTGTCGCGTTTTTTGTTAATTTCAAACTAAAAAGTAATTTTATTAATAAAATAATAATGAAATCCTTTCAGTTTGTGTAAGAGAAAGTTCAGTGACTTACCTGACTTTCTGCACCACCTTCAGCTTCTTCTAGACGTTCTGACAATTGGATGACCTGTACACTAAGATCGGCTTTTTCACGCTCGATCTACAAATAGAATAAATAATATAAATCACACAATGTAAATAACGATCGAGGGGTCAGTTAAAAGAAGCATGAAGCATCAATATTACACTGATTACAACGTTCATGAAAAGTTATACTATATGCATATACAGGGCTTTCATTTCAAAACTAGCCACCCAAAATAACTTTACAACTATCTTTAAAAGAAAAAGACAAAAAAACGTTAGTTTATATTGAATGGGGGACACATTTTACACATATCCGTCACCTTGCAGTTTCAACTGCTAAGCGGTCCTGAATTTACAAAATTCAAGATGGTGGACGAAATTTTCTTCTCCTGAGTTATTTTCTATGTCCATATTGGATCCACATATTGAATTTTGTCTATCAGATTCGTGATCACCGAACCGAAAAACCCCCTTGTAAAAAGTTTGGTGCACAGCGACCGATTTTTAAATTTTCATTCGCCATATTGAATCCGCCATATTGAATTTTGTAAATCTGACCTCGGACTCGTGATCAGAGACCCTAAAAACTACCCTGAACTACTTTTGGTATAATTGGCCATTATTTTCAAAAATTATTTTTTTACTCTGTAAAAAATAATTTTATTTAAAAAAATGATGTGTCAAAAGATTGTCAAAAACGAGACCTTTATTTATATCCCTTTGTATTTAAACTTGATATTCACCCCCGTTTAGGAGTTGAAACTGCAGGGTGTTTCCCCCCGTAAATATAAATTAACGTGTATTTTTTGTCTTTTTCCTTTTGAAGATATTTTAAAAGTTATTTTGTGTAGCTAGTTTTGAAATGAAAGCACTGTATAATACAAATGAGTGAGTTGACAATATCTCTTTTTCTTTAGTTATGTCATAATAGAAACTTAATTGATAAGTTAAAAGCATTTACAACTCTTTAGAAAAAGTTTTAATAGTTGATCTGTGGTTTACTGAGCGGTATTTCTATGCAAATTAAAAAATGATTACTAAGATCTCTGAAAACGTGGGGGGTTGACTTCTGTACTACGCCCTTGACCTACTTAGACTAGAGTAACAAAATAAAAAACAGTTTGACAGGAGAGTTATGTCTATAAAGTACTAGCTGACCCAGCGAATTTCATTCCGTCTAACAGTCAATGAACGACTTGTTAACTTTTAGCTGAACTTAATTTAGGATTTTATTAATAAATTGTATATACAGATATATATCCACATATTTAGAACTATATCATTCAACGTATGACAGCCGTTTCGAACCAGGAGTTCTCGTCAGATACGCTTCCTTGAATGACAAGTTCTAAAGTGAAATACTTGGATGTTATACACATCAGTAAGACAACAGTCAGTGTATTGAACCTAATAGATGTCGGTGACATCTACCGTCTATTGAGTAATTTAAGTATATCAAGGCATACTATGCTATAACATACCATACTCTTGACAGATGGTTCGAGTGTTTTATATAAAAACACATAAGTAAATATATATACAGATATATATCCTATACGGCTGTCATACGTTGAATGATATAGTTCTAAATATATCTGGGATATATATCTGTATGTATATTTACTTATGTGTTTTTATATAAAACACTCGAACCATCTGTCAAGCGTATGGGATATGTTATAGCATAGTATGCCTTCATATACTTAAATTACTCAATAGACGGTAGATGTCACCGACATCTATTAGGTTCAATACACTGACTATTAATAAATTGAATACAAAAAATGTGTTAACTTCAATATTTTATTACATTAAGTCAAATATTTCAAAGGCGAGTCAGCTTTATTGAACTATGTATTTTGCAGTATGAGTTGCTCTTCAGTTGATTTTCTTCAGAAAACTTGTGACACACGACCAGAAACACTCAACAACAATTGGACTTGTGATTTGTTAATCATCATGGCGAATGAAAGATGAATTGGAAATTGAATTCGTTTGAACTCCAAGGGCATATTGAGAACTTCTTCACCTTTGAATTTTCCTTTCAATATTAATCTGTTTTCGTTTCTTTCACATTCAATAAATTTGAGTAAACACAAAGTACCAAAGACTTGATTCTGAATTATGAAGTATAAGTCATCCACTTTTAATTCTTGGCAACCAACTCAACATTTTGTTCTTTTTGTGGTTATCAATGATGTCAGGAATACAGTGGTGATGAGCTCTTCCGACAGTGTGGAAACATATTGATGCTAGTGCAGAGCTCAAAACCTCAAAACCTCCCTGGACTTCTAAAATTAATTTTCTGCAGATGAAAAGGAAACTGTGGAGTGATGTGTGGATGTGGAAAAATAGGTCTGAAATGTTCTGCAGTGTGCCACCATTGTTCTGGGGAGACTTGCATAAACACAATGGAGCTCTTAAAATTAATTGAAGAAAATGATTTTGAAGTTAAACCGCCGACAATGACGCCACATCCTTCTCCGGTTCTCACTCAAGCATTTAATATAGAAAGCCAACCAGATACTGAGCCGCAGCCTGGTCCATCAAAAAGACCGAGGACAGAGTAGTTGTGATATAGAAAATGACCGTGGATTATACCTACTGGAGATACCACATAAAAAAAAAACGCTCCTCCAGATTATACCTTGTAGGTGGTGGGGAAAAGAGTCAAAAATCAATTAATAACAATATAGCATTATCAATAATTAAAAAGAGTATCATAAAAAAATGAAAAGATGATTAAAAAATTATGGCAAATCATTATTATTAATGTATAGTTATGAACAGTGTTCGTTTGGCAGCGCTGTAAAACCTTTACCACTGAATAAATTTAAAAACATTATATTGAAAATTATTCCCTAAAACACCATGTTTAAAAGTAGTCTGATGTATTTATTTGTTAAATGATTAGCAAAAGTTTAGAAAAAAATTATATCGATAAATGGAATTTTTTTCTCAAGTTTTCATGATTTTCGCTTATAACTTTTTTATTTGTGGTTCTATGACTAAAAGTTACTCGACAAAAGTTGTTGGTAATTTTAATTTCAACAAAAAATGTTTAACAATTTTTTGGTGAGACCTACATTTTGTCAGATAAACCATAAAAACCATTTGGACTCCTTTTTCCAAGATGGCGGCCCTGGAACAAGAATTGCAACCCCACAAACCTGGATTTAACTTTACAATAACCCCACTTGATATCAAAAAAATAAAATTGAGGACTCTGGCAAATGCAACCCCAATTGTAACTTTTAAACGGACTATAGATACACTAAAAAATTGTGAACTTTTTACCATTGTTGTAAATACGCCTAAAATGTTGCCATGAAGAAGAATTTGTTATATTTACAACTACTATTTATTTATTTATTTAACTACTATTCAAACGGTGATAAATATTGCTAATAAGAAAATAAATAAAATATGAAAACGCTGTCTTTAAATATTTTACTGTACCACTATTCCTGCAATTATCAGGTTTGTTAATATTGTGAATAAGGTAAAAGTTCCATGGCTTGGACATAATTGAACACAACATTCTCTGAACAAAGCATCTGCCTAATATTTAGACTCAACCTATAACACAATAATTAAGATTTTGCATTTCAAGAGATATTCTCAAAACAATCACTTTATTAATCGCTTTAAAAAGAAAATTCTAGGGTGGGACAATTTTAATTTTTAAATTTTTTATTTATGGATAATTTTAACATAACTGCAACTCTGTAGGTCATGGTCGGGTACAGGGGAACGACAGCGATGGTGTACCTCCCCTCCCCTCCTCGCAGGTCTTGAGAAATCGAAATTCTTATACCAAACATACAGATATAACTAGAATTTTAATTTTGAAGACGCGAGATGTAAGACCGACATCTAGGATTTTCGAGAGAATCAGCACACAGAGGTTCCGAATCTGGAGCCGTTCCGTGTAATTGCTGTTCTCCCTTAACTCCTAAGACAGAATGTAACGATAAAATTTTTCAGGTTACTTCACCTGTCAGAGATATTGAATACTCTCTTCGAGGTGTCATTCCTTTGTACGCAAGACAATATACCTTATATATCATATATAATATACATTGTTTCTAGTCAGGGAACCTTCATCAGTTGCGCTTTCCACAATTGAATGTCCTCTCGAACACTTCTTTATGTATTTGAAACATCTCGCGTCTTCAAATTTAACAAAATGTTTCAAATACATAAAGAAGTGTTCGAGATGACATTCAATTGTGGGAAGCACAACTGCTGAAGGTTCCCTGACCAGAAACAATGTATATTATATATGATATATAATGTATATTGTCTTGTGTACAAAGGTATGACACCTCGAAGAGAGTATATAATTGAAATGTATTGATTTTACACACAACATTCTGGCACTCTGAATTTTTGCTTCAATTTATATTAATATTGCTTATTTACCATATTGAACGAGAATCTAGGAAAAGTTTAAAAAAATAAATTTGTTTGTTAAAACGAAGTATTGAAATTATTCAGATGATACGGGAAGTATCTGTAGATAATTCAAGCAGATGTTTGCCAAGTTGTTTGTAATATAGAGTGCCATAAACAAAAGAATATCACCTTGGTTCGCCGTGAACTCTAACAGAGCTCAAAAGGTATAGATGACTCTGTATGTTACAGAACTTTCTTCACCTACAATTGTACTAGATCGTGACAATTATTTTCAAAATTCAGATATTGCTATTCAAAAAGTCGAAAATTTTATCCCTAGTCATTGAATGTCAATAAAATATTGCCAGATAATCTCCTGGTTCCTGGATAAAGCTCCGTTCTAGTTCAATCAACATGAAAATTAATTAATACATTGGTGGTGACGGGGAAAAACTATTGTTTGATTAAACACGAATTGTTCACTACGAATTTTGACTGATTTTTGGCTTTAATTATAATAATTCCAAACAGTTACAATATAATTAGATACATTTTTTCTCATTATTAATTATTCGAAGTGGGCCCAACATATCCAGTTCCTGTATCACATCTTTCCCTTATATTTACTATCCCAAAACCGATAGCTGAATAAAGATTATTTTGAAAATTATGCCCGGTAACTTCAATTATGAGGTACTCAGTATAAAGTCATCATTGGATTTAAGACGAAATAATACAAAGTGGCCTTTAAAAAAATATTCGGTAAATCAAAACTCAGTAAAATGGTAGAAACAAAAAGATAACATAAAAGAAAAACTTCAAAAAATAAAAATAAAACTGTTTTAGTAAGACCTGTCAAAAGTTGACATTTTCAGACATATGAACAAAATGAATTATTTTGACCTACGGTAAATTTGAAGCATCTGATGTAATTACTCTTACCGCACATATGCAAAATTTTCAGTCTGCATATTTCAAAACAACCCTGGAGACATATTTTTAGAACAATGAAACGAAATATCTCCAAGCGCATGAACTATATAGAGGTGGATACCTTGCCAAAATTAAAATAAGAACATTCTTCAACCTAATTGAATCACAGCGCTAAAAATGGCCGGTGAAAAACGTTTTCAAAAGAATTTATACAAAATTTTTCGTTATTGGATCACTCACCTTTATTTGTGATACATAACTTGTCATGACTATTTATATTACGTTTCATGAATCACATTAGTTTATCTTATAAATTTCAAACTTTCGTAGCATCTCTGTATCATTTGCATATTTTTTTAAATACTTATTGATTCAAAATTAAAACATTATTTATCAAATATTTTATAATTTTAATCTTTTGTGTCAGTCCAATTTTAATTATATTTTAAATATATAAGCAGCAAATGTTGAAGAATTATCTAGTAGAACAAAAAAGATATTTTCCCCTCATTTGTCTTCAAAATTTTTAGCACCGCATTTATTAAATTGAAAATATACAAAAATTATGAAATTAAAATTCTAAAACAAATAATAATAATATTAAATCATAATAAATATATATGTTTTTTTTTTCAATATTCGTTTAAAATCTATGACAAAAAAAATATTTTCAACTCACTTAACTCTAAATTTTTTTCTTTATAGTAATTACAAAATAATATATTATTTTATTTTACTCATAATTTCGTATATTGAATTTTTTGAAAGATTGAAATATTATATAATTAAAATTACACGAAAATACTTACTCAACAAATACATGTTAGTTAGGTCCGAAAATTTTTATAAATTATAAAGAAAGTACTACAATAATTAAGGAACAAATATTGGTGGGTGATTGAGCAGAAAAACAGATACTTTCAACTAATTTGACTCTAAATTTTCTTCTTGGCATTAATCATAAAAATGTTTAAGGTAATTTTGTTATAATCCTAATTTTAAACCACACATTTGTCAAACCGAACGTTTTTAAAAATTACATAATTAAAATTCAAAATAATAAATATATATAATTTTTAGCCAAGGAAAAAAGTTTATTTTCAAATCTCTTGTACCTAAATTTTTTTTTTCTTTATAGTAAATACAAAATAATATATTATTTTATTTTACTCATAGTTCATTTTTTAAACTGGAACGTTATATAATTAAAATTTCAAGAAAACTTAATAGTAAACAAATTCATGCTGGTTAGATCCCATACTTTCGATAAATTATAAACTTTTTTTTTCATTTTCACTTATTTTCAAAAGCAACGGGTCATCTTAGAACACACAACAAATAAATATGAAGTTACTATTCATGCATGAAGAAGATTTTTTTTATAAATCGTTTAATAAAATTTTTTAGAGTACTCATTTCAATAGATATTTGAGGACATGTACATTTTTTTTTATTTTTAGATGTACTGAATATATATTTTTTAATATTTTAAGAGGTATATATTCTATGACTTTTTAAAATATTTAGTAGGAAATTTTATTGACCCAAGATGTGTGTAAATAAGGGATATCAGAAAACAAAAACGAATTTATGGCATTTATTGAATATTTCTTCCTGTATGTTAAAAATCTGAGTTGCCACTGGTAGTTACACAGTAAAGCGCAAGCGTAAGCATTGTGTAGCGTATAAGGCTCCAAAAAAATGTACTCACTCTAGATCTTAGTTCACGTTCAATTTCTAGATCATCTTGAAGAAGTCGAATTTTGTCCTGCAAAAATACTAATTTTAGGTTACTTATAAAAAAAAGTCGAAAACTATTTGAGATTTTGATATTTTACTATTTAAATTAGAGAGAAATGGAACTGAGAACTTAAAATATTTGGAAAAAATCTAATCCATTTGAAATTGAAAATAGATGTGGAGCTAAGGCATTGATTTTTTTTAATATTAATAGTTTTTAAAAAATTATAAAATGACAATACAATTTTCTAGCATTTTTTCTGACACGACAAATGAATGAAATGAAAATTTTGTTAGAACAAAATGTGATTTTTGATCCGATTATATGAAAAAAAAAATCCAAAACGAGACACAAAATGTCACAAAAACAAGACTTCCTCGTGTGAATCACCACAAAGACACTTGGCACAGTTTCACAAAATCCTCACGAAATTTCCACAAAATTCTTGAAATAGTTACAAGTAATACGAAACTTGCTGAAGATTATTTTTACCTCGAGCCTAGAAAGAGCAGTCAAATCAGCGCTGTATTCTATGCTGACGTCGGCGCTGCCTCCTGCAGCTCCTGAGGATCGGTAGGAGTATTTCGAAGCCCTCGCTACTGAGGAAGACATTTTTCTTTATTTTTTTTTGTATTCTTTGCGATTTCAGAAGTTTCGCCTAGTGTTCGTAATGCACTGACCGTCGAAAATTTCAGCGTCGAAACCCGCGTGCTTATGCCGCCTAGCACTGGTGGCTGAGTCGTTCGTTTGAGCGTCGCGACGGCAGACTTTAGAATAAACCGAGCGTCTTCATAGGCGCATGCTCGATGCTTTTGCTCGTGAGAATTTTTTCGTGAATTCGGGAAGAATATACAAACGCACACCTACTTGCGCGTATCTGACTCAAATATCTGGAAGGACGATTCGGATTTTTGATTTATTTTTATATGCATTTTATGCGTTTTGAGAGACATTGTCATAAGGATATTATGTGACAAAGGAAGATTGAGCGTTTAGGTGTTTCCGGGTTAACGCATGTAGCCCTTATTATTAACCGACTTCCAAAAAGGAGGAGGTTATCAATTCGTCGCGTATTTTTTTACTTTTTTTTGTATGTATTTTCCGGAGAACAAAATCAACCATTTCTGGGGAGTACCCGTTATTATAAACAATTTGCTTCATTAAATTTAATACTGCCGAAAATTTTGTTACTGATAATGGGACACTTATGAGCCTATGAACCATAGAATGGTATGCAGCCAATTTATGTTGGAAATGATGTGTTGAAGTACTGTGAATTGTAATGTCAGTATACGACTGTTTATGAAAAAATCCAATTTGTAATAATAATAATAATAATCTTTATTAATAGCACTTGGCTAGAACACAATACAATATATCATATTAACATTTGTCACAAATACATATTAGAGAAAAAAATATTACAAAACAATTGTATCTTAAATTATTACACATTTTAAAAGAACCAGGCAGTTCGTTGTATTCTTTTAAACCCTTATAAAATAAATTATTTTGACTAAAGTTAGTGTTTACTCTACTTAAATAAAAGTTATTTCTTGACCTAGTATTATATTCATGAATATCTCTAACAAATTTACACTTAGTAAGGAGGTGTTTTGGTAACAGATTGTTTAACATTTTGTATATAAATAACACTGTATTGTAAGTTATTGTTTGTCTTATAATTAATAAATTTGTACTTTTTAACATATGACTTCTACTTGTATATTTATTGCAGCCTAAAATAATACGTAAACCTTGTTTTGTTTTTTTCTGTAAGATATCTATTTCTGAATTATTCATCAAAAACAATAGTATTGAACAGTAATAAAAGTGTGGAGCTATAATCGTTTTATATGTTGTGAGCTTTGCCCAAGTACTTAAATCTTTTGAAACACGTGCTAATACATTAGTGTTTCTTGCTATTTTATTTATTATAAATTTAAAATGACCTGCAAATGTTAAATTATTGTCTATCATACAACCCAGATACTTAATTTGTGTTACAGTTTCAATGATTTCACCATTTATTTCTACATACATATTACCTAGTTGAGTTTTATTATACATTTAGCTGAAGTGAATTGTTGTTTAGCCATGCATATATACACTTAAGCTCCTCATTTATGTTTCTATGATAGTTTCCAAATTAAAACATGCTATATATATTACAGTATAATCTACAAATATCTGGATATCACAATTTTTTATGATTTTAACAATGTCATTAATATACAAGATAAACAATGTTGGACCCAACACAGTTCCCTGTGGCACACCATATTCAGTTTTTCCTGGTAGAGACGTATTCCCGTATTTTGTTACCTGTATTCGATTGCTTAGATATTCACTAAACCACTTTAGAATTGTTTTACCGAAACCATATTTTCCCAATTTCATTAGAAGCAGATCTCTGTTGATTGTTTCAAATGCACGTTTGTAGTCTCGAAAAACTACACCAATCTTGTTGTCTACAATTTACTCTTATTTAGTTTGTTATTTAGTGTAGGATAGATTTTCATCAAGTATAGGACTCAACGATTCAATTGTTGAAGTTAGTTAAGTTTTGAAAAGTTATTGTAATACTGTTTCAAACACAATTTTTTGCAAAGTTTTGTAGAATTGAAGTTTTAGTTACAATCCAATTATTCATCTATTTTGCTTAAAAACAAGAACAAAAGTACATAACTAAAGAAATGATGATATATACAAACTTCTGAAATAACTTTTGTATTAAAAGTTTGTGAAAAGAAGTTACTAGGTCAAGATATTAATCTCACAAGTAATAACGAAAGTCTGTTACATCAAGTTCAGTCTGTTAAAAATAGAATAGTTGGACATTTTGTTCTAAACACTTTAACGTAAGTATTCTATTTATACGCCGATTAATTCCGTACTGAAATTTTTGTGTCTAAAAAAAATTATATTTGAGTATATTCCGAACAATTTATTCGAAGTGCAAAACGGTATTTAAACACTAAGTGTTCATGAATTTATTAACAAGCCATGGTTACAAGCACTAAAAATGCCTGAGCGTTTACATATTAACATTAATGAAATAGTTGACAAACACTGTTGCCAAATTTAAAAACCACTCAGATACCAATGGATTTTTTGGTAGAAAAAAAATTAAGGAGGGGATAATTTTGTTAAACCAAGTATTTGACAGTGTCACCCCCTTTAAAAAAGGACGTAAATTTCAATGTAGCCTATCGAAATAATAGTTTCTGTTCGTCAACTTCTCTAAATGTTGAAAAAGAGAATAGCGGGTCATTTTGTAAACACATAGCAATATGAATTTGTTATTGGAACACTCTATAACTCTTATTCATAATGCCTTATATTGTCGCGGATTATTTTCAACTAGCTGACTCGTCCCGGCTTAGTACGGGCGAGACAAATTGGCGTATTTAACGTATCTATCTTGAATGAAAAACTATGTCATTTAATAATTTTCACATCCCCTATATTTAAAAAAATTTTAAAACAGCTGCTCTAAAAATACGAGGGTGAATCAAATATGAACCGGACTTTCCTGTTTCTCGCCCTGTAGGTAATTCGAGTGGCGTGACGTCTCGATATATGTTAGGTAGGGATGTTAAGAAGAGGGGAGTTCGTCGGTTTGGCGAGGCGTAGTCGATGCGCTGTTAGTAGCATCATGTCAGAGCAAGAGGTGCATACGTCTGTTGCGCAACGTGTTGTTATCAAATTTTTGGCGCGGGAGGGCGTTGGACCGTCTAAAATTTTGCATCGACTATCTGCACAGTTCGGCAATGAAACACTTTCAAGGACCCAAGTGTACGACTGGCACAAAAAGTTTTCAGATGACCGAGATACAGTGGAAAATGAGCCTCATGCCCGCCGTCCCATGACAAGCATCAATGAGGCGAATATCTACGCAATTCGTGAGCTGATTGAAGACGTACTGCTGATCGATTTTCTGCACGAACGCCGTACAATTAATGCTGAGTATTACTGCGAACTACTCCAACAAGTGAAACTTGCCTATCGGCAAAAGAGGCGGGATATGTCTATCCGAAGTGTGATTCTGTTGCATGACAACGCTCGGCCACATACAACTGCATTGACTCAAGGAAAATTGAACAAAATGCATTGGGAAACCCTTGAACACCCGCCTTACAGTCCTGATTTGTCGCCATGTGACTACCACATGTTTGGGCCACTTAAAGAAGAACTTGGAGGCCACCACTTTGAGGACAACGAAGGTATAGAAACGTTTGTGCGCAATTGGTTATCGACACGACCAGTTTCATTCTTTGAGAAAGGTATTAAAAAACTTCCGATTCGGTGGGAAAAATGTATACATAAGAGAGGAGACTATGTAGAAAAATAATATGTATTAAAATTTGTATTGATCGTAGCAATGAAATTGTCCGGTTCATATTTGATTCACCCTCGTAGTTATTTGTGGTGTTTGACATTTTTGATATTGTGTTTTTCCCTTTATCCATTATAGTTTTTGTGGCATATGTTATCATTGCCATTTTTGCCATTTCTGACATTGATGCCATTTTGTACTTTTATGGCATTCTGACATTTGACATTTTTAACAATTTTGTTATTTTTTACATCTTTGACGTTTCCGATGTTTTTAACATTTTTAACATTTTTTACTTTTTTTGTCATTTTTGACTTTTTTACATTATTAGCATTGTTAATATATTTTACTTTTCTGTCATTTGATATTTTTAATATTTTCAGCACTTTTTTCACATTTTTAACATTATTGATGTTTCTGACGATTTTAATATTTTTGACATTTTTTTTACATTTTTGACATTGTTAATATATTTGAAGCCGCGAGATGTAAGACCGACATCTAGGATTTTCGAGAGAATTAGCACACCGAGGTTCCGACTCTGGAGCCGTTCCGTGTAATTGCTGTTCTCTCTTAACTCCTATGACAGAATGTCACGATAAAATTTTCAGGTTACTTCACCTGTCAGAGATATTGAATACTCTCTTCGAGGTGTCATTCCTTTGTACAAAGGAATTCGGAACCTATGTGAGCTAATTCTCTAGAAAATCCTAGGTGTCGGTCTTACATCTCGCGTCTTCAAATTTAAGAAATGTGTCAAATACATAAAGAAGTATTCGAGAGGACATTCAATTGTGGGAAGCGCAACTGATGAAGGTTTCCTGACCAGAAACAATATATGTTATATATAATATATAATGTATATTGTCTTGCCTACAAAGGAATGACACCTCGAGAGAGTATTGTTATCTTACTTTTCCATTCATTTGTCATTTTTGACAGTTTTGACATTGTTCATATTTTTAACAATTTTGATGTTTTTGAAGTTTCTGACGATTTTAATATTTTTTACATGTTTTAAATTGTCCTCTAAACGTTGTTTGTGGCATATTCTTGATTACTTTTATGTTTTTTTGGGCAATAACCTCACAATCGAAACAAAACGACGTATATTGAAGGAAAACCAAACGTTTCAATAAATATAAAGCCACTGACAACGAAGTCAGAATAGACTTTGAAACGTTTGGTATTCCTGCAATATACGTCGTTTTATTTCGATTGTGGTGTTATTGCCCAAAAAAACATAAAAGTAATGTTTTAAACGTTTGACATCTTTAACTTTTTTGACGTTTTTAACATTTTTGACATGTTTAACATTTTTAATATCTTTGATATCTTAGGCATTTTTATAACATGTTTTGACATTTTTTAGAGTTTTAATTTTTTTCACATTTACGGTTTGATAAATTTTATATTTTTGAGATTCTTCTCATATTATGTTCTCTACTTTTAATTTGTGATGTTTAATGTAAATAATATTTGTAATAATTTTCTCATTTATTTGGAATTTAATTTCATTTCATAAGTCTTTGCCTCTTAATATTTTTTATATTTCCGGCATTTTATATATTTTTTTCAATTGGCCTGTGATTAATAGGATAATTAACAATTTTTAGTCCATAAATGTCTACATTCAATTTAAGAAAAATCAATTCTCATCCAATGAATAAATACTATTGTTGACACATCGGGTACGTAATTTTCACTATGATTCAGTTCTAGTCATTTCAGGAGAAAAGCAACCAACTCTTACACCTGCATCATTTTTTTGTTTCCTAAAAATTACTGAAACCCATCACCATATTCAATAATAGAATTTTCGCAAAATGTCCATCAATTCTCTATTAATTTAAAGAATTAATATCATAGTTCGCATATCTGTATTATTTTCGGTTATCAATAAATAGGAAAACTGAATTTTCACAAAATGATAAAACCCCGTTCCATGTATTTTAGAAGACTATATATATATCAAGTTTTACAGCCGTATTACTTTCTATTTTGAAGATATTGAATACTCCGTAAAAAAATAGTGACCCCCATTTAATATTTCAACTTTTGAAAAATGATAAAACCCACTTTAATTTTAATTTTCCTAAAATTTATCTCCATTACTAAGACTGACACGAAGAAAAAGAAATAGAGACAAGGAAATAATGAGACACATATTTCGTAAGAAGTTTTCGCTTTCATCACTCAGTTTAGAGTGACTGCTGCTGTTTTTTAGGGTTCTGTATATACCATAAACGGATACTCTTATAATATCACTCAGGATATCTGCCTCTGTCACATCACAGCAATTTTCTCCTAAACTACTGGACGGAAGAGGTTGAAATTTGGTATCAATGTATAGTTTGGTGACACAATCAGGAGTACATATCGTAAATGAAGAAATTTTGATTTTAGGGGTACTTCTGGGCGGAAAAACTAAAAAAATCGACCGTTCCTCCCTTCCTGATCTCCAAAACTACTGAGCCTAAAATTTCGAAAAAAATAGGAAATATAGATCGTTGCGCGAACTTTACAGAAAAACAAAGAAGAAAATATTAATAATAATTTTGGGGGGCAAATTCTAGAATTAAATGAAAATTTAAAAATAAAAAAAAGGTCCCATTCGGAGGAACACAAATATGTTTTTTTCATATTTAAAAAAAATAATTAAAAAGATATTAACGAAAATATACCAAAATTTACCAATTCCCCCAGCCTTATTTCCGAAACTATAAACGTAAAGTTTTGAAAAAAATTACAGGCATAGGGTCTAACCTGAAGTTTACTGAAAAAATAAGAAGGAACCTCTACTTTTAATTTTGGGGGGCAAATTCCAGAATTAAATGGAAAATATAAAATTAAAAGTGTTTCTAACCCATTATGTTGTATATCAAATGAAAGGGCTCATTATGACGAAAACAAATATATTTTTTCCATTTTTTTTTAATAAATTAATTAAAAGATATTAACAAAAATATAAAATAATAGCCCCTTATCTCCGAAACCATAAGCTGTAAAATTTTGAAAAAAATATACAGGTATAACGCCTTACCTGAACTTTACTGGAAAAATAAGGAGAAACCCCTAATATTCATTTTGGGGGGCAAATTATAGAATTAAATGGAAAATAAAAAATTATAATTGTTTCTAACGGATCATGTAATATATCAAATCACAGGGCTCATTATGACGAATACTAATGTATATTTTTATTTTTTTTTAATAAATATTTTAAAATATATTAAAAAATATTTAAAAATACCCATTCCCCTTTATTCCTCAAACTATAAGACCTAATTTTTTTTGTTTACAGAAAAAATACGAAGAAATCCCTAATATTAATAACGGAGGCCAAATTTTAGAATTAAACGGAAAATAAAAAAATATTTTTTAACGCATCATGCAATACATCAAATGAAAGGGTTTATTATGAGGAATACAAATACATATTTTTCATATTTTTAAAATTAATTGTTTACAAGACATTAACATAAAGATATAAAAAATTCTCATTTCTCGCTTTATTTCCGAAACCATACTACCTAAAATTTTGAAAATCATTAGGGGTACTGGTGCTCACTTGAAATTTATAAGAAAAATTATTAGAAAACCCCCATAGTAATTTTAGGGACAAATTATACAACTAAGTGGAAAATAAAAACTCAATTTTCAAAACGCTCATTATGTGAATTACAAATATATCATATTTTTAAAGCATTTGTTTAAAAGATATTAACAAATATATTAAACATCGACTTAATTCCCACTTTAGAAACTACACTATTTAAATTTTGAAATATATATTTGAGTTGTATTTTTAAATAATTTGAATCATGTACTTAATAATTTATAATTTAGAACTTGACCTGTTTTGCTTCCAATCTACAGAGCCTCAAAATTGAGACGGTAGATTATAAAAGGCTTTCCTGAAAGTTTATTAGTAAAATAAAACTCTAATGTTAATTTTTGGGGGCCAAATTAGAATATTAAATACATATGTATTTTAATAAAAATCAAGCGAATCCTGAAGCAGATAAAATAAAAAGTCTGTGAGGAAAATGAAAGTGTATATTTTTTTATAAATTCAAAACTTTTCCTTTAAAATATATTAGGGCAAATATAAGAAAATGCACTCATTCCCTGCTTGAGTGAAACTGGAATATTAGAATCTTGAAGGTGGTACGGAACCCATAGTATGCGAGTCCAACTCGCACTTGACCAAATTATTTTTTTATGTATTTATTTAGTTTTAAATATCCTTATTCAACGCAGATACACTGAGACTTTTTCATATTCCAAAATATTTCCTGAAGCCCTTAAAATCCTACACCTACATTAAAAATGTCTATTGTACAAAAAAAAATTTCAGGATTCTATGTCTTTTGACGAAAAATCGATTCTCGAATATAATTTATCGAATACACTTCAATCTTTTGCTATGCCCATTCAAAAAATCCCCATTTCTCATAACAAAAACATTTCAACAAGCATTTTTAAAACAACAAAGACTGCTACATATGAATGCATATGGCAACATGACAACATATCGGCGAAATGATGTGAAGTTATATTTATTCTGGCTCATGAAATCTTTCTCGGATGCTTAGCTCAAGTTACCTGTAGTGGGGGGCGTCCTTTTATAGACACGGGCGTCAGATCCCGAATGATAGCGCCGAGATCTTCTCCATCTACCTGGTGGAGTGTAATTCTTTTCTATGCCACCGAGCGACACCAAATGATGTGTTTTTCTCAATTTGCATCCAATGGAGAGACCGCTTCACGAATTCCTGGAAATAACTTCGTACGTTCACCTGAAGACACACGCATAATTCGGGATGATGGGTTTAGAACATATTTCAAACTGCGAATTTTCTGCCTATAGAGCTCGTTAACCCAATTCGGGAACGTAAACCGTCTGGATGTTCACTTGATGAAAGTTATATTGATAGTTTTTCACTTTACGATCGTAATAAATCGGGAATTATGTCACTTTACAAAAATCGTTTGTGTATTTATTTCACTACGTTTGTTCTAAAATTTGGTTTATTGTCTTGCTATTAATTTGCATGATTTGTAGGTTAGAATTTGACTTAAATGATGGGTTTTATCTGATATGGGATTTCGCAGTATGCTGACAAAACTTTTAGTTGGCACTTGAGAAAATATACTCACTGACAAAGAATGCCAACATCCAGAAGGAGATGTTTAAATTTAATATTGTTTTGGTCAAATGTAGATGTTATAGTGAGGAGGAACTGATTAAAAATTTGTTAAATTTTTGTGAATGTTTTTTCAGTAAACTTTTTTTTAACAATTAATATTGTGTCGTTTTTGCATTATAGGTAGGCATTATGGTAGGGAGTGTTACTGCACATGGAAGTAGTTCACCATTAGGCTTTGTTCGAGGCAAAATGACAGCCCAACGCTATGTTAAGGTAGTAGTGTATGTACTATAGGGTGGCCCAAAAAAACAAAATATTTTGTTTTTTCAAGTCTTGCGTGAAAATATGTTAGTTTACTATGTTTTAAGAACTTTTACCAAAGAACAGGTCGAAAAAAATTTTTAAAAGGTCGCTCCGAATTTTTGAAAAATTCCAAAATCGCCGAAACCTGGATTTTTTTTTGTTTCAATTTTTTTTTCTCGTCATGTCATCTTTTTTAGTGTAAAACAATGTAAGGATTCTGAAAATTTTAAGTCAAAATTTTATTATCTAAAGGTCGCTCCGAATTTTTATAAATTTTCAAGGTAAATATTTTATATCTTTTTGAGCTACCTCTAAACATGAATATTATCGACCTAAAAAATTTTTTTCTTGAATTTCACATATCAAGGAATTAATTTAGAACGCGAGAAGCAGAAAAAAAATTTGATTGACAAAAATGAATAATTTTTATAGGTGCAGCATAATTACTGATTATTACTGATTCTATTGTAATTAAATTATTTGTAAATAACATAAATTCATGAGTAGCGTATAAATTACGCTCACTATACAGACAGAAAGCAACGCTTATAGTAAATAAAAACAACAATCGAAAACAAAGACGAGTAATACTTAACTAGCGCGCTTAACGTCAATAAATTGAACTAAAAATAATTTAAATGTAGCTAATAATTGACTAATATTGTATTCAAAAGTTGAAAATGTTATAAAAAAAGTCTGAGAATATAATCAGAATGTTAATTTTTGAATAATAAATAATTTTAAAAAATTATGATTTTTGCCAATTACGCTGCACCTATAAAAATTATTCATTTTTGTCAATCAAATTTTTTTTGTGCTTCTCGCGTTCTAAATTGATTCCTTAATATGTGAAATTCAAGAAAACCATTTTTTAGGTCGATATTATTCATGTTTAGAGGTAGCTCAAAAAGATATAAAGTATTTACCTTGAAAATTTATAAAAATTCGGAGCGACCTTTAGATAATAAAATTTTGACTTAAAATTTTCAGAATCCTTATATTGTTTTACACTAAAAAAGATGACATGACAAGAAAAAAAAATTGAAACAAAAAAAATCCAGTTTTCGGCGATTTTGGAATTTTTCAAAAATTCGGAGCGACCTTTTAAAAAAATTTTTCGACCCGTCCTTTGGTAAAAGTTCTTAAAACATAGTAAACTAACATATTTTCACGCGAGACTCGAAAAAACAAAATATTTTGTTTTTTTGGGCCACCCTAATGTACTATTTTACCTTAATCGGCTCATGGATTCCATATTTCAACAAGATAGTTGGTCTTGAGTTACTTTAAACGTTTTTCAAGAGACCCTTATGAAATCTCCTGCCATGACCTGCCAGACCCCAGGATCTTTCGCAATAAAATGTAATGAAGTGTAACGCAAGGTACTAAAATGAAATGAAAACATAATTAAGTGTAATGAAATGTAATGAAATGTAATTAAATGTAATGTTAATGTAATGTATTAATATGAAATTAAAAGTAATAGCATTTGTATAATCTATATATAAATAGGCAAAGACAAAACGATTAGGTACCATTTTCTCTTCTGTCTCTCAATCGTTTTTTTTCAATTTTTTTTTTTTTAGTAGCTACTGACGACCTTCAGTGAAGAATGCTAATATTAATTTATAATATTGGTTCATTCATTAAATAAAATATAATAAAAATTCATTATTTACGTCCATAATGTCAACGCCAAACAACTGAATGTGCCGCCGCCGCCAGACTCAAAACATTGAGTAATTATATATAGAGGGAGCAATTCTGTTATTTACTTAGAGCATGCACTTCTGGAAGTAGCATGCAAGCGTTGTTATTGTTTAGGAATCGTTGTATATTATAATTATACAGGGCGATTCTAAATATGTTAGAAATCATTTTTTTCATGGGTGATACATAAGCAGTTGCATATATAGGGTGTTTTAAATATAGAGTACAATTATAACTAATAAAATAATTATATAGGGAAGCCCATTAGCGGTTGAATTTACAGGGTTCTTGGAATAGAAGACGCAGTATAATTACAGTTATACAGGGTGGTGCAAAAAATATTATACAGAGATGTATATACAGGGTGGCGGAAATGGAAATGCAACATTTCGTAACCCATAAGCAGTTGTATATATAGGGAAATATAGGATGAGAGGAATTATAAATATACAGGATGATGATAAAAAATGTTAGAAAAGGAAATGATTTATAGAGTAGCCCACGAAAAGTTGCATATATATGATGATTGAAATATAGGTCGGGTTAGAATTATAGTTACAGAAGATAGTTAAAAATTTCATAAACAAAAAGAGTAAATACGGTGGCTTATAGGCAGTGGCATATACAGAATGGTTTACCGGGTGGTTCAAAAATGTTAAAAAATATTATGAGTAGTCCATGAGCAGTTGCATATACAGGGTGGTGGAAATATATAATGAGATGGAATTATTATAATGAGGATTTTAATAAATGTGTGAATACTACGCGTTTACATGTATGGGTTCATGCAACGATAAAATTAAAATTAAGTGGAAACTTCTATTTAATGGATGACTGACAGTAGTGACAGTCCTAATTCCATGGAGACGGACTGTAAATTAATAATAATAATATGTTAAATAATAATAAAAAAACATAGATAGAATTGTTGTAATGGAGACAGTAGATGCCTGATTTAGATTGTGTTAGGTTACTAAAACATTAGAGGCATTTAAAGAATAACGAAATCGTACGAGTGAAATATTTTGATAAACTTAATTCAGTGTCACTGGTTTATATAATACTTGGCAGCTGTATATCCATTCAACGAATCAACAGGCCTGAAGTATGTTAATTGTGAAAGAAATAACGCAAGAATATTTGACATAAAGCTGCCCAAGTGCGGTAAACAAAATCATATTACAATAATTTGAAAAAAAAAATTAGTTCTTTGATCTTAATATATTCTTAATTAATTCCTTTAAAACTTTCAAATTCTAAGAATGATTAGGATATTTTAGTATAAATAGCCTTAGATTTTCTTGAAAAGTAACTACCATTTTGAAATGCATCACATTTTAAGTCGTTATTCAGGCATAGTGTATTTTTTTTACCTGAGATATGCCATTGTTTCCCTGATGTCATAGATTTGTACTTTCAGATGGAATTTTGTAGGATTAAACAAGCGATTTATCTTATTACTAGAGTTATTTCTGCTGGTTGCTCTAAACCTGTCTACAACTTTTTTATGTATAACGAGCGATTATTCAAAAACGGCTGGGGCAATTATGATGATTTAAACTATATTATATTAAGGAACATTACAGCAAGCAATTTGAATATTATAAACTGTATTATGCAAAGATATGTTCCAGCTGGATTCCGTACATTTTTATTTAACGTAAAAACATACTTTTTTTGTGAAAATCGGAAAATTATATGCACCAAATTGAATTAGTTATACAGGGTGGTTCTAAAAATATTGTATTGGGTAGCACATAAGTAGTTGCGTATACAAGGTGGTTAAAATAAGAGTGGAGCAAAACTATAGTTATACAGAGTGGATATTTGCCTTATAGAACGGAGAATAATTACAATTATACAAAAGGCTTTAACAATTGTCAGAAGCAGTACATGATGGTGAAAATATAAGGTGGAGTATAATTACAGTTATACAGGGCGATTTTAAAAAGTTATATAGTAGTTGCTTAGACAAGGTGTTTGAAGTCAGGGTGGGGTAAAATTATTGTTATAGATAAAGATATAAGATATCAGGACTATTGTAATATTGTGTTGAGTTGAATTATAGTTGTACAGGATGATTCAGAAAATTATATACCAATAAGTCATATAGGAGTGACCAATACGCAGAAGCATATAGAGTGCGAATGCAATATAGAGTGTGAATGCAATATAGAGTGAATTAGTTACATTTATAGAAAGTGATCCAAGTAATAAAAGAAATAAAAAGTTAAAACATTATAGGAAAATATAGACAAAGAATAAAATTAGAGAGGGACAAAGAGAGAGAGAGGAATATACTAAAATTTTCAATTGAGTCGCACTTTAATTAAATCAGATAAAAAAGAAGATATGTCTGAAAATATTGATAGATTGCATACCTTTTCTAAACGGATTTTATTTAAAGTCAGCTGAAGTCGGTTCTTTTATAAATATAAATTATTATAACTTTCCATTTCAAAGTTCAAAATAATCACTAAAATTTCAGTGTGTTTCAATATGTAAACATCCTTTTATATCATTGATTTGAGTTTTCATCTCTCCCACAAAGATTTTTCAATAACGGATAAAACAAAAATTGACAAAATAATCAAAGACTTCCTCAAGAATTTTGCCGATAATATTTACGTAAATTTTCGTAATCTTCTTCAACTACAAGTTGTTGTACAATTTTGGGTGGTTCATGAATTCTATGACCCACTTAGTAATGGCAGTTTACAGAAATTATCCGAGACAATAGTTGCTTTATAAGAAAAGTGTTTTCCGGTATTGATATTTGTTCAATTAGTGTATTGTTTGTTTTAGAATTATTTTGACTTTGTATTTATCTCTAACACGTTTTTTTATTCAGATAAACCGTAACATAGAGTATAATGTTTTTAGTCAATATAAATAAATGCTATTTTTGGTTTTAAAATACCCAAGAATTTACTTAACAATTTAAATTGAATAATACTGAATTGATTCGGCCGATACTTGTTGGAAATTCATTATAATAATTAACTGATACTACAATTGCAATTTCCACAATTTACGTTTTTTTAAAAAACTCTCCGACGCGTTTCGACTAATGTCTTTGTCAAGGAACTAAACTAACTGGATATTTCTTGAGGAAGTTGTATTTATATTCAACGAGTGATATAATTACCAGTCACGAAGGATTGATTATGGGGAACCCTATGAGTTCCATACTCGCAGAAATCTTCATGGCTAATATTGAAAACAAAGTTCACCAAAACGTATTGGCTAAAAATGTTATTTATTGGTATAGATATGTAGACGATATTTTAGCTTGTTTCGTAGGGACGAATAGACAACTAGAAACGTTTCTCAATTTTGTAAACAATATCCATCCAAATATTAAATTTACGATAGAGTGTGAACAAGATGATAAAATCAATTTCCTAGATCTAACAGTTAACAAGGTAAATGGCAAACACGAGTTTTCAATATTTCACAAGCCATCTCAAACCGATCTAACGATTCAACCATATCAACAAAAACTTTCCTCTTGCAATAGTATGGTTCATAGATTACTTTCCATAAAACAATCACCAGATAATTTTCAGAAAGAATTGAACATAATCAAACAGATAGCAATAAATAGCGGGTTTGAGGCCAAATTAATAAAAAATATTCTTGGAAATCAAAAACACAAAAAGGCATTAAGAGAAGTCTACCCAGACAGCAAAACCAATAATGATTCATATAATAGTATAACCTATTTTGGCAAACCAAGTTTAAAAATAGCATCCTTTTTAAGAAAACAGAATATTAACGTTACATTCAAAACAAACAATAGTCTTGGAAAATTAATCAAAAATAACAAATCGAAAATCGATCCAAAAAATAAATCTGGAGTCTATAAATTATCATGTGGGTCATGCCCTAAAGCGTATATCGGTCAAAGCGGCAGAGCGTGTAAAAAACCCGTCTATTAGCACCGTAATTCTTTCATTAATCAAAAAAAAAGATTCCAATTATGCCGAACATTTAGTAACAGAAAATCATCTTTTCCACCAAAATTTTAAATTATTACATTCAGAAAATAAAGGCAATAAATTAAACCTTTTAGAATCATTGGAGATTAATAAACCTAAAAATACCAGTAATTTGTTAAACGACCAGACAGAAATAAATAATTCCACCTTAATAAACCTCTTTAGTTAATCCTTTTACCTATAATAAAATTAAATAATCCTATTCAAAATTAAGTACTTGGTAATTATATCACTCGTTGAATATAAATACAACATCCTCAAGAAATACCCTGTTAGTCTAGTTCCTTGACAAAGACATTAGTCGAAACGTGTCGGACAGTTTTTTTAAAAAACGTAAATTGTGGAAATTGCAATTGTAGTATCAGTTAATTATTAAATTGAATACCCATAAAGTTGAATACTTTATTGTTTTGACAATTCTAATCGATACATTTTATTTAATATGGAGCCTTTTTCTGTCAAGTGTGCTATTATTTACCCAATTAATCAAAAAAAAACAGATGTCAAGTAAAATTGGCAAAATGATAAGGATTTCAATTTCAAAATTATATTTTAAAAATTCAGCTTTTAATGTCATTGATAACAAAGTCAGATAGATAAGATCAATAAATATAAAGCCATTGACAACGAAGTCAGAATAGACTTTGAAACGTTTGGTTTTCCTTCAATATACGTCGTTTTATTTCGATTGTGGTGTTAAAAAACATAAAAGTAATAAAACTTAATCATCAACTTAATAAATCATATTATATTTTTTAAATATGCATTTATCCAAGAAAACTTGCTTTGTGTTTCAAATTTGGACAAAAATTAAACACTGAATTAAGAAATTAAGAAGATTGTCAGTGCCTTTCGTAGTTTTTAGTCAAACTACCGATCTGGAAGATACACACCCAGTTTTTTAAATTTAGGAAATAAGAATATGCAAAAACTGTAAAGATTCTCATTAAAAAAATGAATAATTTCCAACTGAATCTCAACGTTCAGTGGGTGAATTGACGCTAAATAATCTGGCAGAAGCCCAACTCGTTCTTCGTAGGAAATATAGAATATGACTCAAATGTTTTTAAGGATGAGTAATCATCTTGAGACGTTAAGTTTTTATTTAGAAAAAATCGGACATTCCTAATAAAAATCAGGCCATGAATTTATTTAGATTAAAGTGTATGTTTATAAATAGAGCAGTTGGTTTTAATCACAAAGTTTTCAGACTGAACACATAACAGTCGACTTGACAAATGATTCATTGTTCACGAATTTACTTGAAACGTACTAAATAAATAAATTTTGTATTTTAACTCAGGCTAAAGCAATATTTTTGTTTAGATTTGAGTACATTGTATGGCAAAAATTCTTACCAGAAACTGTTAAGAAAACGAGTCATAAGTATAATTATACAGAAGTTATATATGTTTCTAGAAGAACAACTAGATAATTATGTTCAAAGCTTGGAGACCTCGAGTGGGGTGAGGGGTGAGAGGTCTTCAGAAGATTAATACCGACGGCTGCGGTGTATCTACATTTTTATTAAAGACTAAAACTCAAATTGACTGAAATAAAGATTAATTAATTTATGCAACCTAATTCAAGCTACAAGAAGTTGCCTCTAGGCTACTCAGATTCGGAACGTCTATGTGCTAGTTTCCCCGAAAATCCTAGGTGTCGGTCTTTACTTCTCGCGTCTTCAAAAGAGTGTATGAGATTCCATCTGCAGACAGCCACAAAACCTATGTAGAGCAAACTATCAGACGAATTATAGCCAGACGTGATGAACACAAGAACGCTATAAGAAATAATTTGGTCAAGTGCGAGTTGGAGTTGGACTCGCATACTTAGGGTTCCGTACCACCTTCAAGATTCGAATATTCCAGTTTCAGACAAGCAGGGAATGAGTGCATTTTCTTATACTTACCCTTATATCTTTTAAAAAAATTAAAAAATATATTTGTACCTATTCGTCATAATGAGCCCTGGGATTTAATATATTACATGACCCGTTAGAAACAATTATAATTTTTTATTTTCCATTTAATTCTATAATTTGCCCTCCAAAATGAATATTAGGGGTTTCTTCTTATTTTTCCAGTAAAGTTCAGGTGAGGGGCTATACTTCCAGTTTTTCAAAATTTGTCGGCTTATGGTTTCGGAGATAAGGGGGGGAATGGGTAAAATTTTTTATATTTTTGTTAATATCTTTTAATTAATTTATTTTATAAATCTGGAAAAAATATATTTGTTTTCGTCATAATGAGCCCTTTCATTTGATATATAACATGATGGGTTAGAAACAATTTTAATTTTAATTTGCCATTTAATTCTATAATTTGCCCCCCCAAAATAATATTAGGGGTTCCAGTAAAGTTCAGGTGAGGGGTTTCTCAATTTTTTTCAAAATTTTCCAGCCGGAGATAAGGGGGGATGGGAAATTTTTTTATAGTTAATATCTTTTAATTAATTTATTTTAAAAATATATAAGTTTTTCATAATGAGCCCTTTCATTTGTGATGGGGTTATACCTCCTTAATTTTTAAAGTTCAGGTGAGGGGCTATTCATTTGTTTTTTTTTAAATTTCCAGCTTATTGTTTCGGAGATAGGGGGGGAATGGGTAAATTTTTTTATTTTTTGTTAATATCTTTTAATTAATTTATTTTAAAAATATGAAAAAAATATATTTGTTTTCATCATAATGAGCCCTTTCATTTGATATATAACATGATGGGTTAGACACAATTTTGAATTTTAATTTTCCATTCAATCCTATAATTCCCCCCCCCCCAAATAAATATTAGGGGTTTCTCCTTAATTTCCCAGTAAAGTTCAGGCGAGGGGCTATACCTCCATTTTTTTTCAAAATTTTCCAGCTTATGGTTTCGGAGATAAGGGAGGGGGGAATGGGTATTTTTTTATATTTTTGTTAATATCTTTTAATTAATTTATTTTAAAAATATGAAAAAAATATATTTGTTTTCGTCCTAATGAGCCCTCTCATTTGATATATAACATGATGGGTTAGAAACAATTTTAATTTTATTAAAGTAGAGGTTTCTCCTTATTTTTCCAGTAAACTTCAGGTCAGACCCTATAAATCTATTTTTTTTTTCAAAACTTTACGCTTTATAGTTTCGGAGATAAAGGGAGGGAATTGGTAAATTTCCATATATTTTCGTTAATATCTTTTTAAATATATTTTTTTAAAATATGAAAAAAATATATTTGTGTTCCTCACAATGAGACCTTTCATTTGATATATTACATGATGCGTTTGAAAAAAAAATTATTTTTAAATTTTTATTTAATTCTATAATTTGCCCCCCAAAATTAATATTAATGGTTTCTCCTTAATTTTCCTGTAAAGTTCAGGCAACGCTCTATATTTTCTATTTTTTTCAAAATTTTAGGCTCAGTAGTTTCGGAGATCAAGGGGGGGAACGGTCAATTTTTTTAGTTCCCCCCCCCAGAAGTACCCCTAAAATCAAAATTTTTTCTTTTACGATTTGTACTCCTGATCGGGTCACCAAACTATACATTGATACCAAATTTCAACCTCTTCCGTCCAGTAGTTTAGGAGAAAATTGCTGTGATGTAACAGAGGCAGAAATCCTGAGTGATATTATAAGGGTATATTGTATATACGGAACTCTAAAAAAGAAAGAAAGAAGGAAAAAACAACATCGATTGTGGAACAGGCCACCACGACATCACACCGAATAGACTTTGAACACCCGAAATCGAGACTGGTAAAAGAAAAGGCCTCACATTAAAAACTATCGATCGAATTCGTGAAAATTTCTATTAAACACCGTACGGGCCAGGCTTCGCCCTATATCAACTCCGAAAATGAGCATCTATCATTACCATTCGCTTTTTTCATTCATGATGAGATTAAAATCAGCTTTGTGAATTCTCACATTATACTACAGAAGATAAAATACTGAGTTACATATCTATTTTGACATGCGCTATTTTCTTCATCAATGAATTACGAAAAACAAACCAAATGTCAAAAATGTTTAAATTAAAATAAATAGACTTGGAAATGGAAAAAAGTGGCCCATGGGGGGATCGAACCCGCGACCTTCGCGTTATTAGCACGACGCTCTAACCAACTGAGCTAATGGGCCAGATGGATAAAATGATACTCAGCTGGTTTATATACTACAACAAATCCAATATAATCAATTCAAAAAATTATCTGAGTCATTCCATATCAAATCGACCAATGGTTGGAATCGACCCATTTTGATTTGGATAATATTTGGGCAGCAGTTTTCATTTATTATATAAAGAAGTTCTATAAAAGGAAAACAATTTAAAAAATTGCCTTCAAAAGTTATACAACTTTCAAAATTCCACTATTTTTCATGTTTTTTTTTAACTTATACTTCCAAGATCTCGGAAACTATTATAATTGCTCAAATGATGTAAGCTAAACTTTTAAATGGACACTTAAAGCGACCAAAAGAAAAAATTTGCAAACAATTTTTGAAATTTTCAAAATTATAAAAATCGATAACCGCTATTAAATTGTTCGCTCAAAATTTTTTCTAGAGTACCTCTAACTAATCTTAAGAGATCCTGAAATTTTAGGGATGATGGGGTTTTTTTTCGTTCAAAAGATATAAATTTTTGATTTGACCTTGACTGAATAAAACGGTGATAAATTCACTTCTAACTTTTAATTTTAAGACAAAGTAGGCAATGAAAAAATATTTAATATGTCATTTAAATTCAGTTGGTAATCGTAATCAATCTACTTTTATATCAGTCCAGAAGTGACCCACTCTGCCATCTACATGTTTGCTACTAACATTTTTTTTTAATAAAAATATTGGGCTAGCCCAATTTTTATTAAATAGAAACATTCATACAGCTTTTAAAACAGATAACAACTTAGGAAAACATATAAGAAACAATAAAGATAAAATCAACAAAAATAACAACTCGGGTGTCTATAACTTGACATGTGGTAATTTGCCCTAGTTTCTACCTCGGTCATACGGGCAGATCATTCAAGACAAGATGGGATGAACATACCAAAGCTTTTGAGTGCGACAATTATAATAAGTCAACTTTTGCCGACCATTTTTTGAATGAAAATCATGTACCTCAGAATACGTTCGAAGTATTACATTTACAACATAAAAGTAAAAAATTTTATCTTTTAGAGTCATTAGAAATTAACAAAAACAAAAATTCACCATACCTCTTGAATGATTAAACCGAAACCAATTCATCCCCATTACTTAATCTTTTCAATAGAATTATCATTACGGCCATAATTTATCCATTTTTAGAAACCCAATTATAATATTGTACTTTCTTAATGTGATAATCCCCTCCTACCTGCTTCAATAATCCTCTAAATACCTCTGTAATTGCATCACCTTAGTTTTTTGTAATAGTTTAAGGCATTTAACTGTTAGTCTTACGTTGTATTCTGAAGAAGCTAGTAACCTGGTGAAACAATTGCCAATAGTAAATAAATTTAAGTCAAAATTACATCAGTGTATTTATTTTAATATAATATTAAAATGAATTTTCATCAAGTAAAGACTGAAACTATCATCAGATTAATATTTACTTTTAGAATTAGAAAGAGAAGTGGGAAATCAGCGAGGAGTAAGAAAAAACGATCATTCTAGCATAATTATATCGAATTTAAAATTAAAATACAAATGAAAAACCAACATATCATCTTAAATATTTTTTCATTGACTCTAAAATAACTTTATTTATTATTTTATTCAGTCAAGCTGAAAGAAAAATATGTTTTTTTCCAAAAATTCAGAAATTTATATCTTTTGAAGGAAAAAAAACATCCCAAAAATTTCAGGATCTCTTGAAACTAGTTAGAGGTACTCAACAAAAAATATTGAGCAAAAAATTTAATGACCGTCATCGTTTTTTACAATTTTGAAGAGTTAAAAATTTTGGAAAAAAGAGATTTTTTGAAAAATTCTTTTAAAAAAAATTTTTTTGGTAGCTTAAATGTCACCTTAAAAGACAGCTTGCCAATTATAATAGTTTCCTAGATCTTTGAAAAAAGTTAAAAAAACATGAAAAAAGAGAAATTTTGAAAGTTGCATTTTGAATGCAATTTTTTGAATTGTTTTCCTTGGACAGAACTTCTTTATATGATAAATCCAAATCTAAATGGGTCGATTCCAACCATTGGTCGATTTGACATGGAACAACCTATCTATACTATTACTATACTTATTTTATTAATGTATATTCCATATGTTTATTCCTTTTCACATCCTAGTTGTCACATTTTGGATTAAATTCACTAAAATGAAAAAATCATACTTATAGGTTTTAACTCAGGCTTAACATAAAATTAATTTAACTAATTTAAAGTAGTAACATTCGAAATTTCTTAACTTGCTACACAAACAAAATTGTTGACCCTGTTAACACAAACCTCGCTGTCTTAATTTTTTAGCTAGCGAACTTTTATTTATAACTTCAAGAGAAAATTGATTTAGTTCCTCCAGCATAAATTTTCTTAAAGACAAGAAAATCACCCTTAGAAAATTGTACTTTTACTAAACTCTTGTTTCAATATATTCCTCATTCAGCATAATTTTTTTAACCTGCGAAACATTCTATTACTTCACTAAAAAAGCAATTATCGACCTCATTTCAGCAGCAGCACTATATTTTGGACTCTTTTTTCCAACATTTCCACAGTAAACACTCGTTTATTGACGATATACCCTCTTGAATGAATTTCCAAATAGTATATTGGTAGAAATTTTTCGTCCAGTAGTTTCGCAGAAAATGGGCGGATCCAGGGGGGGGCGATGGGGGCGAGTGCCCCTACCGAGAGCCTCAAAGTTAGTAAATTTTATATTACAACGAGGCAATCTTAACTTCAAGAGCTTAGAAGAAGGTCACTTCTATGGCTTTAAAATTATAATTTAGTACAAGATCGCCCCCCTTGCAGCATGAAATCCCCCCGGAAGCACGTGTCAGGATCCGCCCCTATCCTTGACAGACGAATAAACCCAAGGGTGATCCTATAAGGGTTTCCGATCAGTATATATAGATATTGGCTCATAAATTTACTCTAATTTGCTAATACTAGAAGCTAATTAATTTGAATTAGATAAATACGTAAAATTTTGTTTCGTAATTCTTAAAACTTGGTTTAATAAATATTTGTATAATGCTTTATCAGAGATTAGAACACCAAATTGACATTACCGTAGAAAACCGTAATCGTTGAAGTATTTCCTAACCAACAACGTGTTAGTTTATAATCTCAATCAGCACAAAATTCCAGTACTATTTACTAACGGTTGAGTAATCAATCAACACTATCTCTCATTATCTTTTATCGTTTAAACAAACTCGTATATAAATAAATACTCGTAATGAAAAAAAATAAGTAAAATGCCACCACCACCGCACGGACAAAATCCACCTCCAGGAGGTCCTGAGCCTTGGGGACAACCCCCTGGACCTTGGGGTCAACCACATGGACCAGGAGGACCACAATTCGGACCTGGAGGACCACAATTTGGACCTGGTGGTCCACCACCTGGACCTGGAGGGCAACATTTCGGACCTGGTGGACCACCGCCTGGACCTGGAGGACCACCTGGACCTGGAGGACCACCCGGTAAGTTTGCATGAATTGTAAGAATATGACTGATTGTTGCTCTTCATCACTGTCAAGTATCCTACTAATTTCTATTTTATTATCAACATTTTTTCTTCTAATTTTCTCTACTCTCATTGGAACTATGTTTATCAATCCTTTTAGCATCATTCCAAAATTCCACAAGAAACTATATATAGGAACTCCAATTTAGAATTAAAACTAGTTATCAAAAATGATTAAATCATTAAAATATTAACTATGTCTAACATTTCAGGTGGACCTTATGATCCTTATGGACCCCCTGGACCCGGTGGACCACCCCCACCATTCTAGAGGCATTCTACAGTATTTCAATACATTTTTTAGAAAGCAGAATCTAGAATTCTGCATGTCTGGCAACATATAATTTTAAGACACTTTTATAATGTAGAATAAAATTTTCTTATGTTTGTAAATAAATTGTTTTCTTTAATGAATAAGTGACTCTCTGAAATGATCAAATATTGGGAGAAATATGTACAAAGTGATGTTTTAAAAAGTGACACAACTACCGTTTCATGAATAATGATAATTCGAGGGGTATTAGTAAAATAAGGTTCTCTATGCTGCCGAGACAGAATGCGACGTGCTAAGAGAAATCTGGCAACACTATTTTACTTATCACCTGTCCCTCTCTATATTCATACCACTCGCGCCTCGCTACTAACTGTGACCATATTTTGTAGAAAACTACTTTTTTATAGTTTTTAGATATATTTCTAGTGTTTTTGATAGAGAAGAAATGTTTAGTAGATTTTAGTTGCTATTACTAAATATTTGCACAAACCTCATATGAGAGCAAATAAAAAAAAATATGCACACATATAAGATTAAGTTACAGTAATTTGTGATTTTGCCTCTTTTTTAAATACAGCGGTACCCATTGGATAATAGTCGTAAATCGTACATCATTGGATGTCATCAAATTGGTATCATTGTCGTTCTTAGAGCTTCATGCTCTAAGTTGTCGTCAGGCTTTAAACCTTCGAGCATGTACAGTGTGGAGATAAATAAATAAATAAATAAATAAATAAAGCGTCTTTATTGTTTCATCTATGTAATACATATATCTATACAGCATGCACATACATAAATCTATACAGTATACACATACATAGCAAAACAAAAGGCGGAGTTTAGCCTATGGCTAATCTTCCACTCAACGCTAAACAAAACAAGCTTCTTCACAAAATATTTATTACCAAAGTAGGTAATTGTGGAATTGAACAATATGGAGGAAAATATTGACATTGACAAACTACATTAAGACTATTTAAAAACAAGTGTCGTTAAACAAGAACTTTTTAATTTTCTTTTGAAAACCAAGTAAAGTTGTATCATCTAAATTTTCCAGAATAATTTTATTATACATTTTAACTGCGTTAAATGAGAAAGACCGCTGAAACATGGCTGATGAATGTCTAGGGACATATAAAAGGTTGCTGAATCTTGTAGGTCTATTGTGAATTTGATTAGCATAAACTATTTTTTTCCAAAGATAATCCGGTTTTCTCGTGTGAATAATACGATGGACAAATTTACAAAAATGATATTGCCAAGTCTTTTTCATTGTTAACCAGTTTCTCTATTAGTTTTTGACTTATATGGTCAAATTTGCGCGAAGTGCGCAAACAAGTCTACAACAGGTATTTTGTACTTTTTGAATTCGTTTCTTTGTAAACTCAGTTAGATACGAATAGTACACTGTATAACAGTAATAGAAGATTGGCAAAACAAATGTTTCACACAATTTTTTCCTCGTTTTGAAGTTTAAAATTGACTTGTTTGTATAGAGTAGTTTTAAAACAACGAATGACTTTTTAAATAACTGGTTAACATGCGTCGTAAATCTTAAGTAACGATCAAACGTGCTACCTAAATTTTTTGCTTCGCCTACAATAGAAATTAATTCATTTCCCATTTTTATCGTAATGTTTTCTTTGAGATAACTATAGTATTTATTTGACGTGAACAACAAACATTTTGACTTTTGTGGGTTGATCTTAAGATTGTGACTATCACAATAGTCTTGTATCGCTAATAGAGTTAATTAATTTGCACGCATTTATATAGTCACTAGAATCAAAACTGAGACTTATCTGTGTATCATCAGCATAAGACTGGGTGGTACACACAGTATGTTTATACAAGTCGGCCGTGTATATAAGAAACAGTAAGGGGCCTAAAATAGACCCTTGTGGTACTCCTGTTTTTACTATTTGCGATTTGGATGTACCTTGGTGTGTCCGAACTTTTTGGTATCTGTCTTGCAGGTAAGACCTAAAAAATCTTTTAACCAACCCGCATACTCCGTAATATGATAATACGTCACATAATAACGAGTGATCAACAAGTTCGAAAGCTTTAGAAAAGTCCAGTAATACCACTATAGTAGATTTTTTATCATCTAGGGATTTTATAATGTTATCACTTAAGTTGGTGAGTGCTGTAGCTGTACTATAAGCCGAACGAAATCCTGATTGATATTTCGGCCTTCAATGCACAAAATCGGGGCAACGCTAGAAAGAGAGGACAATAGAGACAGTAACAGGCTATTTCACTTGGTGGATGGAAGCAGCCAATGAACAACATGCTGATCGTATTTCATTGGAAGCAACTGCAGCTCCCAAACGAGTGAAACACCTCTTGCCCTCTCTCTCATTGGTGTTACCACGACAGTCTGCAAATGCATTGGTAGATTTTAGTAGTTTTTTCTCATGTTGGCAGTAGTTTTTCTTTGTGAAATATGGTCACACTGTCGCTACTTCCAACAGTGCCGGCCTAGCTGCCTTCGCTGTTACCGCCAGATGCGAAAGTCGTGCTTTTGATAGACTTTTTGCCTCATGAAACAACAGTAAACTCCAACAGATATTGCGACACATTAAGAAAACTGAGACGCGCGATCCAGAACCGCTGGAGAGAAAGATTGTCCAGTGGTGTGACAAACTCAAGAAATGCTGACAAATTTTGGCTGAACTATTGAGCCCTATCCCCCTACAGCCCGGACCTAACCTTAACTGATTATCACTTATTCTCAAAATTAAAGGAACACTTGGGTGGACTACGCTTCAGTACCGATGATGAGTCAAGGAAGAGGTTATTCGATTCCTCAAAGGATTGGCGGCAGAATTCTACAACATGGGAATAGAAAAGTTGCAGCATCGTCTGCAAAAGTGTTTAGACGTTTAGAAACGGCGATTATGTTGAAAAATAGCTGAAGTTTTAAGGATACAACACTAAGTAAAAATATATAGCTGTCTATTTTAAAAAAGCATGGGAACCTTATTTTACTAATACCCTCGTATTTTCATGATTTTCCTTTCTTTCTCAAGCAAAGTTTGTATTTACTTATTTATTTTTTTAATCCAGTTAAATTTATATATGAACGAAAATCCGACAGAGTTATGACACATATAGATATGTAGATGTCATCTAACTACATATAAGATCGTAAAACAAGAATTTTAAATTAAAATTTAAAAAAAATATATTTAAAAAAGAACCGACTTCAACTGACATATTTTCTGACACATTTTTTTTAAGACGCGAGATGTAAGACCGACATCTAGGATTTTCCAGAGAATTAGCACACAGAGGGTCCGAATCTGGAGCAGTTCCGTGTAATTGCTGTTCTCCCTTAACTCCTAAGACAGAATGTCACGATAAAATTTTCAGGTTACTTCACCTGTCAGAGATATTGAATACTCTTCTCGAGGTGTCATTCCTTTGTACGCAAGACAATATATATTATATATAACATATATTGTTTCTGGTCAGGGAACCTTCATCAGTTGCGCTTCCCACAATATTTTTTGTCAAATATAAATAATTTTGAAAAACGCGTGACTCTCCAAATTTTGGTTGGGACCTCTTCTAAATGTTCGTCATTTGCAGTTTCATTCGAGTTCATGAATATGAAACAATTTGGTCAAGTGCGAGTTGAACTCGCATACTAAGGGTTCCGTAGCTACTGTCTGAATTTTAGGCTCTGTAGATTGGAAGATAACGGGGAAAATAGGTCAAGTTTTAAATAATAAATTATTATTGTCTTCTAAACGTTGTTTGTGGCATATTCTTGATTATTTTTATGTTTTTTGGAGCAATAACACCACAATAGAAATAAAACGACGTATATTGATAGAAAACCAAACGTTTCGAAGTCTATTCTGACTTCGTTGTCAATGGCTTTATATTTATTGATGTAAATTGCAAAATGAAAATTTGATTTATGACATTTAAATTGATATTAGAAAATTTTTTGTTTTTAGATATACAGGTAGCACAAAAAATTCTAAAAATCATGTATTATAGTTAAACAGACTCTTTTATTTTTCGTTTCGTGTTATATTGTTCTTTGTGAAGTATAGTTGCATTGCCAAATTGTATTTTATGGCCTAGGTTCCAAGCATGTTCACAAACTTTCGATTTTTCAAATTGTCGTTTCTTTATGTAATTCTTGTGTTCATTTATTCGTACGTTTAATGGTCTCGATGTTTCTCCAATATAAAATTTATTGCATTTGCAAGGAATCTTGTATATGCAGTTTTTTGAGTTCTGGGTTTTGTTGGTTGGTTTTGTTTTCGATACTAGAGATTTCATTGTATTTCTTGTTTGGAATGTTGTTTTAACATTAAATCTATTGCCCACTCTTTTCAATCTTTCTGACAGACCCTATATATATGGTATTTTTGTAACTGTAATGTAGTTGTCCTGAGTAGTATTAGTGTTAGTAAGAGAAATTCTGGTTGATTCGGAATGTTTGTTTTCTGTTCAAGTCTTTTTAACTCTTTGTTGATAAATTTTGTGGGGTAACTGTTTCCAGTGAGAACATTTTTTATAATTATTTTTTATTTGTTGAATTTATTATCATCAGAACAGTCGGTCTTTGCTCTATCATATAATGACTTAATGACACCTTTCTTTACTGTATTCGGATGATTTTAATTGAAATTTAGGTGTGTGTTTGTATGAGTTGGTTTTCTATAAACAAAGTGTTAAACAGACTTGAACAGAAAACAAACCTCCGGAATCAACTCAGAATTTCTCTTATTAACACTACTACTACTCAGGACAACTACATTACAGTTACAACTATACCATATATACAAGGTCTGTCAGAAAAATTGAAAAGAATGGGCAACAGATTTAATGTTAAAACAACATTCCAAAGAAGAAATACACTGAAATCTCTAATATCGAAAACAAAACCAACCAACAAAGCCCATAACTCAAAAAATTGCATATACAAGATTCCTTGCGAATGCAATAAATTTTATATTGGAGAAACATCGAGACCATTAAACGTACGAATAAATGAACACAAGAATTACATAAAGAAACGACCATTTGAAAAATCGAAAATTTGTGAACATGCTTGGAACCTAGGCCATAAAATACAATTTGGCAATTCAACTATACTTCACAAAGAACAATAGAACACGAAACGAAAAATAAAAGAGTCTGCCTTTATTCTTTTGAATGAAGACGATTGTATCGCTTCTACTTCTGTAGAATTTAATCGTATCTGGTTACCGACAATTAAGGAAAAAATAATTAATGGTAACTTCCTTTTGAATAATCCAGTATCGGGATAGTTCATAAGGTTTTTCCTAGGTTTTCCCTTATGACGTTAATGGGATCACTGAAACGATAGAACTCTTTGATCGCATTTTTGGCGAATGCGCTATCTTATAACAAAGTCGATACTTATAAAATCGAAAGACAACTCTTTCAAATTTTCTAATTTGAAAGCTGTTTAACTATAATACATGATCTTTAGAATTTTTTGTGTTACCTGTATATCTAAAAACAAACAAATTTTCTAATGTCAATTTAAATGTCATAAATCAAATTTTCAATTTGCAATTTACATCAATAGATATAAAGCCAACGAAGTCAGAATAGACTTTGAAACGTTTGGTTTTCTATCAATATACGTCGTTTTATTTCGATTGTGGTGTTATTGCCCAAAAAAACATAAAAATAATAAATTATTAAATCTGTTAGACAAATTATAGTGTAGTTTCTAAAGTGGGAATTGAGATGTTTAATAAGTTTGTTAATATCTTTTAAACAAATGATTTAAAAATATGATATATTTGTAATTCACATAATGAGCCTTTTATTTGATATATTACATAATACATTTGAAAATTTAATTTTTATTTTCCATTTAATTCTATAATTTGTCCCGAAAATTAATATTAGGGATTTCTTCATAATTTTTCTGTAAACAAACAATTTTTGGTCTTATAGTTCGGGGAATAAAGGGAGGAATGGATATTTTTTATATTTTTGTTAATATCTTTAAAATAATTAATTTTAAAAAATTGAAAAAAAATTATTTGTTTTCGCTCTTTAATTTGATGTATTACATGATGTTTTAGAAACAATCTGAATTTTATATTTTCCAAAGTTAATAGTAGAGGTTTCTCATTTTTCCGGTAAAATTCAAAATTTTACTTCTTATAAATTAGGAGGTCGATTTTTTTTAGTTTTTTCCTCCCCTTCAGAATTACCCCTAAAATCAAAATTTCTTCAATTACGATATGTACTCCTGATCGAGTCACCAAGCTATACACTGATACCAAATTTGAACCTTTTCCGTCAGTAGTTTAGGATAAAATTCCTGCGATGTGAGAGAAGCCGAAATATAGTATATACGGAACCCTAAAAAGAGATTACAACTCATTTGGCAGGCGAATATTCAACCCAGCGATGGCGCATGTTTTTCTAAACATCCTGTATAATGATTACTGGTAAATTCGTAAAATACATTCTTCAAAGAATCCAAGTAACATAATCATTTTCAAATAAAACCAGCCTCCCCCTTACCTATTTTTGTTATCTCTCAATTCAAGTTTGCCGACAAAATTCCAGAGTCAATGGAAATGTCCTTGGTTGTTACACCTTCCCAAAATTGACATATTTGCCTAATTTACAATCACTCGATAGATAAATACAATATACCAAATATTTACGGAATATTGCGATAATCTTCAGAGTGTTATTTCTGTCAATATTCTTATCTTTTATCACCCCATTAAAAAATTATATATAAACGAATGCTCGTTTAGCAAAAGCTATCTCAAAATGCCGCCACCACCACCAGGACCACATCATCCACCAGGAGGACCTCCACCAGGACCTGAAGGTCCACCACCTGGACCAGGAGGACCCCCTAGACCACGTAAGTCTTACATATATCATTTTTAAATTCAACTGTTTTTTTTTCTGAATTATATTCCAAATCAACCACATCAACTATTTTTTCTTTTGAAGGCCGTAAATTGATTAGGACTACTAAATTTGTGTCTTTATTCATGTATTTCTACTATATTGCAAATTTACAAACTATAAAATTTATTCTTAAGAAAGAAATTGTTAATTCAAAAAAAATGGAGATCTAAACTCAAAATTTCGGGGTTATAAGCCTTTGAATCAGTTTGATATATTTTCCAAATAAACTAATACGAATAATTTCTTTGATTTGCTATTATTATAATCTGTTTTGAAAATCACTTAGATTTAGTTAATAATTCTGATTATGTATTTCTTTAATGGATATTAGATTTTTCCTTTCCTTAATTACTTTTCTGTTAATATCTCGGTAGGTATTGAAGTAAAAATATCAAACCCGATATTTGTGTATTCGCAATCAAATGTTTCATCAGAAACTAAAATACTATACAGGGTATTTCATTGCAAATTTTAAATTCGACATTATTTCCGGTAAAAAAAGAAATTCAAAATTGTAAAAAATTTGAAAACAAATAGGCAATCTACTGCAGTATCCACCTTCCAAATTTCATTTTGATATCTCTAATAATTCCAGAGATATTTGCTTGATTCCATACATTTGCCCATCACTGTATAATAAATTCAAAGTATATAGTTAAATTCTGATAAATTCACAAAATTATTAAAATTATTAGAATTAAAGCAGGAATGTTTTAAATGTATATATTTTCGTTATAATTTCATAATTAGTTGGAATAAATAACATTTTATAGTATTTTTACATAGGATTTAGTGAAACACTTCTATTTTTGTAGTTTTTCACAATTTTGCGTGCTTTTTTTTCTAAAATCACGGGAACCCTACTTGATCTACAAAACAACTCGTTAGATTGATTAGGTTTTTTGAGAATGATCGAGAAACGTATGAGTGAATATTACTTTTTATTCTATATTCAAACAATCGAATAAATCAATTTTTAAATACCTTCAGGTGGACCACCACATGATCCCCATGGACCCCCAGGACCTGGAGGGCCACCACCACCCCAATAAGACGATTCATAAGTTCTTCATCGAACTTTAGCGTTACTTACCCGAATTTGTACAAAGTCTACGAAGATGTCCTTTTCATACTGCCAAAATATTGTGTAAAATTATTATTTTTTAAGAATTAACGAAATAAATATGTTTATTTCAATCTATGTTTTATATTAAAAAACACTGGGTTCGTGCAAATTTGAAAGCCATACATGCCGTAAACATCATTTGTATTTAGAAACAGAAAGTTAATAAATACATTAAAAAACGAAAACCGACTTCAGAAATCGAACACTAAACTTTTTTTTCCTGCAACTATTAAATAATTTTTCTGAAGTCGATGCCATATTGAATGGGAAATTGGCAAAGTATAACTCATTGATGGACTTTGCTAATTATTTTCATTTTAACTCGGTTTTTGTTTTATATGATGTATTTGTTTTAAAGGCCCCCAAAGAACGAAATCCAGGAGGATCATATCTGGCGACCTTGCTGGCCATTCGATGGCCTCTCATCTTCAAATCTATCTATCAGAAAATCGATTATCCAGAAACTCTCAAAAATTTCAGTTATTCTTGAATCTATAGCGTTTACAAGAAAGTCTAAATAATACTTATCTCCATTTAAATTGCCATCTATGAAAATGGATCCAATAAATAAAATGGTGCTTGTCAGAGAAGCAAGTATCTATACTATTATAAAATTATAAGTTTGTTTGTTTGCTTGCTTGTTTGTTTGTTTGTTTGTTTGTTCGGGCATCACGTAAGAACTACTTAACTGATTTTGCTTAATCTTTTTTTGTTGCGAAGCCTATAGTTTCACTTAAAATCTGGTAGACATTTTATCTCTCTAAATTGACAGAAACGGTAGATATAGCGAAAAAACCTCTACCATGTTGGGTAATCCAATTACTCAATTGGTTCCACCGCACGCACAAAATATTAGATACTTGCATCAGCTTAGCTTTTATTCAAAATTCGGAATGTGCAAATGTAACATGTTTCGATTTAACAAAAATTAACGGACATAACAAGCGTAAGTCTTATAAGCAGCTGGATATATACAATGTGGTGGAAATAAGGGAGAGTGGAATTAGTTATACGGGGTGGTCCAAAAACGTTATAATGAATGGGCCATAAAGAGTTCCATAAAAACCTTTAAAAAATCGTGTTAGATAAGCAGTTAGGATCTTTGAATTATGTTCATAAGATTCTATAATTATGAAATGGGTTGAAGAAATGTTAGAAACTGTTGTTTATACAGGGTGTTTGAAATATAAGATGGAGTGGAATTATAGTTTATGTTGTGGTTAAAAATTAGTTTTATATCCACAAGTAGTTGCATATATAGGATGGTTGAAATATGTAGCGGAGTATAATTACAGCTATACAGGTGGGTTTAAAAAAATACTATAATGAAATGTTATGATCTACAAGCTGTTCCATTTACCGAATGGTTGAGATGTAGGGTGGAGTAGAATTTTAAGGATACAGGGTGGTACAAAATTGTTATATTGCAGTTGCAAATATGGGACGCAGTAAAGTTATAGTTTCACAGCGTGATTCAAACAAGGTTAGAAAAATATATTATACTTTCTAATGTGGTTAAACAATTATGAGGAAAAATTGTGAAAGTGTGACTCATAATCAGTTGCATATATAGGACAGTTGAAATATAGGGTGAAGAAATGTTTTAGTTAAGTATTTAAAAAATGTTACATTGGTTGACCAACAAACAGCAGCGTATACAGGGTAGTTGTAAGACATACTAAGTGATTGAAAAAAATGTTGAACAAAATTGTTATATAGGTTGCCCCATAAGCAGTTGCAGTTTTAGTAAAATATATTGGGCATTGATGCATTTTTAGTTATACAGGGAGGTACAAAAAATGTTATACTAGGTGGCTGATAAGTAGTTGCATGTACAAGGTAGGATAATTTTTTTGTAGGATAGAACATGAGCTGTTGCATATATGCAACATCTGTAACGTAAATCAAAGTAAAATTATAGTTATATAGTGTGATTAAAACAATGTTGGAAAAAGTTGCATTTACGGATAGTTGAAATATAAGGTGGAGACAAATTATACTTTCCAGGATGGTAAAAAATCGTTATATAATAAGCAGTTGCGTAGATAAGATGGTGAGTGGAGCAAGGTTATAGTTAAGTATTTAAAAAAATGTTATATTTGGTAGCCCCTAAGCAGATGAACATACAAGGTCGTTAAAGTATTTATAAGAGTAAAATTATGGTTATACAGGATGGTTAAAAAATAAGCTATATGTTTTACTGATTAGCAGCAGTATATACAGGATGGTTTTAATGTTGATTAAAATTGTTATATAGGGTGACCAAAAAGCAATTTGGGTAGTGTTTAAATAAAGGTTTGATGTTAGGGTGCCAAACTGTGTTTTTAAATTTATGACACACCAAGGGTGGATGGAAAAGTTAAAAAAATATAATATATAGGGCATGAACAGTTGCAGTCCTACTATATGGAATACCTCAAAAATAGTGTGGAGAGAAATTATACTTTACGAGGTGGCTCAAAAATATCAGGAATAATTGTTATATAGCGCAGACCATAAGCAATTGCTTAGATGAAATATATAGGGTGGAGTAGAGTTAAAAGCAGGTTTTAAAAAAAGTTATAATGGGTGACAAATAGACCGCAGCATATACAGGATGGTTGCGCTATAGGGTGAAATAGAGTTACAGTTATAAAAGGTGATTCCAAAAAATGTCGATTAAAATTGTTATATAGGGTGGCCGATAAGCACTTGTAGTTTGGGTGAAATATATTCGGGATTGGTGGATTTATAGTTAAGTAGGGTGTTTGGAAAAATTGTTGTCCATATGTTTCATAAGTTATTTCTTTTTGCAAAGACTTTTTTTATATAAAATCGAAATTGTTATTTCTGTGACAGGACAAGGTTTCACAGCACTGTCGGGCCGAGGACTCCCAAAATCATCTAAGTGGTATGCTGTTTTAGAGTTGATTGTGCTAAAATCAACCTTCAGAGACGCCAATCCTGTTTCACAGAATTCTATTCTTTTGTCAAAGTCATCTTCAATGAATTCGTGGCCCGGTCTAACTTTGTAGGAATGGAACTCATTAGGTTTCAGAATTCTTTGAACACTACTTCGTGGAACACCTGATGTTAACGTAATTCTCTTAAAGATTTTTTCGGGTCCATTACAACATGTACTGCTACTTCAACGTCATCGGTTCTTCTTGGCCGCGTTTCTTGTTATAGCCGCAAATAATGGTTTTGTTCAACCTGAATAAAGAAATTAAGTTCACGCAAAGAGCTTCAACTAACCTACCAAATTATTTATCTCATTGTTAAGAATACGGACCCAGAAAAGACAGAGAAAATTAGATTATCCCTTAAAATAGTTTGTCTGTTTGAATTACTGATTTCAAAATGGATTTTTCCTCTCCATTACTAGATAATTTAAACTCTATATTCCTATTTCCTTTTTAATCGACTTCCAAAAAGGAGGATGATATCAATTCGTCTGCAACTTTTTTTATGTCTGACTAGCGATTATTCTAAAATGGCTCAAGCAATTTGAATTTTATAAATTGTATTCTACAAAGATATGTTCCAGCTTGATTCCGTATATTTTTTTATAACGTAAAACATACCATTTTTCTGAAAATCGGAAAAATATATGCAAAAAACCTGTAAACATCATGGTAAATGTCAACTTTTCATCATAAATATCTAATTAAAATGTCAAAATATGCCATGAAAGTATATCGTACAGGGTGTTTGTACTGATATTCATTTGAAGTAAGTTTCTTTAATTGACGAAGTTAAGTTAGGGGATTTATAGTCACGTGAAATAGCAGAAAATAATTTGTTATGAACGAGAAGTCTTCTATATATGGTATACAGTTGTAGGTGTGTGCGTGCGTGCATGTGATATTAGGTGGTACATAAGCAGTTGTATACATAGAATCATTGAAATATAAGTTGGAATTGAATTAGTTATACAAGGTGGTTCTAAAAATATTGTATTGGGTTGCACATAAGTAGTTGCGTATGCAAGGTATATGAAATAAGAGTGGAGCAAAACTATAGTTATGCAGAGTAGATATTTGCGTTCTAGGACGGAGAATAATTACAGTTACACAAAAGACTTTAAAAACTGTCAGAAGCAGTTGAATATACAGGATGGTTGAAATATAAGGTGGGATAGAATTACAATTATACAGGGCGGTTTAAAAAAGTTATATAATTTGGATCATAAGTAGTTGCTTATACAAGGTGTTTAAAGTAAGGGGGGATAAAATTATTATTATTCAGTTAGGATATTTGAATTATAGGTGGTAGGACGGGGTATAATTATAGACATGGGTTCAAAAAATGTTAGATGCTTTATTATAAACCAGGGGCTTGAAATATATGGCAGAGTAAAATATAGTCATAAAATGTGGTTCAAAAATGTAAATTTTGTTATATAGGGTAGACCATGAGCAGTTGTATAAATGGAATACTAGACATATGGGGCGAAGTAAAATCATAGGTATACAGGAATAATTTAAACAATAGAAAAATAGAAAGAGCCAATAGTCTGGAGAGGATTTATACTTATATAGGGTGGTGGAATATTGTATTGAGTTGAATTATAGATGTACAGGGTGATTCAGAAAATGATAGACCAACAAGAAATATAGTGGTGACCCATACAAAAAAGCATATACAATGTAGATGCAATAGAAAGTGGTCCAAATAAAAAAACAAATAAAAAAGTTAAAATATATTTGGAAAATATAGAAAAAGAATACAAATTAGAGACGGAGAAAGAGAGGGGGAGAAAAAGAAAGAGAGAATTGTACCTTATAAATCAGATAAAAAAGAGGATATGTCTGAAAATAGTAATTTATTGCAAACGGTTTTTATTTTAAGTCAACTGAACTCGGTTCTTTTTTAAATATAAATTATTGTTTTCAAATTTTCATTTCTTGATGTGCTTTTGCTTTGTTCAGTTCATATCTTTAGTTAGTTAAGTTCTTATTAATGTTTAAAATGGTTTAGTTGATTAGTATTTCATTTTTTTTCATTGATGTGTATATATTTGAAAATGACGCGTGAGCATCGAAACTAGTCACGTGGTGTGAATATATCCAGTTATACAAAACAAAGTAATTAGTTTCATTTGATTATTATTTTGACACATTTTTAAAATTTTTGACATTTATGACATTAATAACATGTTTAACATTTTTCACATTTTTTTTAGACAGAATAAGTTTAACAATGTTGTCAACTTTTATTTATTGTTTTTTTTTATGTAGTTAATATTTTGAACTTTTCGTGGTTATATTTTTGATATTTTTTGGAATTTATTTTCATTTCATAGGTCTCTGTCACTTAACATTTTTTCCTAACATTTTCTTTTTTTATATAGTCTCCTATTATTATTTAGATACTGAACACTCATCCTAATTTCAATGGTTTCTTTAAAGCTCAAGTTGAATGATCAATTTACTTGAAATAAAACATATTGTTTACGAAAGATTATTTAAGTGTCACCAGAAAATTACACTGAAACAAGTTTATATCAATTCTGGAAAACCCTACCTTGAAAATTTATTGCTAAAAGTTCGGCAGCACTGAAAATAAAATATCCCGCTATAGTAAAATAAATATTACACGTAGTACTCAGAACTCTTGAAACACCAGCCAAATATTGATTGTACTGATACTTAATCAATACATTCAATATTTACTTATGAACTAATCTAAAACTGTTAGCATTCCATTGCTGTTTCTTTGATCCTAATCTAACTAGATATGACAAAATAAACTTATCTGTTTTCAAAATATATATCGAAAATTTACAACATATGCCATAATTAAAGTAGTTATATATTATTTATGTAAGTTCGTGTAATATTTACATAAAATAATTATTTTAATTTATAATGAATTGTAACTATTACCTGTAACTCAAAAAAATATCGATATTGAAATTCTGAAAATCTGGCAACGTAGGCAAAAAATATTTTTACAATAGTGGCATTTCCGGTTGTACCGGAAGTAGACCCCAATTTTCTAATTTCAACATCCTGTATGTTATTGGATATTCTAGATGAAACTTGTGTAAAAGCAGCTCAGGAATTGTCATTAAAAGGTAATTTTCTTCTTACGTTTTAATCTGTTCTGTATGATTTGGGTTCACCCAGAATCCGCCAGGTAGCGCTAACCCATGGCTTAACACATCGAATGATCGAATAGACTGCAAAGTGCAGTATGATCTGTGGTGCAGATTTCGGTAAGGACATCACATTGACACTCAATGACGAAGGTTATTCAAACTTTGACAGTAGTCTATAAAAGTCCAAAAGTTACTGGTTTATCAAATTTTCCTCCTTCTAAATAAGAATACTCTGGAACTTCTGATGATTTTTGCAAACATTTTACTCTCTGGGATAATTCTGTACACTATATCCAGTAAATTCTTAAATAAATATTTCCAATGATATGTAACAATTACCTGAAAAATGTGAAAATCGATTTTTCAATGTAACGTAAATATTGATCACTAGTCAAGATTAGAATTATGACATAATTTCTGAAAATATTTACTCTTAAAAATACATAGATAACGATGTGTATGATATGATCATGTTTTCATTTTTTACAATCTGTATTAGGAATTTTATCACAAAATTGGCATTTCAATCTATCCAAACACTTTCCAGATAATATTTATTTGACGTTTGTAAAATATTCTTCTTACAATGACTAATAGCCACTTAAGTGATCGACTTAAGTGGCTGAAAATTGCCCAAACGTTTAAGCTTCATTTTGTGGTGTTATTATCATAGAGGTATTATACATAGAGCAATAGCAATAGAAAGAGAGAGAGTGAGAGAGAATAAGCGGCTCGCTCCTGATTGGTCAGTGTCAGTGGTGACGCCTACTATTGGTAGGGTAGAGACATAGCAAGCGCACCGTGATATTGTCTTTCTCTTTCTATTGTTTTTACACTGCCACTTGCAGTAACGCCCATACCTAATTCACTCTACGTATAATACCTCTATGGTCATTATACCGTTTATTTAAATTCCACATACCTGCCTATTTATTTGAGAAACTGATATACAGAAACTCAATTCATAACCGCTATATTAGGTTTAATAATCTTACTATGCCCCATCACTCCACCGCCCCTTGTTTGAGCGTTCTTTTACTTATCAGGCTGTTCATTTTTTTAAAAAGTTTAAGCCCCATTTTGACAGGTCTCTTGTTGCTTATAGGAGTGATATAAGAAATTATTTTTGGAACAACAATTTGCTGTTTGACGATTATAGTTTTAGTTTTAGTATAAGTGGTTGTAAACTGAAAGGTTAAGAGTTAAAGAATAGCTTGTAGCTATTCTTCGCCTCTCCAGGGCAAATTATAATTGTAATTTGTTGAATAAAGTTGATTCCGACTTGACCATACAATGTATGGCATCACACTCCCTCTAAGGCACGCCATGAGCGCCTTTAGGGGAAAATTTACTAAACCCCAGATATCCTAGATATCAAAAGGGTTTAGCTCTGTGAGAGCCCTTGCCAGGTTTTCAGGCCCGTGGTTGGAGTCGTGGCGGCAGTTTCCTATCAATTTCCTGACCGCCCGGGCTGTCCCTAACAAGACGGCTTTTTGCATTTGTTTGTAAAGATGTTCGTCCAGACCGAGGTATTTGAGATTGTTTAATAAATGTTTTGGGACTAGCCCTGTCGTTGACATAACAATTGGTACAGTTCGTGTGTTGTTCATGTCCCACTGAATCTGGAATACATTAAAAAAAAACGAAATTGTGTACAAAACCTCGATAGTCTTTTTATTTTGCTGTTTTCCCCGAACTTCAGCTTCCACAAGGTGATTCTAAATTACTTGTAGAAATTTAGGTAAAACGTCACATGAATAAAGTAATATACTATTATAGAATTCATTTTATGGCGCCAACAATAAAAAATAAACCTTCTAAATTAATGGTTCCGTTCAAAACAACAGGTAAACATAAAAAATCTATTGAATTAAAAAAGAGCAACACAACGGTTATCCTGAAAATTCGATGAATGTGTATAAAATGCATCAACAAAATGTCGCCTCGAAATTTCGATAAAATTCCTGAAATACACTCTGGCAAATTAGAAGTAACTATCACATTCGAGTATATTCCACACTACTTAATTAAAGTCGACGACCGTATAAGGCGAGTTCTTTAAAATTTGCGGTGTGTGTATTGAATCGACAGGGAAAGAAGTGAACACCTATAGAATTACTCATTGTGTTTGTAAACAGAGAATTTATTGTGATAAAAATGAAGACGTTGAATTAGTATTTGGTAAAGTTTGGTGAATATTTTGTCGTGCAAACTTTTTTTCATATAATTTTGTATTGTTTTATGTGTACGTGAAAGAGGTCGAATTATTGGTGTACGGGAAGGGGTTTTTCATTTAGAGAAATCGCTAACCACACGAACAGATATCCAACTATTCTTATGAGGTGTTGTCAAACGGGGTTTGATAATATCCAAAATCGGAGAAGAATAGGCACCGATTTTCGACAACTTGAAATTTGGCTGATGAGTGTTTATAGGAGGTTACAAGGCCATCTTGTAAGTATCCGAAAGGTACGGAATATAAGGTCTTTTGGATTACAGCATTTTCGACTCCATCGTGTTTTACTTCAATTTGATGTTGTAGGCATTATGGTATGGAGTGCTACTGCATATGAAAGTAAGTCAGTCACCTTCAGTCTTTGTTTGGGGTAACAGCTCGACTTAGTTTTAACTTTTTGGAAGAGACCCATGTGAATCTGTTGCCATGGCCGCCCAGATCCCCCGATCGTTTGCCCATAGAACATGTTTGAAATATCATGGGTAGAAGGCTCGGAAATTTCTTCCAGCCCCCAGCAGCCGTATTCTGTAAGTCGTGAACGGTTATAAAATAAAGATAGAACACTAAATTATTGAATGTTTTGTAACTCCGAATCGATCTTTGCGTTATAATGACATAAGTTTTGTCCGAAGTATGGAGTGTAGAGTGAAAGGAGGACAAACTTATATGGGAATAAAACTGAAAAAGTGTCCAGCGGACGGTTTCAAATAAGAAGTTCAAGAAATGACCAGAATGGCGCAAGTGTGACCACAGGGTATGTTATGAAGTTAATTGTCAACGGATTGAAATACAGAAATCCTACATTTAGAAGTGAAGCGGCTGAAAAAGTGAGAATGATGTAAAATTATTAGTAAAAATCGTAAATAAAACGTAGAAAATCTGTTATGTGAACTCCTCTTTGTAAATGGTTGTCTCCGTTTTTTGTAATCTCTGCAAGTGATGAGTTTATAGTGTATTAATTGTGATATAAATTAATAAGCGTGTGCCCCAGTTTTGACTTTTTATGAAACGGAGTGATTTTATAATAGTTATTTTCTTATAAAACTTTTTGAAACAGTTAAACATTGGGAAAAATTTGTATATTTGTAATATTTTTATACTTATTAACAAATAGATGTTGGTGAATTAGATGTAAATAAAAATTATTTATTTTTACATTCTTGTGTTCATATAACATATTTATTTTGAAAAGTTGGTGTTTCTAGTTCCTTGTTCACCTTTCTCTGGATAAAAGGTAATTAACAATTCTTGTCATCACTGAATAAACTGCTATAATTAAGTTATCTCTTCTGTTATCATTATGGAACAAGTTTCACTTGCATTTTATGCTAGAATAGTTTCTTTTTCAATGATTCTAACATTTTCACACACTGGTTTTCCATATATTTTTTCTTGTCTCCATTAACTACAATTAAATGACTATTTTTGGCATCTTTCTGCTGTAGGTCTATTTTAAATATTTCCAAAGGTACGCCTGGTGAATGGCTCTGGAAAAATATCTTCAGAAGTTTGTTGAAGTTCTCGATGGACAATGCCATAATCAGTTTAGTAACTATATAATAATGGGTTCTTCAGAGTTTAATTTGTGTAGGTTATTTATCTTGATTCCTAAAAAAATGTACAAATAAAATTTTGCTTGCAAGTCATTTTTATCTATGTACAATGTATTTCATTGATTGAATACATTTATTAATATTAAATACAAATTTTACCAATCATTTTAAATCTCGTTGTTTAACTATGATGTTTAAATTTGCAATTTTTGGATGTGTACTTACTTTACAACACATTTTCAAAAAAAAATTCTTGATAGGTTCTGTTTTAACTGCATAAACTCTTCTTTCCTATTAATTAGCTCTCAGGCATGTAACAAAACCATCTTTTCTTATTTACCCACACATTTTTGGTTGGTTTATTTCGCGCAGATCATATGGAGAGAATATTTTGTGGGAATATAACTAACGAAAATAATTTTCAATTTAATCATGTCAATAATACTACATTTATAACAAGTAAATAAAAACTTTACAGCATTTATTTTTAGAAATACTTACTTTTCATTACAAAAAAAAACATTATAATCTGCTGTTGTAATTTGTAAAATGTATAGGTTAGAATTTTCAATTGTCTTTTAAATGTTATTCTACGAACAAATTACCCCGTCGTCCCAGTGGCGCCCCCAAATTGATGAATTGTGGACACTTTTTGATACACAGAGTGTGTCCTCCTTTTACTCAACACTCCATAGTCCGAAGAGACTAGTTGACGACGATTTGAAAACATTTCAGCGATGTCTAGAGTTAGCTGTGCCAACAATCGATTGGTGGAGAATTTTTCTAGAATTATTGGCAACTGGTCTTTACGAACAAACCTATTACGTTCCGTTTCGTTTCGATCATAACGAGTTACAGAATACGGGTGCAGGGACTTTGGAGGTTCTAAAACATGAAATACAGGTTGTTTGGGATAGTAATCCTTAAAAAGAAATAGACCACATTGTTGAATCAATGCCAAGACGTATTGGGGATTGTATAGTTCACCGCAGTGAACAAACACATTATTAACAAAATAATTTAAAAAAATTAATTCCTTGGCATTTATAATCAAATTTTCGTCATTTACTCCGCACTAAAACATTTATGTTTTACTAAAACAATATTAAATTTAAACATGTCCTTCTGGGTATTGCAATTTCTTTGTCGGTGAGTATATTGTTAACCGTTATGAGTTTAAATATGTACGAAATAGGGTTCATCAATAGATATAATAATAACAAAAAAAATATATCGTTTTTAATTTATATCTTTTTAATGATGGTACGAAATAGGGTTCTTCTCAAGAATAAACGAAAATTTATTCTAAAATTGTTGTCGGACAATGTTTTCTTAAGCAATTTGGGAAAAATGATATCCCTTGACTCGTCATAACTGTTAATTGTGTATGACAATTTTAAAAACTCAAACAAAATAGATGCTTACCTCTTCATTCATTCAGAAATTACTTCATACAAGTTTTCGTACAGCTTTTATACAGTGTGTCCAGTTATGGACTAGCGATAATCTAAATACATGTAAAGCAAATATTTTAATACACAAGTACACCATATACTAGGGCTCAATACTCCACCCCGCCATATGGCAGCCATTTTTTTTTGATGACCTATTCTCTACGTGTGAACAAAAACGTTCATATCTCTTAAAGTTTTGGTCTTACTGAGATAAAAATAGGCTCATTCGACGCCACAATAATACGGTCTATCAACAACATTTTAAAACAAAGTGTTAACGGTTTCTTAACGTTTGGAAAAAAGATGAAATCCAAAAAAAAGGGTCAAAAAATTATGCACATCAACAAATTATTGCAAATCAATGCAAAAGCAGTCCCGAACACCTATCATTTTTTTTTCACTAAATCCAAAGTTTTTGAGTTAAGCTACAATACAACATTAAATTCACAATTGTGTGTTTATTACTTTAGGAGTTATTGTTGTTTAAACATAGCGTATGCGCAAGCACAAAAGACCTTTGTTAAGTGACACAAGTGAAAAGGCTAGCAATGCTATTCGCATTTAGCAGGAGTAAACGAGATGGAACATATTGGCTCTATCTGCAAAAAAATACATGATAAAGACTAGTTACGTTAGTTGTTATTACACTTTTATCTGGTTTGAACTGTAATTTTGTTCGAAAAAATAATTCATTCAGATATATCATAACGCAATTAGGGCCTTTTAAAAGGTTACGTGATGCTTATTAAGAATTCTGTTTTGCTATAAACAAACAAAATGAATAAATTCTTTAACTTTACCAAAACAATAATCACAAAGCACTTGATTTTGTGAGAATGTTCCACCTTGACCAAATTATGGAAACGATTAACATGCTACATATAGTAAAATGAGAGAAAGGCATTTTGAATATAATTTGCCTAAAGCGTCAACAATTTAAAGTACGAATCAGTATGCTAGTAGATCGTATGGACTTCAGTTTAATATTTAACGCACTGTTATAGTTTAATTAACCTTATTAAATTGTTGTTTAGAGAATCCGTCGAAGTTATTGAAAAGTTGCAAAATATGGTTTTAACAATTAATAGATGGGTCGGTTCGGTTGCTGTAGTTACAGGTGCTAGTGCAGGAATTGGCGCTGCTATTTCAAAGCAACTTGTCAATGCTGGAATTAAGGTATGATATAAAGTAATAATGAATAAAAGTGCACTTATTGCAGTAAGATTTCTAAATTTACGTAAGGCGTTTGATAATGTCAATTATCTAATATTACTAAATAAACTGTAGAATTTACGGTATTATAGCTTATCAAGGTCAACGGTATTTTTGGCGAATATTGTGTAATTAAAAAGGTGTCCCGCAAAGATCTATTCTTGGTCCGTTATTCTTTATTTTATACATTCATTACCTGCTTGCCAGAAGAAAAATTGTAGGTATAGGTTCCAGATAAAATGGATCACTATCTTGAGATCATATGAGATTGGCTGGCATTAATTGAGCTTTCGTTAATGTAGATAAAACTGAGTAGGTGTATAACGTTTGGCAATTATTGCTATTGTTTTCCTTCAAACTTTCAAATTTCAGTAACATCTTCAAAATTAGAATGTAAGTATACTAGACTACAAAATTAAATTCATAAATCATATTTAACATATTTTAAACAAAATTAATTTTTCATAAAATTCATTCATAAAATTTCTGACTTTATATTAACCACCCTTACTAAATTTTTTTTCATACCATCATTAGCCATAGAATTACTGAAAATGTTAATAGAATTCAGTTTAATGTTGAAAAATTGTTTTCATTATCGATCAACTTTTTGTATTTGAATCAATAGAACAACTTTTAAAGTATTTTGATACCACATATTAATAAAGCGGTTTGATGTAAAAACAGTTATGTTAAAAGTAAATAATTAATGATCTACCTAACAAACTTAAAATATAGGAAAGTATAATAATACAAGGAATACGAAACCCAAATTAAAGCATTGATTTTTTATTAATTTTGTAGAACTTACTTAAGTTACAGATATCATTATCTATTATATCACTTGTATTTAGAGTAACATAAATAAATAAATTTATTATTTTGGTGAAATTCCGCATATTTCACATACTCCAAAGGTTTCCTTTGCGATTCAAAATGGGGTCTGATTTAGACTCTGAAACGTTTGGAATATTTCAAATATACAGACTTTTCAGCAATTGTGCTGTTATCCTCAAAAAATCATAAAAATACAAAATAGAATACTATCATTGAGATACCTAATATAATAACACTATAATACAGCGTTCTGTATCACAAAGAATTCATACAGGCGATTATTTTCCCGTTTTGTATTGTGAAGGTAACATTTTACAAACACAAATTAGTTTTGTCTGAAATATGCAATTCATAATGCAGATATTCTCATGTAAAGCCACACAAAATGGTAAGCTTCTGTATGGTTGGTTGCCAACATAGAATAAATAAGCCAGGAAATATGTAGGATATGGTCATGTATTGTTGGAATATGGTCAATCTCTTTGTACGAGAGTGTCTGTCAAAAAGTATTGAAAAGCAATATATTTTACAACATTCCTTGATAAAATAGTAAATACCTAGGCAATATTCTAGTCTAAATATTTCAATAATACTATGTGACGACAATCAACGTTGTAGCGGCTCATGAGGCGCGTCTTCAAAGTGGAACAGACTATAACTAATCTTGTAATACGACAAATCATTGTCCTACATTAGTACATAGTCGTACATACATATGAGGTATTCATACTCCAGACCTTTTGTAGAGATTTTCGTATATAATAATATCGAACCTTTCAAACATTCTGTGTTATTACCACCTTAAATATGGAACGCTATTTGTGTTTATCAGACGTGTTGAAGGAAAACACCTGAATAGTCAGGTAACTAATACAGAAACTGTTTGAATAAAATTATTGATTAAAGCTATATTATAATTATTACTTTATTCCTTGAACCTCACTTTGAACAATAAAACAACAGTGTTGTTAAATAAAGCATGAAATTAATTGAAAACAAATTACGCTAATATAAATAAAATTTACACAAAATACCACTTGTAAACACTATTACTAGCAAATATCCTAAGGTGGCATTTAAAAACCGTTTTAAATTAAGAATTTTTTCTCTTGTCAGTCAAGTAGATCTGTTAATGTTATGTTGGTTGTTGGTTGTTTATGCCTTTGGTGGCTGCAACCAACAATACCAAGTCTGCTCAGATACTTAATTTATAGTGATATCTGACAATTGTACTTCCAATTATAAACCTCTCTAATTATTACTTAAGTTTTTAGGGCAGTTTTCGATAGCTTTTGAAAGAAAAACTCAGAAACTCATTTCAGGCCACTGTTTTTATTTAAAGGATTCACGGCAACCAACATTACACTTGCAAATCGACTGTAACTTAGAGCCATCTCAAAGCATACTAAATACCTTTGTTGGCTGCACCCAAAATTACCACATCCTCTTAAATATAATATAATAAACCTCTCCAATTATTACTTAAAAATTTGTTGTTGTTGATAGAAAAACTTGGAAACGCAATTCAGTATTCAGCGACAATTATATACATAGTTCAACGGCAACCAACATTACAGTTACCAATCAACTTGCACATGGAATAAACTCACACAAATTGGTGATTCCTTGTAATGTTGGTTGCCATCACCTAGGATTTATAATCTCTTCTAAGTTTATAATATATTTTGACACAATTAATATAATTGTCTTCTAAACGTTGTTTGTGGCATATTCTTGATTACTTTTATGTTTTTTATGTCAATTTTAAATGTCATAAATCAAATTTTCATTTTGTAATCTATATCAATAAATATAAAGCCATTGACAACGAAGTCAGAATAGACTTTAAAACGTTTGGTATGCCTGCAATATACGTCGTTTTATTTCTATTGTGGTGTTATTGCCCAAAAAAAACATAAAAGTAATCAAGAATATGCCACAAACAACGTTTAAAAGACAACTAAATTAGTCCTCGATGGCGGCAACTAACATTACCGCAGTTCGTATAATTGTGTGGCATTACTACTAGGTGGAAAGATTACTAATTTTAAAATTAAGCAAATTATAAATTCTCTATTCTTGATCTGTGATTATAAATAATACACTTAATTTGTTATCATCTCAAATTTATTACGACAACGAATGTAGTAATTATAAAATATGATTATATCTTTAGAATAATTTGTTTTCATCAAATATATTATTTATTGATGCTAGCATAGGAGAATGATAATAATAGATCAATATACCTACACGCATTGATAGAAAATAAAAGAATTGAAGGTAAAAACAAAATTAACACACAATTGTATGTTTTGTTTTTAACAAATTAAAAAACGTGTAAATATATCTTGCAAGTTTTAAGCAAAATAGTTAACGTTTACTTCAGTAAGTAAATTGTTGCAACACTTCAGTGTTGCAACAATTTGACATGCCTATTGTCAGGATGTTAATGTTTAACATTTATTTCGAGACCAGACGTATTCTATAGTTAAAGTGTTATCTCTATGATTATAGGAGTTTCCATTTGATGGCACAATTGAGATTGATGGTGGCTTTGGCGTACCCAGGCCAGTTTCTCTGGGAGGGGTTAGAATTACTTATTTTCGTTAAGACCACTTAACATCAACTGTAAATGCAGATGTAGTGCTTGTGTGGGGAGATCTCCCAAAATCCCTTGCGTACCCTTCTTGATGGTCGTAACTCATTTTTGGAGTATATTTGATTACATACATTTACTTTAAAAAACAAAATGCAGCCAAAAGTAAAATTTCAATTGTTTTTAAATTTGATTCTGAACTTTAAATGAATTTGTTCTAACTCAATTTTCAAAATGTATTATTCCATAAATAATATTTAAATAAAAGAAAGACAAATGACTATCAATGTTTCGTTGTTTTTAGGTGGTTGGTTTAGCGAGAAGACTGGACCGAATGCAAGAACTATCACAAAGTATTAACGCAAATTCTGCTGGAAAATTTTATCCCCTAAAATGTGATATTACCAAAGAAGAAGAACTGTTACAAGCTTTCCATTACATCAAAGCAAACATCGGACCAGTAGCAATACTTATCAACAACGCAGGGATAATAGGCAACACAAATTTAATAGATGGGGACACTGAAATCTGGAAACAAATATTTGCCGTTAACGTTATAGGTTTGTGTATAGCCACAAGAGAAGCAGTCAAAGATATGATAGAAAATAACACCGCAGGACACATCATCCATATCAACAGTATAGCAGGTCATAAAGTTCCATATTTTCCAACAAGCAATGTGTATCCAGCTTCCAAACACTCAGTAACAGCTTTAGCGGAAACCTTGAGGAAGGAATTGAACACAATTCAGTCTAAAATAAAAGTTACGGTACGCTGTCATATTTTAAATTATTAAAGAAGACAGTTTACTTCTATTATTCTAGAGTGTAAGTCCTGGACTAGTAGCCACTGAAATTGCAAGCAGTTTTCCAGACAATCATCCAGAACATGATGTTCTAAATAATTATCCCACCTTAGAAGCAGAAGATGTAGCAGATGCAGTGTATTATGCACTTTCCACTCCACCTCATGTTCAAGTAAGTATTTTATTGAACCCCCCCTTTCCATACTTGTCAGAGATGGTCTCATTTGTGGACCCCTTCCTTTCCTTGTGCTGAGTCAGAAATTTTTCAGTACTAAAATTACTTCTAAGAATCTTTTTTCATAAAGTCAACATTTTAGAAACGTTACAAAACAAAAAATTGATTAAACAGTAAGGGTAAGAAATTCTCAAATATTCAGGGCCTTACCTTTAAAACAAAAGTCACTCTCTAACTACAAGTAATTTGTTCAATATTTTAGAAAAAACAAAGCAACCTTAAACATTTTTGCAACAATACCGAATTTTGTCCAATGCGATTTTCTAATGTAAGTTTTTTTAGGTTCATGAAATAATGGTAAAACCCTTGAATGAAGAAGAGTAAAGGTTTTTTTACGTCTGATATTATTGTATGTAAAACAGAATAAATATTAAATCTATATATGCTTTTTTATGAAATCAGGCACCTACATAAATTACCTTACAAAATACAATATTGGTACAATATTCATAAGTCTGTTAGTGATATTTCTACATCGGTCAACCTCAAGGACCAAATCTGGGGCCACTAACGTTCCTAATTTTCATCAATGATATCACCAATGGCATTCATGTTTAAAAATTATTATTTGCAGACGATCTTAAGCTCTTCTCTTGTGTAAACAACCAAATGGATTGTGAAAACTTACAAAATAATTTGATAAAATTCAAGAATGGTGTATGATAAACAATCTTCCCCTAAACTCGAGTAAATGTAAGGTTATGACTTTTGTAGGAAGTCATAATATTGTTGATTTCAGCTATAAAAATTGGTTCGTGAGTGCTCGACAGGGTTAGTGAAGCCAGGGACCTAGGAATTATATTCAATGGCCATCTTAATTTCAACAATCATACAGAAAACACAGCTACTAACGCATCAAAAATGTGTGGTTACATAATGAGAAATACAAGACAATTTACAAATGTCAATTGCCTCAAAACTCTGTATAGTGCACTTATAAGAACTAAACTGGAGTATAAGTTGTATATAGATAAATTGGAACGTGTGCAAAGAACGTTTGCGAAGTTCATATACCTCCAAAAATATGGGATATACCCATAGAGGGGGTTTGAGCACGAGGTGTTGTTATCATCTGAGTCTGAAGAGTCTAGAGCAGCGCAGATTTATCGCGCCGATTTCTTCATAAATTAATCAACTCTGTAATTGATTGCTCATTTATACTGGAGTATTTTAAGTTCTTAGTCCCGAGAGCTGAATCTAGAAGTTCATGTTTATTTTATCCCCCACCTGGTCGAACAAATATCCGTTTTGCCTCTCCTGTTTTTAGGCTATGCTTTTGCTATAATATGATTTACATAAATATTGATTATACGGTAAGAATATCTTACATAACCTACTGAAGCTGTTCGTCCAAAGTAAAACAGTAACATGTTCTTAACGCTCTGTCTAAGTATATTAAAATGTAACTAATACGTATTGGTATGGATACTCTATCACGTTTTGTTTTGTTTTGTAATAGTAGTTATGTAATTCATTCAGGTTTGTTAGTCTGATGGTGGTATACAAACTCTGTATAGTGCACTTATAAGAACTAAACTGGAGTACTCGTCGATTATTTGGTTGTCGGATTATAAGTTGTATATAGATAAATTGGAACGTGTGCAAAGAACGTTTGCGAAGTTCATGTACTTCAAAAAGTATGGGATATACTCATAGAGGGGGTTTGAGCACGAGGTTTTGTTATCATCTGAGTCTGAAGAGTCTAGAGCAGCGCAGATTTATCGCGCCGATTTTTTCATAAATTAATCAACTCTGTAATTGATTGCCCATTTATACTGGAGCATTTTAAGTTCTTAGTCCCGAGAGCTGAGTATAGAAGTTCATGTTTGTTTTATCCCCACCTGGTCGAACAAATATCCGTTTTCCTTTGCTGTTTTTTAGACTATGCTTTTGCAGTAATATGATTCACGAAAATATGGATTATACGGTAAGGAGGAATATCGTACATAACCTAATGAAACTGTTCGTCCAAAGTAACACATTAACATATTCTTAACGCTGTGTCTAAATATATTAAAATGTAACTACTATGTATTGATATGGTTACTCTGTCAAGTTTTGTTTTATTTTGTGATAATAGTTATGTAATTCGTTCAGGTTTGTTAGTCTATGGTTGTATATACTTAGCGTTTTTTTTCTTTTATTCTCCGGTGTTTATGGACCATAAATATATGTTTACATCTTTTTTTTTCGATCTCATAGGCTATATTTAGTAACTTAGTATAGTTAATATTAACCCTATAATTGATATAATAAATAAATAAATAAATAAAAATGACAATCTCAAATATGTGTATTTCCGATTTTCTAAAAATGGTAAGTTTCACCTCATAGAAGAGTCTTTGGAACCAAATCAGGACTTTTTCCAATAGAAAACACTTTAACTATCCAAAACGCCTAGGCCGTTTTCGAGAAATCTGTGAACATACATAAAAATATATTTGATCAAATGTCAGTGTAAAGGCGGGTTTATATTTGTCGTGTCGTGATGCTCTCTGACGTCATGGTTAGTGTTCACATTTTACGCAGATGATAGAAACTGAAAATTATGTGTTTGTTTACGTCAGTCTAGTCACGTGTAGCTATGGCTTGCCGCTCTAGACAGACATCTACCTCAACTGGGTTTCTTTTTCTCTCAACCACCGGTGATTCCACTTTTACACGAGCCCATACCTCACGCCCTCTTTCTTTAGGTACTAAATCTATCCACAAAACACTGATCATTTCATGTTCTAAGGCCCAATCGCTCCGATGCACATCAAAATCGCATCTGATTCGACACGACACAAGCCATCACGACACATCGCATCTTAGTAATATAAACAGGATAATAAAACATGCATGAACCCGATACCGTTCTGACGCGTCACGTCACGACACGTCAGACTAATATAAATCCACCTTAATTCAAATATCCAAAAAATTCTTTATTATCAAAAATGTACAGTTCATACAAAACATCAAATAAATATTATGTAACTTAAAAATAAGCAGATCACATAAAACGTGTACATGCAAATAGATAAATATAAATATATTAAAACAGTGTGTTAAATAACAACACGATTGTCTGATTTTATTAGGTAACTCTTGAACGGAAGCTTCTTGTACTTAGTTATGGAGTCTAGAATCCAAGTTTCTTTAACGCAGATTAATTCAGGTTGTTTTGAAAATCCCCCAACTAAAATTGTCGCATTTCGCAATATGGTGGTGACTTTTCCTTTACATAAAGTGATTAAATCTCTTAAATCTGAACATCGTGGTACACTTCCTTTAGCTACATATATTTGTGGGCATTCTTTAAATATGTCCATGGTATATGTAGGTCCAAACGCTTGCCGATGTAAACGGCTTTCCTAAAAATCAAAGGCAATTACAATATTAACGTCTGGAATCTGTACTTATAATAGAACTACAACAAGACGGCGCCTTTATATGATTTTTTTTATTAATTTTGTTGATGGTGAATTTAGAATACAAAACATCATATTTTGGGATTTTTGTCTATCTGTTAGAGCAGGTATTACCCAAAATATGCTGGATAGATTTTGATAAAATGTGATGTGGAGATACTTTTTAGTATCTATATATAAATAGGCAAAGACAAAACGATTAGGTACCATTTTCTCCTCTGTCTCTCAACCGATTTTCTTCATTTTTGTTTTGTTTAGTAGCTACTGACGACCTTCAGTGCAGAATGCTAATATAAATTTATAATATTTGTTCATTCATTAAATAAAATATAATAAAAATTCATTATTTACGTCCATAATATCAACGCCAAATAACTGAATGTGCCGCCGCCGCCAGACTCAAAACATTGAGTAATTATATATAGAGGGACCAATGCTGTTATATACTTAGAGCATGTACTTCTGGAACTGGCATGCAAGCGTTGTTATTGATTAGTGGTAAAGTAATCGTATATTATAATTACAAAGGGCGATTCCAAATATGTTAGAAATCATTTTTTTTCGTGGGTGGCACCTAAGCAGTTGCATATATAGAGTGAAATTATAACTAATAAAATAATAATATAGGGAAGCCCATTAGCGGTTGAATTTACAGGGTTCTTGGAATAGAAAGTGCAGCAGAATTACAGTTATACAGGGTGGTGCAAAAAAATATTATATAGAGATGCATATACAGGGTGGCGGAAACGGAAATGCATCATTTCGTAACCCATAAGCAGTTGTTTATATAGGGAAGAGGAACTATAAATATACAGGATGATGATAAAAAATGTTAGAAACGGAAATGATTTATAGAGTAGCCCACGAAGAGTTCCATATATATGATGATTGAAATATAGATCAGAGTAGAATTATAGTTACAGAAGATAGTTAAAAATTTCATAAACAAAAAGAGTAAATACGGTGGCTCATATGCAGTGTCATATACAGAATGGTTTACCGGTTGGGTCAAAAATGCTAAAAAATATTATGTGTGGTCCATGAGCAGTTGTATATACAGGGTGGTGGAAATATATAATGAGACGGAATTATTATAATGAGGATTTTAATAAATTTTTAATAATTAATTTAATTTTTTAATAAATGCTGTTCTCCCTAAAATCCTAGGATAGAATGTCACGATAAAATTTTCACGTTACTTAACCTGCCAGAGATATTGACACAATTGGTCGAATTTCGACCACGGGGTGACAGCTAGTCTATATTAATATATAGGATACTTTTTGCTACAGGAAAATATCTCAGTGGGAAGGGAAAAAATTAACCTGCAAGTTGTGATACCCATCTAATATGGATAATTACTAAAAACATCAAAATGTCATGACAAAATATAAAAAACGTAAAAATTTGGTAAGTGTATCATAATTGTTAATAAATCACAAACAGGCTGATTTGTCTAAGACTGAGCTAGTACATAATAAAAGCTGTAAAACGGCTATTTTTCAATAATTCGTAGACATTCTTTAATGTTCGATTCAAGACTTGGGGGCCCGGCGGCGATGACCTATGAATATATAGCTGCCAATTGCAAGACAAAAAGTAGGCAACAGATTTAATATTGAAATCACATTAATGAAAACAATACATTAAAATCAATTTCATGATAAACAAAACCAAATTACACAATTCAAAACTCAAAAATTACATTTACAAAAGTCTCAGTAGATGTAACAAATTTTATATGTATTGGACAAACGTCTAGATCTGTAAATCTAAGAATAAATGAGCACAAAAAATACATGAAGAGGCTCCAATTCGAGACCACAACACAAAAATCTCTCTCCTAGTTGCTGACTATCAATGATAAAATTAGAAACGGTCATGACGTTTTTTGGAACACTTAGAAGACCACATAAAATTCTGAAGATAACTCTTTCATATTCTTCAAACATCTGAATTGTTCCGTTAATATTAGAAGTATCCGTACTTGTTATCCCAAAAAAAATTAGGCGAAGGTACTCACACATTTTTCACTTATGTACCTGTATGTGACACACCAATGGTTCCACGGCATTTCCAATGTGTTTTAAAAATATGTGGATCAAAGATATCAATAGTTTTGTTGTGATTTTAGCACTCTATTGGTAAAAATTTCGACATGATCATAAATTGTGTGAATCAAAGCATTATTCAATAATTTACTAAGAATATACTTACCTGTACAGCAGAAGAAAAATCAGTCTGTTCGTAATCCTCTTCAGGTAACCATTTTCCAGCCTCAAGAGATTTAAATAGCTAAAAAATAACACAAATTTGTAATGGCATATAATAGCTGATTTATGTTTTAGAAGAAATTTCATTAGTCAAGTTGATTAACGCGGCCATAAAATAAGCACGACATATATCGTGATATACAGGATGTACCCTAACTGCATGTCAATACTTAAAAGCGGTAAGTAATCCTCGGTTGATTTTGATTGACGAAAAAAACTTCATATGAACATAGGTCCTAAATGTGTTAACTTTATGTTTATTATAATACATTAATAGTTATTTTCTGAATGATACTTGTGGCATATTTTTCAATGTCTAAGTGCTTCTTGGGAAATAACACCACAGTTTAAAGAAAGTTGCTGTATATTCCAAACGTTTCGGGGTCTAGATCAGACCCCGTTGTCAATGGTTAAGAAACTGTTTTCTATAGAAGTTGTTGGATCTTTGTTTATACAAAATATACCGCTTACTTTACAATCACAAACATGAATTTACAGAACAACAACGTAAACATCTTACTCAACACTATTCTAAACTGCCCCATTTATATGGATTACCTAAAATTCACAAACCCAACATTCCATTAAGACCAATTGTCCGCTCCATAAATTCTTCATGCAGTGAGTTATCAAAATTCCTTTTCACACCACCATTTCACCACTTACTGGTAAGTCTAATTCTCATCTTAAAAACATTGCACATTTCTTAGAAAAATTATCACATATACAATACAAATATACTTTCACACTAGCAAGTTTTGACATTGTGAATCTATACAATAATGTTCCTGTCACCAAAACACTTCCCATAGTAAAAGAACGATTAGAACAAGATTCTTTACTAAATCAACGTACTCAATTGTCCATTAATACAATAATGGAACTACTAACATTTTGTACAAAGACAACATATTTTCAACTTAATGATGACTTCTACCAACAAGATTTTGGCATGGCAATGGGTTCCTGTTTGTCTCCCGCTTTAAGCAACATTTTTATGGAAAAATTTGAAGAACAAACAATTTTCTCAAAACAGATTAAACCTTTGGTTTGGTGGCGTTATGTTGATGACATATTCGTTATTTGGGAACATAATCTTGAGGATTTACATGCATTACTTAACGACGTAAACAACACAGAACCATCTATTCAGTTTACACTAGAGCTTGAACAGAATAACAAATTACCATTCTTAGACATTTTAATAACCAAAACACAATCGACATTTGAAACAGAAGTTTACAGAAAACCAACTCATACTAACAGGTATCTCAACTTTAACTCTTAATCATTTGTTTTGTTTAGTAAATACCTTTATTCGTTCATTATCCTTAACTGTGCCGATTCTATTCATTCATTTGAATAGTTATAATAAGCAAAAATACTTTAATAAAGTTTGTAAGATTTTGGAGCCAATCATTTTTATACACGACCACCGTTCACATCTCTTTTTCGTTGTTTAAATAGTTTTTAGAATAGTATTACAAAGTTTATTAGTTTTATGTGCAAACTTGTAACCATAGCTAATAGCTTTTTATAAATAGTTGATAAAAATAATTTGGTCAAGTGCGAGTTGGACTCGCATTGTAAGGGTTCCGTACCACCTTCAAGATTCGTTGTATTTAGTTTTCTAATTTGGCCCCCAAAAATTAACATTAGAGTTTTATTTTACTAATAAACTTTCAGGGAAGCCTTTTATAATCTATTGTCTGAATTTTGAGGGTTTATAGATTGGAAGATAAAGGGCACAATAGGTCAAGTTTTAAATTATAAATTATTAAAGCTGTTATTCAAATTATTTAAAAATACAAATAAAATATATTTTTCAAAATTTAAATAGTATTGTTTCTAAAATGGGAATTAAGTCGATATTTAATATCTTTGCTAAACAAATGATTTAAAAATATGATATATTTGTAATTCACATAATGAGTCTTTTATTTGATATATTACATGATTCGTTTGAAAACTGAATTTTTATTTTCCATTTAATTGTATAATTTGTCCCTAAAATTACCATGGAGGTTTTCTAATAATGTTTCTTATAAATTTCAAGTGAGCCCCAGTACCCCTAATTATTTTCAAAATTTTAGGTAGTATGGTTTCGGAAATAAAGCGAGAAATGAGAATTTTTTATATCTTTATGTTAATATCTTGTAAACAATTAATTTTAAAAATATTTATTTGTATTTCTCATAACGAGCCCCTTCATTTGATATATTGCATGACACGTTAAAAAATATTTTTTATTTTCCGTTTATTTCTATAAATTGTCCCCCATTATTAATATTAAAGATTTCTTCGTATTTTCCTGTAAATAAAAAAATTAGGTCTTATACTTTGGGGAATAAAGGGGGAATGGGTATTTTTTTAAATATTTTTTAATATATTTTAAAATATTTATTAAAAAAATATATATTTGTATTAGTCATAATGAGCCCTGTGATTTGATATATTACATGATACGTTAGAAACAAGTTTAATTTTTTATTTTCCATTTAATTCTATAATTTGCACCCCAAAATGAATATTAGGGGTTTCTCCTTATTTTTCCAGTAAAGTTCAGGTGAGGCGCTATACCTATTTTTTTTCAAAATTTTACAGCTTATGGTTTCGGAGGTAAGGGGGGGGGAATGGGTAAAATTTTTTATTTTTTGTTAATAACTTTTAATTAATTTATTTTAAAATATGAAAAAAATATATTTGTTTTCGTCATAATAAGCCCTTTTATTTATATATAACATGATGGGTTAGAAATAATTTTAATTTTATATTTTCCATTTAATTCTATAATTTGCCCCCCAAAACAAATATTAGGGGTTTCTCCTTAATTTTCCAGTAAAGTTCAGGTGAGGGGCTATAACTCAATTTTTTTCAAAATTTTCCAGCTTATGGTTTCGGAGATAAGGGGGGGGAATGGGTAATTTTTTTATATTTTTGTTAATATCTTTTAATTTATTTATTTTAAAAATATGAAAAAAATATGTTTATTTTCGTCGTAATGAGCCCTTTTATTTGATATATTACATGATGGGTTAGAAACAATTTTAATTTTATATTTTCCATTTAATTCTGTAATTTGCCCCCCAAAATGAAAAGTAGATGTTTCTCCTTATTTTTCCAGTAAACTTCAGGTCAGAATCTATAAAAGTATTTTTTTTTCAAAACTTTACGTTTTATAGTTTCGGAGATAAGGTGGGGGGAATGGGTAAATTTTGGTATATTTTCTTTAATATCTTTTTAATTAATTTTTATTTAAATATGAAAAAAATATATTTGTATTCCTCAGAATGAGACCTTTCATTTGATATATTACATGATGAGTTTGAATTTTTTTTATTTTTAAATTTTTATTTAATTCTATAATTTGCCCCCCAAAATTAATATTAATGGTTTCTCCTTATTTTTCCTGTAAAGTTCGGGCAACGTTCTATATTTTCTATTTTTTTCAAAATTTTAGGTTCAGTAGTTTCGGAGATCAGGGGAGGAACGGTCGATTTTTTTAGTTTTTCCCCCCAGAAGTACCCCTTAAATCAAAATTTCTTCTTTTGCGATATGTGCTCATGATCAAGTCACCAAACTATACCTTCATACCAAATTTCAACCTCTTCCGTCTAGTAGTTTAGGAGAAAATTGCTGTGATGTGACAGAGGCAGAAATCCTGAGTGATATTATAAGGGTATCCGTATACTGTATATACGGAACCCTAAAAATAAGAATTTATTGACAAACTAGATAAAAAATTGACAAATTGGTGGTTACTATAAAAAATCGGTAAATTTAAATGAATTTTGGTAGATCGTTAGAATAATTCCAAAATGGTAAAAAATCGGTAAACTACCGAAAAATCGGTAGAAACGGCAGCACTGCGTTTACGTTAAATTCGTTAAGAAGGAATACCAAAGTTATCGCGATGTTGCAAGTTTTTTTTCAGTCAGTTTGCTGAGTAGTTCCAATTGATGTATAATTATCGAAAAGGTTTATCAACGTTAAAGTGATTAGTAAAGCCATATGATCTGTTTAGTAGCAACAGTTGAAGTTTTAGAAGCATTTTAAATGCAAACTTGTCCGTGACTGTAAAAAAGGTGCGAAATTCGTATTTTTTTTGACAAAACTATAGCTCCTTTAAAAACATATTTTCACTCATATCCTTTACACCCTGTATGTGTAGCTGATATAAACTGTATTTGTGTTAGCAAACCTATTAATAACTTTAACAAAACCATTCCCATTGTATTCACGAATTTATTACCTAGAATATCATATTGAATCATACATACCCATTCTCGCTTCAAAATCCAGCAACCAGTGGCAACAGCTCGCAGCATATTAATTGTCCTTTTCGGTTCTCCGGCCACCAAATGTGTGGTCTTGCTACTGACTTCATCTTCGATAACAAATTTTCCAAGCTTTTTCACGATCTGATTGAAAATCATGATGTCATCTTTGTGGAATTTGGTACAAACTATGCTTGGCTGCTTCAGTTTGTCAATTTTCAGTTTGTTTTTGCCGATAGTCTCAATCTTCGGTTGAAACTCCAGCGTACTTCTTCGGTTAGCGCTGGCAAAGACTGGAATCTGTCGTCTTCTGATTATTTTAGAAGTTGATTTGGAAACAGCTGGTCTTATGATGCATTCCTCATCAGTTGATTGAGAACTACTGTTGTTAAAGTCTAGCTTCTTTTTGGCACTCTGACAAGTTTTATTCTGTGGGGGCTTCTTTTTGGCACTCTGGCAAGTTTTATTTTGTGGGGACTTAGTTTTGGCATTTGCTTTGGCTTCTCCAATTATTTCTCTAGCAAGCTCACGCTGTTCGTCCCTATCAGCATTAACATTCGATTTTGGTGATGTACTTTTACGTTTCCTCCGACCAATTCTTGTGGGAACTTGTATTTCTGAACTTTCAGTATCACTTGAACTGCGTTCGTCAGCGTTTGGTTTGGAATTTGTTTTGGGATTAGTTAAGGCACTTGCAGTGATAAAAACGCCATCATCTGAAACTTTTTTACGGATTTCTTGTCTTTTGAGGTGTCTTTCATTATCATCGCTTATTTTGCTTGCTCTAGCTACAGCAACACCAACAGTATCTGGATCATATAATTTTCGTACTCTTCTCAGTGGTATGTCACTGGATACCAGCTCTGATGGCATTTTTGGATTTTTAGGTACAGTTTCTTTAACTGTTTCATTGTCTTTTTCGTCTTTTGTTTTCTTTGTCGGTGAAACACCACTAACGTCATCCGGATTTTCAGTTATGGTAGGATTTTCACCAGATTTTCTCTTGTGAGTTTTGGATTTCTCTTTTGCTTTTTCTGGTGGCGATAAATCTATTGATGAGGTACTCGTTTCTTGGTAGCATCCAGCTGGACAAGCAGATTTTCTTCTAATGACATTAGTTATTCTTGTTGAACGTCTTCTAGTCAGTCCTTTATTTTCGTCAGTCTTCTTTTGTTCCTTCTCAGAAAGTTTAATATTTTTAGACAAATCATTCACCATCTCAGTTTGCTCCCCACCTCTATTAGTTGTTATATTTATGGTTTTCCTTCGAGTCTTTCTGTCATCAGATTTAATTGGTCTTTTTGATTTTACATTTAAAGAAACTTTGCGATTTTTACTATGCACAGCACTTTTAGAGTTCTGATTATCATTAGCTGTAGTGTCAATTGAAGGAGATGGAGTATGCAAAGTCTGTAGAATATCAGTGATGGTATTCGCTTGCAATGGGCTAAAAGATTTGTCAGCAGCTGAACTGAAATCATCTTGTAATTTTTTAACAAAACTAGGACGTTTAAATAGTTTGTCTTGTGTTCCTGATGACTGATGAGGATTTGGTGCTGCAGCTTCAGAAGATAAGTGCAAGGCTGACATATTACTACTTGATGTTTTCTGAAGACTACTCTTGTCTGAAGATATTTGCAAAACTGACATGTTGGCACTTGAAGATTTTTCAGATATTTTCAAAGACGACATGGTAGAGGATTTTGTAGAAGATAACTTCAGATCAGATAAATGAGAGCTTAAATTTTGCTCGATCACAACTTTTTCTACATTCTCTTCAACATCCATTGCTTCTGAACTCCTATGGGAGGTCAACGAATTTTCCTTGTCTTCAGCATTACACTTTTCTCTTTTGATGTGGTTGCTTTTGGTATAAGCACATTACTATGGATAGTGGCAGCAACAGATGAAGATTTAGGGCAGTTTCTACTTAGAATACGTAAATTTTGACCATTTGGTGAATCTTTGGAGTTTTCTAGCGTTTCGTTTATACTTGGAGTTATAACTCTAGTATGTCTTCTATACAAGCTCTCGTTTTGAACTCCCGTCATATCTTGATCAGAATCTATAAGATCATTATTTCGATTTTGTCTGATTTGTGGTGTCTGCAGTTCATAAATACTATTCGAGGTTGTGTTAATGCTAACTCCGTCTGTTTGATGGCATATTCCTGTTAAATCCATATTGGACGTGTGGTTATTAGTTACATCTCCCAGTGGTAAGTCCACTTTATCCCTTTTGGTAATAATATCACCGTCGATGATAGGATTGCATCCGGATTCGTCGTCGTCATCTGAAACTAATTCGGTTTCATCTACTATAGGATTTAAGGCACCCATTGTCATTCTTTTGGTTATTCTAGATCGGCGAATTATTTGTTCAACTTCATCATCTTGAGAAGACGGTCCTTGTGATGACATATCTTTAAACACTGATGCACTAGAAATGTCTGGCGTCATCATTGATCTGCGTCTGTCAATTAACGTTTTTCTAGATGGCAGTGAAGATCCTGAGATCAAACTTTTTTGGAGTTCATCTTTTATGAGTTCTTCATATTCCTTTTGCATTTGCTAAACCAAACAGAAATATTATTAAATACAACATGTTCCACATAAATATTTTATGTTTGATCACTTACAGAACATATTTTTGATACATTGTGGTCGTATGCGTCAGTTCCCAGAGCTGGAAATTTTCTCTCAGGCACTCGTCTTTGGTTGGATCTAACTGATTCAATCCAAAGCACCGACACAAAATGTATGTTCATCAGTTTTGCTTTTTGAAACGTTGTATAGGAGCCATCCTAAAAATGAAAAGATGTTGTTAGTAACTGAAATGTATGAATCAAGTGACAGAACATTAAAAATGTATTTGTAGGATCAATGTATGAATGTTTATTTATGAACCAGCCATTTACAATATAATTAAAATTTAGAAATTAATTTACAATAAAATAAAAAATAAGAAATATAATTAAATGTATACAAAATAAATAAAAATATAGGTATTATAATTAGGGAAATATCACAATCAGTTTTTTTATTTTATTTATTTATTTATGGTTGTACCACTTTACAAAAAATTACATTAATTTTAACAAAGAGTAAATAGTGATAAGAAAATAATATGTATACAAAAAATGTAAACTAGAATCTACATGTTTTAAGCTTAATTGATCTTTTAAATGTTCTTGTAGACATTCAAGACAAACCTAAACTACCATGAAGATTGGCCAGTCTTAAAATCCGAGTAATGGGATCGTAACAACTACAATTTGTACTACGAAATGGAACATTGAAAATCAGAGTATTACATGTTTTTCTAGTATAAAAATTAAAATTTATCAAGTTTAATAGCTCTGGAATTTGTATATTTCCATTCAAAATGTTATGTAGGACCTTCATATCTGCTTCCATTCTTCTTTGATGTAATGATGATATGTTAAGTATTGAGAGGATCTGATAATATGTATACTTTTGATACCTATTTATTTATTTTGTACTCTCTCAATGTTGTCTATATCAGTATTATATATGAAGGAGACCAAATAAGTCAACCATATTCCAAAATAGATCAAACTAAGCTAAAATAACAACTACAAGGTGAGTATAGAAAACTGATTGCTATTTCTAAGAACATATCCTAACACTTTTAGGGGCTTAGTTGTAATCACTAATATGATGCTTGAAAGTTAATTTTAAGGCAAAGTAAATTACTAAATCTTTGATCTCACCTTGTTCTTGTAGTAGTTTATTGTTTAGATTATAAGAATAAGTTATTTAGTCCGCCAGAAAGTAATTTTAAAACATTTTTTTACATTTAAGGAAAGCATATTTACATCAGACCAAATGGCTAAGCATAAGTTAATTATTCAAAGGATTTTAAGATCGTTGGCAAACATAACTTGCTATTCTTAATTGATGATGAGAGATAAAAACATGTTAAACAATAGAGGTCCAATATGAGAACCCTGAGGAACTCCTGATGTCACAGAGACACACTGAGATAGAAAATTTCCATATTTCACATTCACATAGTGGGACCTACTGATATGAAAGCTACTTATCCACTCAAGCACTTTACCCCCAAATCCACAACCTTGTAGTTTAGTAATAAGCAGATCATGTTAACTCTATCAAAGGCTTTAGAGAAATTTGTGTAGATCTTGTGTTCCATTGAATCAGCAATAAAATAACTATAAAGTACCAAATTAGTACTTGTACCACTTTGCAAAAACCATGCTGCTGATAATCAACTATTTTTTTTTATTTTAGAGCTATACACATTCAATGAGTCATTAAAAATTGGTGTCCCATGCCAGTTTATTTGCAATCAGTGAAAAACATGTTAAGGAAGATCATACACCATAATTTTTCCTATTGGAAGAGACATCAAATAGATTTTGGTCTCTCAAGGTTCTTTTGACATTTACATTTATCACTGACAAACTCAGGACAATTTATAGGCCATATATATATATATATATATATATATATATATATATATATATATATATATATATTGAATTCTCATCTTGAACCACAAACATATACTAACATACAAACTTTCTCTGTACTCTTTCAATCTGGTCTATAGAATTCACATAATGCAGACACCATATTTGACATATATTCTAGAACTGATCTTAGATAATTGCAGAATAAAGTTTTGAAGCAATCTATGTTACTAAAATTCAGTAAAATTATCTAACAAAGCCTGTTGTGTTTATCATTTGTTAGTATAACCAATATTCAAAAATAAAGCCGTCATTGTTGCTGCACACAGTAAGTCAGTGATTGCTTTATGATGTCTGAGTACTTTCCATGGCATTGTATAAATAAATCAGTTCCATGAAGGAACAATCCCAATAAGTTTATATTTTTTTAATAGTTAGTTGAGTAATTTATACAGTGATGGGCAAATGTGTGAAACCAAATAAATATCTCTGGAATTATTAGAGATATCAAAATGAAATTTGGAAGGTGGATACTGCAGTAGATTGCCTATTGTTTCCAAATTTTTTACAATTTTGACTTCCTGTTTTACGGAAGTAATGTCGATTTTAAAATTTGCATGAAAACCTGTATAGTATTTTGTTTCTGATGAAATATTTTATTGCGAATACAAAAATATCGGGTTTGATATTGTTTACTTCAATACCTACCGAGAATAACAGAAAAGTAACTAATTTTTTTTATTTTAGACCTATACATATTCAATGAGTCATTAAAAAACTCAATATTGGTGTCCCTTGCCAGTTTATTTGCAGTCAGTGAAAAACATGTTAAGGAAGATCATACACCATAATGTTTCCTATTAGAAGAGACATATTTGACACATATTCTAACTGATCTTATATAAGAGCAGCAAAAAGCTTTGAAGCAGGCTATGTTACTAAGTTTCTGAAAAATTCTCTTAATAAAGCCACATGGAAGTTAAAATTCAAATGACTATCAAAGAAAATGTTCTTTAAAGAAACTAGTCAAGTATGAAGTGACACTTAAAACATTGTGAAAAATGAAATATGTAAGTTACTAGTAAACTTGGAGCCATACTCAACAGCAAAACTATTCTATGGAATGCTGCCGAGTACACAATTTACCATGAGAGGGCAATATAAATAAAAAAGCACTTCAATTTACAAATATTTTTGCAATAACTACCTTAAACACTACATGTGTGACATCTCTGGTGAATGTATCCCTTACAGTTGCTCCCATAGAAACCATAAGAGCTTTTACAGCACCTGATCTATCTTGTCCCTTACTTTTCACCTCCACAAAAGCAATTACTCCAGCTAATAGCTTTTCAAAAGGAACAGGTGAGGGATTATTGGAAGAAATTTCAGAACTTGTTGAATTCACTGAGTTTGATCTTGTAGGACTCTCAATTAAACTTCTTAATGGTGAACCACCAGCTTGAATAGCTAGGGCTCTTCGTCTCAAAAGTGCTGTAGGACTTTCACATTCGGGTCTCTTTTGAATTTTGTGTAATGGACTACCATTCTGTTCTTTTTGAGCTAGAAGTTTCTGTTTGTATTTTTCTATGTTGTGCTTCTCAGATTGTATAAGTTTAAGTACTAGTTTACGTTTTATGGGGCAACTTATCATTTTTTGAAAGGCATCATCGTCAATCTCGAACATGGGTGAATTATTTGTTTCTTTATTGTGTTGGTTTTCCTGTACTTTCTTGCTTCTGTTAGGTGGCGGAGTCAAGTAACCAGTACTAAATTTTGATTTCATTTTTTGTGTGGTAATTCAAGGCTCTAATAGCAATAAATTTCAAATTCTCAAAAATAAAAAACAACATAGAAATTAAATTCAGATATGTAGTATTTACAATTAAAGTGGCGCTATTCTGCTTATTTATTTTTAACTCATGTCATGATTTTTCTTGTCTATGATCACGATCATGTCACATGTCACATACCATCACATACCATAAAACGATAATTAAATTTATGTAACCATAGAGCGCGATGTAATAGAGTAACTAAACACCGACAATTCGTCCTCATAAGCGATCTTAGAGCGTATACTTTCTAGAGATAGCCTGCAGTGCAAAAATGTCGTGGTAAGACTAAGGAGAGAGAGAGAGAGAGCAGTAGAGAGGGCAAGAGGCTATTTCACTCGGTTGGGAGCTGCTTCCAATGAAATACGTTCAGCATGTTGTTCATTGGCTGCTTCCACCCACTAAGTGAAATAGCCTCTTACTGTCTCTATTGCCCTCTCTTTCTAGCGTTGCCACGATTTTATGCTTGACAGGCTATATCTAGATGGTAAATGATCTAAGTAAGCAAGAGGCTCGCCAAATGACGGTTGGTTTGGGAAATACACTTATTTCCTAAATACTCGTTTGAATCTTAGTTCGCATTCTTATGTTCCAAGGGTTATTTTGGAGCTAGAATCTGCAATCCGCGTTTTCAGATTTTTCATGAAACTTCTGACAACTTCATTTCTATTACCACGTTCGCGATGCAATATATAAAAATCAGCCCTAGGGTGCGCTACTTTCAAAATTGAAATTCTAACAAGACAAATCTATGGTTACACACTCTATGGTTATTAGATTCCATAGTACAATACTTCTATGTATTCTGTGATATTTCGGTGTTTTGTGTTGTTTTTGGATTTTGGTGTTGAGTGTTGACGTGTATGAAAATCAACTTTCACATATGAATTGTGTGTGTAACATACGGATTAAAAAAATCCTAATTAAAGCGTAATCTTTGAATAACATCCTCTAGTGAAATGACCTCTAAGGTTACATTTAAAATAATACTAACTTCTGATCCGAAGCTTCCTTTCAAAGTTTTGAGTGTTCCCGAAGCAACGCCGTTTACAGCAGTTTTAAAGTTTGCAGCTGAAGAATTTAAGGTCTCACCCGAAACTTCGGCAATTATCACCAATGATGGAGTTGGAATAAATCCTCAACAAACGGCTGGTAATGTTTTTCTAAAACATGGTTCAGAATTAAGGCTCATACCAAGAGACAGAGTTGGTTATAATATTATTTTGTAAGAACATTAACTTTACAACAATTTCGTAAAATAATTTAAAAAAAATGAATCAATATGCTTCAAAACTATTACCACCTGTAAAGGAAAGCTCCACTCGTGCAGCATGTAAAAAATGTGGGTATGCTGGCCACTTAACCTATCAATGTAGAAATTTTATAAAAGTTGATCCCAATAAAGAAGTTGTTCTTGATGTCAGTAGTACAAGTAGTGAGTCTGATCAGGACTATCTTACACCATTGACAGAATTAAGAGAAAAGGAGCTTAAAGAAAAGTTGAAGAAGTTAAAAAAGAAGAAAAAATCCAAGAAAAGAAAACACAAATCATCGACTAGTGATTATAGTGAAAGTGACAGTGACAGTTCGAGTAAAAGGAAACACAAGAAAAGTAAAAAAAAATCAAAAAAGCATAAAAAACGAAAACATCATAGCTCTGATTCAGAATCTGACTAAATTGTGTTTGTGTGTTTAGTAGTTACAAATATATGATAGGTAACTAAATTAATATAAAGAATGTAAACTATGTAAGTTTTGTGGTAATATATTTTAAATTCCATTCTAATTTATTTCCATATGCATTAAACACACATCTTTGGCATATTTAACTGTATAAATACTGTATTATTCTGAAGTAAAATAATAAGTAAATAACATTTATGTAGTTATGAATGAAGAATATAAAGATGAATATATAGAAATGAAGAAAAACCAAACCTAAATATGAAGCTGTAAGTTAAACTGTTCTTCAGAAATATTAAGGCCTATTTTTACTCCTAAGAGGTGTATTTTACAAATAATCATATATTTAGAAAAATATTCCAGTTGTGCCCCAGCCAATTTTATCAAAATCACTTTCATGGATTGAATTCTTTCATAAACACATTGGCAGCCTGAATTGTAAGTTCTGACAACTGGTGTTGTTGAGAATTGTCACAAGGCTGAAATTTACAGAAACATTTGAAAATAATTTTTATGAGATAATTTCCTCAGCCAGCCTCCCTGACCAGCCTATACCTTTTAGAAAATTTAAATTCTATTGGTTGAAATATTCAAGGGGCATAATTTTGATTGATTGAATTAACAGCAATTGTTCAGCAATGGCAGGCCATTAAGCAATATACCTCTTACCCTTTTCATATCCCGGAAAGCAACTCAATTTATAGACATGGTCTATAAGTTGATGTATTATGGTCAAGGGTGCACTTTGTTGGGATGAGTGGCTCATTGTTAATTTACAATCTCCAAAAAATAAAAGGCCTTGAAAAATATATCTACTTTAGCACCCTTTTATTGAAAAATTCCTGTCTGAGGAAAGTTTTCTATTGTGAAATGTATATTATACTAATAAAACTACATGCCATTTACAGCCCCATAAATTAAAAATCATCAATCAATCTCAATCAAAATAAGAATGGTATGAAAAAGTTTTCATAACATATAATACTGAGAGAAACAACTAACATTTATCACATCCTAAATGGTAAATATTAAATTAAAATGTAATAAAATATGAAAATAAGACAAAAGTTTAAGTACTTCTTGGGGAAATAACACCACAGTTAAGAAAATTGCTGTATATTCCAAACGTTTCGGGGTCTAGGTCAGACCCCATTGTCAATGGTTAAGAAACTATGGATAAAAAGGCACAATTCTAAGTTGTAAATTAAAATATTTGACAATATCATATGCCACAAATATTCAGAAAACAAGACAAAAGTTGTCATGACAAGGCCATTCCTTTAGGTGTTCCTGAACTTCAAGCTACCAAATTTCACTGAAATCTGTTCAGAAGAGAGAACATAGCAGACAGTGGGATACGAAGACATACTTTTATATATTAGTATGAGTTATTGATATTCTTAAGAGTGGGGAATAATAATAACATTCACCATAGTATAGCAGTTAATATCATTGTTTCTAGCATAGGAAACATTAGGTACTAGTAATCATAATGAAGCAAGATTCAAAACCATTAGTAACTAAATAATGAAAGGTCAAAGTGTTAGTTCTGAGGAACACCAAAGGCAATTACACAGGTCATGAGACAGTTTGTATAGTTTACCAAGTAGATTATGTTGATGAATCCAATTTAAGCAGGGGGTTGATCTAAAAAAGAACTTTGATGCTTTGGAAGCCTGAAAACAGTGGATTTGTCTTTCAAACTTTTCACATTTAATTTTTTCCAGGTTCTTTGATAACTAACATTTTCTCATTTAAGTTCTAAACTAATATACATTAATGAAATGTAGGTCGGGGGCGATGACGAGATGCGGTTTCACAGGAGTAGCATATGGTCTACATTAGAAAAGGATTTTAATCAAGTAGTAAGTAACTTGACTATTTCTAACTAATTGGTGAAAGATTTATTGACCAGATTAGTTGGTTAGTGAAATGCTAAACTTTTCTTGTGTGCAAGTTTTGAACATTGATATATGAAGGTATTTAGTTCAACAAAATCGGGTCTTAGTCAATTGAATTTCTAGTTATATATGAAATTTATTTAGTCATCTTTTTAGGGTTATGTATATACAATATACGGATACCCTTATAATATCACTCAGGATTTCTGCCTCTGTCACATCACAGCAATTTTCTCCTAAACTACTGGACGGAAGAGGTTGAAATTTCGTATCAATTCTTCTGGGGGGAAAAACTAAAAAAATCGACCGTTCCCCCCTGATCTCCGAAACTACTGAGCCTAAAATTTTGAAAACAATAGGATATATAGATCGTTGCGCGAACTTTACAAGAAAAATAAGGAGAAACCATTAATATTATTTTTTGGGGGTCAAATTATAGAATAAAATAAAAATTTAAAAATAAAAAAAAATTCAAATGGATATAATATCAAATGAAAGGTCAAAAAACTATAACGACAAAAAAATAAAGAAAATACTTCTTAAGATTTCTAATTCAAAAATTATTAGACTCCCAAAATTACTATAAATAAAAAATAGTCCAACCATTATAGGTAAAGAAAATATATTAAATATTCCAAATTACCTTCTACTAATTTCATCATCATTTCTAATTATAAAAAAATAAAAATTTTCTGAGGAACACAACTATATTTTTTTCATATTTTAAAAAGATAGTAACGAAAATATACCAAAATTTACACATTCCCCCTCTTATCTCCGAAACTACAAAACGTAAAGTTTTGAAAAAAATTAGAGGTATAGGCTCTGACCTGAAGTTTACTGGAAAAATAAGGAGAAACCTCTACTTTTAATTTTGGGGGGCAAATTACAGAATTAAATGGAAAATATAAAATTAAAATTGTTTCTAACCCATCATGTTATATATCAAATAAAAGGGCTCATTGTGACGAAAACAAATATATTTTCTTCATATTTTTAAAATAAATAAATTAAAAGATATTATGAAAAGTATAAAAAATTTGATCCATTCCCCCCCTTATTTCCAAAACCATGAGCTGGAACATTTTGCAAAAAAATGAGGTATAGCCCCTCACCTGAACTTTACTGGAAAAGTAAGGAGAAACCCCTAATATTCATTTTGGGGGGCAAAATATAGAATTAAATGGAAAATATAAAATTAAAATTGTTTCTAACCCATCATGTTATATATCAAATGAAAGGGCTCATTATGACGAAAACAAATATATTTTTTTCATATTTTTAAAATTAAAAGATATTAACATAAATATAAAAAAAATTACCCATCCCCCCCTATCCCCGAAACCATGAGCTGGAAAATTTTGAGAAAACAATGGAGGTATAGCCCCTCACCTGAAATTTACTGGAAAAATAAGGAGAAACCCCTAATATTCATTTTGGGGGGCAAATGATAGAATTAAATGGAAAATAAGAAAATATAATTGTTTCTAATGGGTCATGTAATATATCAAATCACAGGGCTCATTATGACGAATACAAATGTATTTTTTATTTTTTTAATGAATGTTTTAAAATATTTTAAAAAAATTACCCATTCCTCCCGTTATTCCTCAAACTATAAGACCTAATTTTTTTTGTTTATTGGATAAATATGAAAAAATCCCTAATTCTATTATTTGGGGAACAAATAATAGAATTAAACGGAAAATGAATTATTAGAAAACCCCCATAGCAATTTTAGGTATCAATTATACAATTAAATGGAAAATAAAGATTTAATTTTCAAACGCATCATGTAATATATCAGATAAAAGGCTCATTAATATGTGAATTACAAATATATCATATTTTTAAATCATTCGTTTAAAAGTATTAACAAAAATATTTAACATCAACTTAATTTCCACTTTGGAAACTACACTATTTAAATTTTGAAAAATATATTTTATTTGTATTTTTTAATAATTTGAATGATTTAATAATTAATAATTTAAAACTTGACCTATTTTGCCCTTTATCTTCCAATCTACAGAGCCTCAAAACTCAGACAGTAGATTATAAAAGACTTTTCTGAAAGTTTATTAGTAAAATAAAACTTTAATGTTAATTTTTGGGGGCCAAATTAGAAAATTAAATACGTATGTATTCTGATAAAAATCAAGCAAATCCTGAAGCAGATAAAATAAAAAGTCTATGTGTGGAAAATCATAGTGTATGTTTTTTATAAATTTAAAACGCTTCCTTTAAAAGATATAAGAGTAAATATAAGAAAATGCACTCATTTCCTGCTTGTCTGGAACTGGAATATTAGAATCTTGAAGGTGGTACGGAACCCTAAGTATGCGAGTCCAACTCGCACTTGACCAAATTATTTACTATACAAAATGCTTACTTAAGCTATTAGTTTATTATATTATGTAATACCAAATATAGTTTGAATATGAGTGCACACAATATTATTTATTTCGTATAACAATTTTCACAAAAGGTTATTCTAAGGAAATTTAAAATCCCGCTAGTAAATTTCCACAGTAGTGCTATCCACAGATCAAACACAGGAGTGTTATCTACAAACGAAATTCCACGAAACTCAAATCTGTCAATAGTGTCAATTACAAATTGTAATGTTTTTGATCCAAAATGTCATCTCAATTGGTATGAGTCAAGTGATGATCAAAAGAGTATCTAAAAAACTTTCAGTAATTGAGGTGCAAACCAAAAGGTTTACTTTAATTTAGAAAAAAATATAGGTTTACGTTACAAATCATTGTCGAAAATGGTTGACAACGATAGATTAAGACAATGGCTTAGAAATGTGAGTTTCTAAAAAATGTTTATTGAAGAGATTAATGTTTATTATACTTATTTTAGTACCAAAACCCTGAGGCCTCTTTTCGAGAAATAATGTGTGTTGTTAATCAGTATAGAGCACTGAAACCGGAACAAGAATCTTATAGTAAGATCCTTTGCTATAAAATATAACTTTTATATTTTGAATATACTTTACCAATTTCAGCTTTCAATGACGGATCTCGTGCAGATTTGGTAAATTTAAGTGGCACTATTCCTGTTCGTTACAGGGGATCTGTATATAATATACCAATATGTATCTGGCTAATAGACACTCATCCAAAAAATGCACCCATTTGCTATGTGAAACCCACGTCAGACATGTCTATTAAAGTATCTATGTTTGTAGATCAAAACGGAAAGATATATCTCCCATATTTACATGAATGGAACCCAGTAAGTTTTAAATAATTCATTGTATGGAACATTTTGTGCATGTGGTTGGGTTTTGCTCCTTGGGGCTATGGTAAACTGTGAATGTATATTTGAGACAAATTTATGACTATCAGGGCATATATCTAAGTGTTTATTGGGAAATAACACCACACTTTAAAGGAAATGGCTGTATATTCCAAACGTTTCAGGGTTTAGATCAGACCCCGTTGTCAATGGCTAAGAAACTACGGATATATGTGTCAACTTAGTATTTTGTCTTATGAATAATTAGTATTGCATTCTGGTAGAGTACAAATATGATGGAAGTTTCATTATAATGCAATTCTTTGGTACAGGGTGTCCAGTGTCCAGAACTTACTGCTGTTCTCAGGAAATTTCTAAGCAGTCCTAGGGCCTAGTATTGCTGCCAGACACTAATATAAGAAAAACCTGCAAAGCAGGATACTTCTCACTAGTGTGTATTACACTGTAAATATTTGCGTAGTTGTTAATTCACAGCATTTCTAGCATGACTAGGCTATTTCCACATTATTTTGATTGCTCAGTTATACTACTTTGAGCAAACCCAAAAAGTTCTACATTTGTAGAGTTTTACCTGACTCAATAAATTTTACTTAAGAACTGCTCAGGATATCTTGATGAAAATTTTATATTTTAAAAGATTAGTGTGGAATTCAACATGTTCTTCTTCATCTATGTAATCCATATTTTAACACAACAAATGTGAACTGAAAGTTCACATATTTTAAAACACTGAATAATTCAAGCATTACCCTCTTTTGAGTGAAATTACAATTATTTACGCACCAATAAATCCACTATTTGTTTACAACAGCTGATTACTACAATTCACACGGAAACTAAACTCAACTAATAATTACCTAATTAAAATGTACAATGTCCTTTAATCAGAATTTTCTAGTCAACCTTTGCGTGGTCCCTTTTTTTATTGCTTCAGCCAGCGATGTTTTGTTAATAATTAACCTAGAAGGTTAATTTTTCCATAGGATTTGTAAATAAATTTTATAACAATATATACCACAGATATTTTTAATAGAATGTACTATTCAGTCATAATGACATTCATGAAACAATTTTGATTGGGATTTTTTCCTCACTTTTTTTCTATTACAGAAAAGTATTTGAAATTGTCATGGAGCAATTTAGAAAAATGATTCAGTTTACAGGTTGCCCTTTACAGAATGTTTTCCTCACAAATTCCTGAAAAAAGTGTTATTGCTATTCCTTGAGATCCTCAATTATTTGTGTTTGTCTAATAAGTTTTATTGTGATGACTTTTTTGGATTACAATTGTTTGCAGTATTGTAGGATTACACAATGTAATTTAAAAAATGTAAGAAAAACATATTATATTATGTAGTTCAAAATAAGTTTACATAGCAAATGTCGGATTATTTTGATATATGTATATTTATGATGGAACTTTGAATTTACGAGTGAAGCTCGGTCACCCAGGTACTTATAATAAGAATCATAAGAAATAGGGCCCTCTAGTTAATTCTGGCATGAGCTCTACCGATAATAGTGATTTCACTGATAGGAACATAGATGGCAGAGTGTGACATTTTTAACATTATTTAAGTTTTCATTTAAAGTCAAATCTATAATATATTTTGAGATATTTATGGTTTTACATCCCATTAACATAAGAAAAATATTTTAGACCTCAAATTTCGGTAATCATGTGGTAGAATAATGATATTCAACAAAAAAAGTTGAAAAAATAGAAAAAAACTATTTTGCCAAAATTTAAAAATTCATATCTTTGAAACGAAAAAGAAGACCCCTCTCAAAATTTAAGAATTTCTTTAGATATGTTAGAGGTATAATATAAAAAGAATTTTCCCGCAATGGTTACTTTCCACGATTTTGAAAAATTAAAAATTTTTCAATTTTGATTATTTTCAAAAATTTTTTTTAAATTTTTTTTCTCATAACTCTAAGTGTCTTGTAAAATGTTTCAGAGTTTTTTTTTAATATGCAGTAGTTTCTGAAATATTAAATAACTAAACTCATAAAATCGGAAAAACAGTGAAATTTTTAATTTTGAATATCTCTTAGGAAAAATTTTTTAATTTTTTGCTTTGGCAAAACTTTTTATGATGAGACAAAAGTCTCCACCAAAATTTATCCGAATCGGTGGGGGTCGCGTCCAACTATTTGTCGATTTGACATGGAATGACCTACATAAATTTTTGGCATTGCTAATATGTTTTGGGTTAACATAATATTTTAATTTGATATTTGGACACCTCTAATACAAAATGTTACTCCAATATCTTTTTTTTAGGTTAGCTCTGACTTATTGGGATTGATACAAGTTTTGATTGTAACTTTTGGAGAACAACCTCCTGTATTTGCAAAAGCCAATAACTATCCTCCTGCTAGTAAGTAATGTCTTTTTTTAATGTAAATAAAGAAAGTTTCTCCAGCAAGAACATTTTGTTTTAACATACTGAACATAGAAGTTTAGTGATATTTACCTTAGTAATTTAACATCATTTAGACTGTCATTTTTCATATTTATTTTATAGTTATATATTTTATTAAACATCTAAACAAAATTTCCGACGTTTAGCACAAACGTGTAAAGTCCTTTCCGAAAATAAAGTAGACAAGTTATATTCAGCTTGCAGCTTTTGCATCTAATAGGTATTCTCACATCTCATAGTACATTTCAAAACGTTACTTTTAAACTCATGATGTACAGGATACAAAACCTGTTCATACATTTGTTGCTTTGTGACTTTTTTGTCTTACCTATGTTCAAGATCATGATTACGGATTTTTCACATGCACTTTGCTTTTTACATAGCACCAAAGTTAATAATCAATAGGCATCAGATCATATGATCCAGGCGGCTAATTAATGTTACCATTTCCAGAAACAACAGCCAGTTGCTTCTTGCATTCTCGTGGGCCAATGAAGCACCAAACACTAAAATCACTCCAAACTGTTGTACATTCACCATGCACAAGTTTTTTATGAATTTGTTTTGGGATTTTTGTCACTCTGTCTCTTCTTGACATATCTTGAAAAGCCAAGGTTGGACCCAGACACGTGCTTTCAAAGGGGGGATTTCAATTATTCAGGGGGGATTACAATTCTTCAGGGGGGGAGGTGATCCTAACTTTACCTCAATATAATTTTAAACCCAGATTTCTTTGGCTATTACATTAAATATAGTCATTCTGAGGTTTAAACTCATAGAAGATCTTCTAGGCTCTTGGAGATACAATTAAATTTACTAGCTTTGAGGCTCTTGGGGGGATTGCCCCCCCCCCCTTACATCCGCCCATGTCAAAAGCCCAAAATAAGTTTTGTTGGTAAAATGATTTTTTAAACAAAATCTGGCCTCTGATAACGTATCTTTAATTCCTATTCCAGTTTGATATTGATTTAATTCACCATTTTGGTATTTGGTGTAATCTTGGTATCAGAAATCACAGAAATGCACCTTGCCCATCTGAATTTATTAACAATGTGTTCTCATGAAGCATTCATAATTGTTGATCATAGCTACAGATTGAACATAAGATGTTGTTACATGTATTAAAATGATGTAGAACTAGCTTACATTAATTTCTGAGGGGTGAGTCATTTTTTAGGGTTACGTATATGCAATATACGGATACCCTTATAATATCACTCCGGATTTATCTGCCTCTGTCACATCACAGGATTTCTCTCCTAAACTCCTGGACGGAAGAGGTTGAAATTTGGTGTGAATGTATGGTTTGAAGAAATTCTGATTTTAGGGGTACTTCTGGGGGAAAAAACTATAAAAATCCACCGTTCTCCCCCCTTGATCTCGAGAACTTTACAGGAAAAATAAGGAGAAACCATTAATATTAATTTTAGGGGGCAAATTATAGAATTAAATGCAAATTTAAAAATAATTTTTTTAAGCGAATCATGTAATACATCAAATGAAAGGTCCCATTCTGAGGAACACAAAAAAAATAATTAAAAAGATATTAACGAAAATATACCAAACTTTACCCGCACTTGACCAAATTATTTAAAGTTTTTTATTATGCTTGTTATATTTAACAACCATGTTATATTTTCAGTGCCAGAGTTTCCAGCTTATCCGCCATCGACATACCCCCCAACAAGTGGATTTACTGGATACCCTCCATATCCTCCTACAAGCAATCCTTCATTTCCATCTTTCCCGTCGTTTCCGACACCTTATCCACCCTACGCGAGTAGCGTATTTCCTACACCTCCAACTGGAACAGGAACTATCAAGGATGAACACATTAGGTTCGTGATATCTCTTTAAAGCTCTACAAGTGAAAATATAACTTTACTGATGTTTTAGAGAATCATTAATGACTGCCATTGAGGAAAAGCTAATGCGACGAATGAAAGAACAGTTTCAGCAGAATCAAGCTGAACTGGAAACACTGAAAAGGACTCAGGAGGAACTGAAGCAAGGCAAAGCAAAATTAAATGCAATACTGAGTCGTTTGGAGAAGGAGAAGAACGACTTGGACAAAAATATTACTCTATTAAAGGACAAAGAACAAGAATTAGATAAAGCCATAGAACGGATCGGTAGCCAGGAATCTATAGATGTAGACGATGCAGTTACAACAACGGCTCCCTTGTACAAACAGTAAGTCATTTGAGGTTTCTTAAATACTTAATAGTAGGACATCAATTTTTATAATTATTAGAATGAAAAAAAATACTTACTTGAAATAAAAACCGTTCTTTTTAAATCAGCTTTAACCCTTTACTTATTTTGTGCACTGTGCCTCAATAATACCACATGTATGTATGTTCGTTAGGCTCTATCACAATAAAGGCCATTTTCATTCTAACAGCCACACTGAAGTAGTACTAGATCAAGTGCCACAACGATTATAGGTGAGGGGTAAAATGATTTTGGATGAGAAAAATTATAATTTCTTTGAGTCATCTATTTGTCTAAGGTATGAAATTCTAATTTATTGCAAAAAAATTGTTATCACAAGATAGATTGTTGATGAAAACTAGTTCCATGATGAACCGGATCTAGTAAATTTTGAACCTTCTAACGGCGATTTCGGGAATAATTTTGAGGAATGTATCGAAAATATGAACGTGAAAACCAAATTACCTATCATCATTGATAGTATTAAAACAGCTGACGACGATGAAGAGAAAAAAGATGTAAATAAAAAAAAATGTTCCAAGGCCTTCAAGAAATTCGAATGAATTCAGTTTTGCACAATCCGACGTCAACAGGTAAGGACGTGAAAATTATATGCTATCACTATTGGATTTTCGATCAGAAGTGGTACAAGTAGAAAACAAGAAACAAGGAAGACTCAGGTCAAGCTTGGAACAAGATATTGTTGCAAAAATGAGAATAAAGAGCGCTAGTGCAATTCATCCGGAACTAGTGAAGAAAGATATGATTGGACAATATTTTCGACAAAAGAGAAATGTGAGACATGTCTAAATGTAAAGGCTTTTTATATACAGTGATGGGCAAATATGTGGAACCAAGTAAATATCTCTGGAATTATTAGAGATATCAAAATGAAATGTGGAAGGTGGATACTGCAGTAGTTTGCCTATTTGTTTCCAAATTTTTTTACAATTTTGAATTTCCTGTTTTACCGGAAGTAATGTCGATTTTAAAATTTGCAATGAAACACCCTGTATAGTATTTTAGTTTCTGATGAAACATTTTATTGCGAATACAAAAATATCGGGTTTGATATTGTTAATATCAGGTTTGATATTGTTTACTGCAATATCTACCGAGATATTAACAGAAAAGTAATTAAGGAAAGGAAAAATCTAATATCCATTAAAGAAATACATAATCATAATTATTAACTAAATCTAAGTGATTTTCAAAACATTGAAACTTAACTAAACTTAATGTATTAGATGTTCAAACTGAGCACCGTTTACTTCTTGACAATAAGCAAGTCGGTTTTTAAATTCTCTAGTAACATTAGCTATTACTTCTGGTGTAATTCTCTGGATGTCTTGAGTTATTCTTGCAGCTAATTCTTGCAAATTATTTGGTCTATCAATATAAACCTTAAACTTTAAGTAACCCCACAGAAAATAGTCTAGTGGATTAAGGTCGGGACTTCGTGCAGGCCATTCATAATGAAATGTCCTATCTAAATGATCTCGAACAATGCGAGCGTAATGGGGTGGTGCTTCATCCTGTTGAAACCAGATATTATTTGGTAATTGTCCATTTACCTCCTATGCCGGAGTAACTTATGTCTCCAAGAGCTGTAAATACCTATCTCCGTTTAAAGTTTCTTGTAGGAAGAAGGGTCCCACGATTCTGTTGTTATAAATACCGGCCCAAACGTTCAATTTTTGGGGATGTTGTGTATGAGCCTCTTGTACCCAATTAGGGTTACTTTGCGACCAGTAGCGGCAGTTATGTCGATTAACCGTACCATTTAAACAAAATGTAGCCTCATCTGAAAACACCACATTTTTTATAAAATTATTATCACGGTTACAAATGTCCATCGTCGTTTCACAAAATTGCAAACGTCTGTCGAAATCGTCTTTGGAGAGTTCTTGAACGAGGCGAATTTTGTATGGATGCTATTTTTCTCGCCTTAATATCCTTCCTACTGAACGACGGCTAATTCCATGCATATTGGCGAGGTCGGTAGTGGATAAGTGAGGATTTTCTTCCAAAGATATAGCAACATTTTTAGCTACACGTTCATTACTTGCACTTTTTAACCGTCCACTTTTTGGTAAATTGCTGTTTCACTTGTGTCGTACCTTCCCAAAGTTTTCGTCACTACTGAACGGGATATTTGTGTATTCGGATGAACAATGTTAAAAAGGTCACAAACTTCTTGATGCGTCCTTTTCCTCTCCCCATACCCAATCATCGTTAATATTTCTATTCTTTCTCTTTCACTTAATTCGGCCATTTTACGATCAAATTAAAACAATACAATCTTTTTACGTTCAAATAAAAAAACTAATAACTTATTTTGACAACTACTGTCACTTCTGCAATGAATTTCATGGACTACTAAACTTGATTCAGATTTAATTTGCGCCTGATTTAAACAAACGCAGGTATATTCGACTATGGAGCAAGCAGTGCTGTTGGCTGTGACGGTATAATGCCACCGATTGGCCAATAGAAATACAAATCCTTACCGAGCGGTTTGTTTATATCGGGCGTAAATGAAATCTGAATCGAGTTTAGCTACCATCGAATTTTTCCTTTCCTTAGTTACTTTTCTTTTAATATCTCGGTAGGTATTGAAGTAAACAATTTCAAACCCGATATTTTTGTATTCGCAATAAAATGTTTCATCAGAAACTAAAATACTATACAGGGTGTTTCATTGCAAATTTAAAAATCTACTGTAGTATCCACCTTCCCAATTTCATTTTGATATCTCTAATAATTCCAGAGCTATTTACTTGGTTCCACATATTTGTCCATCACTGTATATAACCACTCGGTATATGCACCTGCTTCTACAATTCTTTTAACCCATTTCTATATATCTATATAATTATTGGTACACCCTGAATAACAATAATTTTACTTCACTCTTACTTCAACCACCTGGTATAAGCAATTACTTATGTTCCACACTATATAACTTTTTAACCACCCTCTATAACTATAATTCTACTCTACCTTATATTTCAACCGTCCTGTATATTCAAGTGCTTCTAATATTTTTTGAACCCATCTGTATATCAGTAATTATACTCCGTCATATACTGCAAATATCCTTACTGTATATGCTTATTTAACTATTTTTATTTATTTGTTTTTTCTATTGAGAGCTCAGTCTTTCTGAACAAATAAAAAATACTCTAGTGTGATAATTTTGAAAAGCTGGACAATTGGTTGTCTTATTTAAGACACATTTGAAATACGTCCATTTTTGATATCAATCTTGTGGTTGCCTTGAGGTGAACTCCGTCCGTATTTATTATTGTTTACTTTTACTATATGAGGATTGTCTGCTTCAATATAGTCTCCTGAAGAGCTACCTGCACTATTGTACTTTCCACCAGATCAATGATAAATAAGAGGAAATTACGGATTTATGTGAACCACCTTAGGCCTATCATATTGTTACAACATTCTTTTTACGTTGCCATAAATTAAGAAACCTTCGTTTGTGCTCATGGGCTGCACTTACCAATCAACTGAAATAGCCTGTTGCCCTCACTATTGCCCTCTCTTTCTAGCCTTGGCACGCCATTTGTTCATTGCAGACTACCTCCAGATGGTTGATTCTCTAAGATGGTAAGATGTGTTGTAAAGAAGTGTGGGAATAAGGCCATTTCACTACCATACTGATCTATCTTCTTATATGTAAGCGTAGGCTTCAGTCATACTGTCATCATACTCTGACAAAATGAAGTTCAGTAACCACTGAGTGACCAATAGTAGTACTATTCACAAAATTTTTAATGACAGAGAAAATTGTATAAAATGATTTATTATAGATTTTTGTTCTTAAACTGCTGATTTTTTATCATTAAATTTTACATTTGCAGACTCCTAAATGCATTTGCTGAAGAAGCTGCCCTCGAAGATGCAATATATTACATGGGTGAAGCATTGAGATGTGGTGTAATCGATTTAGATGTATTTCTCAGACAAGTTAGAAGTTTGTCTAGAAAACAGTTCATGTTGCGCGCGCTGATGCAAAAATGTCGCCAAAAAGCTGGCCTATCAATATAGAGAGAGATTTATGAAGGAAAATTTGATTATTGTTAAAGGTTTTACTCAAAATGTTTTAATATAATATATAAGCATTGTAATTTAGATATTTTCACATTATCACATAAATATATAGAAAATATATTACATGAATTTTAAATTGTTTTCCTTTATATTTTTTAGCAAAACCGATTCCATTCGCTGCGTTCGGGGCCATTAATTAATTACGATAAAGTCTCGAGGAAACAGGGGTTTAAAGTATCCACACGTCTTTAGTCTCGGGGAATGGAGTAAAAATCATTCTTACATAATATAAGGCGAAATATGCGATTTCTAACACAGGGTGATGGCTATTTAAGAGCTACAATGTTATTTATATAATATTTATTTTGAAATTTTTTATTGCTATTAAGTTTTCAAAGTCCGTGTCCATTTTTGACTAGTATATTGTTAATCGAACTTGTAAATTCAAGGTTTCATAGAACAGGTGGGTACATATTTCCCAATAATCGGATATTAGCTATGAAAACTAATTTTTTCCAAGACGAAATGAATTAATTTAATTTCAATTCATAATAAATTTTAACCACTCTGTATATATGCAAATGCTTATGGACTACCTAGTATAACATTTTTTCAACTATCATGTACGCTGATCTATATTTTATCCACCCTGTATATGCAACTGATCAATCAATCATCAATTGAAAGCCCTTGAACCCGCTGCATGTGATATGGATAGAGCAATTGTTCCCGTAATGTTCTATGAACAAGAGTGTGAGAAATTTGCAGCTCACTTCCAATACTCCGTGTGCTACGATATGGGTTGATGTCGATAAGGTCTAGTATTTGATCCTCAGCAGCTAAGATACGATTATGTCGCTGTGGTCCGCGATTGTTTATTTGTGGTATTACACTACCTGTTTCCAGAAGCCTCTGCGAAACAGCTACGAATGTCCTAGCATTGGGCAGCCGTCTGTTTGGAAACCTTTCCCTGTATAACATTCTTGCTATTCTGCAATTACGTCTGCTTTCCCCATAAATTAAGAGCATGTCATGTCTTTCCCTAATTGTATAATCGGCCATTATTTATCACAAATAAATACTGTCGCACTATTCTTAATTTTCGAACCTACACACTAATCACAACCGATTTTATTTATTTAAAAAATATATTAAATGGAAAGCAAACCACGAAGTCTACATCAAATAGATATCATTCAAATCACTTTACCGTTTATCTATTCTTATTTACAAGAATCGAAATCGCAAAAAACAATCGTAACTCTCAGTCGTCGTTAAAGTAAAAAATGTAGTAAATAAGTTGGTCTGTATGCCACGTTGCCATATCTATTCGGAGAAACTTACACTAAATTATAAAAGCATATTTCGAGTTTAAATAATCAATTTTCATTTTTAATGTGGCTATTAAAGATGTATAAGCTATTGAGTATTTACATATTTATATTTACCGACATTTTGAAATCGAAATTATTGTATTATTCACTGTAGCAAGGGCTACATAAAATCTAACTTTATGTGTTCTTTTTGGCAAAACTATAGTTTATTTTAGAAAATGTTATAAAGCTTTCTGATTTGTTTTTGCCTGAAGTATTGCTCTTCAAAATCTTTGCACTCAAACCGTTTACACCCTGTATATATAACGCCTGTCTCAAGTGCAATAAATTTCCTGAAGCCTGGAAAGTAGCAAAGGTTTACAAAGGATGGTGAGAAAAATATATTATCTATTCTGTCAAACTTCTCAAAGCCAATCATACTGTATAATCGCATATTTCCACTAGTATGCAATCAACTATCTCCATATCAGCACGGATTTATTGATAAAAGGTCTACAACAACCAACCTGGTAGCAATTACTCAATATATCTCAAAAGCACTGGACACCAACACACAGGTCCACGTGATTTATAAAGATTTCAGTAAGGCATTCGATAGAATTGATCATAGAATTCTGTTAAACAAACTATCAGGATTTGGATTTTCTATCCAACCAGTAAATTTCCTCAAGTCTTACTTATCAGACAAATACATTTACGTGACTTATAATGGCTTCAAATCGGACTCATACTTAGCAAAATCAGGAGTTTCTCAAGGGTCGAATTTAGGACCTCTGCTATTTCTTTAGTTTATTAACGATTTATGTAATACAATATGGACAGATAAGTTATGATTCGCTGATGATTTTAAGATCTTTTCTACAATAGAAGGTGTAATTGATTGTCATAATATTCAGAGGCAATTAGTATCTATGCAAAGTAGTGACATATACCCGGAAAACGTAAGCCATCAAATATCCTTATTCAAGTCAAGGTACACTGATGGAGCGAAATACTAATATCAAGGATTTGGGAGTTATTTTTGACGATAAATTAACCTTTGTAGAGCACATATCTATAAAAACATTTGAAGCATTAAAGTCTTATGGATTTATATTGAGAAACTGCCGAGACTTTACTAATATTTCCGCATTGAAAACATTATATTTTGGATACGTTCGTTCTAAAGTTGAATATGCAAGTATGATTTGGCATCCTTGTTATGATATTCACAACAAACGTGTCGAAAAGGTCCAAAGAAAAATCCTAAAATTTTTGGTTCTCAAAAGTGATGGGTTATATCCAGAAAGGAATATTCCTAATGATGAGTTATGTGAACGTTTTCAACTGCCTTCTTTAAAATTAAGGAGAAATTGTGCATCTGTTGTATTTTTGTTTAAATTAGTAAATAATATGGTAGACTGTTCGGAATTGTTAAATCAAATTAATTTTAATGTCCCTACGTTTCACTCAAGGAAACACGTAGCGCTAAGGCCACCAAGAGCCAAAACAAACATTTTGTTGAAATCACCAGTTTATGTTATGTGCAAAAATTTAATAATATATGGTAGATGAAGTCTCTCGGAAAACAACTTTAATTGACATAGCAATTCCTAACAACAATAATATAAATATCAAGCAGGCTGAGAAAATAACCAAATATAGAGATTTGGAATTTCAAATAAAGACTCAGTGGAACATGAACAACACACGAACTGTACCAATTGTTATGTCAACGACAGGACTAGTCCCAAAACATCTATTAAACAATTTTAAAATACCTCGGTCTGGACGAACATCTTTACAAACAAATGCAAAAAGCCGTCCTGTTAGGAACAGCCCAGACGGTCAGGAAATTCATGGGAAACTGACTCCAACCACGGACCTGATAGCCTGGCAAGGGCTCCCACAGAGCTAATCCCTTTTGCTTTTGTGAATCCTTCTATTGCCTTTTTGTGGTATTCTTTTTTAATTCCTGACGTATTTCAAGTCTCCAATTTAATTTATCACAGAGAGAATTGGAGCATTTATTAGAACGAAAATCAAATTTTGTGCAGGTATTGTATATTTCTTGTATGTTATATTGGTTTCTTTCCTATTTATTATTGATTTTCTTTAACAGAACAGACTCTTAACATTGGATTGGATTACCTGGACCCTGTTTTGTACACAGAGGACTGAATTGGATGGGTATTTCAAGTTCGAGGCAGTGTGTGGTGTCGGTCGGTCGTATCGTGTCGAAACAAATGACATTTAAAGTTATGCATTTCATTCCCTTGCTCATCTATTTTCATATGTGTAAGTGTGGGTCTAAGAACTGTTGTTTAGGCTTCGGTTGCTCTAATAAAGACCCCCGTATTAGTTTTTGTTACAATTTTTATGCAAGAATACAGTTGTTTGTTACATTTTTAGGGTTCCGTATATACAATATACGGATGATACCCTTATAATATCACTCAGGATTTCTGCCTCTGTCACATCACAGCCATTTTCTCTTAAACTACTGGACGGAAGAGGTTGAAATTTGGTATCAATATATAGTTTAGTGACCCGATCAGGAGTACATATCGTAAAAGAACAAATTTTGATTTTAGGGGTATTTCTGGGGGGAAAAACTAAAAAAATCGACCGTTCCCCCCCCTGATCTCCGAAACTACTGAGCCTAAAATGTTGAAAAAAATGGGAAGTATAGAGCGTTGCCCGAACTTTACAGGAAAATTAAGGAGAAACCATTAATATTAATTTTGGGGGGCAAATTATAGAATTAAATAAAAATTTAAAAATAAAAAAAATTTCAAACGCATCATGTATTATATCAAATGAAAGGTCTCATTCTGAGGAACACAAATATATTTTTTTCATATTTAAAAAAAATTATTTAAAAAGATATTAACGAAAATATACCAAAATTTACCTATTCCCCTTCCCCTTATCTCCGAAACTATAAAACGTAAAGTTTTGAAAAAAATAGATTTATAGCTGACCTGAAGTTTACTTGAAAAATAAGGAGAAACCTCTACTTTTAATTTGGGGGGGGGCAATTACAGAATTAAATGGAATTTATAAAATTAAAATTGTTTCTAACCCATCATGTTATATATCAAAGGAAAGGGCTCATTACGACGAAAACAAATGTATTTTTTTTCATATTTTTAAAATAAATTAAAAGATATTAACAAAAATATAAAAAAATTACCCATTCCCCCCCTTATCTCCGAAACCATAAGCTGGAAAACTTTGAAAAAAATGGAGGTATAGCCCCTCACCTGAACTTTACTGGAAAAATAAGGAGTAACCCCTAATATTTATTTGGGGGGGGGCAAATTATAGAATTAAATAGAAAATTAAAATTGTTTCTAACCCATCATGTTATATATCAAATGAAAGCGCTCATTATGACGAAAACAAATATATTTTTTTCATATTTTTAAAATAAATTAATTAAAATATATTAACAAAAATATAAAAAATTTTACCCATCCCCCCCTATCTCCGAAATCATAAGCTGGAAAATTTTGAAAAAACAATGGAGGTATAGCCCCTCACCTGAACTTTACTGGAAAAATAAGAAGAAACCCCTAATATTCATTTTGGGGGGCAAATTTTAGAATTAAAGTAAAATAATAAATTATAATTGTTTCTAACGGGTCATGTAATATATCAAATCCCAGGGCTCATTATGACGAATACAAATATATTTTTTTAATTTTTTTAAAATGAATCTATATAAATAGGCAAAGACAAAACGATAAGGTACCATTTTCTCCTCTGTTTCTCAACCGATTTTCTTCATTTTTGTTTTGTTTAGTAGCTACTGACGACCTTCAGTGCAGAATGCTAATCTTAATTTATAATATTGGTTCATTCATTAAATAAAATATAATAAAAATTCATTATTTACGTCAATAATGTCAATGCCAAACAACTGAATGTGCCGCCGCCGCCAGCCTCAAACCATTGAGTAATTATATATAGACAAACCAATGCTGTTATATATAGAGCATGTACTTCTGGAAGTGGCATGCAAGCGTTGTTATTGTTTAGTGGTAAAGTAATCGTTGTAAATTATAATTATACAGGGCGATGCCAGATATGTTAGAAATCATTTTTTTCGTGGGTGGCACATAAGCAGTTGCATATATAGAGTGTTTAAAATATAGAGAAGAGTGCAATTATAACTAATAAAATAATTATATAGGGAAGCCTATTCTTGGAATAGAAGGTGCAGTAGAATTACAATTATACAGGGTGGTGCAAAAAATGTTATACATAGATGCATATACAGGGTGGCGGAAATGGAAATGTAACCTATAAGCAGTTGTATATATAGTTAAGATGAAATATAGGGTGAGAGGAATTATAGATATATAGGATGGTGATAAAAAATGTTAGAAAAGGAAATGATTTATAGAGTAGACCACGAAGAGTTCCATATATATAATGATTGAAATATAGGTCAGAGTAGAATTATAGATAAGATAATTAAAAATTTCATAAACAAAAAGAGTAAATATGGTGGGTCATAGGCGGTGGCATATACAGAATGGTTTACCCGGTGGTTCAAAAATGTTAAAAAATATTATGCGTGGTCCATGAGCAGTTGCATATACAGGGTCATGGAAATATATAATGAGATGGAATAATTATAATGATGATTTTAATAAATGTTAGAGAATTGAGTGCAATTATAGCTATACAGGGAGGTTAGAAAAAATAAATATGTAGGGTAGCCCATTAGCGGTTGAATTGTTGTCATATTAAATTAAGAATTACGAATTTGAACACAAATAAAGTTCTATGAATTATATCTGAAAAAAACTTGAATTTCGTTACTTATTTGTAGAAGCGAGATGTAAGACCGACATCTAGGATTTTCGAGGAAACTATCACACAGAGGTTCCTAATCTGGATCCGTTCTGTGTAATTGCTGTTCTCCCTAAAGTCCTAGTATAGAATGTCACGATAAAATTTTCATGTTACTTAACCTGCCAGAGATATTGACACAATTGGTCGAATTTTGACCACTGGGCGACAGCTAGTATTTTAAAATATATTAAAAAAATGTTTACAAAAAATTACCCATTCTCCACGTTATTCCTCAAACCCTAAGACCTCATTTTTTTTGTTTATAGGAAATATGAAAAAAATCCCTAATTCTAATATTTGGCCTCCAAATAATAGAATTAAACGGAAAATAAATTAGTAGAAAACCCCCATAGTAATTTTAGGGACAAATTATAGAATTAAATGGAAAATAAAGATTCAATTTTCAAACGCATCATGTAATATATTAGATAAAACGCTCATTATGTGAATTACAAATGTATCATATTTTTAAATCATTTGTATAAAAGATATTAACAAAAATATTAAACATCGACTTAATTCCCACTTTAGAAATTACGCTATTTAAAATTTGAAAAATATATTTTATTTATATTTTTAAAAAATTTGAATAACAGATTTAATAATTTATAATTTAAACTTTGACCTATTTTGTCGTTTTTCTTCCAATCTACAGAGCCTCAAAACTCAGACAGTAGATTATAAAAGGCACAATTTTTATCACAATACATATGTGTTGATAAGTGTATATTTTTTATAAATTTAAAAAGCTTCCTTTAAAAGATATAAAGCTAAATATAAAAAAAGGAAACTCATTCGCTGCTTGTCTGAAACTGCAATATTCGAATCTTGAACGTGGTACGGAACCCTAACTATGCGAGTCCAACTCGTACTTCACCAAATTATTTTCGTAATGGGGTTAAAATAAAACTCGAAGTAATAATTAATTTTCTTTATTGTTTCGTAAATGTATGTTCAAATCTGTCATCAATTGATGTTTATGCACCTATATTTTCTCTCCAATTGGATGACATGATTTTTCTCAAACTCAAACAGAAAATTCTGCTCAATAATCCACATCTTACATAAAATAAATATTGATTAACATATTCAAACATTTCGTAATAATTTAAGTCATAACATATATTCATCAAAAAATATTCGTAGTCGTTGTGAGGCACACCACTCACTTGTAAGGTAAAATCCAGTATCACAGTACACAATTTAAGTTTATGTCAAATTTGCATTAAAACAAACATCAAAAAAATAATAATTTCAATTCCTAACTCGCAATTCGCAATGATTTTAATACAATCTTGACACACACTCGTTTTTTTTTTCAAAGTATAAATAAATAATGAAGTCAATATCAGGTATAAAACACTAAATTTTCCTATTAAAGTAGTAACTTAAGTAAATATGTACATCTTTTGTCGGAAATTGTATCCGTCAGTAGATTTTTTTAAGTCTATTTAAACAACTTTGTGGCGTAACACCATATTTTGAAGAAATATTCGTCTTTCCTCAATAGTGTTCCTTTGGAGTAGGAATTAATATCAGCATCCATACTGTTGTCTCTCAGCCATGACGTAGATGTCGTACTGTAAGATGTCGGTTCTCTGTCGGTGGCTTCTCGGAAATCTTCTTGATCTGTATCTAAAAGTATAATAATAGAAGTGGTTAATCAGGTAGGCCTATTCAATGACAAATGTAAATTGTTTTTGTAGTAGTACAGGATCGTGCTTTATGAGTCCTGAACTGGAAAACTAACGATGAAAGCTGGGGTGATACCCCGCTTGCTTAAAGGAAGCAAACTGTTTGGTCTATGGGGTTCTAAAATGAGTTTTGACCTACCAGTAAGTCAGTCAAATTTCAAACAGAAACTCAGGGTGTATACAGTATTGCGTGTGAAACCTGTGACACAAGGTACGTCGGCCAAACAATCAGAAGAATCTCTGCTAGATTAAAAGATCACGAATTATCTGTCAGAAACAAACAAACGACGTCTGCTCTATTTCTTCTTCTCTTCTCCATTTCAACACCAACTACAGACGGGTCACAAAATAAATTTTGACAGCTGCAAACAAATAGCCAACACAACAAATTATAAAACAAGGATTGTTCGAGAGGCAATTAAAATCGAAAAAGGCGGACAACTGAACCGAAGAGATGACGCCCTGCACCTTTCCAGTACTTGGAAAGCAGTACTCAGATATTGCAAAACCGATCCCATAACACACACCGCGGAACTGACGACTGGTCATGTGACGCATACGACAGCGGAGGGGAGGAGCCAACTAGAACCAATCAGCGTCACTACAAACTCCGATAAAGGCATATAAATACTGAGCGCGGACACAGCAACAAGTCATGACTTACTAGTTTTGAAAAAACGAAATTCTGTTGATTTAGTCAAATCTCTCTAGCTTCTTTGTTTTTGATTTTATAAAAAAGTGTAAATATCAAAATTGAAGGGAATTGTATCCCGAATATGATTGTCATGTCCTCGTTTGCGTGACATCTCTCGTTTTCGAGATATGACACAAACGTATCTTTTTTTGAATGGAATTCATAGTTGGCTATGACCTCAAAAAATCGGACATTTTTAGAGCTTTTAAACGATATAGTTCTTCATAAAAATAAAGGAGGTATGGTAGCTTTTCTCTCTTATTTTCTTTTTTACCGTAGGTAGATATGAAATAGATTGATTTATTAATAACTCTTCCAAAAAACATTGAACGATTTTTTTTATTAGGTATATCAGATATAACGGAAGAACTAAATAAGGAGGTACTTACTAAAACCGTAAGAAATTAAAGTACATAATAATGGTTACAATTTATGTTCGAAAAGTCCACCATTGTTATTTAGACAAAAATTGCATCTTTTTAAGATTGACATTACCGCTTTCCTCATAAACCGCCTATCAATTTCTTCAATTGCTTGTAATACCGCCTCCCTTAGGTCACCAACTGTCTCCTACTTTCTTTGGTATACTTTGTTTTTTAGCGCATCCCATAAATAGAAGTCTATAACTGCCAAATCGGGAGACCGGGGTGGTCATTCGCGTGGGCCATTTCTTCCTATCCAAGAGTTTAGAGAGATATTATCTAAGTGTTGTCTTACTAATACCGAGTTATGAGCAGATGCTCCATCATGTTGGAACCACTCAATTTCTAAACGAGTTCTCAAATTCAAATTATGCAACATGTCTTGAAAAGTGTATTGCAAGAAATGCAAGTAGCGCTCCCCAGTAAGTGTTTCGTCATAGATAAAAGGCCACAGAGTAGTAGACCCTATGATACCACACCAAACATTAAAACCAAATTTTATCTAGGGTCGTCTTTGTTCTACATGGAAAGGGTTTTCTTTAGCCCAGATATGCTCATTGTGTCTATTGAACATACCGCAGTTGGTAAATCTAGTTTCATCTGACCATAACACCTTTAATGGAAACTGTGGATTGCAAAGGTACATGTCTTTAAACCATGTACAAAACAAAATACGTCGATGTCGTCACCAGCATGCAAAGTTTGAGAAACTGAAAATTTGTACGGGTGGAACTTGTGCGCTTTCAGTACCTTAACTACAGTTCGTTGAGATGTGCCAGCGTCTGCCGCAATCTCACGAGCTGATGTAGATGGATTTTGATTTACCATTGCTAAAACATTTATTTGTGCTGCTTCGTTAATTTGATTAAGTTTCTTTTGGTGGTTTAGTAAAAGATCCATATCGGCGTAAACTATCGTAAAGCCTCTTAAATGTACATTCAGCAGGTTGACGACGATTAAAATATCTATGAAAGTATTTCTTAGCTGCTGAACTGATTTTTTATGGCATATGTTATAACATTCCACCATATTCAGTTTTTCTTCGTTAGTATATTCCATTTTATCACAAAAACTTGTCAATATCGACTGTCAGTTCAGCACTACTAATGGAATTACTCTCAAATGAGGAAACGTCAAAGTGAAAACAACCTTTTTCATGACTACCTACGTCAAAAGTGGAAATAAGTGAGAAAAGCCTCCATAACTCCGTTATTTGTATGAATAACTATATCGAGTATTATATTATTGAAAAGCTCTAAAATGTCCGATTTTTTGAGGTCAGAGCCAACTATTGTTTCCATTCAAAAAAAGATAAGTTTGTGTCATATCTCGAAAACGAGAGCTGTCACGCAAACGGGGACATAACAGTCATATTCGGGATACAATTCCCTTCAATTTTGATGTTTTCATTTTTTTTTATAAAATCAAAAACAAAGGAGCTAGGGGGATTTGACTAAATCGACAGAATTTCGTTTTTTCAAAATATCTTGTAAGCCATGACTTTTTACAAAAATCCGAAAGCGTCATTAAATTGGACCAGTAAAACTGCAAATCTTTGCCAATTTAACCATCATATTTTCCTAGCATTATATTTTTATAGCTGGACATTTCAAGTTTTCAAGGTGAAAAAAAAAATGACACGTTAGGCGATATTTGGATGAGTAAGACCTTATAAGTTCGCATGTTAATTTGATGCATATGATATGAATTGGTGGTATAAAATTATAATTATATAGGGTAGTAAAAAATATGTTAGATGGTTCATAAGAGTTGCTATGCAGGATCGTTAAAATCTATCATCAAATGGAATTATAGTATAGTTAAAAAAAAGCAAGAAGAAATATTTATATAGGTAGCCCATAGCCAGTTTGAAATTAATGGTAGCCGACATACAGGGCGGAGTAAAAGTATTGTTATGCTGGGTCGTTAAAAAGATGTTAATGGAATGTTATACCTATAGGATAGCTCATTAACAATTGCATTTGCAGGGTGGTTGCAGTATATGTACTGGAATTGTAATTAAACATGGTGGTTCAACAAATATTACAATGGGTAGACATGAGCAAATGCATATACAGGGTAGTTAAAATATATGGTGTTGTGAATTTATAGTTATTTTTCAATTATGTTGGGGCAAAAATGTTATATTTGGTAGCGTATTAAAAGTTGTATATATAGGGTAAAGCAGAACTATAGTTATACAAAGTATATTAAAAAATGTTAGAATTTAGGTGTATTATAGGGTACCTATATATATATAATGGTCGAAATATAGGGCGAAGCAGAATTATAGTCACAGAGGGTGGTTAAAAGATTTTAGAGACCAAAGTGTTTGTTGAGTGGCTCAAAAGCGGTCGCATATACAGGATGGCTGGAATATGGAATCGAGTGGAATTGTAGTTATATAGGGTGATTAAAAAATATTAGAAAAAATGTTTTAATGGGTTTTCCATAAGCAGTTGCATATATAGAATGGTTGAAATATAGGAGATTTGTTTTTCTCATGTGTGTTGCTTTTCATGAAATATTTTCAAGCCATCTATCTGTAAGTAATATTACTACTATCACAAAAGTAAAAAATGCGTACCTACTTGTAGAGTGTAATTACTGCTCTTTATTTCTATACAGTGTTTTAACCTTTGAGTAGATTAAAGGTGATAGTCAAAAACTTTAAAGATATATATCATTTTTTTAACTATTTAGCTTTTTTAGTGATTCAAAAGTTGTAGTGGGAGAAATATGCAGACCAATAATCGGCAAGCCGGGGAAACTCAAAATAACTAAAGAAAATGGATTCACAGATTCCTATTCTGTGAAAATATTAAACAATGAAGAACACGTTTTTGGAGGACTAAATTTAAAAAAAGCATGAAATTTGTAGAAATCAATGGGAAGCCGAAAAAATATGGCTTGAAATGAACCAAAAGTTAAACTGTTATACAACTATAGATGCAGCTGTTCAAAGAATTACTATTATTGCAGAAACCAATTATTGTAACAATGTGCTTCTAGAATTATAGCCATTACTAAAATGATTGCTAATAGTGGTATTGCTTTTCAAGGAATAGTTTAATTCTAATAAAGCTAATTTCTTAAAAATGATATCAAAACTTGATCCAATGCTGGTAGAATAAGTCCATAGAATGCTCATAAAAATAAAAGCTAACTATCTCGACAAAATACGCATATGATACGATATGTTGTTTCAATATGTATAACTAGATAGATCTAGCTCTCCCTCAGAGATCTAGATCTATTCCAAAATTTTCGTAAAAATTATTCACTTACTATATATAAAAAGCTATGCAGAAAATTTAACTTACCGCCTGAAGGAAGAACTTTAAATGGTTCGTCAGATTCGAGCGGTTCGCTCATACCGATTTCATTCCTTGCGAATATTCTGATCATATACTCATGATCTTCTTGTAAATCTCTGATAGTGAATTTCTGTACACCTTTTTGAACTCTACCGATTTCCATCCACATGGTCTTCTTGGTGTCCCTGATGGCAATATTGTATCCCAACAGTGGCGCTCCTCCGTCCCATTCTGGTATACCCCACTCGACGACAATGGCATTTGGTCCAATGGTTCTGATCTCCAATGGTGGGGTCGGTGGAGATGGCACAGCTATGAAACAAGAAAATTTGGTTAAAAACAATTTTTTAGAATAGGGTGAAGAAGGAAATGGTGAAAGAACTATTCATATCTTTGAAAGTACACTCTAGTAGAAAGATTGGAATACAACGTAACCAGAAGTAAAGAAACATGTTGGGTCACATTTGTGTGATATCTTTGGGATAGGAAAAGGAAACAATGAGAATGAAAAATGAAGTGAAAACAAACTTAATTAAATAGTGATGAAGAAGAGAATGGTAAAAAATCATACAAAGTATACGGAAATAAAGAAACATGGGTAGAATACATTTCTATAACATCCTGGAGAAGTCAAAGGAAATAATAAGACCGAAGAATGAAGTGAAAGCAAAATCAGGTCTGTCAAGCTGGAGTATCCATTTCATATGGCCGAAATCTAAGCTGTAATGTAATTTATTGCTAATTTATTATGCTGATAGAAAATTAATTGCTCCCCCCCCCCTGCGAAAAACGGTGGCTATACCAGCTTGACCGTCAAGCTAGCATAGCCAGCGGGGGGATGATTGCTGGGTAGCCTCTCATAGCCTAGATTTCAGCAATTAATTTTGGCGCCATTAGCACTCCCTTAGCCTCCTTTGTTTCCGAGATATCGGGATGGCTATATATGCTAGCTTGACGGTTAAGCTGGAATAGCCACCTTTTCTCGGAATGGCGGGGAGCAATTAATTTTCTGGCAGCGTAATAAACAGTAAAACATTAGCAATAAATTATGGTACAGGTTAGATTTCGGCTATACGAAATGGATATTCCAGCGTGACGGATGAAATGAATTACAACGTAAGCAAGAGTAAATAAATATGAGTGTAACTCAGTTTGTGACATATTGGAGTAACAAAAAGACAATAATAATACTAAAGAAAAAATTAAAAACATGATTAATTAAATGGAGATGAAGAAAGAAATGATACAGAAAACTATTTACATCATTGAAATATTTCACACAAAAAATGATTTCAATTACAACACAATCAAAAATAAAGAAACAAGGGTTGACCTCATTTCGGTGAAATTCATCCTGGAGAAAGTAAAAACGAAGGAAATCATAAACCAAATGAATTGTGCAGGTCTGATTTCTTGTGAATAGTTAGTATAACCTATGCTAGAGAATATACTAGGAAGCTTTAAAAACACAGGTAAATACAAGGAACATAATCTACAAAGATATGAAAAATGTTAATAAAGAAGTGTTTCATATACTTTAAACATGTTTTTGATAGATAAAATAGGTGTATCCTTAGAGGAAAAAGAAAGATGCTAGAAGATATGATACAGGAGTGAAGATTTTACAAAAACGTATTATTAACCTAAAAATATACCATTAAAGAATTCACAACATATCAAGAGGTTAGAGTTTTTTATAGCTGAATATTTGAAGGTATTATTGTTGTGATAAAATTTTAGACACAGAGTCAACGAAAAGTCTACACAAAAAACTGTAATCAAGTGTAGCTACAGAAATAGAAGTTACAATTGTTTGATAGAATCTTGCATGTTGGCTTCTTCTGATGATAATGTATAGAAGAAGTCTTGAAGAATGATAAAAGAGATAGATTTGTGTCTTGAAATCTAGCTCATTGATAAGCCAAGCATATATGGAAACATTAAGACAGTACGATTTCAGTATACTTACTTGCATGGGTCCTCATTTGTACAACATCTGAGGTAGCTGGACCACTCAAACCCATAGAGTTCTCAGCAAATACTCTAAATCTATAATCACTTTTTTCTTTGAGATTTTCGAATGTATATTCTAGAGTAAAGGCCTCTAACGTGTAAACTTTTTCCCATTTTGGCATAAATTCTAGTTTCTTTTCGACAACATAACCTGTTATGTCTGTTCCACCGTTGTTTTCTGGTGGTTCCCAGGTTAGAGTAGCACTACGGCTTGTTACATCTTTGACGTTTAGGTTGATTGGTGGAGATGGAGGAGCTGGAAAGAGAATTTATTTAATTTCAATTACATTATCAGAGAAAGCGATTTAGATAGAAGGTAGATACAGATTTTCTCTAGATAAGGAAAAAAAGTGTCGTGCACTTCGTTTTATTCGAGTTTATTCAACAACATAGAGACAGCGTAAATAAGGGGGGATGCGAGGGGATATATGCCCATGACCCCCCATAGAGATCGTAATTTACTAAATTATTTCAGAAGAAAAGTTAAACACTTAAAATACTGAAATTTTGATACACAGTAGCAAATAACATTAAAAGCACCCAGGAGTACAGTGCATCCCATTTTGGTTGAGATTGCCAGGTTACTCGGTTGTTATTGAAGATAGAGTCTTGCGGTTTTCACATACCTGTTTTACTTTTTTTGTGAAACTCAGGATGGCCATATCAGATTTTGCATAAGTGTTTCCATTTATAAGATACAGGGTGATTTTGATAATTTATACTTTTTGGACCCCTTCTATATCTACGAAGTTATTAGAAATACTCTTGCGTTAAGAACTACGTCTAATACAAAATTTTGTATAGAATTCAGTGGAGTCCTCAATTTTTTTTCCGAGTATGGTTTTGAAGATACTACACAACATTATATATTTTTAAATTGAACACCCTGTATTTTATTATTTCATTGAATTCGTTAATTTTTTCCCTTTAAAATAATGTATAATACAATACACATGGTATTATTAGAAATGCTAAAAAACACTAAATAGCTGAGTTTTTTGCTAGTAGGCCATGTATTTTCCATTTAAAAGGAGTATCAAACAAATAATTCCATTTGAGATTTTTTATAGGAGTTTATCAGCAAAGAAAAATAATGTTAACAATAATTCAATAACATGAAACACGAAATTTAGGTACCTAAAAGCAACTAATAAATAGTTATACATCGTTCATTATGTATAACAAACAGAACAAGTATTACAAATCAAATATCTATGTTAAAATTAATTTTGTACATTATTTATTACCTTATTGATTTAACTGTTCAAATTGTTGTCCATTTTCCCCAACACATAATTGGCAAACCTTTCCATCTCGCATGAATCTATTTAAAACTATTATAGAATTCCGCCTTTCGGAACAATATTTTATCTAGTGAGCGCTGGAGAGAAAAACGCAAATCTAATCAAGCTGTCATTGTTAGTAACTATTGTGTTTTATCGTGTTTGAGTTTACAAGATCATTATATAAATAATTATTGGTGAGTTTGCTGGTTGATAATTGATAATGGCTGGAAGAGAATTCATTTTTCAAAAAAACGAAAAATACGATATGATACAATGTTTAAATCAATGTTATAAGAATGTTGAAGAAGCTTTAGAACTATATTTCCACAGGTATAAAGTACGAGTATTTTACCATAAGATATTTCATGAAATCGCGTTTTTAAAACTTTCAGATATCCAGAGAGGCATCAACCTAGTCGAGCAACTATATTTAGATTAAAGAATAATTTACTAAGTTTTGGTGCGTATTCTAAACCTCGACCAAAGGTGTATAACAAAGAAAATCGTGAAATGAATGAAATAAATGTGTTAGCTAGCGTTCATGCCTATCCCCAGACTTCTTGTGCGAAATTAGAAATTTCACTGGAGTTTCTCAATCACGGGTCCAAAGAATTTAAAAAAAATATAAATTTAAGCCTTACAAAGTCAATATTGCCCAGCACTTATATCCTGGTGATGCAGCAAGATGGTTAAATTTTTGCAATTGGTTTTTAGACCAAACCCGAAGGGACAATGATTTTGTAAGGAAAGTTATTTGGTCAGACGAATCTCATATAAGCAGTGCCGGTATATTTAACAGGCAGAATACAAGATACTGGTATGATGAGAACCCGCACTTAATTTTTGAGCGACAACAGCAGGGTCGATTTGGTTTTAATGTAGCCTGTTTCATACGGAGGACAAAAATAAAGTACCGCATTTTTGAAGGAACCCTTACCGCCAATAGGTACTTGAAAATCCTAGAAGACTTATTACCCGAAATATTGGAAGATGTTCCCGTCGCCTTTCGAAATTCTATACGCTTTCAACAAGATGGCGCCCCTGCCCATAATTCTAGATTAATTGGGCGCTTTTTAGAAAATAATTTTCAAGGATGTTGGATAGGAACACATGGACCAATTAGGTGGCCTCCAAGATCACCCGATTTATCTATATTGGACTTTTTTTTGTGGGGTTATTTGAAAAATAAAATATATACCAACAGACACAACAGTCGCGAAGAACTTCGTGCCGCAACGGAGGCAGCTTTTCGGGATTTACAAAGGCCACCTGTTATAATTTTAAATGCACTCAGGCGTATTGAAAAGGTTTGCCAATTATGTGTCAGGGAAAATGGACAACAATTTGAACAGTTAAATCAATAAGGTAATAAATAATGTCCAAAATTAATTTTAAGATAGATATTTGATTTGTAATACTTGTTCTGTTTGTTATACATAATGAACGATGTATAACTATTTATTGTTAACATTATTTTTGTTTTCTGATAAACTCCTATAAAAAATCTCAAATGGAATTATTGGTTTGATTCTCCTTTTAAATGGAAAATACATGGCCTACTAGCAAAAAACACAGCTTTTAGGGTTTTTTAGCATTTCTAATAATACCATGTGTATTGTATTAGACATTATTTTAAAGGGAAAAAAATAACAAATTCAATGAAATAATAAAATACAGGGTGTTCAATTTAAAAATATATAATGTTGTGTAGTATCTTCAAAACCATACTCGGAAAAAAAATTGAGTACTCCACTGGATTCTATGCAAAATTTTCTATTAGACGTAGTTCTTAGCGCAAGAGTATTTCTAATAAATTCGTAGATATAGAAGGGGTCCAAAAAGTATAAATTATCAAAATCGCCCTGTATCTTATAAATGGAAACACTTATGCAAAATCTGATATGGCCATCCTGAGTTCCACATAAAAGTAGAAAAGGTATGTGAAAACCGCAAGACTCTATCTTCAATAACAACCGAGTAACCTGGCAACCTCAACCAAAATGGGATGCACTGTACATCCTTTTTGGTAAGTATTTGGCAATATATGTCTTTTCTGATCCTAGGATCTCCCATTCCAGACATCACATCTCCCCATAATAAGAGTAAATTTTTTGTCTTTAAATAGCTTAAAGAACAACTGAACTGAAAGTAATGAACTTTTGCACGTAAGTTTTAACGGTTCGTACTGACGGCGACATCTGTCTGTCAATCTCGGGACTTAACAATCCATGTAATACAATAAAAAAATGCATTACTGCACAAATGTACACGTGGTATTAACACCTGACAATGTTTTTCAAGTATTTAACCTAATTTTTAATCTACCTCTATATAAATCGCAGGAACTAGCCCACTTTTAAAGCGTTTATGTTTTAGAAAGCAATACTCACACTTTTTACCACCCTTTGCAGGTGGAAATATTCCTAAGAGGCAATAAAACGTTTCGTCAGTTTTTTGGAACTGATAATGTATTCCTAAAGCAGAAGCAGCAGCATTAAAAGTTATTAAAGCAATAAAAAAAACTTGTTAATAAATGCAATAAGCCTTAGCACTTTGTATGTAAGATTGGTGTGTTTGCTATTCAATATTTGTTAATGTTATTTAGCTATTTATAAATAGATTCTTACTTAATCTGGAACCAGCAACGACTGTGTCTTCTGGTAGGAACGGATCACTGATTCCAATGGCGTTTCTGGCTGTTATCCTGAAGTTGTATCCTTTTCCTTTGTCCAGGTAGTTAATGGACATCAGAGTGTCCGTTGCTTTTGTAGAACCTAATTTTTTGAATTGTTTTTTGGTCGATTCTCTAATTTCGACTATGTATTCTATGATAGGTGATCCGCCATCGCTTTCTGATGGTTGCCATTGAATGGTAAATGAAGTATCCGTCATTCCGGAAACTTCCAGTGGTCCACGGGGTGGAGAGGGTTTATCTGTTAAAGAGTTGGGAATTAAATTTTGTATACTATCTGTAGTAATGTGTATGTAAACAGAGCTAAGATTCTGCTGAGGACCACCTAACATTTCTTGGACTCCTGCTTTGGAGGCATTCTGAATCGATTGTAGAGTGCAGTTCTTTTCTAGAGAATTTCTTGAGGACGACTCTTAAATAGGAGTCGAAACGCCGAGATGGTCATACTTTGTTGTTAATTACAGTATCTTAATTAATTGACTATGGTTATTAAATAAAATTGTTAATCGATTTTGATTACTTTTAATTAGGGGAGAAATTGTAATGGCCAAGGCTTGCAAAGGAGGCTGATTATGATGAATATCTTAAGATAAATCTATCTAAGAATACGAGGGCTGCCTTTTATATTTCGGGATTGGACAACACTGTTGTAATCTGACAACAAACAGCTCTATCGTAAAGTTTGACATTTTTGAGGTTATACCTACTCAGAACGTTTTGACATACGAGCCCTATGTGTTGTTTACAGTAATTTAAAGGATTCATCTCGGCCAAAAAATGGAATTAAATCGTGAACATTTTCGAGCGATTATTTTTTACAACTTTCGACGTGGATTAAGTCAGCAAGAGTGCATGGATGAACTTAATTTAATTTTTGGCGATTAAACTCCATCAAGGACCACTGTTTATCGATGGTATGGTGAACTCAATCGAGGTCGTAGTTCACTCCAAGACGAATTTCGTGAAGGTCGTCCAAAAATAGTTGTTGTTCCGGAAACCATTGATGCTGTGCGCGAACTGATATTGCAAGATCGTCATGTGACCTATCGTGAGATTGAGTCAACCTTATACATTAGTGGGACCAGCATACATTCAATATTGCATAAACATTTGAATGTCGAAAAAATTTGTTCGCGTTGGATCCCACACAATTTGTCAATCGTTCAAATAAAGGCTCGTGCCGATTGGTCGAAAGAAAAGCTCAAAAAATACGATCGCGGTGCTTCAAAACACGTTTATGACACAGTGACAGGTGATGAATCGTGGATTTACGCGTATGAGCCCGAAAGTAAACAGCAGTCGACTGTATGGGTGTTTCAAGATAAGCCGAATCCAACAAAAGTTGTTCGCGCACGAAGCACTTCCAAGCAAATGATCGCCTGTTTTTTCGGAAAGCTATGCGAGCTCTCACACATCGGCTCAAACAACTACATTTTTGACCACTCAAAACATCTATTTGATGAATCATCCGCCGTATAGTCCTGACTTGTCACCAAATGACATCTTTTTATTATCTCCTTGGGGAAAATAAAAGGCAGCCCTCGTATCAAACTGTGTGTATCAATGTATTTATACATAATTGAATTCTCGAAAACGGCCCTAACGATTTTGATGAAATTTACCCATTTCGGATCTATTAAAGAAAAACTTAGTGACACATTGTAACAATTATGACATCTGATTAAATTTCAAGGCGTTCAATACAGGGTGATTGGCGACCTCTGTGAAAGTGAAACTTTTTCATATTTTTCTAGCATAACATTTTTCCAGCTGGACGCTTTAATTTTTTTAAGTAAAAAGTGGCTGGTTAGGAGTTTTTTGGTTTTTTAAAGTTGAGTGTGGGTCTCGTTATCATTTCATGTCAGTATATATCGTTATACAGGAGGTTAAAACAATGTTACATGTAGCCCATAAGCAGTTGCATATGCATATATAAATTGGTTAGTGGTGACATATAAGGCGCTGTAGAATTATAATTATACAGGGTGGTTCCAAATTATTTTAGAAACCAAATGTTGCCTATACCGGGAGTTGCATATTTATAATGGTTGAAATATAGGGCGGCGTAGGATTCTACAATACAATACAATTTTAGAAACAACAAGTGTTTATAGCGTGGTCCATAAGCAGCCACATATACAAGGTTGTTGGAATATAGGGTGTAGTGGAATTATAGTTATACAGGGGGATTCAAATAATGTTAGAAAAAAAGATAAAATGGATTGCTGTATAAAGAGCAGAGTGGAATTATAGTTATACAGTGTAGTTTAAATAATTTTAAAAAATGTTATACTGGGTAGTCCAAAAGTAGTTACACATACAGTGTGGTTGAAATAAACTACGAAAGTACGAAGTATAATTATTATAAAGTGTGTTTGAATAAATGTTAGAGAATTGAAATTAGTCATTTTTTTCGTCTAGGAAAAACTAATTTACATAGCATAGTAAATGTTCGATATTTGGATATATGAAACCTTGATTTTACGAGTGAAGCTTGGTGTAATACTTAAACCTACTACAACATAAAGTGGTGGATTTTTTTTAAAGTTAACATGAAAAGCAAAGGTATGACTGACATGATTTTTATTTATAGGTACTTTAAGTTTTTTTTAATAAACAAAAATTTGTAACTAGGGCCTTTTATATTTTCTAAATATTAGACAATTATTGTATATTCTATAGTCGTACGTGAAGGTTTAATAAATCCTTAAATTGTTTCAATAAAATACATGCCAGCTATCGTTAAATATAATTTTGCTAGTCTTTGAAAGATGGAGCCACATGACAACGTTACCTTATTAATGAAATAAATGTTTTAATTATTGGTAGGTATATGAAATTTAACTTGTAAAGCAATACTATTTTTATTGACGCTAAGTTAGATTATCAAATCCATTAAACCATAATGGTTTTATTGCATTACAGTTAAAACATAGGAAGAAAATAATTATAAGAAATGTAGGTGCAATGGTAAATGTTTACAACAGTATTTATTTTGAAGACGCGAGATGTAAGACCGACATCTAGGATTTTCAAGAGAAAGGAATGACACCTCGAAGAGAGTATTTAGTATTTATTTTGTTGGTGTAGACTTACGATATGTATTGAAAAATGAAAAAACAGCTTTAAAGATTGAAATTTTAGCTAGATAGTATTATTGTTTAGAAATATCAGAGATATTTTTGAAACTTACATTATAGGCAATCAAATATACAAATAGTTTCGAAAGTGACCGCTAGAGTGTTTCAAAGCAGAGTTAACTAGATTTTTCCAAATGGTATTAGAGATGTTTTGAAGATTTTGAATTTTCCAAGAGTTGTTAGTGTTATAATATGTGATGTCCGTTACTTGTCTGCGAGATAAAAGCTAGAAATTGAGTTCAAGTGCTATCCGGGTACGGTTTAAAATATTTGTTAAAAGGTTTGTTGGTGAACTACATAACAATTTTTTAGTGCTGTGCAATGAAGATTAGTAATCAGCTTGGTAAGCTGCAATCTGCCAAATGAGTACAGGTAAATTACCATGTTAATGATGTTAATCTAATATTTTATAAAATCCCATGTTATCTCAAATATTCTCAAGGAATAATTAGGTAATTGGTTTGGTCTAAAATGGTGCATGTAAGGGTTTACGTCACTATTTATATCGATGCTAATATTATTTAATATTGATCCGATTATCGCCTATTTTGACAATTTCTTCTGTGTGACTAATATATCAATATTGTATTTATTATAATAATAGGTTTGTTCGTAGACTAGTTGCATGCCAACAATTTCCACGGTTTGAAAATTGCTCCGATAATCATGTAATGTCACAGCCAACTGATTCGCGAGAATTTTCAAACCGTTGTCAAATAAAGCATGCTTGTAAGTTGGAAAAGGGTTTCTTATTTTTCAATTTTCCTACCATTGTTTTGTTCACATTAAATATTATTATGCTTGAAATTTCTTTATTATTACATATCTACTAAATTTTTTATCAATAATCCTGAAAAACTTAAATAAACGGCAAATGGACTGGTTTGATATCTTGAAAATGTAATTGTTACTGAACTCCATAGATGGCCATAAAAAATGTATGACCAATTTCGAGAAACAAAATACGTATCTAGAGGGTCTTTAAAAAATTGAGAATAGCTTTGGTAAAATCGAAAGTACATCACTTGTCTTTTCGGATACTTTTATCCTCCTCTGTATCTAATATTAATATGTGGTAAAAAAATCGTTGACACACAATTTTGACCCTTTTTCACTTTTTTGTATAATTCAAAAACTAATAAAAAGTCAGATGAGAAATAGTTTTTTTTATAAAACTTTAAACCCTAAGCGATAGTTTTCGTTTTAGATCAATTTTCCAAAAATTATTGATATATTTTGTTATTAAAGTACATTGGGCCATATAATATTACTTTGGATATTATGGGTAAATTTTAAGTCCCAGTTTACAAAATTGTAATTAATTTTTTCACGAAATAAATGCCAAACTTTTGGGAAAGTTGTTATTGTTACCCCCTTTCAGAGTTCAGAGTTCAGTGATTGATATAGAAGGACACGGGGAAGGTATGGAGAATAGCAACAATAGCTATGGAGGGGAAGCAGACACCCCTCCTTGTTTTCCTAGAACTTTAATTTGAGTATTCATCTCCCTGTTGTCGCTATAATAAACCTCAAATCTTTTTTTTCGTAGAAGTAGTATAATTAATATCAAAATCCCACTGCTACTAAAAATATTTTTCATCCTCTTTCAACTTTAACGTGTTAATTGTGTTTTAAACTTACCTCCAATCTTAAGTTTAGAAGACGTCTTGAGGTTGTACTTTTCAACAACGCAGCTGTATTCGTATTCATCTTCAAACGTAGCTTCATGTATCGTAAGTGTTCGGATTGTACGGTCACTAGTGATGATGTTCTTAGAGGATTTCTCTATCTTCTTTTTACTTCTAAACCATGTTACTTCGACGTCTTCTTTAGATAGTTCCACTTCAAATTTGGCGTCTGTGTTGTTTTGGACAATGGTGTATTCGGGAAGTGGTCTGATGAATACGCAGGTTGGTACTTGGACAGTTAGATTAGCTTTGGATGACTGCTGTCCAACCTGGGAATACAAATTTTGTTACTAACTACGTTTTTTAACAGATAATTTGTAAAATGACATTATTTCAGCCTCGCTTTGGAACAGACAAATATACATGGTGCCTATAAAAAGTTATGGTTACTTTGGGGTTGCAAAATTGCCTAACGATGTGAGATTTTCTTGCACCACCCATTCAGTAGCTTCAAGACTTAGCAACTTAATCAAATCAGGCAACTGAAACTCCTCCAATAACATGATTGCAAGCAAAACCAACATTAATTAGCCCCTTAGGATCTCTGATTTAATGCATCTTGACTATTTTTTGTAGGATTAAATGGTCTTTTCGGTAACGATATATTGCTATCTAGCAATATATAGCAATATATCGTTCACTCTAGTGAAGGAAATTACAAATGACATGACTAGTAAGTCGGAGCTGGAGTATGCAACTGGGATTCCTCAAGGGTCCGCACAGGGGCCATTACTTCTTGATTTACACATTAATGATTTGCTGAATACACACAGTTAATAACTTAGAGAACTTAGTAAAGAAGCAGAAAATAAGATCGATTGTCCCCATTGCCTAGTAATGTTCAATACTTCAAAATAAAAGCTGAAGATGTTGTAGAGGAGAGACTTTCAAAATAATAATTAGAGCCGTAACTACAATTAGTGTACCTCTACGGACTTTGGAGGTTCTAAGACATGAAATGCAGGTAGCTTGGAATAGTATTTCTCAAGCAGAAATAGACCACCGTATTGAATCAATGCCAAGACGTGTTGGGGAGCTTACAGATAACCGCGGTGGATAAAATAATAATTTGCCGGTGATACGTAGCGGCAGAGGCCGAAGAAGAGCTCTCCAAATATTTTTAATTTGGACGTTGGGCTCACTAATTATATTTTCGTTCGAGACTATATATTCTGTCTCTATGGATATTCTCTATAAATAATGAAGCAAATATAAAAATTGGCCCATTCTTTTTGGACAACTTGAATACTGGATAAATTACAAATAAGTGTTTAAATATTTGTGCTTTTTCGTTTATTGTGGAAAAAACCTACAATGAGGTGCACCATTTGTGTTAGTAATCATTATTATAATGTACTTACCTCACAGGAATAAGTTCCTTCATCCTCTGGTAGGGTATTGTATATTTTAAGCTTCTGCCTTTTACCATCGATTGACAATTGAATGTGTTCCGAAAACTGTATCTCTTTACCATTCTTGTACCATCTGGCAAGGGCGTCACCTTTTGACAACTCGATTTCGAACACAGTCTTATCACCTTTGTTCACAGTCTTGTCTTGTAGTGGAGTAATGATTTCTGGAGGAAGCTCAATAACAGTGACTTCTGCTCTACAAGCTTCGTCTAACAGTACGCAGCTGTATTCTCCTTCATCGTGAATAGAGGTTGTGCGAATCAATAGTTTACGAACACCTCCGAATTTCTCAGTTTCGAATTTGTCTTCGGTATCGTCTAAAGGAACGCCATCTTTGAACCATTTAACGTCTGCTGTGTCAGAAGTGATTTCAACTTCAAGAATTCCGGTGTCTTTTTCAGTTATCTCCAGATCTTGCAGCTTCTTAACGAACTCAAGTTTTCTTTGTTTGACTTGCACCTTAGTTTCGGTTTTTTGGTTTTTAACTGTGCATTTATAATGGCCGATGTCGTTTTGGGAAATATTTTTAATGATAAGTTTGTGGGTGCGGCCATCTTGGATGACGACACGGTGATCCATACCACTAATTTCAGTATCATTGTACCACCATTTGGTCCTTACTGAGTGCGATGTTTCACATTCTAGTTCCAATGTTTCCCTTTCAGAAGTTTCGTAAGATTCCTTGAGGAGTTTTGTAAACTTAACAGTTTCTACTTCTATGTTTACTCTTGATCCGTGAGAAGCTCTTCCCACTGGATTGACTGCTATGCATTTGTAATCTCCGGTGTCGAGTTCGGAGTTGGTTTCTTTGATTTCCAGAGTAATGTTTTCTCCATCGAAAGTGATGTTTACTCTCTCAGATGGTTCCAATGGTTCGTTGTTTCGCAGCCAGTAGATTTCTGGAACTGGATTACCAGTTACTTTGGCTCGGAGAATCAGTGGACTCTTTTCAGGTACGTTCTGTTCTTCGAAGCGTTTTACAAACAAAGGTGGTTCTTGATCGCCAGGGTATTCTGTGAAAATATATATAAGTGATTAAAGATCAACCTAAATAAGGGCAAAAACAGAATGCAGAATAATTAGCATTAAAAAGGCAGAAAGCATAATTTGCAGTTTCAAAAGCGAAGGTGAAGGTTGATTACTAAAAATACCAAAGCAGTTCAGATAATTTATTGACATTTAAATTAATAATTAGTACAAAAATCAGAAAATTATTGCTTATTTCTACAATAGCATTAATGTTTTATATTGCAAAGTGAAAAAAACTCTCTTAAACTGAAATCCATAGTAGAATTGAAATAATTGGTGGGTTGAATGGAATGCAAGATTTAAACGGTTTCCATTTAAACAAATTATTAATACACTATGATTTTTCACAGTCTCCGTAGTTCCAAAAAAGCAAAATTGGAGAAGTATACAATTTTCAACATCATATTGTTACGAAGGTGCGCCTATGGGAACTACGATGTGAACATGCCACTGACCGACGGGAATGTTAGAACTCGAGGTTCTATTGACGTTTAGTAAAATAAATGGAATACAAATTGTAAATCTTGATGAGTTTAATGTTGAATAAAGGCAGTTGTTTTGATGGGTGTAGTTTTATTCGAGATCAAAGAGCTTTAAAAGTAATTAACTGCTAATTAACGGTAACATTAATTAAACTGAACCCTAATGCTGGTATTCAGGAATGCATTAGACCCTAATGCATTAAACGTTAATAATTATTTCTCTAATGATTAGAGAAATAATTATTCACGTTAAATAGTAGACCGAAGGAAGAAATGTTGGAAATAAGGCAACAGATTCAATATCGATTAATAATATTGTTGAATGAAACCTTATTGATTTAATTCAAGAAAAGGTAAAAAATAATAGAAATATTACAGGAATGACGATAATTAGGATAATAGGTTAAACATTTTAGCCCGAAAGGCATATCGGCATCAAGGAATTTTATTTAACGGAAGTGCGTATGTTGAAGGTTCTCCGCTATAAACAATAAATTGCCTTGCGCTAAATGAATTGTAATATATCGGAAAGATAGTACAACAGAATATTGAATCCAAACATCGACTTTGGACCAAAGTCGATGATCAGTTAGTTACAGGGAAGGGTTAGGACTAGAAAAAGTCTGAAAAGACAGTAGACGCGTCTTATGTTTGAAAGGGCAGTAGAATTAAGCTATCTCAATACTTGTCATCCAGAGATAACAAATTTAATGCTAACTGGGTAAGCATTCACCAGTCTTCATGACCATAACCACATGAGGTTTCTGTGAAGATAGCCGAAGTTTAACCATTCAGGGTATCATCAGTGGTAAAGACGCCATATCATACTCGACACTGATGATGGTTTATTTTGCGTCAGAAGTAGATCTGCGGTTAAGGGAAGACAATACTGGCAGCAGATCCAGTGGCAAGGCAAGATGGGTTTTCATTTAATTGGAGATACAACGTGCTGAGAATTGAGGTTGGGGAATTTGAAAGCTCTAATCTACCATCACTCGTATAGTTTCTTAGAAATGTTCCGCAAAATCCTCGCGAAAGGATCCATATTTAGAAGAGGTAGAGAGAATGAAGACATTCCACAATTTGGAGAGATGGAAATCAGTCTCGTAAAGATATGGATCGTGATACTTAGAAGATTTGATAATAACTGTGACAAGCCTAAAAGAGGTTGTTGAAAGGATGCGTTCAGATCTTAGAGAACTAACAAAACTTCATGGATCATAGCTATTAAATGTGCACCTTTAAATTAATGTCTACAGTTACAACATTCTTTATTGCCGTATTGTTGGAAAGATAAAGGCATTGGAGCAAAATTGGCTAAGAAACATAATGAGAAGACTATCAATCAGGGGATCCTAGGAAAGATTCTTGCTGGAAGAACTTCCGTTACAAGAAAACTTCTGGAAAATTCCAATATGATGTAGATAGACAACGGAATAGGAAGGGTGCTTAGCTGACCCATAACAGGGTAACGATTTGTCGGTTCGGGATGATCGAAATTAAGAGGGGGCATCATTGAGGAATATGTCTATAGCAAGAATGACGTACTAGTGATGATCGCGTCAATACCCTTAGAAGGGACGTCAAGGGAATCTTTGAGGTTTGATTAAATCGGACATTGATATATGGCATGTATAATTTGAGTTGAAATTGTAATTTTAGATGGTTGAGTTTAATGTTGAATAAAAATGACTGTTTTGACTGATTTTTATAGTTGAAGTAAAGTTACTATTATAAGTAAATAAGAGTGCTAGTGTAGAAGTAAAAAATGCCATTATGAAGTATTGTCAGAAAAATTTGACATCTAATTCCCCTTCAATGAGTTAGTTGACTAAATCGTCTTTAAATCACAACCATTTAAAATTTGTATGCAGCTCTAGAAAATTGAAATTTTGATAATTACGTTATTTCAAGACGTAAGTTTAACTAAAATCAGAGCACAAAGTTCTATAACATAATTCTACCCTTAAGGAATGGCATGAAATCAAAAGTACTACCTGAGATGTAAGCAAAAAGCATTTTAAAATATATACTAGACAACTGATGTTTTCAAAATTAGTACCAGCTTAAGCATATATCTTCCAAGTAAGTCAGTTACGCTAATAAGCATGTTGAACTACAACAAAAAGAAATAGAATTTGCAAGCCCTTAAGCATTTCAAACGCTGCCAAATAGCGAAATTTACCCTCTACAGTTAAGTTTCCTTTGGTAGTAACTTCTCCTAGAGGATTCTTAGCCTTAACAGTGTAGGTAGCAGTATCACTAGGTTTAGCATTGAGAATAGTAAGAGTATAGGTATTGCCATCCTTCTTAGGTGACGGTCTGGTTATTGGTTGGTCGTTCTTGAACCATTCAATCGTGGGTTCTGGATTACCTACGATAACAGTACTGAGTGTAACTTCTTCGAATTTCTTAACGGTAATCGAGGATAGTGGTTCCAAAATTTCTGGAGGTTCTTTTTGATCTGATAGTACTTTCAGTGTAAACTCAACGCTAGAACTTCCTTCAGTATTTTTGGCAACGACCTTAAAACGTCCTTCTTGTTTCTTTTTGATCTTCTTTATCGTTATTGTGGTTTTGTAAATGTTCTTCTCTACAGTCGTTAGAGTAATGGTAACATTTTCTTTAGTGGATAGTCGCTTGGAGTTCCTGTACCATTTGATTTCTGGTTTTGGATTTGCAGTTAGTGTCGTTTCAATTACCACGTCGGTTCCCTCTTGTACGACTGTCGATTTTGGTTTCCGCATGAAAGTCGGTGGAATGCCTTCAAGAATATCAGCTAGGGATGTAGTTCTTGACAAACTCTTTCTTGATATAGAAGTAAGGTCTGAGTCGTGAGTTGATAAAGGACCTTCGACGATCAGTTCTGTTGTACATGAAGCGAAACCTGCTGTGTTTTTGGCAACGCAAGTGAACGTACCGGCATCTTCTGGGAATACTTCTTCGATAACCAGGGTTGCTTCATTCTGTTCGTTATAGTAGATTTTGTAGTCCTTAGACGATTTAATTATGTGAGTTTGTCTGAACCAAGTGATTTGAGGGCGTGGATAGCCTTCTACTTGGCATTCGAACTGTACCCTGTAACCGTCTGGAGTGACGATAGGAGTGAGTTTCTTGATGAACTTCGGTGCGGCGGTTTTGTCTGGTATTTTGGGTTCTGAAAAGTAATAATGTAGTTAATAAAATATACAAGAGGCATGAACATGTACTCTTGACGAACAGCAAAATTGAATGCAAAATATGCGCAATGGTTTATTTTTGGGGATCTGTTCCATCACGTATTTAATACTTAATACGAGCAAGGTTTGTTTGTAATTGAGTTCTGGAAAACGGCTCTAACGATTTTGATGAAATTTTCCCATTTGGAGGCTTCGATGGAAACCGATTGGGAGGGCCTCTTTGGGAAAAATCGTTTTATTCAGACATTTAAATATTAAAAATGTTACTTCAAAGGTTCAACTGTTATTGCAAGGATAGATACGATCTTTTGTAACTAAAAGGTAGCGCTTGCCGCGTCGCACTATACCCAGATCGCTTTGCTTGAGTGTGTTATATCCTAATATCCTGTCCCCTTGATTATTTAACTCGTACCATTAAGCGAGAGATATAGGATGTCATCTGTTTAATCAAATTTAATGGATAATCGGAAAATTGTGCTCTACGCCATACGGTGCCTAGTATCGCCATCGCTTCTGAATAATTCAGTCTGACGTTTCGAAATGACACAAACCTAACCGAACATAACCGAACATAACCTCGCAACATTTGTTAGAAACGAGAAGTTTTTGTCTGAAAATCAAAACAATAACACATAAAAATGGTTAGTTTGGGTGGTAGAAAATACTTTAATGGAGTTTTAGAAGTAACTGAAATAAATAAACAGAAAAGTCAACTTATTTGCACAAATTGTTTTAGGTCATACATTCAAGTAATGTAAACAGTAAGGAGAAGCTTGAATCTATGGGTCGTACTTTTTTAAATATAGTCAAATCAATACAGGAAAGAAAATCCAACGGTAAAACACATTTACAATTTTGCTGATATAACTTATATGGAATACATATAATTTCAAATGTATGATGTAAATAAAACAACACAAAATTTATTTTATTCAACCACAGATGAAAAATGTCAAACATTTTTTCAATGGTACGAGGGCTGCCTTTTATATTTCGGGATTGGACAACCCTAGTGTTGCAATCTGACAACTGACAGCTCTATCGTAAAGTTTGACATTTTTGAGGTTATACGTACTCAGAACGTTTTGACATACGAGCGCTGTGTTATTTACAGTAACTTAAATTAAATCGTGAACATTTTCGTGCGACTATTTTTTACAACTTTCGACGTGGATTAAGTCAGCAAGAGTGCATGGATGACTTTAATTTTATTTTTGGCGATGAAACTCCATCAAGGACCACTGTTTATCGATGGTATGGTGAATTCAATCGAGGTCGTAGTTCACTCCAAGACGAATTTCGTGAAGGTCGTCCAAAAACAGTTGTTGTTCCGGAAACCATTGATGCTGTGCGCGAACCTATCGTGAGATTGAGTCAACCTTGCACATTAGTGGGACCAGCATACATCCAATATTGCATAAACATTTGAATGTCAAAAAAATTTGTTCGCGTTGGATCCCACACAATTTGCCAATCGTTCAAAAAAAGGCTCGTGTCGATTGGTCGAAAGAAGCGGTGCTTCAAAATACGTTTATGACATAGTGACAGGTGATGAATCGTGGATTTACGCGTATGAGCCCGAAAGTAAATAGCAGTTGACTGTATGGGTGTTTCAAGATGAGCCGAATCTAACAAAAGTTGTTCGCGCACGAAGCACTTACAAGCAAATGATTGCGTGTTTTTTCGGAAAAACTGGACATCTCGCAACCGTACCACTAGAACAACGCAGAACAGTCAATTCTGAGTGGTAAACAATCATTTGTTTGCCAGTTGTCTTCCAAGAAATGAGGAAAACCAACCGCCGAAGACGGATTACTCTTCACCACGACAATGCGAGCTCTCACACATCGGCTCAAACAACTGCATTTTTGACCACTCAAAACATCGATTTGATAAGTCATCCGCCGTATAGTCCTGACTTGTCACCAAATTACTTCATTTTATTCCCTTACGTAAAAAACAAACTGAGTGGTCAACGTTTTTCGACACCTGAAGAAGCGGTTGCTGCGTTCAGAATGCATGTTTTGGAGATACCTCAATCAGAGTGGAAAAAGTGCTTCGATAATTGGTTCAAACGTATGCAAAAGTGTATAGATCTTCACGGGGAATATTTTGAAAAACAATAAAGCAATTTTCGATGATTAATATTTGTTTTTGTTCTCTAATCCCGAAATATAAAAGGCAGTATCTTTCTAAATTAACTACAAGGAAATATGTTTTACCAACTATATATAATATCAAAATTGAAATGTAATTTTGAAGTAAGAAAAAAAATAGGTTTCTTTAATAAAGAAATAAGTTGGTCGAATAATATCAAATGTGATACAAACATTTCAAATATAAATGGATTTTTTAATAAACTTTATGTTTAACGCATGTAGCTTAAGTTAAGATGTCGATCTGGTATCTAATCGAATGTGATAGTGAAGCAAGTCCGTTACCAAAATTTCAAGTACGGTGTGTATATGTGAAATGAGTCTTAAATAATATCTATTTAGATTTGAATAATTACATATTTACCCTGTTAAGCTCTGAGTGATTCCATAGTCAGTTCTAATCATACTATTTTGAATATCCTTACGTGTAGTTTAAAAACGTAGCCAAAATTCAAATATACATTCTGCATACATACAGTTAGTTTTTTAAGTTTACAAAGTTTGATGTAGTTCATTATAATATAGAAGTAAATAATTAACGAGTTTTGAAAGTCTGATATCTGTAAAACAAATATTTAAACATTTAAAGGTTGAAAATTCCCTTGTGCAAAGCGAAAACAATTACAGTGCTATATCCAACGTATTTTGTGTTTACAAAATTGTGATCGCTTACAAGGCATTCCTTATGAAATAAATATTATAATAATCAGATTTTGTATGTTGCCTAACTTCATTTTTTGGTTATAATTGAGATGCTTGGATTTGAAGGGAAAGCATGTAGCAAAATATTTATCATGAGTGAGGTATTATCACACAAACTTACACATTTATATTTTTTAGGTTGTAAGGGTATTTTGAAAAGTAAAAGTAGAACACACTAGGGGGCACCACTCACTGCTTAACTGACCCAATACAGATTTTTGGTTTTATGTAATGTTTTTGGATGAAATCATGTTTGACACTTTAGGCCTTACTATAACATCTATGATATTCCAAAACAATATTAAATTTAAACATCTGCTGCTAGGTGTTGTGATTGTACTTGACGTTTGAAACCGATCCCAAAAATAGCCATTCGAAGACTTCGAAAAACAAACTATTTTGCGGCTAATTCGTCCTGAGTAAATATTTACGAGTTAAAAAACTACTTACTGTCAAAGACTGGTAGCTTGTCGATCTTTTCGTTCAATTTTTTCTGTACATAATTGACGTACTGTTGTTCCGTCATTAAAATTTTTGCGGGAACCCATCCAGTTTCCTCCGTAAGATGTTTTTTAACTAGCCACCAATCAGATTCAGATTCCATCACGTAGACTTTCTCGCCTTCAACCAGATCAATTGCCTGGAGGCTTCAGCATCGTAATACGTAATAGAATAATACACGTCACCTTTGACAACTTCTTCCTCGTGAATAACTTCTTCAATGATCTCTTTTTCTTTGGTGATGCTCAATGTTACTGTTTCATCTGAAATGTTAATTGAAGTAAATTTGAACATTTGCGGTTTAAAAATACTCACCTTGATCGAACGTGATTACGGATTCTTTGCGACGCGGTTTTACAGTTAGTGTTTCACCTTCAAATTCCACTTTAGGGGCAGGAGTTTTCAAGCTAATTTGTTCTTCGTCTTCTTCGAATACCGAATATTTCCTCGAAGGTCTTCGTTTGAATGCCACGTGGAAACTTTCAGATACCTCATCGTCATCCAATGGTAATTCTTCAGCATCACTACCTTCATCTATAATTTCTTCAATGACTGGACCTTCATCATCGATTTCTTGTGTTACTTTTACAGTATCTTCGGCGTGTTCTTCAGAATACGTCAGCTTCTTCGGTTTCTTCAATTTAACCTTTGTTGATAACGAAATTTCTTCTTCAGCGTACGAATCCAAAGAAATCTTAAATTCTTGTTCAACGTCTTCTTTTGTTTTTATCTTTCTTGGTCTAAATGTAACAGTTTCAATTTCTGGTTCTTCCGGCACTTCTGGTTCTGATAATTTTCTTACAGGCTTAAGCCGTTTAACGGTAAGTTCTTCAGATTCCTCATCGACTGAAGGCTTTGCGGTTTTAGGTTTTTTGATTTTAAGCTCAACTTCATCTTCCGGTAAAGAGTCTTCTTTCTTCAATTTTATTTCCGCTTCTTCTTCTGATTCACCTTTGACAGGTACTAACTTTTTAATAGTAACTTCGGCGTCTGCCTCCTCTGATTTATCAGGTTTCTTTGTAGGTTTCTTAATTGTAAGTTCAACTTCGTCGGTATCTTCATCTTGTTTTTTAAGTACAACTTTGTCTTCGTCATCATCTTTGTCAACCGGGACCAATTTTTTAATTGTTACTTTGTCTTCAGCTTCTTCCGGTTTAGGCTTTCCTTTTGGCTTTTTCAGCACCAACTCAGCTTCTTCAGTATCCTCATCTTGCTTTTTAAGTACAGTTTTGTCTTCATCATCGTCTTTGTCAACAGGAACCAATTTTTTAATTGTTACTTTGTCTTCTGCTTCTTCTGGTTGAGGCTTTTCTTTGGGCTTTTTCAGTACCAACTCAGCTTCTTCTTCATCTTGCTTTTTAAGTACAGTTTCGTCTTCATCATCGTCTTTGTCAATAGGAACTAATTTTTTAATTGTTACTTTGTCTTCAGCTTCTTCTGGTTTAGGCTTCTCTTTGGCTTTTTCAATACCAACTCAGCTTCTTCAGTATCCTCATCACGTTTCTTAGATTCGATTTCGTTGTCAACTTCATCTTTAGGTCCCTTTTTGGGGACTTTAAATGTTATTTCATCTACCATTTCGTCGTCATCTTCACCTTTAATAGGAACAACTTTCTTAACTGTAAGCTCATCTTCTGTTTCATCGGTCTTTGGTGATGGAGCTTTTTTGATTTTAAGCTCGACCTCAGTTTCGGGTAATGAGTCATCTTTCTTCAGTTTTATTTCCGTTTCAACTTCCGTTTCATCTTCCGGTTTACCTTTGACTGGAACTATTTTTTTAATAGTAACTTCATCACTTTCTTCCTCCGTTTTTTCAGGTTTCTTTTTAGGTTTTTTCACCGTGACTTCAGCCTCATCAACATCCTTGTCAGGTTTCTTCAGTTTAGCCTCATCATCATCTTCGTCAACAGGAACCAACTTTTTGATTGTTACTTTGTCTTCCGCTTCGTCAGTTTCGGGCTTTTCTTTTGGTTTTTTCAATACTAATTCTGCTTCTTCTGTATCTTGTTCTCGTTTTCGAGAATCAATTTCACTTTCAACTTCACCTTCGGGTGCTTTTTTAGGAGGTTTCAAAGTTACCTGCGCGTCTTCTACTACTTCTTCATCGTCTTTGTCCTTCACAGGAATAACTTTTTTGACTGTAAGTTCGTCTTCAGTTTCTTCTGTCTTTTTGGGTTTTTTCTTTGGTTTCTTCAATTTCACTTCTGCCTCGTCAGAGACTTCGTCTGGTTTTTTCAGAACAACCTCTGTTGTTTCTTCTTCATCTTTGTCGGTTGTAGGAATAATTTTCTTGATTGTGATCTGAGCTTCATCTTCACCGCCTTCATCAGGTTTGTCTGTAGGCTTTTTCAATATATATTGAGTTTTTTCGTCGTCCTTTTGTTTCGGTTTAATTTCAGTTTCGTCTTCATCATCCGGACGTGGTTTTATTTTTTGAGTTAACTCCTCAGTATCTTCCTCCGGTATTTCCTCTGGTTTCATATCTTCTTTTTCCTCAACGTCTTGGGGAACAATTTTTTTAACTGTTAGCTTAGTTTCGGCTTCATCTTTGGGTTTGGGTTTTTTCTTTGTTTTCTTGATTTCTAACTCGGTCTCGTCTTCTGTTGGACGTGGAATCGATACTTCTGTTTCATCTTCTTTTTCTGGTTCAACAGTAAGTGGTTTTACCACAGTTAGTTCGGTTTCACCTATTTCTTCTGGGATCTCTTTAGGTTTTTTCAATTTCAGTTTTACACTATCTTCAGTCGTTTGTTGTATAGTATCCTTGTCTTCAACTGGAGGTATTTTGAAAACGGCTGTTTCAGCATCATCAGTATCGGGTTTCTTTTGCTTAGGTTTCGGCCGTTTCAAGGTAATTTCTGTTTTTTCTTCTTCTGGAGATTTTGCTGCAATATCTTCTTCTTTATCATCAGGTATTTCAGTGATCTCCAATTTTTTAATGGTCTCTTCTGCTTCCCCTTCTGTTTGTTTCTTAGGTTTAGTTTTTGGTAGTTCTAACTTAATTTCAGCATCTTCTTTAGGTGGGAATTTAGCAACCGCATCAATGTCTTCTTCTGGCTGGTCTTTCTTAGCTGGAACAGGTAAAGTTATATCAGACTTTTCTTCCTGATCAGGTATTTCTTCAACTGCGGTCGGCTTTTCTTCTGGTTTTGGCTCCACCTGTTTTTCTACAATAGTGAAAGTGCTTTCAACGTCTTCGCCTGCCTCTTCCACTCCAGGTGTTTTGTCATCTTTGGCAGGAATTTTGAAAGTAGCTACAACCGCATCTTCTGTTTTCTCAGGTTCAATAGGCTCTGTCTTCTTGATTACAATTTCAGCGACAGGTTCTTCAGGAACTTTTTGTTTTTTCTTCGATTTCTTTATTGTTACGCTAACTTCTTCTTCAACAGGAGGTTTAATTATCGCATCATCCTCTTTCTCTGCTTTTGGTAATGTGATCTCAGGTTCTGAGATTTCATCTTCAGTTACCGGTTTTGGTTCCTTTACTTTTTCATCTACTGTGGGTAAAATTTTTTCAGTAGTAATTTCTTCATCTGGTGCGCGTTTTGTTTCTTCTTCAGGAGGTTGATCTTGTTTTTCTTTCGGTGTTTCTTCAACTGAAACCTCTTCACTAGGTTGTTGGGGTATTTCAGCCATTTCTTCGGCAGGAACATCTTTAGGCTTTTTAGTGGTCTTTTTCTTGAGTTTAATTTTCTGTTCCTCGGGTTCTGGAATTTCAGATGATTCCGTTTTGAGTTTCAAAATTGTTTCTGTTTCAGCTACAGTCTCTTCTTTGTCATCATGCTTTTTGAAAGGCTTAAGAGTAATAGATTCCGGTTCTTCCTCTGGTAAATCTTTTTGTCGCTTTTGCAATTTAATTTCTTCTTCTTCGGTCGGTTCAGGTGGTTTCGGAACACCTTTAACTAAAGGAATTTCCTGAACCTCAGGCTCAGGCTTTTTCTTCTTCTTCGGTTTATATGCCGTCTTATCTTCTTTAGGTTTCTCTTCTTCGGTGTCTGAGTATTCTGGTAATTCCAGTTTATCCTTTTCTGGGGATTCTCGTTTTAAATCGAATGGTTCAAACGGAGGTCCTTTTACACCTTCTTTAGGTTCAGATTCCTTGGTTTTTTCGGTGTCGGGTTTCAATGATATTTCTTTAGCGACGTCTTCTTCCAGTGGCTCTGTTGGTTTTTCTGATCTCTTCTTAAGCTTAACTTCATCTATTTCCTCTTCTGGTTTTTCGGGAGCTTTGCCTTTGCTTATTTTCAATGGAACAGTAACTTCTTCAGGCTTTTCAGGTTTGTCTTTTGGCTTTCTTTCATATTTATAAGCTTCATCAACAGATTCAGGTTTTTCTTTTTTCAGTTCGTCAAACTCGAGGTCAAGCTTTTCTAAATCTTGAAGTTCCTTATCTACATCCTTAAGTTTCCTACGTTTTGTTTTAATCTGTTTCTCTGCCTCTTTCATGTTTCTGGATATTTCTCCATTGTCGCGTTTAGCTCCTAATTCAGTTATTTTTGGTTGTTGCAGTACTTCAGTTATGGGAGGGAAGTCGACGTAATTTATTCTACTTTTCAGTTTAAATTTAGGTATTTTTGTTGGCCCAGAATCTGTCTTTTCTGGAATCTTTTTCTTTGGTTTTGGCTTTTCAGGTACTTCAGCAGGAACTTCTTGTTCGGGCTTCTGTTCCTCTTTTTCTTTTTCTTTTGGTGGTGTTGGAACAATAATTTCTTCAGGCTTTTCTGGTTTGTCTTTTGGCTTTCTTTCGTATTTGTACGCTTCATCAACAGATTCAGGTTTTTCTTTTTTCAATTCTTCAAACTCGAGGTCAAGTTTCTCTAAATCTTGGAGTTCTTTATCTATATCCTTGGGTTTCTTTCGTTTTGTTTTAATCTGCTTCTCTGCCTCTTTTATGTTCCTTGATATAACTCCGTTGTCGCGTTTAGAACCTAATTCAGTTATTTTTGGTTGTTGGAGCACTTCAGTCATTGGAGGGAAGTCCATGTAATTTATTCTACTTTTCAGTTTAAATTTAGGTAATTTTGTTGGAGCCGAATCTTTCCTTTCTGGTATCTTTTTCTTTGGTTTTGGCTTTTCAGGTATTTTGGCAGGAACTTCTTCTTCGGGTTTTTGTTCCTCTTTTTCCTGTTCTTCTGGTGGTACTTCATCACTTGGTTTCTCTGGTACTTCTTCTTTATCTAACGCTGGTAGAGCTGTTTCTTCAGGAGTTTCTTCCTTAGACTCTGGCTTAGGTTTTCTTCTTTTAATTGTCACCTTTGTTTCTTTTTCAGTATCTGGTTGAGGAACTAGTTCTTTTTCTTCATCCTCTTCTGGCGTTATTTCTTGGGCAACTTCTTCTTTAGCTGTGTCAGGTTTTATAGGTTTTTTAGCTTCTTCTTCTTCTTTAGCTGGTGTAACAATTTGGTCTTCTACATCTTCTTTTTCTGTTGATGGAATAATTTTCTCTTCTGAAGGTAGCTTGGCAGGTTCTTCAGGCGTTTCACTTTCCTCTGAAGGTTTCTTTTTAGGTTTTTTGATTACCTTTTTCTTCAATTTAATTTTTTGTTCTTCGGGTTCTGGAATTTCAGTGGTCTCAGGTTTTAATTTTATTACTGTTTCAGTGTCAGCAACAGTTTCTTCTTTATCATCACTTTTTCTGAAGGGTTTAAGAGTAATTGATTCTGGTTCATCCTCTGGTAAATCTTTTTGACGCTTCTGCAATTTAATTTCTTCTTCTTCTTCTGGTTTAGGTGGTTTTGGAACACCTTTCACTAATGCAGTTTCTTCGACTTCTGGCTCAGGCTTTTTCTTCTTCTTAGGTTTGTAACCCGGCTTGTCTTCTTTGGGTTTCTCTTCTTCTGTATCTTCATGATCTGGTAATTCTAGTTTATCTTTTTCTGGAGATTCTCGTTTTAAATCGAATGGTTCAAACGGAGGTCCTTCTACACCTTCTTTAGATTCAGTTTCTTTAGTTGTGTGTTTGTCCGGCTTTAGTGATATCTCTTTAGCAACTTCTTCCTCTAATGGTTCTTTTGGTTTTTGTGGTCTCTTCTTCAGCGCTATTTCGTCTGTTGCTTCTTCTGGTTTTTCGGGCGCTTTGCCTTTACTTATTTTCAATGGAACAGCTTCTTCAGGTTTTTCAGGTTTTTCTTTCGGTTTCTTTTCATATTTGAACGCTTCGTCAACAGACTCAGGTTTCTCTTTTTTCAATTCTTCAAACTCGAGGTCCAGTTTCTCTAAGTCCTGGAGTTCCTTATCTATATCCTTCAGTTTCCTGCGTTTTGTTTTAATCTGTTTCTCTGCCTCTTTCATGTTTCTGGATATTTCTCCATTGTCGCGTTTAGCACCTAATTCAGTTATTTTTGGTTGTTGGAGAATTTCTGATATCGGAGGGAAGTCCACGTAATTTATTCTACTTTTTAGTTTAAATTTAGGTAATTTTGTTGGTCCCGTATCTTTCTTTTCTGGTATCTTCTTCTTTGGTTTCGGCTTTTCAGGCACTGCAGCGGGAACATCTTCTTCAGGTTTTTGCTCCTCCTTTTCTTTTTCTGTTTCTTTTGGTTGTACTTCACCAACTGGTTTCTCCGGCAGTTCTTCTTCTTCTTTCTCTAACGCTGGTAAAGGTTCTTCTTTCGCGATTTCTTCTGTAGGCTTTGGCTTAGGTTTTCTTTTTTTGATTGTGACTTTTGTAACTTCTTCAGTCTCTGTTTGTGTGGGCAGTTCTCCCTCTTCATCTTCTCCTGGTATTACTTCTTGGCTAACATCTTTTTTATCTTTCTTAGGTTTGGTGGGTTTGATCACTTTTTCTTCTTCTTCGTGTGGTATAATCACTTCTTCATCTTCATCTTCTTTTTCTAGTGACGGAACAGTTTCCTCTTCTGAAGGCTGCTTGGTAGGTTCTTGGGGCGATATTTCATTTTCTTCTGACGGTTTCTTTTTAGGTTTTTTAATTACTTTTTTCTTCAATTTAATTTCCTGTTCTTCAGGTTCTGGAATTTCAGTCGATTCAGGTTTTAATTTTAATACCGTTTCAGTGTCAGCAACAATTTCTTCTTTGTCATCAGTTTTTCTGAAAGGTTTGAGAGTAATAGATTCTGGTTCTTCTTCTGGTAAATCTTTTTGTCGCTTCTGCAATTTAATGCCTTCTTCTTCTTCTGGTTCAGGTGGTTTTGGAGTACCTTTCACTAATGCCACTTCTTCGATTTTGGGCTCAGGCTTCTTCTTTTTCTTTGGTTTATATCCCGGCTTAGCTTCTTTAGGTTTTTCTTCTTCGGTATCTTCATGATCTGGCAATTCTAGTTTATCTTTTTCCGGAGATTCTCGTTTTAAATCGAATGGTTCAAACGGAGGTCCTTGTACACCCTCTTTAGATTCAGTTTCTTTGGTTGTATGTATGTCTGGCTTTAGGGATATTTCTTTAGCGACTTCTTCCTGTAAAGGTTCTTTTGGTTTTTGTGGTCTTTTCTTCAGCGTAACCTCATCTGTTGCTTCTTCAGGCTTCTCAGGTGCTTTACCTTTGCTTATTTTCAATGGAACAGCTTCTTCAGGTTTTTCAGGTTTTTCTTTTGGTTTCTTTTCATATTTAAACGCTTCGTCCACAGATTCTGGTTTTTCTTTTTTCAGTTCTTCAAATTCCAAGTCAAGCTTTTCTAAGTCTTGAAGTTCTTTATCAATATCTTTCAGTTTCCTTCGTTTTGTTTTTATGTGTTTCTCTGCTTCCTTTATGTTTCTGGAAATCACCCCGTTGTCACGTTTAGCACCTAATTCAGTTATTTTCGGTTGTTGTAATACCTCAGTCATCGGAGGGAAGTCGATATGATTGATTCGACTTTTCAGCTTGAATTTGGGCAATTTTACGGGTCCTGAATCTTTTCGCAAGGGTACCTTTTTCTTGATCTTAGGTTTCTCAGGTAACGCCTCAGGTGTATCAACTTTGTCTGTAGTTTGTTCGTCAACTTTAGCGTCTTCCACAGAAAGTTCTTTTTCAGGTATTTCTTCTTCTTCTTTAGGTTGTTCTTTATCTTTTACTTCCTCATCCAATGTTTTTTCTTTAGCTTTTTCTTTTGTAACTTTCTTCTTGCGTATTTTAATTTTATCATCTACTGGAGTTTCCTCTGGAATTTCTTCCGGTGTAATTTTATCAGTTTCAGGAATTTCCTGTATTTCTACATCACTTGGAGAAATTTTTTCTACAGGAGTTTCTTCTGCCTCGGTTTCCAACGGTTTCTCTTCAATATCGTCGATAGTTTGATCGGGAGTAAACTCATCAGTTTTTGATTCTGGTTTAGATATTTCTTCATCTACTTCTTCCTGAGGTTTCTTTTCACCTTTACGAGGCACCTTTTTCTTTTTCACAATTTTCTTGATTTCGGTCTTATCGATTGAAATTTCATCCTCATCAGACTTGATTTCAATTACTTTCATAGTTGGTTTCTCCAACTCTTCCACTTCAATTTTATATTGGTGATCTTCACCAGATTTCTTAAAAGGTTTCAAGGTAATTTGTTCGGGCTCATCTTCTGGCACATCTTTTTTAGGAATCCTAAATTTAACAGTATCCTCTTCTTCTTCCTCTTTAGGTTTGGGAATACCTTTCACGAGTTCTGTTTCTACAACTTCGGGTTCCGGTTTTTCTTTTTTCTTGGGTTTGTACTTTAGTTTTACTTTCTTTGGTTTCTCAATATCATCGTCTTCTTGCTCTGGTAATTCTAATTCAGGCATTTCGTTGGTGTCATCTTTAATATCAAACGGCTCGAACTTTGGACCCTCCGTACCGTCTTTTATTTCTGTGTCTTTAGGTTGTTGTGGCTCTTTCTTCAGAGGCTTCTCTTTAGCAATATCTTCGTCAATCGGTTCTTTCGGTTTGGACGGTATTTTCTTTAATTTAACTTCTTCTGGTTCTTCTGCGTCTGGTGGAGCTTTCCCTTTACCAATTTTCAGGGGTACAGGAACTTCCTCGACAGCTTGCGGTTTTTCCTTTGGTTTTCTCTCAAACTTAAATGCTTCATCCACTTTTTCTGGCTTCACCTTTTTCAATTCGTCAAAGTCTTGATCTAATTTTTCTAAATCTTTGAGATGTTTATCGATATCTTTCATTTTTCTTCGCTTTGTTTTAATAACTTTTTCAGCTTCTTCTATGTTTCTGGATAAGATTCCGTTATCTTTTTTGACATCTAATAAAGTGATTAGCGGTGTTTGTAGGATTTCAGTAATGGGTGGAAAATCAATATGATTAATTCTGCTTTTGAGTTTGAATTTCGGTAACTTTACTTCACCAATGTCTTTCTTTTCTTTGGTCTTCGGTTTTTTAAGTTTTATCTCTGCCAGATTTACTTTTTCAGGTATAATTTCAGTTATTATAGGTTTCTGAGCTACGATCGTTTTCTCAATAACTTGCATTAAAACTGGTTTTTCTTTCTTCGCTTTGGTTGGTTTCTTCCTGTATTCGTCGTCCACTTTTTCTAATTCTTTTTTAACCTCAAAATCTTTATCAATTTCTTCGAAATCTATTTCTTTAGGCTGCTTTGGCTTCTTGCGCTTTATTTTAATTTTACTTGCTTCCGTAACATTTCTGGATAATATTCCGTTATCCTTAATGTCGGGTGTGATCTCAGAAATCAAAGGTTTGGTTTCAGCCTCCGATATTGGAGGGAATTTAATTATGTTTATTCTACTCTTTAGAAGAACCCTTGGCAAGCCAGCTGGTTTTTCTTTCTTTTTGGGCACTTTCTTCTTAATTTTATCGGTTCTCACTTCGATATTCACGTTTTCTTCATCAGATTTTATTTCTACAACTTTCTGAGTTGGTTTTTCTATAGTTTCTTCTGTAGTTTTAAATGACTCTTCTTCTTTCTTTGGGCGCTTGATTGGTTTTAGCTTTATGTCGGTTTGTTCATCAGGGCCAATGTCTTTTTTAGGTATTCTAGCTTTGAAGTCATCTTCTTCTTCAGGTGGACCTTCCTTTGGCGTACCAGGTTTTATTGTTATTTCTTCCTTTTCTTGTTCTGGTTTTTCTTTTTTCTTCTTCTTATATTTTGTTTTTTCTTTTGGAATCTTGTCATCAGTTTCTGTTTCATCCTCGGGTGTTGGTTTTTCAATAATATCCTTGTCATGGGGTTCTATATCGAACGGTTCAAAGCCAAGTTTTTCTGGGGTGTCCTTTTCGGGCAGATCTTTACTGATTTTTTCAGCTTTAGGCTTCTTTTTACCTGGTTTTTCTACCGCCTCTTCGTCTTGAACGGATTTTTCAGGAATCTTCTTTAGCTGAACATTTTCTAGATCTTGATCGTCTTTTGGTATTTTACCTTTTCCAAGTTTTAAAGGTTTCGTTTCCTCGTCTTCAGGCTCAACAACTTTTTTGTCTTTTCTCTTATATTTAGGAATATCTTTTTGCTCCTCTTCATCCTCTGGTTTGGTTTCCGGTGTTTCAATATCCAATTTCTCTAGTTCTGTCAAGTCAGGTTTTTCTCCTTTGATTTTCCTACGTTTTGGTTTCTTAATTTTTTCAGCTTCTTCAATATTCCTTGATAGTATTCCATTTTCTCTTACTGCACCTATTTCGGTTATTTTCAACGGTTGCAAAATTTCACTCAAAGGTGGGAAATCAATGAACCTGATGTTGCTCTTTAATTTGAACTTGGGTAGTTTGGTCATTGAAATATCCTTCTTTGCCGGTGTTTTTGATTTTTTTAGTTTAATTTCAGCCAGGTTTATGGATTCGGGTGTAATTTCGATAATTCTTGGTCTTTGAGCTATTATTTGTATTCTTTCAATTTTCATTTTAATCGGTTTGGTCTTCGGTTCGGTTTTTTGGGGACGCTTCTTATATTCATCGTCTACTTTCTCTAATTCTACCGTTTTCAGTTTTTCAAATTCTTTATCCAACTTTTCAAGTTCCTTCACCCTTTTTATCAGTTTTTTGCGTTTGGGTTTCACTTTCTCAGCCTCTTCAACATTTCTTGATAATATTCCGTTATCTCTGTACACTGGTTCTAAATCAGTGATTGTAGCATGCTGTTCTTTTTCTGTGCCTGGTGGGAACTCTAAACGATTGAGCCTACTCTTGAGAAGGACTTTTGGTACCTTAGTTACAGACAGTTTCTTTTGCGGGGCAGCCTTGGGTTTTTTGAGTTTGATTTCCGCAAATTCTGGTTTGTTTTCAGATATTACTGGGTAAGTTGGTTTTTTTGCTGGGATACGTTTGATAACCATTAGTAAAGGTTTTTCTTGTTTGTCTTCAACAGAATCCGTGGTTAATGCAGGAACGACTTTCTTCGGTTTCTTGATCTTTTTCTTTAATTTTGTTGTTACTTCTACGTCCTCAAGTGTCTCTTCTGTTTCTTGAGGCTTGACTGCCTCTGTAGTTTCTACGACCGCTGGCGATTCTTCAGGTTCAGTTATTTCTGATGGTTCCTCAACCAGTTTTTCTTCTTCAGCGATTTCTTCAGGAGACAGTGGTAATTCTGCTTCCTTATCTTTTGACTTCGATTTTGGTATCTTTCTAGTTTTCTTCTTAATAACAGTCTCGGTAATTTCTTTATCTTCAGTTACCGTTGGTGTTTGTTTTATAACATCTTCTACTTCTATCTTAAATTCTTCTTGTTCTTTTATTTTCTTAAACGGCTTCAATTTTATTTCTTCCGGCTCATCTTCGGGCAAATCCTTTTGTTTGTATTTCAGTTGAATATCTGGTGTTTCTTCTTCCGGAGGTTGTTTCGGTATACCTTTCTCCAATTCTCTTTCTGCCGGAGTAGGTTTTTCAGTTTTCTTTACTTTTCTTTTGTATTTTGGTTTTGCTTCTTCAGCGGGAGAAACTTCATCTTCAGGCACTACTGACTTCTCCGGTTTTTCTAGCTCGAAATCTTTATCTTCCATATCTTCATGTTGGAAAGGTTCCAATACGGGCATTTCTTCTTCTTTTTGTGGTACGGTTGTCTCTCCTTTAGACCCTTTCGAGGGTGGAACAGCTTCATCGAGCTTTTCCTCGACAACCTTTTTAGGAATCTTCTTAAGAACAACTGTTTCTTCTTCCTCTGATTCCTTGGGTATCTGACCTTTACCAATTTTAAGTTTCTTGTCTTCGGGTTTGTCTTTCTTTTCTTTAGGTTGCTTCTTGTGTCGATATTGTTCATCGACTTTTTCAAGATCCCGTTTCTGCAGATCTTCGAACTCCTTGTCGAGTTTTTCCAAGTCTGGCATTTCTGCATCGATATCTTTTATACGTATACGCTTTTTCTTGGGCACTTTGTCTGCTTCTTGAATATTTCTGGATAATACGCCGTTATCTCGATAAACAGGTGGCAACTGTGATATTACCGGAATTCGTTCTGATTCTGAATCTGGTGGAAAAGTGACGTGATTAATTCTACTTTTGAGAAGAAATTTAGGCAATTTGGATTTCTGTTCTTTCTTCTGTGGCGCTTTGGGCTTCCTTAATTTAATTTCACTTAGTTTTACCGGTTCTTCCATTTTAGTGATCTTAGGATGTTGCGCCACTGTCGTCAGTTTTTCTATTTTCATTGGTGCAACCTTTTTAATTTCCATCAATTCTGGCTTTGGCGTCTTTTCTTCATCTTTTATTTCTTCCTCCTTGTCTTTCGGTTTGAGTTTCTTTTTGATTATTTTCTTTGTCACCTTTTTAGATTTCGGCTCTTTGACATCTTCAGAATCTTCAATTATGACAGACGTTTGCGGTGTTTTGCCTTCTTCTTCAACAGTGACAATTTGAATAATTTCATCTTTAGTTGCTTTTGGTTTCCGGAATACTCGTTTTCTTGTAACTGTTTTTGGTTTATCTGGTGTTGCTTCTTCGACCGTTACCTCTTCTGGATATTCTTCTATGTATGATGGCCTTCTAATATCAGCTGGTGAGCTTTCCAATTTTCCATCCTCAACATCTGTTACTTCTGTAATTATTTCCGAACGAGCCGGTTTCCCTTCTTCTTCTACAACTATCACTGTTGTAGTTTCTTCTTTATTGCCTTTCTGTTTTTTGAAAACCTTTTTCTTTACGCGTTCTTTTTTAGGTGGACCACTTGCAGGTATGTGTTCGATTATCTGAACTTCTTCTGGTAGTTCTACTAGATACTCCGGCATTTCTAACGTATTTTGGTCTTCCTGGGGGGCGTCGACTTCTTCTATTGTAACTACTGTCTGTGTTGGTTTCTTATCATCGCTGTCGATTCTTACAATTTCAATTATTTCATCTTTATCTCCTTTGTGTTTTTTAATTCGTCTTTTCTGGGTAGTTCGCTTTATAGGCTTACCAGTGGTATCTAATTCTTCAACAATCTGAATTTCTTCAGGCAATTCTTCAATTACTTCTGGCGATGTGACTGTCGGTAATTCTTGTAGAATTTGGGGAGTTTCTATTAATTGTATAGAAACCGTAGTTTGGGGTTTGATTCCCTCTTCTTCGACTGTCACAATATTAGTTATTTCATCTTTATCTCCTTTGCGTTTTTTGATGGTTCTTGTTTTAACAATTGTCTTCTTTTTAGCTCCCTCTGGACTAACTTCTTCTATGGTTTTAATTTCCTCAGGTAATTCTATGATTTGCTCAGTGTCCTGTTGATCATCTGGAACCTCAACTACTTCAATTACAACGGATGTTTGTGGGGCTCTTCCTTCTTCAAGTTTTGTCGTAAGGTGAATTTGTTCTTCTTTTTTGCCCAGTTTCTTTTTAAGAACCTTTTTTCTGGATATTATTTTTTTCAAGCCCTCTTCTGAGGGTATTTCAGACACGGTAATGGTTTCTGGTAACTCTTCGACTTGTGCAACTGGAGTATCAGTTTCTTCTAAATCAGTTGTGACAAATGGAACATCTACTTCTGTGATCTCTACTGTAGTTTGGGGTGTTTCTCCGTCCTGTTCCGTTGAACATATTTCAGTGATTTCCGCTTTATTACCTTTTATTTTTTTAATAATTCTCTTTTTGATGACTGTTTTTTGTGGAACACCATCTTCTTCGGTTTCGATAATTTGTATATTTTCCGGAAGTTCAACAATCTGCACCGGAATGTCCTCTTCTTCTGGTCGTAGTAATTCAGGCACCGTATGTGCTGTGGCTTTTTTCAAAAGTTCAAGTTGTACCAGGTCGATAACATTATCTGTATCTTCTTTTAAGGCAAGTGTCGGCACAAAGAGAATATTGTCCTCTGTTATTAATGGTATATCTTTTTGTATGCTTTTAGTTTTCTTACGTTTTATCACAGATTTAGGTACCACATCTTTATCTATTGGCGTTTCAATTTCTTCAATAGTTACTGTCTGTTGAGGTTCTTTACCTTCTTCTTCTACCGTAACTATTTGGGTGGTTTCTTGTTTGTCCCCCACTCGTTTCTTTATAGTTCTTTTCTTGATGACTTGTTTCTTCGGTCCTTCATCTGTTTTGACAGTGGTTACTGTTATTTCCTCCGGTAGTTCTTCAACTAATGTTGAAGTTGCTGGTTTTAAGTTTGGTATAGTTGTGGTGTCTTCTAATGGGATTTCAGTCTCTTCAATAGTGACTGTTCGCTGAGGTTCCTTACCTTCTTCTTCAACAGTAACTATTTGTGTAGTTTCTTCTTTATCGCCAACGCGTTTCTTTATAACCTTCTTCTTGATGACTTGTTTCTTTGGTCCTCTGTCTGTTTTAACTGTTGTTACTGTTATTTCCTCTGGCAATTCTTCTACTAAGGTAGATGGAACTGTTTTCAAGCTTGGAATAGTTCGAGTTTCTTCTAAAGGAATTTCAGTTTCTTCAATAGTGACTGTTCGCTGAGGTTCTTTGCCTTCTTCTTCTACAGTAACTATTTGTGTAGTTTCTTCTTTATCGCCAACGCGTTTCTTTATAACTTTCTTTTTGGTTACTTGTTTCTTTGGTCCTTTGTCAGTTTTAACTGTTGTTACTGTTATTTCTTCAGGCAGTTCTTCTACTAAGGTAGATGTAACTGTTTTCAAGCTTGGAATAGTTCGTATTTCTTCTAATGGAATTTCAGTTTCTTCAATAGTGACAGTTCGTTGCGGTTCTTTGCCTTCTTCTTCTATAGTAACTATCTGTGTAGTTTCTTCTTTATCGCCAACACGTTTCTTTATAACTTTCTTCTTGGTGACTTGTTTCTTTGGTCCTTTGTCTGTTTTGACTGTTGTTACTGTTATTTCCTCCGGTAGTTCTTCAACTAATGTTGAAGTTGCTGGTTTCAAGCTAGGTATAGTTCTGATTTCTTCTAATGGGATTTCAGTTTCTTCAATAGTGACTGTTCGTTGAGGTTCTTTGCCTTCTTCTTCTACAGTAACTATCTGTGTAGTTTCTTCTTTATCGCCAACGCGTTTCTTTATTATCTTCTTCTTGGTGACTTGTTTCTTTGGTCCTTTGTCTGTTTTGACAGTTGTTACTGTTATCTCCTCAGGCAGCTCTTCTACTAAAGTAGATGTAACTGTTTTCAAGCTTGGAATATTTCGTATTTCTTCTAGTGGAATTTCAGTTTCTTCAATAGTGACTGTTCGCTGAGGCTCTTTGCCTTCTTCTTCTACAGTAACTATCTGTGTAGTTTCTTCTTTATCGCCAACGCGTTTCTTTATTACCTTCTTCTTGGTGACTTGTTTTTTTGGTCCTTTGTCGGTTCTGACTGTTGTTACTGTTATTTCCTCCGGTAGTTCTTCAACTAATGTTGAAGTTGCTGGTTTCAAGCTCGGTATAGTTCTGATTTCTTCTAATGGAATTTCAGTTTCTTCAATAGTGACTGTTCGTTGAGGTTCTTTGCCTTCTTCTTCAACAGTAACTATTTGGGTAGTTTCTTCTTTGTCGCCAACGCGTTTCTTTATTACCTTCTTCTTAGTGATTTGTTTCTTTGGGCCCTTGTCTGTTTTGACTGTTGTTACTGTTATTTCCTCTGGCAATTCTTCTACCAAAGTAGATGTAACTGTTTTCAAGCTTGGAACAGTTCCTATTTCTTCTAATGGAATTTCAGTTTCTTCAATAGTGACAGTTCGTTGCGGTTCTTTGCCTTCTTCTTCTACAGTAACTATCTGTGTAGTTTCTTCTTTATCGCCAACGCGTTTCTTTATAACTTTCTTTTTGGTTATTTGTTTCTTGGGTCCTTTGTCTGTTTTGACTGTTGTTACTGTAATTTCCTCTGGCAATTCTTCTACTAAGGTAGATGTAACTGTTTTCAAGCTTGGAATAGTTCGCGTTTCTTCTAATGGAATTTCAGTTTCTTCAATAGTGACTGTTCTCTGGGGTTCTTTGCCTTCTTCTTCTACGGTAACTATTTGTGTAGTTTCTTCTTTATCGCCAACGCGTTTCTTTATAACTTTCTTCTTGGTGACTTGTTTCTTTGGTCCTTTGTCTGTTTTAACTGTTGTTACTGTTATCTCCTCAGGCAGCTCTTCTACTAAGGTAGATGTAACTGTTTTCAAGCTTGGAATATTTCGTATTTCCTCTAGTGGAATTTCAGTTTCTTCAATAGTGACAGTTCGTTGCGGTTCTTTGCCTTCTTCTTCTACAGTAACTATCTGTGTAGTTTCTTCTTTGTCGCCAACACGTTTCTTTATTACCTTCTTCTTGGTGACTTGTTTCTTTGGGCCTTTGTCTGTTTTGACTGTTGTTACTGTTATTTCCTCTGGCAATTCTTCTACCAAAGTAGATGTAACTGTTTTCAAGCTCGGTATAGTTCTGATTTCTTCTAATGGAATTTCAGTTTCTTCAATAGTGACTGTTCGTTGAGGTTCTTTGCCTTCTTCTTCAACAGTAACTATTTGGGTAGTTTCTTCTTTGTCGCCAACGCGTTTCTTTATTACCTTCTTCTTGGTGACTTGTTTCTTTGGGCCTTTGTCTGTTTTGACTGTTGTTACTGTTATCTCCTCAGGCAGCTCTTCTACTAAGGTAGATGTAACTGTTTTCAAGCTTGGAATAGTTCGCGTTTCTTCTAATGGAATTTCAGTTTCTTCAATAGTGACTGTTCTCTGAGGTTCTTTGCCTTCTTCTTCTACGGTAACTATTTGTGTAGTTTCTTCTTTATCGCCAACGCGTTTCTTTATAACTTTCTTCTTGGTGACTTGTTTCTTTGGTCCTTTGTCTGTTTTAACTGTTGTTACTGTTATCTCCTCAGGCAGCTCTTCTACTAAGGTAGATGTAACTGTTTTCAAGCTTGGAATATTTCGTATTTCCTCTAGTGGAATTTCAGTTTCTTCAATAGTGACAGTTCGTTGCGGTTCTTTGCCTTCTTCTTCTACAGTAACTATCTGTGTAGTTTCTTCTTTGTCGCCAACACGTTTCTTTATTACCTTCTTCTTGGTGACTTGTTTCTTTGGGCCTTTGTCTGTTTTGACTGTTGTTACTGTTATTTCCTCTGGCAATTCTTCTACCAAAGTAGATGTAACTGTTTTCAAGCTCGGTATAGTTCTGATTTCTTCTAATGGAATTTCAGTTTCTTCAATAGTGACTGTTCGTTGAGGTTCTTTGCCTTCTTCTTCAACAGTAACTATTTGGGTAGTTTCTTCTTTGTCGCCAACGCGTTTCTTTATTACCTTCTTCTTGGTGACTTGTTTCTTTGGGCCTTTGTCTGTTTTGACTGTTGTTACTGTTATCTCCTCAGGCAGCTCTTCTACTAAGGTAGATGTAACTGTTTTCAAGCTTGGAATAGTTCGCGTTTCTTCTAATGGAATTTCAGTTTCTTCAATAGTGACTGTTCTCTGAGGTTCTTTGCCTTCTTCTTCTACGGTAACTATTTGTGTGGTTTCTTCTTTATCGCCAACGCGTTTCTTTATAACTTTCTTTTTGGTTACTTGTTTCTTGGGTCCTTTGTCTGTTTTGACTGTTGTTACTGTAATTTCCTCTGGCAATTCTTCTACTAAGGTAGATGTAACTGTTTTCAAGCTTGGAATAGTTCCTATTTCTTCTAATGGAATTTCAGTTTCTTCAATAGTGACTGTTCTCTGAGGTTCTTTGCCTTCTTCTTCTACGGTAACTATTTGTGTGGTTTCTTCTTTAGCGCCAACGCGTTTCTTTATAACTTTCTTTTTGGTTACTTGTTTCTTGGGTCCTTTGTCTGTTTTGACTGTTGTTACTGTAATTTCCTCTGGCAATTCTTCTACTAAGGTAGATGTAACTGTTTTCAAGCTTGGAATAGTTCGCGTTTCTTCTAATGGAATTTCAGTTTCTTCAATAGTGACTGTTCTCTGAGGTTCTTTGCCTTCTTCTTCTACGGTAACTATTTGTGTGGTTTCTTCTTTATCGCCAACGCGTTTCTTTATAACTTTCTTTTTGGTTACTTGTTTCTTGGGTCCTTTGTCTGTTTTGACTGTTGTTACTGTAATTTCCTCTGGCAATTCTTCTACTAAGGTAGATGTTACTGTTTTCAAGCTTGGAATAGTTCCTATTTCTTCTAATGGAATTTCAGTTTCTTCAATAGTGACTGTTCTCTGAGGTTCTTTGCCTTCTTCTTCTACGGTAACTATTTGTGTAGTTTCTTCTTTATCTCCAACGCGTTTCTTTATAACTTTCTTTTTGGTTACTTGTTTCTTGGGTCCTTTGTCTGTTTTGACTGTTGTTACTGTAATTTCCTCTGGCAATTCTTCTACTAAGGTAGATGTAACTGTTTTCAAGCTTGGAATAGTTCGCGTTTCTTCTAATGGAATTTCAGTTTCTTCAATAGTGACTGTTCTCTGAGGTTCTTTGCCTTCTTCTTCTACGGTAATTATTTGTGTAGTTTCTTCTTTATCGCCAACGCGTTTCTTTATAACCTTCTTCTTGGTGATTTGTTTCTTGGGTCCTTTGTCTGTTTTGACTGTTGTTACTGTTATTTCCTCTGGCAATTCTTCTACTAAGGTAGATGTAACTGTTTTCAAGCTTGGAATAGTTCGCGTTTCTTCTAATGGAATTTCAGTTTCTTCAATAGTGACTGTTCTCTGAGGTTCTTTGCCTTCTTCTTCTACGGTAACTATTTGTGTGGTTTCTTCTTTATCGCCAACGCGTTTCTTTATAACTTTCTTTTTGGTTACTTGTTTCTTGGGTCCTTTGTCTGTTTTGACTGTTGTTACTGTTATTTCCTCTGGCAATTCTTCTACTAAGGTAGATGTAACTGTTTTCAAGCTTGGAATAGTTCCTATTTCTTCTAATGGAATTTCAGTTTCTTCAATAGTGACAGTTCGTTGCGGTTCTTTGCCTTCTTCTTCTACAGTAACTATCTGTGTAGTTTCTTCTTTATCGCCTACGCGTTTCTTTATAACTTTCTTTTTGGTTACTTGTTTCTTGGGTCCTTTGTCTGTTTTGACTGTTGTTACTGTAATTTCCTCTGGCAATTCTTCTACTAAGGTAGATGTAACTGTTTTCAAGCTTGGAATAGTTCGCGTTTCTTCTAATGGAATTTCAGTTTCTTCAATAGTGACTGTTCTCTGAGGTTCTTTGCCTTCTTCTTCTACGGTAACTATTTGTGTGGTTTCTTCTTTATCGCCAACGCGTTTCTTTATAACCTTCTTCTTGGTGATTTGTTTCTTGGGTCCTTTGTCTGTTTTGACTGTTGTTACTGTTATTTCCTCTGGCAATTCTTCTACTAAGGTAGATGTAACTGTTTTCAAGCTTGGAATAGTTCGCGTTTCTTCTAATGGAATTTCAGTTTCTTCAATAGTGACTGTTCTCTGAGGTTCTTTGCCTTCTTCTTCTACGGTAACTATCTGTGTAGTTTCTTCTTTATCGCCAACGCGTTTCTTTATAACTTTCTTCTTGGTGACTTGTTTCTTTGGTCCTTTGTCTGTTTTGATAGTTGTTACTGTTACTTCCTCTGGTAATTCTTCTATAAATGTAGAAGTTACTGGTTTTAACTTTGGAATAGGTTTGGTTTCTTCTAATGGCAATTCTGTTTCTTCGATTGTGACTGATCGCTGAGGTTCTTTTCCTTCTTCCTCTATAGTTACGATCTTTGTCGTTTCTTGCTTGTCTCCTACGCGTTTCTTGATAACTCGTTTTTTAGTGACACGTTTTTTGAGCCCTTCCTTGGTCTGTACATTAGTCACTGTTACCTCTTCAGGCATTTCTTCTATAGCCGCAATAGTGCTTGGTAGTTCTATTTGTTCTATTGGGAGTTCGACTTCTTCAATTGTAACTGTTTGTTGTGGTTTCTTCCCTTCCTCTTCAATTGTAATAATTTGTGTTTTTTCTTCTTTATTTCCCACTTTTTTCTTAAGTGTCCTTTTCTTTGTGATCCGCTTTTTAGGTCCTTCTTCAGTATTTACTAAAGTGATGGTTACTTCTGGTAATTCTTCCGAAACTGTTGTTACTGTTAATTTTTCGGGGAGTACCGCTTCTGCATCATCTTCACTGGCGTCAATTTCTTCAATATTAACTGTACTTTGTGGTTCCTTGCCCTCTTCTTCTATTGTCAGTATTTCCGTTTTTTCGTTTTTCTTGCCCATTCGTTTCTTGAGAACACGTCTTTTAATTACTTGCTTTTTCACTCCTGTGTCTGTTTGTATTTCATTAACTGTAATTTCTTCTGGCAGTTCTTCTAACTTAGGGATTTCATCAATTGGTTTTTGGGACTGTACTTCTTGAATAATCAGGGGTTCTTGTATGTCATGTATTAAAGTACCCTTCGCTTGTATCGCTTCGGTTATAGTTGGACCTAAAATTTAAAATCAATGTTATAACATGTCCGATAAGGTCGGAGAAAAATATCTTACCTATTTGTGTATCCAGTGTACTTTCTAATGTGTGTGCTTCGGTTATGGTTTTTGTGGCAGTGATTGGTGTATAATCTGGTGTAATTCTAACTACTTCAGTTATGAATTCTAATGGTGTAATTATATTTTGAGAGTCAACTATATATTCTTTAATAGAAGTTAATATATTACCCTCCACACTTTCATCGGTTATGATTTCAGTTACTTGCTCACCAACATTTAATTTTTTCTTCAAAATTCGCTTCTTTCGTTTTTTGATTTCGCCTGATTTTTCAATTTCCTCAATTTGCGTGGGTTCTTCCATCTCTGGGATTTCAGTAATTTCCACTGCGTTTTCTGGAATTTCTTCGAACGGTAAATCTTCCGTTTTTAAAGTTACTGTAGGTTTACCTTCTTCCGGAATTATTTTTTCTATTGTGGTCACCTCGTCTTTTGGACCTTGCTGTTTCTTTATTACTCTTCTCTTGCGAACAGTTTTTGACGTTTTACCGTCTGGAGAGGTACTATATTCGGTGATTGGTTCTTCAGGAATTTCATAAACTTTGGCTTCACTCAGTTGTCTTTCTGCAAACACACCAACTTTGTACTCGTCCTTTAGTTCTTCAACTTTTGGAATCGGTTTTAATTTGATATCTTCTTCTTGTGGTTTTTTGGGTTCTTTTTGTTTCTTCTTGCGAGGTTTCTCATCAGCTGTTGGAGCTTCTTCGTCTTTTGGTATTCCTGGTTGGATATCGTGCGTGATAGTTTCAGGCTCGATAGCTTTTTTCGGTTTTCGTTTATATTTGTCTTTAGGTTTGTCAGATGGCTTTTCTTCTTTGTCTTTTTCATATTTATCAACGTCTTCTATTTCTCTGTCTGGGCGTTCTATTTCTTTAAACTTCAAACCTTCTGGGCTTATATCTTTATCCTTTGGTGTCCAGTCTTTAGAGGGCTTTTCTGCATCCTTCTTAACTGGTAGTTCTGTGACTTCTTCTGGCTGAGGTGTAGTTTTATCTGGTATCTTCTTTAACTTCACGACCTCAATATCTGCTTCATTTTCCGGAAGTTTTCCTTTTCCCAATTTTAATTTGTTTTCATCAGGTTTTTCATCAATCTTTTCTTTAGGTGTTCTTTGATATTTGTCTTTTTCAGTAGGTTCTTTGGCAGTTACTTTTTCTGGTAACTCAATTTTTTCCAATACTTCTAGTTCTGGTGCTTCTAATGGAATATCCTTGAATTTTTTATGTTTTCTCTTTTTAATTACTTCTTCGGCCTCTTTTATATTTCTAGACAAAATTCCGTGATCTTTGACGTACGGAGGCAGAGTAGTAATCACAGCAGTTTTTTCGGATTCATTATCAGGAGGGAAAGTAACGCGTACTATTCGACTTGTTAGCCGAATTTTCGGGAAGGAAGTTTGTTGTTTCTTCTTTTCTTGTGGTCTAGGCTTTCGTAACTTTGTTTTAGCAAAAAGTGGTAGTTCATCTTTAGTGATGATTTTGGCAGTTTTTGGTTTTACTTCAAAAATTTCTAGTTTCATTGGTTTTAATTTCTTTCTTTTCGTTGGTGTTGTTAATTCTTTCGTTTGTACTATCTGTGTAGGTGGTTTATCGTCTTCTAGAATAGTAATAATTTCTGTTGCTTCCACTTTTGGTCCAACTTGTTTTAAGAATACCCTTTTTTTCTTAATCCTTTTCTTGGGTTGTTGATCGTCAGAATACAAATCAATTACTTCACATTCTTCGGGTAATTCTACCAGTGAGCAAGATGGTTTTTCTTTTATTTTGGTTGTAGTTTCCTCTATGACTGCATACATGTTTGGCTCCTTGTCAGTTTCCTCATTTGTGAAAATATTAATAATTTCATCTTTTTCACCCTTCTTCTTTCTTAAGGTTCGCTTGGTAACTTTCTGCTTGCCCCCATCTGGCAAATCTGTTGTCTCGACATATTCAGGATATTCTGTTATTATACTACATTGCGCTAAAGGTAAATCAATTCCTCGTGGAAACTCTGGTAAATAATGAGCCAGGTAAATTTTGATAAGTTCAGTCTTAAGAAGTGTTAAAACGTCTTCTTCACTTGGAATAGTATCTACTTCTGCGAGACTAGGGACAAATAAAATTGGTGTTTCTTCTACACAAACAGATATTTCTGGTTTCTTTCCTTCTTCTTCGACAGTAACAATTTCAGTTTTTTCTTCTTTGCCATCCTTGTGTTTCTTTATTACTCTCTTTTTGATAACCTTTTTCTTGGTTTTTCCATCGTCTGTAATTATTTTCTGTTCTGTTATTTCTTCAGGTAATTCTTCTACCAAATATGTTGGTTCTTTGCGTTCAGTGATTTCAGGAGCCTCCATTTCTTCTATCGTTATTGTAGTTTGGGGTTTCTTGCCTTCTTCCTCAACGGTGACAATTTCAGTTTTTTCTTCTTTGCCGTCCTTTTGTTTCTTTATTACCCTCTTTTTGATAACCTTTTTCTTGGTTTTTCCATCGTCTGTAATTATTTTCTGTTCTGTTATTTCTTCGGGTAATTCTTCTACCAAATATGTAGGTTCTTTGCGTTCAGTGATTTCAGGAGCCTCTACTTCTTCTATCGTAACTGTAGTTTGGGGTTTCTTGCCTTCTTCCTCAACTGTGACAATTTCAGTTTTTTCTTCTTTGCCATCCTTTTGTTTCTTTATTACCCTCTTTTTGATAACCTTTCTCTTGGTTTTTCCATCGTCTGTAATTATTTTCTGTTCTGTTATTTCTTCGGGTAATTCTTCTACCAAATATGTAGGTTCTTTGCGTTCAGTGATTTCAGGAGCCTCTACTTCTTCTATCGTTACTGTAGTTTGGGGTTTCTTGCCTTCTTCCTCAACGGTGACAATTTCAGTTTTTTCTTCTTTGCCGTCCTTTTGTTTCTTTATTACCCTCTTTTTGATAACCTTTTTCTTGGTTTTTCCATCGTCTGTAATTATTTTCTGTTCTGTTATTTCTTCGGGTAATTCTTCTACCAAATATGTAGGTTCTTTGCGTTCAGTGATTTCAGGAGCCTCTACTTCTTCTATCGTAACTGTAGTTTGGGGTTTCTTGCCTTCTTCCTCAACTGTGACAATTTCAGTTTTTTCTTCTTTGCCATCCTTTTGTTTCTTTATTACCCTCTTTTTGATAACCTTTCTCTTGGTTTTTCCATCGTCTGTAATTATTTTCTGTTCTGTTATTTCTTCGGGGGGTTTCTTGCTCAAGTGACAATTTCAGTTCTTTGCCGTCCTTTTGTTTCTTTATTACCCTCTTTTTGATAACCTTTTTCTTGGTTTTTCCATCGTCTGTAATTATTTTCTGTTCTGTTATTTCTTCGGGTAATTCTTCTACCAAATATGTAGGTTCTTTGCGTTCAGTGATTTCAGGAGCCTCTACTTCTTCTATCGTAACTGTAGTTTGGGGTTTCTTGCCTTCTTCCTCAACTGTGACAATTTCAGTTTTTTCTTCTTTGCCATCCTTTTGTTTCTTTATTACCCTCTTTTTGATAACCTTTTTCTTGGTTTTTCCATCGTCTGTAATTATTTTCTGTTCTGTTATTTCTTCGGGTAATTCTTCTACCAAATATGTAGGTTCTTTGCGTTCAGTGATTTCAGGAGCCTCTACTTCTTCTATCGTTACTGTAGTTTGGGGTTTCTTGCCTTCTTCCTCAACGGTGACAATTTCAGTTTTTTCTTCTTTGCCATCCTTTTGTTTCTTTATTACCCTCTTTTTGATAACCTTTTTCTTGGTTTTTCCATCGTCTGTAATTATTTTCTGTTCTGTTATTTCTTCGGGTAATTCTTCTACCAAATATGTAGGTTCTTTGCGTTCAGTGATTTCAGGAGCCTCTACTTCTTCTATCGTAACTGTAGTTTGGGGTTTCTTGCCTTCTTCCTCAACTGTGACAATTTCAGTTTTTTCTTCTTTGCCATCCTTTTGTTTCTTTATTACCCTCTTTTTGATAACCTTTTTCTTGGTTTTTCCATCGTCTGTAATTATTTTCTGTTCTGTTATTTCTTCGGGTAATTCTTCTACCAAATATGTAGGTTCTTTGCGTTCAGTGATTTCAGGAGCCTCTACTTCTTCTATCGTACTGTAGTTTGGGGTTTCTTGCCTTCTTCCTCAACTGTGACAATTTCAGTTTTTTCTTCTTTGCCATCCTTTTGTTTCTTTATTACCCTCTTTTTGATAACCTTTTTCTTGGTTTTTCCATCGTCTGTAATTATTTTCTGTTCTGTTATTTCTTCGGGTAATTCTTCTACCAAATATGTAGGTTCTTTGCGTTCAGTGATTTCAGGAGCCTCTACTTCTTCTATCGTAACTGTAGTTTGGGGTTTCTTGCCTTCTTCCTCAACTGTGACAATTTCAGTTTTTTCTTCTTTGCCATCCTTTTGTTTCTTTATTACCCTCTTTTTGATAACCTTTTTCTTGGTTTTTCCATCGTCTGTAATTATTTTCTGTTCTGTTATTTCTTCGGGTAATTCTTCTACCAAATATGTAGGTTCTTTGCGTTCAGTGATTTCAGGAGCCTCTACTTCTTCTATCGTAACTGTAGTTTGGGGTTTCTTGCCTTCTTCCTCAACTGTGACAATTTCAGTTTTTTCTTCTTTGCCATCCTTTTGTTTCTTTATTACCCTCTTTTTGATAACCTTTTTCTTGGTTTTTCCATCGTCTGTAATTATTTTCTGTTCTGTTATTTCTTCGGGTAATTCTTCTACCAAATATGTAGGTTCTTTGCGTTCAGTGATTTCAGGAGCCTCTACTTCTTCTATCGTAACTGTAGTTTGGGGTTTCTTGCCTTCTTCCTCAACTGTGACAATTTCAGTTTTTTCTTCTTTGCCATCCTTTTGTTTCTTTATTACCCTCTTTTTGATAACCTTTTTCTTGGTTTTTCCATCGTCTGTAATTATTTTCTGTTCTGTTATTTCTTCGGGTAATTCTTCTACCAAATATGTAGGTTCTTTGCGTTCAGTGATTTCAGGAGCCTCTACTTCTTCTATCGTAACTGTAGTTTGGGGTTTCTTGCCTTCTTCCTCAACTGTGACAATTTCAGTTTTTTCTTCTTTGCCATCCTTTTGTTTCTTTATTACCCTCTTTTTGATAACCTTTTTCTTGGTTTTTCCATCGTCTGTAATTATTTTCTGTTCTGTTATTTCTTCGGGTAATTCTTCTACCAAATATGTAGGTTCTTTGCGTTCAGTGATTTCAGGAGCCTCTACTTCTTCTATCGTAACTGTAGTTTGGGGTTTCTTGCCTTCTTCCTCAACTGTGACAATTTCAGTTTTTTCTTCTTTGCCATCCTTTTGTTTCTTTATTACCCTCTTTTTGATAACCTTTTTCTTGGTTTTTCCATCGTCTGTAATTATTTTCTGTTCTGTTATTTCTTCGGGTAATTCTTCTACCAAATATGTAGGTTCTTTGCGTTCAGTGATTTCAGGAGCCTCTACTTCTTCTATCGTACTGTAGTTTGGGGTTTCTTGCCTTCTTCCTCAACTGTGACAATTTCAGTTTTTTCTTCTTTGCCATCCTTTTGTTTCTTTATTACCCTCTTTTTGATAACCTTTTTCTTGGTTTTTCCATCGTCTGTAATTATTTTCTGTTCTGTTATTTCTTCAGGTAATTCTTCTACCAAATATGTGGGTTCTTTGCGTTCAGTGATTTCAGGAGCCTCTACTTCTTCTATCGTAACTGTAGTTTGGGGTTTCTTGCCTTCTTCCTCAACTGTGACAATTTCAGTTTTTTCTTCTTTGCCATCCTTTTGTTTCTTTATTACCCTCTTTTTGATAACCTTTTTCTTGGTTTTTCCATCGTCTGTAATTATTTTCTGTTCTGTTATTTCTTCGGGTAATTCTTCTACCAAATATGTAGGTTCTTTGCGTTCAGTGATTTCAGGAGCCTCCATTTTTTCTATCGTTACTGTAGTTTGGGGTTTCTTGCCTTCTTCCTCAATGGTGACAATTTCAGTTTTTTCTTCTTTGCCATCCGTTTGTTTCTTTGATACTTTCTTTTTGATTACTTTTTTCTTAGTTTTTCCTTCATCTGCAATAACACTTAGTTCAACTATTTCTTCAGGTAATTCATCAGAGTAAGTAGGCTGATATTTTTTAATCATTTCTGCTTTCAACAGTTTTAGTACATCTTCTTCATTTACAGTATCTTCCTGAGCAGCTAGAGTAGGCACAAATAATATTGGCATTTCTTCCTCTTCC